>OY751317.1:20890889-21615664 GCA_963564615.1 Rhorus exstirpatorius
ACAAACGAGTAACATTCTATTGAATATATTTTCGTATTAATACTCATAATATCAAACCGAGGAATCGTACAGGGAAATCACAAGGGATAAATTTCGAAAAATTCATTCTCAATCGACCGAGCCTTTTATTGGAGGAGGGGAGCTATGTTAGAATCGAATTTAAAAGAAAACTAATATTGCTCGATTTGCCTTTTTCCCCATTCCAAGAAAACTTTTCGTCAAAATATATTGAATAAAACAAAATTTGTCGATTCATAAGGATTGCAAACTTTCCTCTCGGCGAAGCCTTTTTTTTTTATTTTTCATATCGAAGGGCTTCGAACGATTGGGCCTGAAGAAGGGTCCCATTTATTTTTCTCTCTCGCGTTGATTCTCAATACGCTTGATCGATACCGTATGAGCTTTCGAGGGACGGTCTGGGGATATATTCACTTTACAGGGGCAAAAGTGTATAAAAGCCAAACGAAAGAAGAACGCGCAAGGAAATAGACAGAAATCTCCAGAGAGGAAGAGTTCGACCTCGTCGGGCTCAGCTGGGGCACATATACATATGTATGTATCTACGCGTATGTAGATATAGATATAGTCACTTAAGAAAAGAAGAAGAAGAAGAAGAAGAAAAAAACGAACCAACTCGTCTGCGTTTGGTAGGGCGAAGCGACCACGAGTTATTTTCGATCACTTTGAAAAGTTCTTGTGCTTGGAGCTTGAACGAGGCAGTTGTGTGCATTGCTCTGTCATTTCTATATCGATATATTTGTATACATACATATATAGTACACCATATATACTTTCAATCCAGCATACGCACACACGTGTTCGAAAGATGCTCACATGTGAAAACTGTGTAAATACGATTTTTCCGAACAACGCTTTTTTTTTCCTCTTTCTTTGTATAAAAATAACCAAATTTCTATTATGACGTAACTTCGATCTTAAGCAGTCTCATGCAGCGGGAAATCGAACGGAAATTGAAAGAAAATTGGAAAATTTGGAGCGGTTTGCAAAACAGAGCAGGGACGAAATTCTACAAATTCCAAAACTGTCCGGAAACTCGATTTAAATGACCTCGAGAAAAAAGAAAACTAAGAAAGAGTTCTATTGTGGCCGAAGAGGTTGAGAGAGAAGATATTTCGTCTCTTTTTCGTCACAAAATCGAATTCGATTCCACGCAAATTCCTTCCGATTGTAGACACTTTTCTCTCGCTCTCTTTCGCATCTCGCCTGTTCCAAAAATACTCGCGCGGATCTCTCGGATATTTGCGTTGTGTTAACGAGACCCGATCTCTCCAGCTCTCTCTCTCTCTCTTCTCTCTCTCTCTCTCTCTCTCCTCGCCGTTAATGCTTTCTTTTTCGTATTCTATAATTCTCTCTCGCCTCGAATATATCCCTGCGGGCAAGTTTTTTTTTTTTCTCACAAGACAATATTCGAACATATCGAATTCTGTCGATAGTTCGAAACTTTTTCGCACCGGAGATAGCGAGATTTAGAACGTATTTGGCGAGTTTGAATGAGTTTATTGAAAAAATTAAGATTCATGATTTACGAGAAATTATTGTCATCCTTTATGGACAAAGTGATAGATTGTCTCATTTCCTTTTTTTCAATCTTCAAATAAATTGTCAAAATGTACTAAATGAAATAACGTTACACGGCAAAAAGTTATAAATTATAAATTGAAATTTTACCATATTCATTTTTTTTTTTTAATGAAAATTTTACTGTACAGCAATTACAAAAAAATTGTACAGAACAATGTACTTAACGTTGAGCAAAACATTGTTGTATATGGCAAGAAAAAAAAATTTCGTTACGACCAATTTTTTAATTTTCTCAAGTAAGCCGCGTCATATGTTCAATTGAGTCAAATTAAGTTGAGCGGGTAATAATTGATAAATCTTACTTGGTTCAATTGATAAATTAATAATAATAATCGAACGCTTACTTCGTCATGTATCCAAACAAAAATTTTTTTCCCTCCTACTATCGTAAATTTATGACTTGTCAAATAAAATATTTTGATTTAAATGATAAATTCATAATTTTCATATGAAGCAGCGACTTCACTTTCACAGGGTCATGGGAGTAATATGGAATAAGACATGCAGTGTATACTGTGGCGCGACCCGGCTATGTGCATGTTCATGGGGAATTCCATTCAAAGTCAAGCTGTGCTTCGATCCTCATGGTCGAAGTGTTTTATTTTTTCGAAAATAACTACGTGTGAAATATACTTCAAGGAAAAAAAAAACGAAGTACACTTTACATAAAACCTAATATACTTGATACAATGGAAATTAAGATTGTTAATAGTGTTTTCTGAGAGAAATAAACTGAAAAAGTCTTTAAAATTTTCAAATAAATAAATAATGAATGGGTAAATATTTATAATTTGAAGAAAATGTATGTCTTTCCGGCACTTTTTCTTATCCTGAGACAAATTGCTAAGCTAACAATATTTTCGATTTTCAGAAAGATTTTTCGGAATTTTGAAAAAAGAAAGAAAAAAATAGTTTCTTTCGTTTTTTAAGTATTTTACAACATGTTTGTTTTTTTTTTCCCATTGCCGATCCCAAGGGGTAAGCTCAGATCGATTTGGTATACGAAATTCCCCATACAAATAACCCAACTAGCAATACCGATCCCAAGTCTCGATTAATCGCACGCTCAGGCAACTTGCAAACTCCTTATTCATCCTATACCCCCGCACGCCATTCTGGGGCATGCTCTTTTCTCATCGAGCCGAGCTCCCTGGAGAAATTCGTTCGTATTCGAGAAATGTATCTTCCGTGTTAGTTTCATCGATACGAAAATGTTCATCACTAAAATACTCGCATTTCCTTTAAATTTCGCTCAAGAGTTTATAAAAAAAACCGATATACATATAATATAGCTTAAACTTTGTGTAGATTAAATATTTTATAAACGTTTATAAATGCTTTGATCAATTTGCTGACCTGAAAATAAATTTAAAAAAACCGACCACATCATCCTCAACATAAAAGCTGAAAAATCTATAATGGCATCTTTTTTTCGATTTATTTCGCCAACTTCCCAATTAAATCGTGATACAATCATTAAATTATCATCAAATCGTCGAATTATTGCCACATGGCAGCTGTAAGTGAGAAGAAAAAAAACGTTCATTTACGCCCAAAAGTAACAACGATGCATGCATACTGCATTGAACTTCATGTACAGGGGAGCGATTTACCCCTAAAAAGGCGTCAAGAAATCTAACGCCATCGTCATACACGTTCTATAGTGACTAATTTTTGTTTTAAACGTTATTTCATGTCTAAGCAATATTGACGATGTAAATGTCCCCAATAATCGATGTTGAGAGTGTCAAATAAAATTCTTATTAACAATTGTGTTTCTCATCACTCGCATCGTTTCATAATCGAGAATTTTTCCTCGCATATCTGAGCTAATTTCGAGGGGGGAAAAAAATTTTTTTTTACTGCGACGAAATCAACGACCAATATATAGTTTCGGAGATTTAATTGTCTGGACATGTGTTTGTTTCAAAAATTACGAAAATTCGACAGTACAGTCGATTGGTCTCGCGGTGAATGCGGAAAAAGCGTAGGATTAAATCACTCGCCTAATGGAATTACGTTTAAATAAATACCATCACGATATAATTGACACGAAACAAGGGCGATAGAGGGGAGAGAGAGAGAGAGAGTGTCACGTGTCGCAGTTACTCTCGGTCGTTCGGATATATCAAATAACTCGAAGCAAAGCTCACAGTCGAGACGACAAGAGTTGGAATCGAAAGTAAAAAAAAAAGCATACACACATGTATACACAGTGTGCATGTGCATTGATCAATATAAATTTGCGTGAATGTTCAATGCTTTTTTTTTTTGCATGAGGATGAAATTACGCGGTGAAATGGAAGAAGAAAAAGACGACGACTGCACGAAGAGAAACACACGTGCCGCTAATGAGCCGATGCACAAAAGGCATAGACGCCAATTACGGAGTGGAGAGACCGTGGCTCGAAAAAAATATTCGAACCCAGAAGGGTGAAAAAAAAAAGAACGAGAAATAAAATGATACATAAATCAAATACTCTGCAACGCGCGCCCACTCTTAAATTAATTAAAAAAAGAAAAAAAAAAATTGCCCGTATTCGTGCGGGTATTTCAGGTCCATGCACAATCCTTACGCGATTCCCTTTTTTATTCATACTTTTCCGATCCTCGTTAACTTTGCTACGTAAACTTTTTTCCCTACGAAACTATAACCTGACAGCGAAACAAAATTAAGCCAAAACTTTATCAACCAATATTAGTTACTTCTGTATGGGCGAGAAAAAATAACAAAATAAATCGTCACCATGAATATTTGAGAAAATAAAGTCTTTGGAATTTTATGACGATTTTGAGGGATGAAACTTTTTCTTCGGGTCTCGCTTACCGCCCATTTTAAATTCGTCGTTAAATACGACAAAACAGATTCGTATTCCTGAACCACAAAATAAAAATTTGTTTAACTATTATTTTGCGAGACCGTGAAGATTTCTGTTTACCTGATGACTTTTTGGGAATTCTTATCTGCCATTATTGAAATCGAAACTTTAAATTCGAAACATTCTGATATTATATTCGGATTGTACGACCCCCGAAATCCACGAGAAACGAATTTTCATTGAAATTAAAATAATTGATTTCGAACTCCGCCATATTGAATGAATCATTTTTTTTTAAATTAAAAAATCTGAATTCAAATTCGACGAGCTCGAAAAATCTCAAGCTACTCGAGCACAATCAATTTTGTAAGAGTCCAAAAGTCACGCTTTTTTGTACAAATTGGAAATATTGTATACACGCGACACTAACAGTGAGCGGGATTTAAAAAGTACATCAAAATTTCATGGTAAGCCAATGAAAGGGCGTTGACAATGATGCGGAACGTTTTTACAAGTTTACAAAGAATTCAAATCGGAAGAGATTTTCCCAAGCTACGAAAAGGTTCGTCAATAAGATTATTTTTTTAACAAATTAACAAGAGCAACTGGCAAAGAGTTCTGGATGATTATGATGATTAATTTGGTATTGAACGATCGTATATGAGGAAATACAGAATATTGAATCATTTAGAATAAATGGAACAATACAGAGAATTGAATTCATTCGGCAAATGCATAGAATGATATGGTACAAATATATCATAGCTTTAGGCACCGCAAATTTTCGGTACATTAATATCAGCAATTTCATAATGTCGATACCCTATGGTATTTTATCATGGAATATATAATGTGTCATAATTTTACGAGAATAAAGGTAACAAACATGTTTAATTCAACAGGGTTTATTTCGGTCGAGCAAACGCGTTGTTTCGCATGCTCTCGTAACTTCGCCGACAAAACGCGCGGCAAAACGATCTATATACGTAAAAGAGACCTTTCTGCTGTACGCGATTTTCCTGAAGCGGACTTAATTGCGTCAGAGTTTTGATACTATACATAAAGACTGATTTTTTAATTCTGAAATTTCGGAGCTTCAAGGATTGAACAGAGAATTTTTTTTTTATATAAAATAATGATGAACAAAAATTCGATGCAAGACAAAAAATAACAGAAAAATCTGTAAAAGTTTTAACAAAATCGAAAGTGAAAAGTTTATTCGAAATCGCAAATTTTAAAAAGCATCAAATCTTTTTTTCTTTCAAGTCTCAGTACAGTAGAGCCTCGATTATCCGAACTCCCACTATCCGAACCCTCCGTTATCCGAACGTATACTTGCTTTATCCGAACGTTCTATTATCCGAACTATGGCGCGATTTTTTTTTTATAATAAAAATGCCTTTTTTGTTTGTTTTTCGTTCGAAATGCTGCTCGTCCAATGTTTTCGACGTTCGCTCGACAGAAGTACTCTCAAACGAAAAAAAACGAGCTTCGTTATGCTCGAAGACAAATTAATTTCGCAAGGGGTCATTAAGAATTGCTACAAAGATACGTATCGTTGATAAAATTTTAAACTCACACGGAATAAATTTGGCTGAATAATTTATAAAAATTTGCTATTAGAGATAAATACAATGGCATCGTCGTGTTCCATGCAAGACTTCTGATTCTTTGTTTTTTTTTTTTTCTTCTGTTCAATAATAATTTATCCAAGCGACTTTGTCGTTAAAAAGTGAATACTACGAATATTACCCCGAGAGCGTTACAAACGTATGAAAAAATATATATTTTAGATTGGTTGAAGAAAAAATAAAATAAACATGATTCCGAGATAATTTGTTGTACGTCCGTAATATCAATTTCTTTTTTAACGAATAAACCGCAAAAAAACGCGTAGCTTCCATACGGCAGCCAAAGATTCAGCAATTTATGATTTAAAAAAGCCTGAAATTAAACACTAAATTTTTATGAAGGCATATATTACTGTTTTGTTTTAAATATATAATTGAAATACACGAGCATAACGTTAAATCGCTCAAAATATCTGCCCGTTTTTCTTATTTTTTCCCATATGCAATATGTAAGACCGCTATCTACGACAACGCATTTCTATTATCCGAACTTTCGATAATCCGAACTAGGCCCGGTCCCGACGGGTTCGGATAATCGAGGCTCTACTGTACTCAATATTTGGGTTAAATTGAGAAGAGTATTAATTTTTTGCAAGGGTGCAAAAAAACTTGAGACCTTCCAGTGAAAAAATATTTAAAAAAAAGGAAAAAAAAACCAAAAACATTCTGTCTAGACGAAATAGGTCGCGAGGCCTCGTATCATCTCGGCGATATGAAAATTGCAAAAAAGTTTACTCGTAAATAAATTTAAAAAAGGGGGGTGGGGGTAATTTGGCACAATTTTTCTTGCGTAGTAAATTTTTTCTGGGAAATGTACGGTTTAAAACATCGCGAGAAGAAAGAGAATGATCGTGAAGCGAGGACGGCGTTTGCCAACGTCACACGGCTTAATTAAGGATTTCTTGCTGTGGTGGGCGGCAAAATTGCTCGTTTCCTGGTTGAAAAGCCTCTTGGCGTGTCGTATGCGAACCGAGACACAATACACACGTCAATATTGTCTTTGTGCACAAAATATATTGCAGCATATTATGTACCTCGTGTAATCGGGAATTAACAAAAAAAAAAAAAAAAACTACAAAAGGGTCCACATTCACCCAGGAATGGTTAGATTTCCAATTAAATACGGGAGACGAGTTTCCATTAAAATGGAAATAATTGTAATACTTACATTACAATATTTTTTTTAAATTTAAACAGCTGTTGTCATATTTTATTGTCATTTTCAAAAAAACGATCGTCTTGAAATTTTGTATGAGCTCGAGAACAAAAAAAAAAAGAAAAAAAATTCACTTCTTTTTCGATGAAAAAATGATAACGAGATATTAGCAATTTTTTTTCTACTATAATTTTATCCTCTTCCGGTTTTTGTTAGCAGACCTAGATGAATATCGCTCTCGCGATTCGAACGAAAGGAACGGCCAAGACTTCAACGTTTGCCAAAGTTCCGTTACAAAGTACATTATAGATATATACGTACTATATATATATATATATATATATATATATATATATATATCGGGGCTATACTGTACCGTGTTCCCACAGTTGTAATTCGTTCGTCGGCCTGCAACGTGTGACTTTGAGTCACCAGAAAGACTTCTCTGACAATTTGTATATAGACGCCGGTCAGAGCTTATTTTCCTTCGAGAAATCCCAGCAACGTTTCCGGTGCGTGTACGCGACCGACCAGAGAGAGAGAGAGAGAGAGAGAGAGAGAGAGAGAGAGAGAGAGAGAGAGAGAGAGAGTGTAAAAGAAAAAAAAATGATGGGATGGGTAATGCATTTTGCCAAGTTTACGAGAGAGAAAAACCCGGGTGGAAGGATTGAATTGAGTAGGTGCATATAAAAACGTATGCAGCCAATAACGAATGTGGGCATCAGCAGCACTTGCACTATACTGTCGCATAATAAACATCCGAGGGGACATAATATCATGTAGAAGTCTTCCGGCAAACACATTTTATAAATTTTACAGACCGTCCAGAGAAATTTCAAATATCCACGACTATTTTCCTGACGAACGAGCGCGATGCTTATGTTGTGTATATTAAGAGATTGCAGAATCATACAAACCCCGACAAAATTGAGACTCAATTTGAAATCAAATTTTATCCATCTATTTGCAGTTTTTTTTTTACAATAAAAAAAGAGTAGATTCGAATCGGTATAATTTTTAAAAAAATGTGACAGGAGTGCTCTTTTTTTAATTATTTAATTAAGCGAAGAAATATATTTATATTTCTTCGCTTCCACATTCAGGATTTCAAGGCTATCGATAAGACCATGCAAGTTTCACAAATTCATATTGTGATTCATGAAGAATCTCAAAAATTTCCCCTCTTTGCTCATCATTCATTTATTCGATTTTTTGTATATTTTGCAAGAGGGGAGCATGATGACGTTGAAATTTGCATCGTTGGAATGCAACGAAAAAAGGTTTTTTTTAATTTAAAAAAAAAAACATTTCCAGTATTGCTGACGCTTTTCTGGCATATTGAGGTCGCGAAAAAAAAAAATTATAAATGATTCTCGAATTCGAGACAATAGTGAAAATGATTTTCTTTTTTTTTTTTTTTTCAACTATTTTCGTTGCATTGCAACGATGCAAATTTCAAAATCATAGGGTCATGTGAAATCGAATGTTTCGAGACTTTATTTTTTATTGCTTGTAATAAAATTAATTTAAGAATGTATTTTTGGCGTTGTAAACCCAAATTGGAGCTCTAAGAATCCCCATGGAGTCATCAAAGTGACGCACTTCCGTACGGCACCGATCGCAGGTACGAAAACTTTAAACGCGTTTTTCTCAAGACACATTTTTTCGCGCGCAGTGCAACCTAGCTCGAAAATTAATTTACCGATCGACTTCAAATTTTACACGGATATTTTTCAACTCATTAACCATATCTTGAACCTAAAATACCATTAAAAAATTAATAATACATATTGGTTATAAAAAGTTGTGTGTACAAAAATTAATCGATTTTTTTTCAATTGTCCTGATTTACTAATTTTAGATTTTTTTTTTTCTTAAATTTAAGTTCAAGGTCTGCGCAAGATGATGTTTTAACGAAAAAATTTTTGATTTTTGATTTCAGATAATTAGAACGGCCTGCACCGCGCAAAAAACAAAAGAAGTTAACTTCGAGCAGCTGTGTAGCACCGCCATTTTGAGTTTTTATGACACAAAAAAAAATCCACTTGTAGCATTTATTGTCAATATTACGATGTTCTTTGCCAATACTTAATAAACCTTTTAATTTTTTTTTATTAAATAAATTTGTAAAAAAAGAATCGTCTGTTGCATGACCCTTCCCCTCAAAATTTAAAAAATTGCTGAGTTGTTTGAAAATAAGGAAGAAAGAACAAACTCGGAGCAAAAAAAAAAGTTTAATTTAATTGCTTTTTCGGCCAATAGCCATTTGGAAAGACATAAAAACGGGAGAACACGAGTTGGAATTTTTTTACCCATCGCGCTTCGTTATAATGGAGAACACATCTATGATATATTCATAAGGGTGAAAGGGGGTTCAATTTTCATGGCATGGAAACAGAAAAAAAAACTAGAAAAATTATTGTTAAATCCGATGTTATAGGAGGTAAAATTTCGTCGGATACAGTAATCGGTACCACCAGTCGAGGCACATAACGATTGGTAAATATACTCTACAGCGGTAATTTGATTCGAAAGATCGATTCGATGGAATAATGGGGGGAAAAAAAGATCGAAGGAAACTCGCTGAAGCTAAATCAACCTCTTTCTGGCAAGAATCAAATCAAATTTGCTGTCTATCTCTCAATATTACTTTCTCTCTCCCTCTCTTTTTTCATCCCTATCTCTCTCTCTCTCTCTCTCTCTCTCTCTCTCTCTCTCTCTCTCTCTCTCTTTCTCTCTCGTCAGCCTGACTAACAATGCTGCATATATATTCTTGTATCGAGATGAGCATTTTCTGTGCGTTATATATCCCACCGCTAAGAATCGGAGAATGAGATATTCCGAAGCCATGAAATGTGAGACGATGCTGGATGAAATTTTATACCTGCATGAAATTGGAAGTCCATTATACGCTAGTTGCGTACCACCGGTGGCGCCGTCTATTTGGGATGCCGGTCCATTGGTGAGGTACAACATAGTCCACAGACTACTGTTGCGTTGTCTCACCAAATATAAGGACATCCCAGTTACGATGCCCGTGACCGCAAGGTCGGATAGCGCGACGATCGCAAAAAGACGATACGCAACTAGCCTAACGCGAAAGCTACCGTGAGTTTCGATGAGCGAGTCTTTTTTTCGTATTCGCGACAGGTTTCTAATTTAATTAAAAAATTACGATTTATCACTCCCGCCCAAATTCATATTTTATGATTTTCCTATTCGAAAATGAGGCAGATTGCTCTCATACCCATGAGAATAATTGAAAAATAAATCCCAACATTATAAACGAATCAATGCAAAAATTACCGTTGATAATTTATCGTAAAAAATGTTTCTTTGTATTTTTTTCGATTTCAATCAAATTTAACTGATCCACCCGGGATTCATGGACCTGAAAAAATTTGTAATTTGAAAAAATTTCACCAACCGCTCGAGTGGTAGGTTTCATAATGACGATGATAAATGAGACAAAAAATGGGTTCAGCTTCGACTACCTGTCGATCGAGGGGGGGCTGTCTCTAGAAATCTTCTCTCTAGAGAATTCTCTAGAAATCTTTTTCTTTTATTTTTTTTTCTTCTGGTTTTCTCCCTTTGGGATTCTACATCATCGAAGCGTACGAATTCGCATCTGCTTCGCTCGGAAAAGCTGGCCAAGATCCAAAGAATCAGGCACTCGGGTTCAACGGGCGTGAAAATCCTCACGAGGATCTCTCGCGGTGTTCACGTCGTCTCGTCACATACCCGCGACAACCCGCGTCTAGAATCTATCGCATTTGTTTCGCTCGTTCTTTTTTTTTTTTCGAAATTGGATTTTAATTCTCGAAGCAATCTCGTGTAAACTACGAATATCCCATACGAAAAAAAAAAGCGAAAATATTCAACTTTTTCACGCGCAAATAACATATTACTCATATTGTATACTTGAGCTTTGTCTGTACGTTTTTATCGTTGGGGAAATATTCCAGATTTAATACGTTCAGGGGGGAGGGGGAGAGAGAGAGAGAGAGAGATTGAGAAGCCTTGCGATTTGGCTATCGCGAAACGTCTTGTACGACACCCGAACAATTTCCCTTAGCAACGTTAACGACAAAGCTTTAAAGCATGCGATTTGGCACGTTCTCAAAGATTCTATGTTTGTATATACGCGAAGAAATGAGCAAACGGTGAAACATTGTGCTGAGTTAAAAGATTACAAAGTAGGTGCCCCCCCCCCCCCCCAACACCTACTTTCAACGTCACGAGACCGATGTATTTTCTACTTAAAAAAAAATACTCGCCGAGATGTATGTCGCGTTAAATGTAACAGTTCTTTTACCGTTACGATAAATTGAGTCAAATATTTCGTGTACATGGAACAATCGGCGGATGCTTTATTCAATTTACGAGCAAAAAAGAAATCACAAAACCAATTTGTCTACGACGACGCGATCTACTGTAATTTTGATGTTAAAAAAATGTTTTTTTTTTGTCTAAAACACAAATCAATGACTCAATATTATAGTAAAAAACGGTGGATTTGCATTAATCGAGCGGCTTCGTTGACTTCGAATTTCTAGAAAAACTTCGTGCCTTGAACGTTCTAAGCAATGCACAGTCGTTTATTCATGTCGAAATATTTTTATCTTGGATTCATAAATTGTTTAGCTTCAATAAACTCATGGAATTTTCAAAAAATATATCGGTATCAGACTAAAAAATTGACAAGTTGCATGCAAACGGAAATTTAAGTTTGAATTTCGCGCGCGTACTTCGCCTCAAGCCACAGGAGCTCTGTGGCTTAAGGCGAAGTCGCGCATGTACCACGTGACACGTGAGTGCGAGAGAGAGCTGAAAATCCTTGAAGGTACTTTTTCCCAAACGACGCAACTGATCGCAATAAAAAAAAGTTAGCCACTTTTTGCCAACATACCGCAGTGGCTAACTTTATTTCATCCTGATCGCTTGAATCATCTCGGAGAAAGTAGAATTCGCGTTTTCGAGGTGGTCGGAGGATCGCCTTCCTAATTATAACAGCCAATTAACGTCTCGATGATGAACTTTTTGGGAGGAAAAATTCGAGACCATGGGGATTGTATTTAAAATAAGAACCTTTAATGTATTTAAAAGATGTAAACGATATTGCTGAACGAAAAGTAGCTTTGTGCGCGGAATTTCATTCATTATTAACTAAGGATAGAGATCAAGCGCAATGTATACTTTTAGTCGCTGATTTACACCGAGACGTATGCCATGTGTAAAAAAGCGTCGTTGGCATCAATCTTTACCGAAAATAAATAAATAAATAACATTGTGCGTTTTTTTTTGCACAAAGTCATAGCGGAAAAACTGTTAAAGGTGAATAAATTTGCTTATATTAGAAAAAAAAATTAGAAATTAGGAATAAAAAAAAATGTATTTGATGAAATTATTTTTTCTTAATTCGAAATACAATCCTCATGATCTGAAATTTTTCCTTCCAAAAAGTTCGTCATAGACGTTAATTGGCAGTTATAATTAGAAACGTCCAATGAGCGGCGGCTTCCACTTAAGCTAATACAGAGGATGTTTTTTTTTCTATATAAAAACTCAAGTTTTAAGGGGTGGGAGCATGCAAAATTGAAATTTTTTTTTTTTAAACACCCTAACGAGCATAGGTGCTGCCAAAAAAACGAGACGCATGCGCTTGAATGCGAGAGATCGAGGAGAAAGTTGAGTTATGGGAATGTTTACGGCCCCCGGCTCGTTGAGTTATTGGGAATTAAGAGATTGCACGAAAAATTATGTAAAGGATGATAATGTTGATCGAAGAGGCTATCAATTAATAATGTTCAACGGAAGCAAAGTTTACATTCAAAATTCAACAAATTATTCCACACACTTTCATTGGAATATTCTTTTTCCCCGTTTTATCATCACGCGGGTTATCAAACGAGAATTATAATTGAAAATTCATCAAAAATTGAACAATCTCGTTGCAGCAAAATTAAAAAAAAAAAAAAATTCATGGAGAAATTCAATTCTTTTTTCTCAATTATTAACATATAAAAAATTGACATATATAATTGACGAACATATGAAAACGTCGTGAACATTTTTCTGAATATTAGGTTGAGGAAATTTTTTTTAAATCTCTTATCAATAACTTTATCAACATTTTTGTTGCTGAAACTCAATATCCTTGTTCTGTTCGGTGTCGCTAATTTCTTTGTTTTCTTTTTGTTTTTTTTTTTTTTTTCGTAATTTTTCAACTCATCGATATCCACTACAATTTACACCATGATTCTTACATTTGGATGGGAATGTAAGTGCAAAAGATCCTTAACGTTAAAATGGCTCATACATAATCCGACGTCGATTTTCGACAAATCGTAATATTCGTGACGTTTACAATCGCGATTACGTAACATCGATAATATTCCTCATGGATCGGTTGAATGATTTTTTTTTTTCTCAATGTGTACGAGAGGGAGAATGAGAAAGCAATGTATAAAGGCAAGGGGAAAAGTACCCGCGCTTCCCACGTCGAGGATGCCAGGTTGCGTTGGCACGGACGTTCGCAACAGCGAGCAACGCACGGGTTCAAGCACACATACACATACACACACACACACACACACACACACACACACACACACACACACACACACACACACGATCATACACAATGCTCAACACACACAGATCGAGAAAGAAGGGGAATGAGAGAGAGAGAGAGTTCCAGCGTATGCGAATAGCGTCGAGGTCACGTAACCTTGAGATCGTGCAACTAGTGAGTCCCTAGCAGCACGTGGTCCTCCTTCTATTGCCACGAGATGGGGCAACGAGGAGAGAAGAAAGAGGGAGAGGAAAAAAAAAGAGACAGCGAGAAAGAGTCGAAGGGAGACTCCAGGAAATAATGACAAATAAATCTTTTTTTTTTTTCTACTAAAACGAGTAAACGAGGACGATAAAAGATAAGAGTCTCAAGTGATAAGACAATTTGAGAATACGATTTGTACAAAATTAAGAATAATTTTTGGCTATAATTGACGGGATTGGTAGTCCGGGTTATACTCAAGGGCAGTTGTGCTCGCGTCTCTTGTACACTTTCTCGTAGATTTCTCTTTGTATTTATGGGGAAAAAAATGTGGCAATTTGCCCATGTCAATTGGACACAAAAAATTTAGTCATTTTTGCGAGTTTTTTGTTTTTTTTTTTTTTCTACTCAATGAAATGGGGTTTTTAACGTGATCGATATTTTTCGAATTCCCGACGAAATACACAACACGATGATGGTCGGAGAATCGAGGGTTTCAAGTATGGCGGGAAACGAGCAGGTAGTCGGTTTATAACGCGCGACAGTGTGGAGCAATGTCGGACGCTCAGAAGCGAAAACCTTTTATTTCTCCGTCTCGCTCAGTCTTCCACCGTACTACCTTTCTTTGTTTCTTTTTTTTTTTTTGCCTTCTTCATTTCCCCCTCGATTTCTCGATTCTTCGCGAACCTTCCTCTGTGCGAAACGAGTCGCGCAACCGAGAGGAACCAGTGTGTACGAGTTCTTTCAGGATACATTCCCGACCGAGGGGACTACTCGTGATCGCCGTTGTGTATCGTAGATCGGGCGAAAATATATATATATATATATATATATATATATATACATACTGTAATGAATCTATGTAAAAATATACATTGCGTGGAACGTTGAGATCATGGCTAACGTTATAGTCCAGTCATTCTAGCCATTTTTTTCTGCAATCTTCTGTAGAATTAATTTTACTTTTGGAAAAGATTCAGGGGTGTCGCCTGAGTGTAAATTCAAGTTGGCGGGACGCGGGGCTCGAGCTTCAGCTGCCATCTTGGGAAAGACGTTTTATCGAATATCTCGTGAACCGTGCATCATAGGACAAATATACTAGAGACCTCTTTTGTAGATTACGAAATCCTCTACAACTTTTATTGCAAACTTTTTCCTGTATAGAGCATGGTTTTTTATTTATAGCGAGGCAAACTTTTCTAAACATGATTATTTCTAAATATGTAGTTAACGATTGACGTAACAGTAAAAATGGTAATATTTGGTAAAGTTTGCCAAGCTGTAAATAAAAAACCATGCACTAGGCAGGAAAAAGTTTCGAATAAAAGCCGTAAAGAATTTCATTATCTACGAAAAAAAAGGTCCTCGCTATTTTTGTCGTGCGATGCACGCTTCACGAGATATTTGATAAAACGCGTTTTCCAAGATCACGACTGATGTACGACCCCCCGCGTCCCGACGACTTGAATTTACACTCAGGGGACATCCACCAACCTTTTCCAAAAGCAAAATCAAATCTGTAAAAGATTGCATTATAAACCTACTTTTTTTGCTAGAATGACTGGACCATTATAGTGTGCCGTAGAGTTAAGTCCAGAAATAAAGGCACCTGGTCTCGTTAGAATCGAAGAAATATATCAAAATTTCTCGTTGAATACACTAAATTCAAATCCAGTCAATCACATTTCATCTTTGAATCATATATATATATATATATATATATATATATATATATATATATATATATATATATATATATATATATGATTCAAAGATGGGTCAAATGAATTCTATCGAATGTTGTAATAACAAGAAAATGAGCAAATAATTGAGCATTTAAATGACTTGACGTAATTATAGGATCTCGATTTTTTCTTTAAAAAAATATAATTTTCAATGTCGACTTAACTCTGCTCAAGTTGTGATTATCATTGGATCGAAAAACTAGTAGGAAACATGGACAGCGTCGTAAGGCACGTTGCCCGTGCTCCTGCGTGAACCGTGGCTATGATTCCTGCTTCGGGGCATCTCATTTGGCCACGATACAGGTTATGTGCATGCAAATGTGAGATTATGTTTGTTTTGATACGGAATAAATATGAATACAGAAGTTATTATAAGTATTAACGAGAAGCGCGATGTGAGAGTTGATTATGGAAAGCAAAAGAGGAAGCTTGTAACTCGCAAGCGAAAGCAGTTTTCCCTTTCCGATATTTATAATAAAGTTCCACCGCGAATCTCACAATGAAATTCATTTGGGCTTCAATTGGAGAGTGCTAAAGAAATATGTAATAGGATTTTTCAGAGAATAGTCGTTCATTCACGATTAATCGATTATTCGAAATTATTAATTTTTATAACCAGCAATAATTCATCAAAAAAATATTTATAATTATAATAATTAGCAATACATTACGATTATAACCATTCTGTAATTTATTTCATGCTTGCACATTGTTGATAAGTATGACACGATACGTATAGCCTGTAAATATATATATATATTATATATCTGCTACAATCCGCTATTGCCAAACTTCTGCGTCATCTTCCTAGCGTGACACTAGCGTATGATTCGGTTCAGTATCGTCTCCGTTATCGTGATATTACTTCCTCAAATGTCCGGTGACTACTTTTTTGTCAACAAGAAAACTTCCGTAATATCTAAAGAACACGTAATGCTCTTTCTTTTTTCTCTACCCCTGATCTAAGTGTACTAATTATTGACCTAAATTCATGATCCTACAATCATAAGTCCCCTATGTACACCGATGTATCAATATCTTCATACAGCATTTAATTTCTCTTCGTAATAATAAGGGATAGGCAAGCTTGAGATTTCAGTAATGTGAGAGTCGATACTGAAGTTTCAATATATGAAAAATTGAAGCACCGCACTCTGAAAGGCTTTCACGACTTAATTTGGCAAACGGTTTGCAACAAAAAAACAAAATAGAGAAAACAAAATGTTAATTCCAGGTCATCCTGTCACCAGAGCTGTACATTGCGAATAATTAATTAACGTTTTAATTACAATTACTTGAAGTGATTGTAATTTTATTTTCAGTTCCTCAGAATTATTCGAAGCAATTGTGATTTTTTTTTTTTCTTCAACCTAAATTGCAACTACGAGTAATTAAAATTAATTAGTTCGAGTATTATGTAATTGATATGTTTCCATTGAAAATTTCCTCAACTCTGTCACTGGCAACATTAATTTTTTCATGCGAATCCAAGACCTAGAGCCAAAAAATTGATCAACAGTTTTCTTTTTCTCGATTTGTCTACATTTACAGTAAAAAATTAAGAATTAGGCCAAGCTACATTTTACCTTTTTGGTAAAAAAAAAAAAAAAAACCACACACATTAAGATCTTTGACGACAACGCTCTCCGCAAACTCGTCTCGTTCTTTCTACCGTTCGTCCTGAAAACATTGAACTTTTTGTGGTGCAACGAGAGGAACCAGACGTTAGCCGGAGGAGGGAAACACGCGCGCCGAAAGGAACGAGCAAGAACACAGGGCGCAATACACCGAGAGGTTATAAAGACTTGGGAATTAGTATGAGAAACCCGATGATGACGCTGTGTGTGTGTGTGTGCGTTGGGTGAAGAGTCGCGTGGCAGGATGTCGAGTGGAGGCGTCTCGTCGTCGTCGAGGTTCTCAGTGACGCAAAAGAGGGAAAAGACTTGCCCTCTCTCACGGTCGATATTCGCCCGTTGAAATTTTCGCCGCTTTTTATTTTGCCCTTCTGCCTTTCTCCCTTCTTCTAGCTCAGCCTCGGTCCGACTCTCGCGTTTCATTTCCATGAGCTCGTATTTCCCATCCCCCATCGTTGCAAACGCGCACGTATAATACCCGAATGGTACATTGCATCGTGCTCGTTTGCATCGACGTTGGATGAAAATTATATTACGGCCATTTTATCGTTGGCGTATTTATTACGAGGGGCCATTTTGTTTTGATATAGCTACTATAGGGAATATGGTGTCATTTTGCGGCAAGCCCAAACAAAATTCGACCCAGTTTTATGGATATTCAGTTTCGTGAGATAAATATCCAATGCTCGGAATTTTTCGACGGACATTTTATATTGTGAACGGATTTATTGCGAGCGGCCATTTTGTTGACAGTTACAGGAATATGGGCCACATTGCGGCAAACCCAAAAAAATCAATTGAATTTAAGGTATTCGCTGCTCTCGAGAGAAAAATATTTGAAATTTCGGATGGATTTTTATCTGCAGAATTCACGATTTATTCCTAAATCCTGGGAAGAACGATTTTTTTCGATCCTTTTTTTTCTTTCTCGTGTTCTTATAAATGTCCTATTCGTTTTTCTTCGCTTCCGGGTATTGAGAATACTGTAATTGCTCAAATCCACTGACCGAGATGGTCCATTTTCATTGAAAAACAATGCGCCTAACGTAATTCGATGCAGCCCTTCCGCCGGAATAAGGATTTAAAAAAAAGGAGAGTGTAAAATCGGCGATGGAAAAAAAAACAAAAACAAAGAATAAAAGAAGTTTGAAGGGACGAGGGTATAAGGTTAACGACCTCTTCGTGCACACTTTTGATGGGAACTGAGCTTGTACAAAGGGAACTGACTGATTGAAGGGCTCGTTAGTTTGCCCGAGACGAATGAAACGACAATTCCCACCCCATCCCAGAGTCGTCTGTGCGCGACGACGTTCGTCGTCGACGAGGATGACGACCACCGGGGATTTGAAATCGTTGTTAGGAGCTGGAACGTCATGATATGAGCTTGTTTTTTTTTTTCTTCTTTTTTTGTATCGATACTCTTTGACAACGACACCTACGACAGACCATACCCTACCTCATACCGAGAGCCCAATTATGGGGAACGAGAAATATGTCGTAAAAAGAAGAAATTGTTTTAAACATGAAGTACGGGCAACAATATTTTATAGCAAGAGCCATGAACAATGTTAGTTGGGCTTAAAGAAGGGTTAATGATCCTCTGTATTGAAAATAATGGCGAATCCAAGAAAGCGTAATTTCAACTGAAGCAAATATATTGACACCGACTGCAAAAAATGTATATCCATACCTTAACCCTCAACAACATCCCTCTTTTAGCATCTTAATCTACATGTTTGGGGTACCGTGAAGAAATTTCCCGGTGCACTCCTATAGTGAGTTCAGTCACTGGCCAGTTTTGTCTGCTTAAACTTCTTCAAAAGGCGCTAGACAATACTTGGCTGCGGGAAAATTCTTTCGTGTCATATTTTTTTACGCCAATTTTTTTGCACAGTCATGCTAGGTACATTCTGGTCAAGTATGTACTACCGCAGATACAATCGGAAGTGATAGAGCGGGACCATCAATGTTTTTCAATTGAGCTCATTCTCAGACAAGTCACAAGGCTATCCAGACAGCAGCCAGGAATTACCAAACTCAATATTTATCGTCTGCCAATGGTTTTTGATGGAGTATTCTTGGTTAGGCACTAGACGGGACATAATCAAGAAAACTTCCGGTTTGTTCCACAATAGTAACGCGCGGCACTACTTTATATTTCTGTACCGATGTACGAAGAGATGCGTAACATTATCTGGGCTTAAATGTATCCTAAAATTATTTTTAGAAGTTTTTCGTTGTCTGTGCGTCTATGCCGAGTGCAAGGGCGGGATACTTTTCGGAACTTTCAGCCCTATATTATATAACCCTTCGACTGCAAATGGGGTCGTTTTGACCCGACTTTTTTTTCAATTGATTGCAATCCCACTTGATTGATCTCCCACTTTGAACATGGTTTGTTGCTGAGCTGTACAATAAAATATGACAAAAAAATGAGACCTAAAACAAAAGGTGTGATATACTAACGTTCAATAAAAATTTTTTAAAAAAATCATTTTCTGGCCATAATATCCCTGTATCCCAAGCCAGTAGTCATTTGCGAGGTTACGATACGACATAACCTCCAAATTTTAAACCAAGAGGCTAGCCACCAGCCGGATTGTTCCTGGCTAGGGTGGCTAGACAGGAATGTAGCCCAGTGACTAAGAAAACTGTCCCAAGATCAAGTCCAAATTTCCACACGGGGTGTAAGTGACCCGAAGATCTTTGGCAGGCTCCAAAAGTTCTTTAAATCTCAACGAATTTTACCTTTTTTTTTTTTCTTTCAATAACGCCAGAATGGAAGAAATTCAAAAGCTCAAAAACGAGAAAAAGGTTTCAATACTAATTGGGAAATTTTTAAACTAAAATATGAACGAAAACTTTTGCAAAAAAATTCGAAACGATTTTTTCACCGAGTCATTCGGATCCAAAGATCGTGTTGCAGGGTTGAAGTACGGTACCACATGTACATTCTACACGGAAAAAAATGTTCTGTGAATTATACAGTTTTGTTAATAGAGAATGCCTCTCGGGAGGAAAACTTCGGAAATTCTTTAGATTCTTGAAGTGGAAATAATTGCTCTTACAGTTTAAACCAACAAATATGGTTATACAGATAGTACAGAAGTATATTCCGCACATTACTTTTTGATCAAAACACTGTAAAGAGATTAATTTACTCTGTTAAACTGCATTTTTTTTCTCTTCATCGTTGTATTTTTTAAATTTCAGTTATTATTTTTTGAAACGTCTTTTTTTTACGTGTAAGTATAATTTCCCTCCGGCGTAAATGAAAAACATCGAAAATTGTATCATCACACGATCATGGAGAATTAGTCCGGTGCAATAATATTAATAATTTTTAAACGTCAAAATACTGTTGTGTCAAAGTGTTTTCAGTAATTGTTTGTCGTATACGAACGATATCAACAGCACAGAGTCGTAAGGACACAATTCAAATATAGTTTTACACGTTAAATTATGTGAAATACCAATTTTTTTTACTTCAAGCAGTCGATATAGCTGCGTGTCTTCAGGTAACAAAAGATTCGCCAATTGACGCGGTTTAGAAGTCAAGAGAAAATGTAAAAAAAAAAAAAAAATCTAAGCGATTTTTTTTTTCTTCAAGGAGAGAAACGTCGTTGACGAGGATTCTCAATGTTGCAAAAAAGTTTCGTTAAACGAAACGATGCGCATCGAACGGGGGGGACAAAGCTACAATACGAGGTGTGATCGATATCGATTCACGTTGTCTCCTGTCGAAGTCTCAAAACACTGCGGTTACAATAACACGCTCCTGACAAGCGAGACCATCGACAACAACGTATGACGACGACAACGAGATCTTTGTTCTTGGTTACCCGCGTGTGCTGTAACGGAACACGATTTCGTGACAGAGGGATATGATAAGAGCGGTTAACATGCATCACTAATATACACGATTGTTATTAAAATGATTTTTACACAGAGCATAAAAAATTTCAATATGGCCTGTAAAGAAAACAAAACACGTAGATTTCATGAAAACAAGGGTGCAATAAAATTGCACACATAATATATGAAAGTCTTGGGTATTATATCTCGCATAGGTTTCTTTTTTTCCCCCCCCGAGTCGTTAATTCCGAGCTCGGCATGAAAATTGCAAAAAAAAAATCGTGTATACGAGCGAGGTCTGGCTTAAAAACGTAATATACCGATAACACGACTCGAATTACTGAGCCTTGGGTATTGGAGTTATTGATACATCGTGAACGAGGAACGATGGAAATTTCGTGAGGACCGTGGGGAATGTTAAATTTATTATGGTGCTCGTCGAGATCGATACCGCACACGACAATCTCGCGGTGTCCTCTGTATAATACGATTACACAATATTACGTTAATGGAAGAATTTTAATTTTTTTTTTTTCCTTCGTTTCTAATCTACGTCAAGAATAATACATCCTCGAACCGGCACTACTACTGAATATCATTTTCATGTCATAACAAATGGATCGCTCTTGCGATCATATATATATGTATATATCATTAATGGAATTTTTCATTTGGTTACGAGCTTTTTAGCCTTTCAGGCTAAAATGTGAAAAACACAAGGGATTCGGGGGCTAGGTTGAAAAAAAAAAAGCTACAGAGGAAACGAGGAACTCTGGTGGCCGGCAAGCTTGAAAAAACCTGTCGCGTGTCGTTATGTACGTTCGCCAGCAGCAGCCAAGCCCGTATTTTTTAATCGTGTATAGGACGTTACAGGTGAAATCGACGGTTTCCATTGCCATACAGTTTTTATTTTTTTTTAATACGCGTATGATCGGTACAAAAAAAAAATAAAAAAATAAAGCTCGTTTTTCTTCCCACGAGAAAAATGTATGTCACGCATGTTTTGACCTAAAAGTGTGTAAATGAATTGTACATTTTTGTATCTAATGAAGAAAAAAAAAATGACTTTTATGATATTTGTAGAGAGTAAACTGAAAATTTTCGAGATTTTCATGCCAATGTGTTCAAAATATCCCAAAATGTGTGTGGTTGTGTGTGTAACAAAATCGGTTTTCGCGCTCTACTTTCGTAAATTTGAAGGTATCGAGCCGAAATATTTTGCACCAATAGTCCAAGGGACAAGGATGATTGGTATTGAATTTTGCTCGAATCGCTTAAGGGGTTCAGGATTTTAGAAAAATTTTAAACTTAAAAAAAAAAATGTTAGCACGCGCTCTAACTTTCGTAAATTTGAAGCCGATAGAGGACAAAAGGGTGACTGGTATTGAATTATTGAATTTATCTAGAATCGCTCAGGGGGTTCAGATTTTGGTAAACTTTGAAATTTTCAAAAAAAAAAAAATTGCAGGCGCTCCAATCTTTCGTAAATTTGAGGATGTCGTGATCTAAAACTTTTCAAACTAATACTACATGCTTAGTATTAAATTTGTCAAAAATTCCGTAATAGTTTTAATTTTACAAAACATTACATTTTTTATTTTGTGCGTGCCCTGACCTCCAACGCTCGCTAATTGGAAGCTATCGAGCCTCAAATCGTACAAATTAGATAAATTATAAAAAAAGAAGCGCGCAAATTAGAAATTTTCACATTTTGCTTTCTCGCTGTGTCTCAGCTTGCTCGCAAAGCTTCCTCCGCGAGGAAGCTAAAATGAAAAACCCACTTGCTCATGGGGGAAGAGCATTTTGCGAGCAGGATGAAACAATGTGTGCAAATTTCTAACTCACACCCTTTTTTTTACTTCTTTCTCTTGTTGTTTTTTTTTGTTGTAAAAAAAAATCGTAGTACTTTCCGATAAAACCATGGAACTGATTTTTTTTTTCCTCTATTCATGAACATCGTTTGATATTTGTCAATACTTGATTTAACCAACAAAAAAAAAAAGGCAAGAATGCAAATTAAAAAATGACAAAGATCACGAATCTGCCGATTTCGCCTGAAACCCCCCCTATGCGCTGTGTATATTTCATTTATCTACAGTATACTACCATATATGTATGTAATACGAAGAGGTAGGCAGGCTTACACACGCGAGGTCGCTGCTTCGGGGAACGACGAGAGACGCCGGCTTTTATGCGCGTGTGTGTGTTACTATGTAGCGTTTCGTACGTTCGCTCGCACAATCGCGAAAATCCGCGCGTCTCTCGCTCGCTCATACTATACTCTCGCATAGAGTTAGACTCGGCTGTGCAAATTTACGATCTATGTGCGGCATGGGCACACCCACGCCACCCGAGACATTGTGTGAACTTCTCGCTTGGTTCTCTGGCAAAAAGTAGGGGAAAAAAAAATCGTGCCTAAACGCTCGATGGAGAAATATTATTGTAAAGAAAAAATAATAATAATAACTTTGTACGGACACATATCGCAAGGATTTCGTTCCCACTGAGTATCAAGTGAGAGGCAAAATTTCAAGTTCAATTCATCAGGGTGCTAGGGTGTAGGTAAAGACTGACTTTGCGTACTCGTATGCGTCAACAATGCGATGTTTACGTGCGAGAAGTGGGCACATTTCGACCAAATTTCAATATTTGTAACTTTTACTCTCTCTCTCTCTCTCTCTCTCTCTCTCTCTCTCTCTCTCTCTCTCTCTCTCTCTCTCTCTCTCTCTTATTGATGCTGCAGTGTTTTTTGTCACTCTTTTTGAGAGATGTTGAAATTTTCATCGTTGGAATGCAACGAAAGTAAATTTTTTTAAAATCATTTTTAGTACCTATTTTTGACGCACCTCTGGCATATTTAGGCCCAAAGTCCCTCAAAGAGACCGAAAAAATAAAAGCTCAAACGATTTGGGACTTCGAGAACCCTTTTAAAAGATACACCCGGCTCATTCGTCTGAGACTTTTTTTTTCTTTCTATAACACACTTACCCTCTGCGCGTAAGTATTGAAAATCTACGTTTTTCTAAGATTTTGGATGATTTTTATATTGCCCATAAACATTCTGTTGCAAAAAAAAAAAAAAAAAATTTAACGTAAAAACGAAGTATCGAAAATTCGAATAAGTTTTCAAAGTGATACAAATCGATAAAACACATATAATTCGAAGAAACCCTTTTTGTTTCTGTTAAATTTTTACAGCGGAAAACTGTCAGCCAGTCTTCTCCGCCCTTATAGAAATGAGAATAAATGAATTAACTCCTCAAAAACATTGTGCCCAAGAGTGATTAAATTTTCTTCCTTGAATTTATTACTCTCGTTCAACGCCAGAAGGCAACACTGCTGGCGACAAAGCAAACTGAGGATAGTATATACTTTAGTGCAAACGAAATATTCGTTTTACGGCATGAATTAAAAAACGGTTGACGACACACTTTTTACGGGTATATTAAAGTTATAGCTTTGCATACTCGTTGAATTAATGTTGGTAAATTTTAAATAAAATCATTTTGAAAACTTTTAACGTTCAACGGGCGGTATTACATAGAAAGACAATAATAGCGTATTATTGTCAAGCAAGTTTGGTAGGAAACAAAGCAAAAAATGTTAATTTTGTAACAATCATTTCACTGAGAAAGTAATTTATTGGACTTTGACAAACTTATAGTTGGGCATGGGGAAATTAAATGGTCAGTTTATATCATGAATATATTTAGTCGAGCGAAAAATAAGTTTAGATCAAATTTGGTATAATAATTGCGCATTTATTTTACCATAATCAACTGCGAATTTGTCAGAATCAACTAAATTATTGTTTCGAATTTAATTTCAAAACGAGCTACAGACGATAAAAAAAATGCTAATATTTTTTCTTTAAATAAACAAAGTTGAATCAACACAGAAATGTACGTATTTCGGTGCGAGAGCGTTTGAAAAAAAAATTCCCGATTATAGAAATTCTGGGGTATGTCGAGAATCGTTCCAACAATTCAGAGGGAACATCTTATGTTTCTCTATTTGACACTTTATTTACCTCAAACGTTCCGCTCTATTTTTTTCGTTTCGATGTTTATTGTAGAGCAAAAAAAAAAACCAAGCTCGGGACAAAATTTGAGGTTAGCTCGATACTAGTCGCTTCTGAGCAAAAAAAAATATAAATTCTACCGGCACTACTAACTTGCAAATTAATTCAATAATTTTTTTCCGTCGAGATAAATAAATTTAATGTGTTTCACAGTGCATGAAAATCGGTATCCATAGCTCAATTTTTTCTCAAAATTGTCCATTTTCGCCCATACATTAAATTACTTTAATTTTTTTTTCAAAAAATATAATTTCCCTAATTATAAAAGACCGACGATTATTATGTTCGGTTTTTTTTTTCTCACAATTAACATTTCGGGAAGCGATTACTTCGCGAAAAGGATATGAAACAACGAAGGAATAAAAGAAGACGCCACGCTGTGTCGTGAAACGACGAGATGCCGAAGCATCAGGTTGCAAGGAATCCGCCACGTTCGACGCGAATATGGCTGCGCATGTACATACTGGATTATGGGTCCAGGCAGCAGCACCGTACAATATTATAAATATATATATATACATGTATAACTATACACAAGCGCGTCGAAATTCTGAACATGCGCCCTGACGTCGTTGTGACGCTCGTGGCAACCGGCTTGTTGCCGCGGTTTTATATCCATCCACGCGGACGACAAATAACCGTCAAAAAATCAAAATCCCCAAATAACATTGTTTCTTTTCATAATTATAAAAATGGAAATAAAAAATGAAAAAAAAAAATATATATATATGATCAAACCATTATCCAAGCACGCAAAACTCGATGAGCGTGGATAATGAAATTTAGAAGAAGAAACAAAGAAAAAAAGTTTTACGAACCGATAGCGGTAGGTGCGCGGCGTCGTTTGTCGAAGCGTCAACGAGTCGATGGGGCGCGCGCGCACACACACAACACAGATACACACACGCGCGTCTCGATTTCACTCGTTGGAAAAAAAAAAACGAAACAAACAAAAAAACTCCGACGAAACTGACGAAAAATAAAAAATGTCGTCACACTTTTATAAAAAACACAAATAAATACGCGCACATAAACGCGAAAAATGGAGAGGGGGGGAGGGGAAACAAAAACACTTTTTTTTTCACTCGTGGTGGCCTGTCAGACGCGAGAGCACGACGGCAGCGTGGCGAGTATAGAACTATGGAAGAGAGAAGAAAAAAAAAAAAGCCCGTACAGGGAAACTCGTGAATTTTCGTAAATCTGCGTCGAACAACACTCGAGGTGATGGGGCCGGGGGGGAGGGAGAGGGGAAAAAATGAAAATCGTCGATGCAAGAGCGTAATATCGAGTTTACGGTGAACGGGGGGAAAAAAAAAAAGAAAAATACACACGATGGAGTCCAGGGAACGCGGTTTGAGAGCGGTTATAATACGTGCGACGCGTCGCTAGACCTCGTGACGAACTGCTGGGGCCGGTGCTTTCTGTGAGTCGCGCGCGCTCCCCGCTGCTGCTCCGCGTCGCGGTGAGAAACACGAACGAACGTCGGCAGAGCCAAAGAGAGAGAGAGAGAGAGAAAGAGTTGCGTGTGCGTGTGTGTGTGTGCTCTGTAAGAAACAGAGTTATAAATATGTGTGCGTGTATACGTGACGAAACGAAGCGGGGAAACACACAACCGAGAATCTCACGTTATATCCGCGCTGTCAATGGATTTTCGTATTTTTCTTTTTTTTTTTCTTTCGAGGTTATGTCGCAAAATGGACGCCACTGAGAATTCACGCGCGTATCGTGGACAAAAGATTCACGCTCCCTCTCTCTCTCTCTCGCACTGTTCGCATTTGCAACAAATAAAATACGAAAATATTATAAGCACAGAGACGACAAGGACACGTGACAATGGGCGATTTTTAAACTCGTGCGCGCACACACAAGCGGCAAACGAGAAAAAAAAACAAAGAAATAACGCGATTACAGCAGATCTTTTTTGTTAACTATAGCGCGATGCACACGCGACTTGTGCTTTTGCAAATTGTAACGTTAATAATATTCGAGAGAGACAGAGAGCTCGTAACAGGGAACACAAGCGCCACTCGAAGAGAGGACGCGAAACAGTTTTTTTCACGAAAAATAATGACAGGTTTGGGGATAATGAAAAACAAGAGAATCACGAAAAACTATATATATATATATGTACTTACGCGTAATAGATTTCTGTCAATGTTGTGTGTATGTGTAGGCGCGCGCAAAGAGCGTTTATAAGAGAATAATATCAGAGATGACGCTAAAACTTTGCCACACGTTGCCGTTGCCGGTAAAGCGAGAGGGAAACGCCGCGAGAGAGTGAGAGCGAAGCAACGCCGGTTGGGGGGGGAGTGAAGAAACGACGAGGCAAGAAAGCCGGCTTGTTCGCCGTTGAGAGGGGCAAAGAGTAGGGGTAATGGGCGAGAAAAGGAGCGGCCGGGTTGAACAAAGTGAGAGACAGAGAAAGATTCAGTACGATGCGGCGTGACTATAGCAGCTCGAGGAGTAAAGCGAGAGGGCATGAGGGCAAGCGTAGCATAGACTCACGGATCTCGCTTGACGGCAATGCCGAGCGAGGGGAAAATACTTGGCGGTCAACAGTTTGACTGTGCGCCTGGATCAAATGAAACTCGTGGCTGCGACTCGGCGAACCGAGGATGCGGGCCGGGTGCTTAGAGATGAAGGCTTCGCGCCAATCCTCGAAATGGACGGATGTGCCATGGAGCGACGAGGAGAACAAAATTCATTTTATACATATATATATATATATATCTATTCCGAGGAAAGTTGAGCAATCGAAAAATACGCTTACCGACAGGGGTTGGCGTTGAGGAGGAAGAACATAGTACCATGCTATAGCGCGATAGAGCGTTGTGGTCGCGTTTATATTTATATAGACATATCCATCTCTCATTGAATGGGTTTAATGATGTTTATGAGACTGTATTAAGGCGGCCCATCAGTGACAAAACTAGTCAAAAATCGTGACGTGAAAAAAAATCATAAAACCTATCATAATATTTTCTAAATTCTCTGTCTAAATAAAATTTATGAATTTCAATGACGTTTCCCGTGATATTTTATTCATAATATATTATAAATAATATTATAAATAAAGTCTCAACTGACAAAAGTATTTAACGCTGTCGGAGCGATCAAGTCAAAAACGATAGCCGATATTCATATGTTTCCTCGCGTGCAGAATGACAGACATATATAGTATCCGAGATTTGCACAAACGATGACTTTCGCGATTAAATTTCTCGGGAAAATCCCTGGCAAGACACAATTTTTTAAATACCATTGGAAAGTTCACGATTTCATCTTTCAATACTCAAAATTTGAATAAGAACTCTCGTCTTTATCAAAAGGTATCATGTCACTTCCGGTGAAAATGGAATCAACTGCCATAAGACCCATGCTAAAATAGGTAATTTTAAATTACTCGTTCGCAATAATTTGCCTGGCAACATACCCTGAAATTTTGAGAGAGCGTTCATCGCATCTTAGATAACACTCTCCCGAAGTTTCATTCGTATCGCCGGCTTTTTAATTCACTGATGAGCCACCTTAACACTAAATTGCCTTGAATAATCCGGCAATAATGAATTTCAACCCATAAATTCTCTGTGAAATAAATTACAACTCTCTAAGAGACATTTTCTAAAATTTATATTCCCATCCTAAAGTAAAAATCGATGAGATTTGTATTAGATCCCGATTAGATCAAATATTTTTCCTCCTTTAATTAAAAATTGATATTCAGCCGGAAAAACTATTGAAGGAACAAAAAAACTGGAAAAAAATTCGTAAATTTACGAGGTACTGAGAATGAATTTTGAAATTCCCGCGTCGTCCATAACTTTTATATAGAGAGACTACAAAGCGCCACGCTCGAGTAGAACGAAAACTAAATTTGAACTCAGTAGTTGTGTATAGTGATGCTTGGGGGCTCTGCCATGGATTCAATGCGATGCCTTTGTGTCGAGAACGATGCTTTTGGATCTTTTCCTCTCTCTCTCTCTCTCTCTCTCTCTCTCTCTCTCTCTCTCTCTCTCTCTCTCTATGTATTCCTGCACCGGTGCCCTGGTGCCCATAAACGTCGGCAGGTGATGACTACTATCCAATGCAACCTCCGCACTTTATGGCTGCGTATATACATTTATTTTATATAATACAATACACCCGTTGTCCTACCTTTTACCTGGCCAACCTGAACTCTCGATGTGCGATGAAAATTCAAACGTACATAATCTTGAAACTGATGATCCCAGTTGAAAGAAAATAAGTTAGTACTATCAACCGGCAAGCACGAATAACGCAAAAAAAACCTTTATAATACATTTATGTCGCAATATTTCCTCCTATAACTTCACCTATATATATATATTTTTTTAAAGACGATAATCTCGTGTATCGTAGAAATTTACCGTGCTGTCTAAAAGAGTTCAAATATAAAGTATAACAATAAGCACTAAAAAAAAATATAACAATATTAAAATTAAAATTACTAATTTTCGTCAAATGATTAATTAACGAAATATTCTTTATTAACGAATTCTGTATATAATGAGGAAATTATAAATTTGATGATCATAATAAAAATCATAATATTAACGTTAAAGAAGGAAAATAATTTACTATTCCTTTATTAATGTATAATAAAGTTATTATTCCTGATATTAAAATCCCTATGTGAACTAATGATGAATAAACAACTAATATTTTCATGTCTACTTGTTTTAAACGAATTAATCTTCTAATTAATCCCCCAATCAAACTGTCAATGATAATAAATTTATTAAATTACACACGTATATTTAATATTATAAAAATAATTCGTATAATACCATATAACTACCTAATTTTAATATTACTCCAGCTAAAATTATAGATCCTCTAACTGGTGCTTCAACATGAGCTGCGTAGACAATCATAAATGTATCATATACATTGGTATTTTACTTGAAAATGCTAAATATAACCTAATATAAACAAAAAATCCTATATTTTCTATATAAATTATATCAATTAGAAGAGTATTTTCAAATATATATAAATAATTAATAATTAAAAATAAAGGTATTGAACCAAACAAAGTATATAATATTATATGAATACCAGCTTGATTTCGTTCAACTTGAAACCCTCAACCTATAATAAACATAAAAACTGGAATTAACCTGAATTAAAAAAAAAATATAAAATTCAATTAAATTAACTAACAATAAAAATTAATTATTACAATCTATAATAAAAAATTCCTTACCGGACAAATTTTTAATACAACAATTCATAAAGTTGATATAATTAATCCTTCAGAATTAAAATATATCCTTAGAATATAATATAAATTTATTAAATATATTCAAATTTATAATTTGAATTTATAATTTTTTTCTTCTTGTTGACGACAAGAACGTTTATAGAAAGCGTGAAAATTAGAAACTTGTACATTGCTTCCTCATTATTTTATCTCGACCACAAAGCTCTCTTTCTCTATGAGGTTTTTACTTTTGGCTTTCTCATGGAGGAAGCTTTTTGGCCGAGACAAAATAATGAGGAAGCAATTTGCAACTTTATAATTTGCACACTTTTTACGAGAATTCTAATTCAATAGTTCAAAATTTTTAACGTTGCTTCAAAGTAATTTCATGCTTGCAAGATCGAAACTGCAAAACACTTGGCCAGCACTTTTTGACTAAATGAATATACCGTTGAACAAATAACCATTTACTCGCATCGTAAATGGATATCTTATGATTTGGTATGAAGTTAAATTTTAACCAACATTAATGTCTCCTGGCTTTTTTTTGTGGTAAATCCTGCCTCGATATTAGCAAACTTACGAAAGTTCGAGCAAGCACATCATTTTCCATGAAAATTAAAGAAAAATTTGAATATTCGAAGTTTTAAGAAATCTCGAACTCTCTAGCCAATCTTTTCAAACTTAATACCGAAAATTGTTGTCCCCCTAGCTTATTTGTGTGCAAAGCGCTGGGCTCGGTAGTGATAAATATGCAAGTTTGAGTGAACATGTAATTTCCCATGAGAATTCAAAATTTCATATGAGTAAAAGTTTTAAAAAAAATCCCAAACCCAACTACCAGTTATTTTCAAACTCGTTACCGAACATTTTAGTTTCCTCTGGCTCATTTATGTGGAAATTACTGGCTCGATTGTGGTGAATCCACGAATGTCAGAGTTAACATGCCATTTCTCATAAAAATTGAAATTTAAAAAAAAATTCATAATTTCATAAATATCAAAATAAAAAATTTTTTTTTTAATTTCAAAAAACTCATAATTTCAAGAAAGTGAAAAATTTCGAAAAATTTAAGATTTAAAAAAAAATTCCAAAATTTTATAAAATCTGAATCCTTAGATGGATTATCGCCAAATTCAAAACCAAATGTCCTTGTTCCCTAGCCTATTTATGCAAGAAGTTTCGACCTGATAGCTGAAAATTTTCGAAAGTTAGAGCGAGTGAAGTCTTTTTTTTTTTGGAAAATTCTATATAATCTGAAATTTTTGAGCAATTTCGACCAAACTTGTAACCAACTACTTACTGCTCTGCTTGTGTGCAAAATTTGCGCACGATTGCGCAAGACATTCTCGAGATATAACTGTTTGAATTTTGCAAGATCAGTACAAAAATCCAAACATTTTTTGTAGATATGATTTCTTGACTATTTGGAACACTTTAAGCACTCTGACGCGAAAATCTCGGATTTTTTTTTTTCACGAAAAAAAAAGCTTCCTCTATAAAGAAGAAAAAGATTCCCAGATTCCCGGATGCTGTGGAATAATGAAACTTGGAGGAAAGTGTTTCTGTAACGAATCGCTAATCTTGTCGATGAGAAGGAAAAATAACTTCCTCCCCGTTCGAAAGTATAACGTGCAGGGGGTCACGAACTTGGCGCGGAGTCGTCGATGTTCGCGTCATTGAAATCGCTCTCGGTCCTATACGTGCCCAAAAAGTTATAAGAATTTCCTTCGTGCATTGCCGGTGCTTTCAACAAAACAATCGTATACTCATGGAAGAATCAGCTATCTCATGGTTTATATATATACACAAATAGAAAGGTTGAACTACCGGCTTGACATTCGTTCCCCCGAATCCAAACTTTTGAACAAATATATTCTTGCGCGTCTCTTTATCGTGATTCGACGAATTTTTCATGCGTATCACATCGCGATTTTCACGCATATCATATCGCAATTTTCACGCATATCATCACACGTTTCATACACACGAAATATTTTATGCACCTGCAGTTTAATTACGAGCCTTATCCTTAAGGAGGTTCTTAACATCTATTGGATGCGGTAAGGGGAACGATATGGCGTGGAGCGGGCGACGTGCGGAGGTTGCGTTCGGCATTTGTTTCACCAAATACGTTTTTATTCTATTAATTTTCCTTTACTCACGCTCAATTCTGTTTACAAGTACTTATATTTCACAATCGGCACGGTGAAAAAATTTCTTCATGGGCAAATCATATCTATGAAGTTCTGATCTATCGTTTACGCGATTGTTCGAGGAAATGTTACCGTTTTTTCACTCCTAAAATAATCTCCAATCATATAGCTTCGAATACTTCTCCCATAAGAGTCCACGTTATAAGCGGCATATTTAATGTTTTATTTTTCTCCTCAACTACGTGGTCAAAAAATCTGAAATAATTACGGTGTATTTCTAGTACCAGCGCAAATCTCTCCTCAAATTTTAGATTCATTCTTACCTTTTTTCTCTGGGTTAAGGACCTTTTTAATCCAACATTGACGTGAAACACTATACATTGAAAAAACAAACAAAACAAAGAAAAGCTGCACATCAAAACTGCCTTCCTCATAATCTTTGCCAATTCAGAAATTTTCCTGTATCAGCAAGTGATTTTCCCAATTCCCTCATTTCCTCATAAAGAAAGATCTATATGACGAGCAAAAATTATGAGGAAGCAACGAGCGAAAGTCCCGGTTCTTATAGCTTTTGTCTGTCTTCCTTGACTTTGGTACGCCGAGATACTTTACGTTGAACGTTGGATCATTTTTTTTATAAGTTCAAAATTTCACAATCTTAAAACCCCAACGAAATGAAAACCATATGAATTTTTGATTCGAACAATTATTTCACATAAATTTCATCTTTTTTTTTATACGGATTCACAATATTTTGCTAATTCTCAAATTTTCGATCATTTCTATCGAGTCTTCAGATTATTTTGGAATTTTTTTTTTTTTGTTTGCTTGTTTGATCTCCGTTGCTCGTAAGTTTTTTCTCTCGCGAAAGGATTCAAAGGCAACACACACGCTCGGGTGTTTTATACAGAGGCCATTTTCGTTGTGCTATATATGGTATACGTTTTATCGTCAGCTTTGTCCAGACGAGAGCATTTGGTCCATGAGTACCGGAGAGCCGGGCATGAAAAAGCGCGAAGCATAGAAGAGAAGATGAAGAAGAGAGGCAAACAGCGGTTCGCTGCTACCTTTCCGCGAAATGTCGTGTAGAAGATGAGAAATCGCGCGGTGGTTAAGTTTTAGGGTCGTCGAGATGACGACCGTTGGTTGGTTGAAAAAAAAAAAAAAAGGAGAAATGTCACGAAAATGGGACGATCGCGCGGAGAATCGGTGAAGTAAAAGATGAACTGTATAAACCTGCTCTCGCGACAACGAGAATTCCTCGGAAGAAAGGGAAAGTGCATCTTTCTCTTTCTCACATCACTTTCTCATTCCTTTTTTTCTTTTGACCATCTTTGTCCCCAACCCGGTTTATCGCAGAGTGGCCGTGGGAGGAGTAAAAGCCTTGAGAACGAGCTCGCGGTTTCTTATGTGCACTCGGAGAACCTGACTTTGTACCGCTGGAAACGTTCAGGAGTGAACATTGATATATATTTACAAAAATTTTGCTATGCTTAAGGTTGTTGTGCTGATATTTAAAAATGTTAACATCCGGACCAAATTTTTCCACAATGCATATATGACCGCCCTTTATCTACCTTCCTGTCAAACTTGGGTACGATTCACAGTACTGTTTTTTGAGAAAAACGATCGGAAAGTTGACGGGTTTCGTAGAGTAATTGCATTAATGTTATGAAGAATTTCCGACCATTTTGCAGTATTTAAGTTTATGGTGAAGGAATTTCCACAGACGGACCTTCCCCGTTTCCGTAGAAAGTTCGACAATCACGTTAATTAGGATATAAGACGCTCCAGAGGTGGAGTGGGGGGCAGAGTTAAATAAAGTTTACATATAGGTTAGTTCTGTCTCAGAACACGAGGCGCAGTATGGTTAACTCAACTCCGCCATATTATATATATAGTTGTTGTTCGACAATCGAGGCCCGTTGTCTTGGATTCGCAGCTCATTGTACATAATTATAACTTACTTTGCTTCTGTAACTCTTAATTTTGTCTCTCTACGCGGTAAAATTAAAAGGAAATTTTAATCTCAATTAAGCGATGGTCTCTGTAATCGACAACCCGCGCCCTACCGACGTGACGCGTCTGTCCTGTTCCTCGGTGAGCAAGGCTATAACACCAGGCGTGCAGGGTTCGTGGTTCTTGCAACAGAGTGTGTCAAGAGCTGTATTTTTCTTTTTCGTTCAGCGCATTGCTTCGCTCTCGTTGAGCCCGCGGGCGAGCACACCATCTGCCGCTCGGTTAATTAATTGACCTGCCTGTCTTACTCCCTACTTCTATTTTTCCCTTGCCGTCAAGTTCCGCCAACCTCTTCTTCTTCTCCGTCCCCGCTTCTCTATATCAACTTCTTTTCCACGTACCCTTACACCCCATCCTTTTTTTCCTTTTCTCTTGCCCTATGACCAGCGACAACTATATATATATATATATATATATATTATCACGAGCGAGATAACATACTTGATCAACGTTGAATTGGTATAGTCATGCCTAAATAAATTAAAGCAGACGAATTAAACCGTATCTCGGATGAAAAAGATATTACGTCTGGTTGTAGAAAGCTTGATTGGATCTGCATTATGAATAAAGACCAATCGAGAACGAAATGGTCGAATTATCATTTTTATTATTGCTTAGACCGTTTGGAAGGATTTTATTTATTTATTTGTGAAAAACTTATGTCATATATCTTTTTACGAAAAAGTATTTTTTCCAATGTCAAAAAAGTCTGTTTTTACGAATATAAAGGCTTGTAATAAAAATTATTCGCCATTAATCGATGACTCTTCGGATTATTATTTTAAGAATTTGGTCAATTCATTTTTTATGCGCTACGCTGACATCTATGGCATCGGAGAGTATCAGGAAAATTAGCTTCGCAAGAGCTCTGGGCAATTTTATATTTGCCTCATTTATCGCGGTAGAAAGAAATCTGGGAGAAATTACTGCTCAACTCTATGTGAAATACTGGTAGGTTGGTGTGGGAGAGCAAATAACATATACGCATGAAAATTTGGATCACCCCAAAAGGTGGATATACCATGGTCAAATAATTTATTTCTAATCGCCTCGATTATGTAGTTTCGGAGAATGTGTCGAATGAAAAATAATTAAAAGCCACTTTTCACCGAAGTTAGTCACGAATATAATCATTCTAAACGAACGTTTTATCAGCTATTCGCTGTGTGCGAAAAGCCAAGTTGCACCACGACCGGCTGTACTCCGCAAATTTTGCTAGAATAGGGTGACTGAACCAGTGAATGAACACCTACCAGTGAATGAACAGGCTTAGTATTTTAATTAAACGGCAGAGATATGATTCTATTATTATGAAGAATTTTGTATTCATAATGAAGTGAAAATTCTGAGAAAACATCTAGTAGTGATATTATTTGACGCTGTGAAAGATTTGCGATGCTATGGATTTTTTTTCGTACTTGGGGCGCATATTCATAAGAGACAGCCATGTTGTTATAACCATCTGACTGTGCATCGAATACCAGAATATTCCATATCACCTCGATAAATCTTTTTAAAAGATATGCAATAATTTTTTCAACGTTATACATTGCTAAGCTTCAATTATATTAATGAATTTTTGGTCAAAAACCCAATATTGTTTGCGATATATGGCCGTTTATTCACTGGTCCAGCTTTTTAACCTATTTCCAGTGATTGAACGAGCGTTGAAAAGGCTTTTCATAACCTCAAAACGCACGAGTATGCGTACGCATCTCTGGTTCCATTGTACGTTCATTCACTGGAAAGATAAGAGTTCATTCATTGGCATTTTTGTTCATTCACTGGGAAATTGGTAATTTCGTTCATTATAATTTTTTTTTACAAAATCCTTGCGAACAGGGCACTTCGAATATTTTTTTTTATATTCTGTGAACATTGTTCTATAAGATCTAATTAGCTCATAAAGAAATTCGTAATAACTTAAATTATACAGCTTTATCGAAATAGAAAAAAGGCTTATGCGTTCATTCACTGGTTCAGCCACCCTAACTCTCATATATTTACATAGACGAAACCTTGTTGGATTAATTTCAATAAACGAATGTTTATATTCGTGCTGCATAGAGTTTTTTGAGGTGAGCTTGACTATAACTGCGTTGAAAAAAAAAAATAAATAAATCGACGTATTACGATGTAATGAAAATAGGTTTACGGCTACTTTTCCTTCACAATTTGAGGCTAAGCATGAGCCTTGTCGATCTTTTGTCATACGAACCGACAAGGCTTGTATATCGAGAACAAGAAATACGTTACTCGGACTTGTTTGTAACGTAGATGAACGATTATACCCACGAAGTGCTCGCTGCATATTCGGGTAGCCAATCATGCGAGCTACTAAAAAGGAAAAAAAATTTAATTGTATTATAATATCCTGACATGATTTTTTCATACCAGACAAAATATGCACGTATTAACCTCCAAAATTTTACTTTCTTTCTTTTTTGCACCCAACGAATCTGGGTTTTTGCGCTGCTCAACTTTATAACTTGCTCACGGAAACGCGTAAAACTCAATTTCCGAAATCGTGTAGCGGAAAAAATTCTTACACGACTTCACGCAACAGTTTAAATTTCCTTTCCGCGACTTCTCCATTATATTCCCCTCAATTGCACTACGCGACTCTAGCAAAATATGTGCATTCTCGCCACCATGGACGCTCCAAAAGTCGTTCTCAGCCGCTACAGTACGCCATTGCACACAGCGAATAATACCCCAAAGAACTTCAAAATTATCGGATATTTCACGAATGTTTTGTTGCATAGCAAGCAGAGGGATCAATTTTACTGCAAAACTAATTCCGATCGTTGATGTGTGCAGGAAAACTTGTGAGAAATATCCGATTAATTTTGAAGTTCGAGGGGTATTCGGAGAATTATTTCTTCCATTACGATCTTGGCCAATCAGAGCGCAGTAATTCGAGGAAAGTTTTCGATACTCGGAGGCTGGAAAGGGACACGCTGGACACGGGTTTGACAGATATTTCAATGAAATCTGTCACACTCGGGGAAAACAATTGGCAGGTTACAGGGAAATTATCGGTCTGATGAATTCCCCGTGGCCAGGGGTTTTATCAGATTGAAACAAGCTGATGCGTAACCGAGAATCTGATTGGCCAAGATCGTAATGTAGAATGTAGGAAATAATCGTGAGAGAACAATCGTTCAAAATTATACTCAATTTTTCGATGCCATAGTCATCGTTTTTTAAGAAAATTATTCGTACAATTCATCTGTCGTTAAACAATTGAGAATAATTATTTTATATCCACTAAGCCCATCACTGTTTCACATTCGCATTGTATACCAAATTATAGGGGAAAAAAAAAAAAAAAAAACAAATCTGCGTCCGCTGATCGCCACCCAAGGATATTGAGAATTTTTCTCGGGTGTACTGCGAAGTAAACAGTACGAGTAAACAGTACATGATACAGACTAATAAATTTCGAACGCTCTATAGTACGTTGAAAAGCCCGAAATGCTTCGAAATTGAACAATATTCCATCAACGAAAGTCTCGACGGGGGAGGGAAAAAAAAAATTTTTAACTCGGCAAGCTCATGGACACTTTTTCACTCGAGTACCGGCGCAATTTCATTATTTACCCTATATACCGCTCGCAACCTTTTGTACCCGGGCACAAAGAACGAAAAAAAAAACCGTAAAATTTCATATTAACTGTGAATTTTTTTATTTTATTTTTTGTTCGAGCATTCAACTTTTGGGGACATTCGTTTCGTTATTCGTGACATTGCACGACGTTGGTGGGGTAACCTCGTTGAACTTTGAAACTCGAGATCCCTTCGAGTTCCATCGCGAGAATTACTGCCCTATCTCTCCTTCTTCTCGTCCGCGTTATAAGGCTTGCATCCCTTTCTCGATCCACATTGGTGCAGCAACTATACGTACATACTATTAGACGAGAGTTGTCCCCGAAGCTTTCCGAATGTTGGAATTTGGCCGGTTAGACAGTCAGTTTTTCGTCGTTCCTAGCGAGAAACCTTCGAAGGATCTGACGAGCTCAACAAAGAGAAAGCGCGACAGATGAAGTATGGGAATACGATGGAGCAAAGTAAAAAAAAAGGGGGGGGGGGGGGTATAGACGAAACCCAAGGGCTTCCTCTTGCATAGCCTCGATCTGTCGAGTCATTGCGGTTTTCCTCAGATAAATTTACTAACGAGGATGCGTCGACATTTCGTATATAAAACGAGAGGACACCGCCAGTGTGTGCGATTGAGTAGAAAAAAAAATCTCAATTATATTTGTTGTACGGAGAGTTCTGGATCAATAAAAATTTTACCCTGATACAAATGAATGTGTGATGAAAATTCGGTACATCCTCTGCAATTCCAAAATTATTGTCTATGAATCTAAGAAATTGTCTTTAAACTTCACTCGGGGTTATTTGACACAGTACGCTTCAGGGTACGTTTTAGCCCTTGGATACAATTTTTCCGTGTGCTTATCACGAAGAAATCGTTTGATTATTTTGGGACAATGAAAGAAATTAGAATACGAAAAGTGCATGAAAGTATCATAAAGTGCCCTCCGCAGCAGTTATCGTGATCTCGAAATTATTCGAGATTTCCAAACGAACGATGTGCCACAAAATTCGAATAAAAAACGGACATAACTTATGTGTAGTACGAGATATATTTCTAACCAGCAATCTTAAAATTGATCGACGTTTTCGAAATCTTGAACAGGTCCCATGAACTTTATAAAGGAAGATTGTAAGATCGAAAATTTCCCGTCGATTACGAATCTACCATATCTTTCAAATCAGCCAATGATGATCATTTCAATAAATAATTTATACTCTTCCACAATGACGATGCATATATAGCTATTGTCTCCAACGTATTATTATTCAAATAATGCTATCCGAAACATGAAAGTCGTTAGTTAATGCATCGAGAGCCATTCCTCTCCACGCGTCAGAGGAATTCTGGGGAGCGTGGATCACAACTAAAAAAAAAAAAAAACAGGGGTTGACGCTCTTCGTGATCTATTTTTATGTAAATGAAGTCACTGCGATGAGTTCAGTGAGGGAGAGAAGAAGCCGAGGACATTCATGGTCGTTCATGATGTTAAATGAAAATTCCCGAGACCAGGCCCGGCGGACTTGGTGAAATGGTGTCGTAAATATGATCTTATAGCAGGAATATGACGGCTTAATAAAAGGGAGTCTACCCTTCGGGTCGAAGAATTTCAGTGGTATACATCCTGCTCCGATAAAGCCCCAGACAAGACAAATCCCGAATAGATAAGGATCTTAATCTAAGAGAACACATTCGGGTCTTCCAAATCTGACGAAAAGCGTCAACGTTTCGCTTATTCTCACGTCAATCCACTCGATAAAATTTATTTGTCAAAATGTAGATTCGACATATGCTTCAGCTTTAGAAGCCTCTTTTTCACCGTTTCTCGTATGCATGAGAATTCGTTATAGGACTTGATGTATATTTTTTTTTTTCTCCAGATCATGATTAACTTCCTCGGTTATCCTCCATTCCGGACGATATTACGTTGAGGCGAATAGACAGCAACTTTTTCATGATTATATTCGTCGTATTGTGATTCGTTTTTTTTTCATCTTTTTTTTTTTCTGGTTTCATCCCCAACCTCATTGCGAGTGCCGTCGGCAGCGCCCTTTTCCGCGAGTCATTTCACTATTGAATTCGCGTGCGCCTCACAGGCGCGGCCTCTGTATCACCACCAGCCTCGTGACGTCGCATTATCATTATTAATCCAACCAGTTAATTAATTACAGTACGTATATAGCGAGCGCGTAGCTGCTGCTCACGACAATCCGCTACTATCCCTCGAATTAAAAACAGCTAGGATTGCTGCTGCGACTCGCATACTTTCTATATGGTGCATATAATATGAGCACATATATATCGTCTCTCTGATCGTATTATATTTATATTTTGTATTATACCGACAAAAATAAGGGATCCCCAAGAGAAAAAGATTATACATATATAATTTGTATAATATTTTTCATACATTTTCATTCACGATTTTATACGATACGATTTTTTTTTTTTTTCACCAACACAAACAAACGTTAGCTATTCGTATCTTTATTAAAAGCCGGCTGTCTCAAAGAGACAAAAAATGAATTTGAAAATTGAAAGAAAAAAAAATCGCTGAATGCAATATGTTTTGTTTAGAGATCGCTTATTTTTCGTATATTGTCGATTTTTCGGTATAAATTAATTTAAAAAAGTCCGAAGATGCTTCGTGTATACAGTCACATCACCGAGAACTATAGATTCGCTGACAATTTTAGTAAATTTTGTTGAAGAATATTTATTTGAAGAAAGTTTATGGTGTTCCGATGAATCTTCAAGTTCGACTAATTTTTCTCTTCATTTCTGTATGTAACGTTCTATTATAGGCGATCGAATCACTCGTATATAATATGCATGCGTAATAGAGATCGAGAACAAGGACTTTAAAACAATACACAATCAATCGAGTCACAATTTTTAATGTACATTGAAATAAAGTACTTAAAATCAGCTTGTTTGCCAAATATTCAGAATTTTCTTTTCTTGTATAGTGAAGTACAACCGCACGAAATTTAATACAAAAATTTTGTTGAATAATTTAGTCTAAATTCAAATTTTTTCATTGTTGAAAATATGAAATATGTTGCCACTATGATCAGTGAATAATGTACTCTTGGCCGCACCTACTCTACGTAGACGCATTGAAAAATTCTCGATTATCTCTGAATTTTCATTCAATATAATTTTTTCACGATACTGTATACGTGTGTGAAACATTCGATGAACTATGCCTGCGAATCGTAATTATTATTTCCGATGAACGAATAATGAAAGAAAAAAAAAAACAGCCAGGATATAAATTACTGAACTTGCACAGAGATAGTCTCGAATTGCTTCTCTCTTGTACCCTCCTCCCTCCTCCGTACCCCTCTCTTTAGTGGAGCTTTTCGCAATGCCAGCAGCAAGAGCTTTTATCGAAAGCTTCGAGCCAGCAGAAACCGCTTGGCTGTTCTGTAATTGAAATATCCTGTGCATAATGTTCAACATAAAAATTTGCGGTATAATATTACCGTGCGGTCGATGTACAATTATTAAAGAAGCAATATCGTTCAGTTGTACTGTAACGGGTTTGTGCACAGGCAAATAGTATTCATACATAAATATAAGAGACACACAGATTTATTCGATAGAACATGTGTTATTTGAAGCGGTGCACTGAGGCAAACATTGAAAATATATCGAAACATTAATTTCACCTATATATGCTGTAATTCCACCGATTGTATTTCCTCCCAGCATTCGGTATTAACCCTTTCGGTTCGCACGCAAACATCGAACTTATTGGCTGCTTAAGGCGGCCCATCAGTGACAGCACTAGTCAAAAATCGTGACGTGAAAAAAACTCATAAACCTATCATAATATTTTCTAAATACTCTGTCTAAATAAAATTTATGAATTTCGATGACGTTTCCCGTGATATTTTAATCATAATTTATTATAAATAATATAAATAAAGTCTCAACTGACAAAAGTATTTAACGCTGTCAGAGCGATCAAGTCAAAAACGATAGCTGATATTCATATGTTTCCTCGCGTGCAGAATGACAGACATATATATTGTATCCGAGATTTGCACACACGATGACTTTCGCGATTAAATTTCTCGGGAAAATCCCTGGCAAGACACAATTTTTTAAATACCATTGGAAAGTTCACGATTTCATCTTTCAATACTCAAAATCTGAATAAGAACTCTCGTCTTTATCAAAAGATATCATGTCACTTCCGGTGAAAATGGAATCAACTGCCATAAGACCCATGCTAAAATAGGTAATTTTAAATTACTTGTTCGCAATAATTTGCCTGGCAACATACCCTGAAATTTTGAGAGAGCGTTCATTGCATCTTAGATAACACTCTCCCGAAGTTTCATTCGTATCGCCGGTTTTTTAATTCACTGATGAGCCACCTTAAACGATCATCGATAACGAACCTTTTTTTAGGCCAACCTCATTCGATTATATCTCGAACCTTAAGTATATTGACGCGTGAGCTGAAACAAGGTTCTGGTCGTTCGATTATCCACATATCCACTGGAATAGGCCAAGTTCGTTGTGCCACTTTTTTTTTTCGCAAAATACGTCTTCCCGTGCAGAAATTTCGGTCGGGATCCAGGTGGATTCTGAGAAGGATCCCTATTTTCTGATAGGGATCCAGCTGGTCATCGGATCAGATCCCATGACTGAATGTAACGTTTGCACATTGGAATCCGACAGGGACCCCTGACTGGATTCCAATTATGGTATCCAGTCAAAACCCGATCAAAATGTGGTTTAATCTGGCATATATATAAAATCCCGTAAAAATATTTATCTTCCGCAATTCAGGTTATAGGCAATTGTTTATTATTATCTGAGCCATAGAAAAAATTTAAACAAAAAAAAACGTCGACACCGGGGTTTGAACCTACGACGTCTCACTAGCCTTCGTTTGCGTATTGGACCCGAAATGAATGACAAAAAAAATTATATTTTATGAACATTAATGTTTTTGACATTTTTTATTGATTGTTGTTGTTCCGAGGATGATTCCGGTCGTTGAAAATTTATTTGCTAACCCGGAAAATGATTTAAGGACAACCTACCTACCTATCTGCCTACCTAATGAACTAACGCTCTAACCACGACGCTGTCGAATGCTTGTACATTTACTTTATAAATATCTTCTATACACTATACATGAGGCTGAAGCTAGCAGCGGTAGCGAGAAGCCAAAATTCAGAAAAGAATACGCATGACGGGAAAAATTTGAAAAAATTAAGGAGTATTGTTTATCGATCCTGGAACACGATCGCGTTTCAACTTTTGAGTGGACTGACTCCTTCGTTGATTTGTTTGTTAATTAACAATGGCTGCTGATAATTAAAATCGCACACATGACGGGAAAAATCTGGAAAAATTCAAGAGTATTGTCTATCGATCCTGAAACACGATGGCATTTCAACTTTTGAGTGGATGGACTCCCTTGTTTATTTGTTTGTTAATTAACAATTACTGCTGATAATTAAAATCGCACGCATGACAAGAAAAATCTGAAAAAATTAAGGAGTATTGTCTATCAATCCTGGAACACGATCGCGTTTCAACTTTTGAGTGGACTGACTCCTTCGTTGATTTGTTTGTTAATTAACAATAACGGCTGATAATTAAAATCACACGCATGACGGGCGAAACCTGAAAAAATTCAGGGGTATTGTCTATCGATCGTGACTAAAAGTATATATTGCGCTTGAGACTATCCTTACAATTAATAATGAATTAAATTCCGCGCACAAAACTACTTTCCGTTCAGCAATATCCTTTACAACTTTTGAATCATCGAAGGTTCTTTTTATTTGAAGTACAATCCCCATGGTCTCAAATTTTTCCTTCCAAAAAGTTCGCCACAGACGTTAAGTGGCTGTTATAATTTAAAAAGTCCAACGAGCAGCGGCTTCCACTTAAGCTACAAAGCATCCTTTTCGCGATGATGTCTTTTTTTTTATCAAAACTTCAGTTTAAGGGGATGGGAGCATGAAAAATCAAAATTTGTTTTTTTTATGAAAAATGCACAAAAGTGGCTCAAAAATGTAATTTTTGACACACTGCTAAGTGGTTAAGGTGGTGGAGGTTCTCGATCATGAAATGACACGTAATGACAATTAATATATAGTAATAATAATGACATTTGCACACCACCACCACCACCACCACCACCACCGCCACCGCCACCGCCACCGCCACCGCCACCGCCACCGCCACCGCCACCGCCTCCGCCACCGCCACCACCACCGCCACCGCCACCGCCACCGCCACCACCACCGCCACCACCACCACCACCACCACCACTCATTATTATTATTATTATTATTATTATTATTATTATTATTATTATGCCAATCGAATAATGTGTCAACAAGCTTTATTCGGAATATGACTGGGCATTTCGCAAATTAAAATTCTTCGATCATCCCATTAAATCATCGGAGGATACTCGTCTTGAGGAGCTCTCAACAAATCCTGATTCAGAACAAACGTGAGATTGGGATTCAATCGGTACACCCTGAAAGAAAGTGGCGCCATAACTTACAAATTTTGCCACATCCACCAATCCGATTACGAGACGGATACCATATAGATTCCTATGGGGATACCGGTTTTGGGGAGTCTATGGACAATCCCGATCGGGATATGGTCGGACTTAGGGTATCCCTAAAAAATTTCTGCACGGGTTCTTGTTTCGTAAAGTGCGAAAAATTTCCAGCCAAGAGTCTCGGAGCCATTTTATTTTTTCATTTCGTGCCTCGCCGTATGACTCCGAATGAATATTTTGAAATCATGAAAACAGTAAAATAATAAATTTAGCGCGATCCACTGGTCATATGGTACGCAGAGGACTAAAAAATTGTCAATCGAACGAGGTCGGCCTTAAAATTGATTCGGTTGGGTTGCATTACCCAATAAATGTATCTTGTGTATATACGTATACGTCGCATTACAATTGGATATTATATACGTTCGTGCGCTCATAAACTGGGCGGAAAATATATGGCAGGCGAAGTATACGGCAGGGACATAAATGTTTTATAGCAAAAGCAACACACTCGCCCAATTAATGGGTTCTCGTGTAATGGACTATACGGATCTGAGTTCTGATTTTCATTTAGTTTAATTTTTCCATCGCGAAACGAAAAAACGTACCGACAAATTAGAACTCGAAATTTTAGCCCTTTATATTTATTTGAAAAATAAACATTACGAGAATTAATTTTGAGAAATTATAAACAAAGCGAATTAAGAAATTTCATCGAACCTCCTCTTTTCATCATCGCTATAAATATTCGAAGAAAATAAAGTAACCCCTCTGCATTAAAAAATTGCAAATTAAAATTTTTTTGAAACTACATTTTATTGCAATAAAAAATTGTCCTTTTTTTTATGACAACGTAGATTCATCTTATATTTGTTCGAAATTTCATACTGTGAGTATATTTTTGGAGTGTATTTTCATCTCCTTGTAAACGGTCGTTCGTAAAATTTGTAATTATAATGTAATTAAAAAAAAAAAAAAAAAACGGCAGATCTCCTCTAAATTTATTCCCGTTGAGGATGCCTGTCGCCGCAAGGCCGCAAGTACAGAGAGCGTATCAGGAATGATCGGTATACGATGGGGATGTGTGCCTATTGTCGTCCATTCGTCTCTTCTGTATGTGTCTCTTGTCAAAAGCTCGAGAGAGCCGAAAGTGCGCACGTGGCGTAGGTCACATGTTTATTCATCGGCGTGTCCGTTCATTACCCACATGACAATATTGGTTGATGGGAATTGCTTGTATCTCGTGATACGCACCATTTGACATGCGGGCTAGGCCCGTCTGTGATGCACGCTCATCATGCCGTTATATCGCGTCAGTTCTCATCAGATCTATATATATATATATATGCTCGTTCGTTTCGGTATTCCTGCGGGAATCTCTCGCGAGAGAGTACCGCCTGTAAATATCGGAATGCCCGATTTCTAGGCTACCAGGAGTGCTCGAGACAGCTTAGCGAGAACTTATGAAGAGCCTTGCTCGCGAGCTTCTCCATGTCGATTAGCGAGAATCCACTTCACCGTTGAATTTTTTTTTTTTTTTTAATGTTCCCGTTCATCAGATAGCATCGGGACAATGAGAACCATCCTCACTTCGAAAAATCGTCGAGTAATGTAACATTATATAGCGAATGCTTCATCTTTTCGATAATAAGGATGAAGGATTAAATTGCTTCTCGGCGATTTTTTAAACTGAAAAATTGTGAGAGAATAATTGTCCTAGCTCAGTTATCTTTGTACGGACTTTAGTGAGGAAATTGGACAGATCGAGAAACGCCGTGTAAGATCTTGACAGCCAAATAATTATTTCATAGACACGATATGCGTGCTTAGAGCTACATTAATTATGGCATGTTCAGAATATTTGATGACTTATGGTAACGAAGTGGTATGCTCGCACACCCTCTCGAAAATCCATTGTGCAAGAATTTGTATTTTGAGAGACGGGAAACCCGGAGAATCGCATGGGGACAATTATTCCGACAAGAGGCAATTATACCTTATTGTTCCTTTGTATAGAACAACCTGTCACTCGAATATATACCTAACCTCTTGCGCGGGCGTTGCTTCGCCTCAATTTTATCCACAATGTGTCAACAACTAATTGACACAGGAATGAATGAAAGGATTTAAAAAAAAAACTCCTCTTCTATTCAGACAGCGTGGCTAGTTGACGAGAGTTATAAAAAATCGTAGCTTGAGAATGTACTGGCGCTTACAGCAAAAAAGAAACATTGAGAAAATTGCGAATTATTTATACGTAAAAGCGTTAAAAAGATGCCTTAAAAATTATTCCAGGATATATTTACGAATGAATAATAATATAGAAACGACGATCCGCCTGCATGGATTGAAGGATTTCTCTAATATACGGAGTAACAAAATATATCAAGCAAACAATTTACCGAAATATAATGGATTTTATGGCAATTATAAAATCGCAAAGATTTAGTCGAGTGGATTGAAAACGTCAAAATTTTTGTCAGCTCTCGGAGTTGTTGACTCTAAAACTGCAGATACGAGCACGTTGATGTGATGAGGCCAGCGCGATGATTCTTCCAGCTCTTGATTTTTCAACAACCATTATTTACGTGTCATCAGTGACATATTTATTTGATTGGTGGTCCATCGCGTAGGTATTATATTCGATCGGCACTTGCAAAATCCACCGCAGATCGCTGTTGGGTGACCCTAAATTTCTGTCAATACATTCGGGTCTGAACACTTGCCAAACGAACGCTCGTCGAATTCGGTATTTCATCTCATTTGAACCCTCGAAACATTATAATTTACAGTTTATTTTATACTTTTTCAAGTAATTTACCGATAAGCCGTATACGACGACTTCAAGAGAAGCCTTTTCGCACTATCAAGTCGACTCTCGAGCACATCTTTCGTGCTTTTTGTTTCCTCATCAATTTTTTTTCACCCTCGTGAAAATCTTTTACGAGATGAAAAACTTGTCAGTCCATGTATTTTGGACCTAGATAGTGCTAATATCCGCAGCCTCGCGCTATACACTTTGACCGAGAGCGCGCATATAAACGTGCCATCAGAATTCTTTTCTGCCCACGGCCGGTAATCAAGAGCGGCATATGTGCGCCTGGCATCAGCCTTCGGGCACGACGTGTCTGCATTGCTGATTGCATTATTACAGGGGCATCACATATTCACCAGGCCATTCGTTTTATTATTCCCTCGTAGCTTCGATATATAAAATTTCGTAATTCATTCACTCAAATCTTACATCGCTCTTCCCCCTTCGTCGTTTAATTAATACACTCTGTCGATGAGAACTTTTATATGCATCTGTACGTAAGTTTAACGTACAATGGCGACATCTTCAATGGCACTTCGCTGCGTCATTGAAGTCAGGATACAGAATCTTGTTATTTCAAAAGTTTGAATATTGCGATTATCTCTGGTTGCTTATTTGACTCCATCAACGAGAACTCTCGCTATCCCAAAGCATTTGTCTCGATGTCTCAGAACAAAAAAAAATATATATATATATTGATAACTCGCGATACAATGGAATCGGTAACCAATAAAATTGCGAATGAATATTTTTGTTTGTGAGCTGCGAGCGGCTTTAGATAGAGAGAAAACGTCTCAAGTATACGGTCGAAGGAAGGTATAGAACGCAATATGGAGTTTTCGTGTATATACCACGTAATTCTGGCACCATGTATATATATATATACCCATTGGGCGATCCCCATGAAAAAAATTATGGTGGTTGACAGTATATTACCGAATGTAAAGCTGTACGGATGGACTTATACGAGTGTATCGTAAAACGATGTTAAGAGCAATCAAACGATAAGTACGGGAGAAGTTGTAGAAGGGTCAATATTCTTATTGTACTTGTAACGTGAAAGTATACTATAGAGTTGAAACGGGATAACGTGCGAGCAAATGGTAGGTGGATACTGATATCTCAGCATTTTCTGATCTTTGTGGAAGGAAAAAGGTGCCCATTGCTTTTTCATAAATTTCGGAGAAAGTCGACGCAATTTTGAGGAAACCAGCATTGAGAACTTTCTAAATTTTGACTTTCTCGTGGATGAAGCTCCCTCTTGACACTTGTTGACAGACTCAACCCTGTTAAATGCAGAGATAATTTAGTTTACTCGTTATTCTAAAAAAAAAAAAATCTTTCAAACGTTGAGAAAAAATGAAAACTTTCCCTCGCAAGAAAAAATTCAATTCCATTGCATAATTTCGCCCAAAAGTGGACGAAAACGATACCCGACGGCTATGGGAAATTCTCTTTATTACAAAGTACATTCGAGTACCTAAATATCGTCTGAACAATTTTTTGTGCGGTTTACAAATTTCAATGTACAGTAAATTTGAAAAAAAAAAGGTTTAAATATCTGTCTAAACGACTTTGAAAAAAATTATGTACCTATTTTGAGAACACGAACAAGTTATAGTGTGGTCCATAGTTCGTTATGAAATGCTCCATGCGATATATTACACTGGGAATCGTAAGTTTTGGTTCACTCTGTATATAACAAGAGCAAGAGATTGGTGAGACGAGGAAGTGCAAAGTTAAGAGTATGGATCTGCGTGTGGTGCAGCGAAGTACGCGTTATAGAAAGAGGCACGAGGGTATAGTCGGAGGAACGGGGTTATAATGGAACGACGAATGAAATGGTATATGATCGTTAAAGAGACGTTAAAATCAGTCCATTAACTCGGATATATCTTTATGTTGCAATGCCATGTGCCAACTCGCGTATCAACCCCGGTAATACGTTAACCCGTCACGGTTCACGATGCAATTTTAAGAAAATGTACTCTGCCACATATCATATTCATATAAGTATATAGACAACGTTATAAAAGCTAAAGTACCACGTTCTTTGATAATTTCACGCCTATTTCCATATCACAGTTATATCGCTGCTGCCCTTGTGCTTCCCACGGAGATCCTCGCTTCAATTTATACCCGCGAATCATGCATCAAATATCATATTGTTTCATTGAAAAAAAAAAACCGTAAACTCGTAAATTTAAATGGAGATATTTCCTATATGTATTGCGTCAAATTTATCATCGGATTTTCATTTCAATCGTTAATAACCCCAAATGCGAGAGCAACGGTTAATTTTACACGCATTATTTTATGCCTCACTGTTTATTCGCGCCACGATAATATTTTGCTAAGTATATAATTAAGCTGGATCTCCATGATAACGGAGCACACAATATATTCGGACACAATGAACCACGAAACCCGCGTATATTTCGAAATACACGCAAGTCCGCCGTTGGCTCTGTTATTACTCTCGTACCGGGTACAATATACCAATAGGAAAAGCCCTGGTATAACGTAATCCTTGAATTTTTGAATATATCGAAGAGTGCTCTTGATCCGAGGATTATAAACTTTAGAGAGCGTGAAATACAATAGATATATATATAGAGGGAGAGAGAGAGAGAGAGAGAGAGAGAGAGAGAGAGAGAGAGAAATAGAGACATTGGGTAGTAGAACGAACGCGAAATTATTTAATTTTTAAAGCAGCTTGGCAGATAAATCTTGCGTTGAAAACCGGTACAATACCGGACATATATAATATATCCTCATGGAGGAATATTTTATTAAAGTATATACACAGTTATTGTTCATCCGGGAGGGACATGTAGTACACGACTCTCGCGCATACGGCATGACGATATAATCACTCTAACTTCACGTATATATACGTAAAATATAATACAGAGGGTCATGTGGTACATGAGCATATGACCATTATGCCTGACCTATCCGTACAATTTACCCGCTTGTTTCTTTTTTCCATATGCACGCGAAATCTCGAGGGATTCTGCATGGTAGAGAAAAGTATAAATTAGGAAAAAAGAATACGGCAAAAACGAGACGAAGAGACGAAGAAGGGTTGGACGGAGAACGGACAAGAGCAAACCACTGACACCATCGCGATAGGGTGTTTTTTTTTACGACACTCGAGGAATACCTTTTTTGGCTGTAATAGAATGGTAAATACTTTATTAGGATGTTAACCAGGGTGCTATTCCCTGGTGAAGACTGCCGCCGTTGTACCTTTGCGCATTCTCATCGTCATACACATCCCTTATTGCTCTTCACGTGCGTTCACGCGCGTGTTAGAAAACTAGCATGAACGAGAAACGAGGATTTTTTTTTTTTGTTAAATAAAAATAATATCACAATAATATTCGGGCTTAAAATTGAACGTGCAAACGGACGTATTTTGCGCGAATTTGGACCTACACGGAGAAAAATGCTTTGTCCAAAATACCGTAATCGAGGTTACATTTACCGAACTCGCTAGTTCCTATATGGATAGTGTGCCTGTACGGTAATTCTCATTACATTTGTCTGGTAAATTGGGAACTTAGAAGTCTGATTCGCGGAGCCAGTCCCAAGTGTCAGAATTACTAAAAGTAAGGTAGATTTACTCCATTTACGTATAGTCTGCAGTTACTAGTCAGTGCGGTAACTACGACTGGAAGTCGACGCTTGGCTCGAGTTTGCTCGCATATCGAGCCAATAATAAATATAGTTTATTATTTATAAATTAGCAATTAGGGATGATCGATGAACGAATTTAAAACTGTTATTCCATTATTATTAAAAATCCTGTAAATTTTGCAAAAAAAAAAAACGTCATTGACCGGGATTCGAACCCGCTATCTTCCAATCGACGAATTCAGCACTTTCGATCCTCAAATAATTATTAAAAAAAAAAATTAAAAATTTAGAGATTTTTTTTTTTACGAGTATTTCCGGCTTGGTAGTCCGGACGTTTTTCCGTCGAAAATAATTTTGAACCTACCTGAGATTTCACCTGAGACCTACCTAACGACCTACCTAACGACTGACACGCTACCACTACGCTATTGATTCCTTAGGACTTTTTTGTGTTTAAATGGTATTAGCCAACGCGTATTGTAACGAGCACGAACTAGGGACCGTTACTAGCGCCGTGTGCGAGTTATACCATCCCATTGGTACTCGTACTGACAAGCTGGTACGAATCACTATGCACTTCCGTAATTTTCCCGCCAAAACGTATTACAAGCTCGAACTAGTAACCGTCACTACAGCGGCATACGAACTGTACCGATCTCTACAGTACTCTTACAATCGGCGCTGGTACTATAATCATAATGCACTTCAGTCGTTTTACCGCCAACATGTATCACAAGCACGAACTAGTAGCAATCACTAAAGTGGCGTATGAATTATACCGACTGTACAGTACTCTGACCGACGGAACTGGTATGATTCGTAGCGCTGCATGGTAGAGCGTACCGAACTGATTCGTAAAATATGCGCTCATCTCTGACCAGTCTACTTAACCATACTCATGTATACTGTATCAGTGACTTAGTAAAATACGCTGTAATCACATCAGTACGCATTACCTAAGATTTTTCAGGTTCTCTGGACTATGGTCATTTGTTATTGTAACCGAAACTATAGCATTCATTACCGGATATAAATTTACCAGAGAAGTACGGTAATCTGAACAGGGGGATTTTTCTCCGTGTAAAAATTGATCGGACACTGTAATAATGAATTTTAATAGCGAATAAAGGGGACAATTATATAGCCATTTATTCTTTTGCTATGCAACTTTCCGTAATGTTCCATTAATCATTAACGTTTTAATTATCGTTTTGTCCCGATAATTAAATTATCATGCGCTCAACTAAAATAATCGTTATTTAAAACATGAATAGTCGTCGTCGCCTTATTCAATCATTAATTTATTTTTGGAGATTCTTCGATACCAGTCTGATCTTTGATTTACCGAGTTTCCCTTTTTGAAATACACGTCGGAACAATTACATAAACTTTTAAGTATGCTGGATTGATCAAACTGTGGTGAGCTCTGAAGATTCCTCAATGACACAATGCCCTTATATTTTATGCACGATAATCTCGATTGTCTCGAAACGTGAAATACGAAAGTGATCATCGAGTGCGAGCATTAATATTAGAGCAACAGGAGAGAAATAAACCGCTCGTTGAATATAGTTTTAATGGCAATATCATTATTGCAGCGAGCTCGTTACTCATTCCAACAAACTGCTCGGAAGGCAATGCATTAATCTCTCGGGACGATGTATCACTGGCTCAGCCGTCTGGTGGTATATTCTCTCTTTTGCGTTTGGACCACGTCGTCTGCATGCACCGCGGCTCTTTCTCGCGCCGGAAACACACATACCGATCCTTACCACTCGGCTGATACACACGCATTATCACCACAAAAGCTTTTCAACTACTATTTCTATAAAGTGCGTATATATCACAGTGGGATTTCAACTTTTCACGGCTTGGCAAATCTTCCACGTCGCGCGAGAATGCTGAATATATACATATATGAGGGTTTTCGATGAAGAGATGAGAATAAATGATCGTGCAATAAAATGTACAAGGGATCTGCAGCGATGTTTCATTATTTTCATCGTGAACGCCCCTTATTAGCGTGAGAAGCCATTTAGCATATCCAGAGAAGTCACATAGAATATCTTGTATAATATTGTATAGTTGTCATTTTCCTCTGCATATATGCTTTTTAAATCTCGAAGAACGCAGTGGAGGAGAATAAACTCCGAGAAGGAGTAACGATGAAAGATAAAAGAAATCGAACTGGGACAAAATAATGGATGTAAAGTGAGTGTGATGTCCTGAACAGTCCAACGTCCTAAGGGCCTGTATAAATTTTTCCACGCACAATCTCCCTATATATTGCATACGCATATTTTTACGTTCTTCGCATACAGTCATGCATTATTCAGCTCGTCGTCTTCGCTACACGTCATTATCGAAAAGCGTCGTTGGTCCATATCATTCGATCTCTTATTTTTCACGAAAAATGACTGAAAATTTTTGAAATTTTTGCGCGATCTCATTCTCAACATTTTCTCCAGTCTCGTTATACACATATCGGTTGATAGAACTTTATGGCGTAATAATCGTGAATATTAATTACGAAAAAATAAAAATTAAATTTTTTTCTGGAGTAATTAATAAAATATTACAATAATCTCTGAGCTGAATACATTGAAATCGCTGGCGTAACGTGTGGATACGTCAAGAAGCGATAACGGTGGTTACGACCTTTAATTTTTTATCAATTTGCCGAAAATCTTTTAACAATCTTTTAACAATATATATCCGCCTCGGTCTATTATTTCCCGAATGACTGACTCGCGAGCAATGAAATTAATTTAACCCGCACCGAATCTCGCGCAATCTCTTCTCTGATATTTCACATAATCGAGATGTGAGATTCCCCCGTCTCGTCGGGCGCGCGCATCTAGCAAATTAAATCCCATTGAGGAGTGAGAGATAGAGATGAAGATGAAAGGACCCTCGATGTCTCGTCGTGTCAACAAACTTGCTGCTGACTGTACTCTCAATCCGTATATATATATATATATATCTCGTTTCTCTCCTCCTCATCTTCTGTCCAGCGTCACCTCTGCGTAATTGAATCCCCGATTGATCTGGGACCCGGGGGCAGAGCATTATACACCCAAGAAATGATGATAGATACCGATTTCTCGTGCTCTTGACAGAGGGCGAAGGAAAATTTAACGTGATCTGGTAACAAGAGGAGAGTGATTTATACGCCATGATAAATTTTCGATCGGAATAATTTGTTTATTGGTCATTGAGAGAAAATTCGGGGCAGCCTGTATTAAGAATAAAGTTTGAATGAGATTGTGACTTTTAGCCCCGAGAAAAATGCAAGGTGCATCATGCGAAATGCAAAATGCTTATACGAAACATACACTGCTGTTGCAAAAAATAATGTCGTTTCTTTTTTTAATTACTTAATGATGTATAAGCGCGTTTTTAGGAACGAGAGATTCCAATATTTATCTTACCTGGAATCGTGAGATAACGATGATTTCTTTGATATATTTATTTTTTGGCTCATTTTATATGGCGGCAATTCACGTATAAAAATTTGTGCGTATTGCGTGTGTTATAATTATAAAACATACAACAGTCCCGAGATAGTCAGTTTTTTTTTTTTACTAATCACTAGTTTCATCGCGTCTCTATATTCTTACGCGGTGTCTGATGCTTTTAATAATGAGTGATTCAATGAGTGGTCTTCTGCTTAATCCAGATAACGATACATATTTATGAATGTTTTTCAATTCGTGATGAGTGTCAAAAGAAAAAGGAAATTTCGAGATGAGAGTTGGTCTAGACGGTACCGTCAAATACTATTATTATAATAGCAATATTTCAATTCCAGAATTACTCATCTCAATTTCAAGCATCCTATGATATGTGAATCTAAGTTGCGAATGATTATTCTTCACCAAAGACGCTTATCGGGTGCGGAGAGTTTTTTTTTTTTCTCTTACGAAATAATGTGAAAACAACTATAATATATAATAAACTCAAAAATTCTCAGAGCTGAAGAACTGTGAATGAAATGCAGTAATCTTTCCCCGAACGTCAGTAATTTATTTTTCCCTTTTTATATACTGAAATGGAAAAGCCGATCGTGAAAAAGTCACGCGCGGATCTATACCGATTTGTGAAAAAGTCACGGGGAACATTTTCATCTGACCCCGATGACTCACCCACAATTACCCTATTATATTTCGCCACTTTGAGTAACATTACAGTAAACTTCTCATACTTATATATGCCAGTATAAATACATTCGCGACAATGTATCCATATTGAAATATATGGTATTATATTCGAAATTGCGTTAACCCACGGTTTCTCACGCATGTGCATAATTTTCGGGGTATAGTGCGAGGAGATTAGCGGCAGAACGATCGGGGCGAGAACACCTTGTGGCATTAAATTTCATAAACAAAAAGCGTCATCAGCATTACGAGAATTGGGGGGGAGGGGGGGGGGGGGGGGAGGAAGGCCATTTTATGACAGTATAATATACCGTATCTTTATGTGATATCACATCGGTATCTCGTAGCTATAGAGTTTTTTCACGTGTCATTGTTTAATTAATCCGTTTCCGCTGTATTTGCCTATGCCATCAGGCGTTCGGTATTTCCCCTTCCAAGCAAACGAGCAAGATATAGAACGAAAGATGGAGAGAGAAGAAGAGCGATAGAGAGCGAAAAAGAACAAGCAAGTACATCTAGGGTAATTGGTGATCGCGGAAAAACATCAGTCTATTTCACGGAGCCGGGTAAACAGTCAGCTGTTGCTCTTGACGTGAAAAAGTTTAAAAGCGTCATCAAATATTGAGCTATAAGACGACTTTTGTTCATTTGTTTTTTTTTTATTTTTTGTTACCATTGATTGTTAATTCACGAAAAATTTTTTAAAGCCACGACTGAAAATAGTACGAAGTTTCACGATCGATTATTTTACAACATGTGGTTCGCCCTTTACGGACTTTTTGTCCTTGCATTGATGGATGCTCACGGTTTACCCGTGCTCGAGACAAATCACGGTATTGTCCGTGGTAAAAATCTGGCGAGCGCGAGGAATGTTTCCGTAGCTGCGTATCTCGGTATTCCCTATGCAGTACCGCCTATTGGTGAACTGCGATTTCAGGTAAACAAAAAATTAGAAATAATTTTGAGAAATTTTTTTTCAATTTAGCTTTACATGGCTAAATTCAAAATTATAATTATAAGTAATTACAATTATTATCATATAATATTATATATATATATAAATAAATACAAAATATATGATATATATGTAATCAAATAATAAAATAATAGTAAATATAAAATAAAAATAATTATAAAAAAGAATAATACTATACACAAAAAAATATCTCGGAGTCAAAGAATTGACTCCAAGATATTTTTCGTATGGTATCACGAGTAGTATCAATAATTTAAAAAAAAATATAGTTTTTCCAATCGTGCGGCGTCCTTCGCTTCTTACATTTCCCATCTCCTCAATTTCCACATTTCATTTCGTTCCTTTTGAGACCCCGTAGAGTGTTGTCCTCAGTCATTCTTTCCTAATTCAATACTGCGTATCACATTTTAACGAGGGCATAGGGAAACTGGGGAAAACCTGCCCATATGGAAAAGAAGTATATTACAAGATATATACGAGATATATAAGAGATATCGAACTTATTGCTGCAAAGTATATTTTTATAACTCCGTAATATATCTATTATATATCTGTTATATATCCTCTCGGATATATCTGGCAGATATATCCAAGATATATAAGAGATATAGAACTTGTTGCCGCTATATATAGAGATATATTTTTTATATATCTGAAGTATACTTTTTTTCCACGGGGGTGGCCGTTACAGGCGGCCATATTTTACTGAGTTTCAGTTGTATCTATATCAGAAACTCGGAAAAACAGCCTCCTGTTCGGTAGTCGGCGCGCAAACCAGTGCACGGCTGTTGCGATCACCGATCCCAGTATTGGCTGCTACCAATAACTGCTTACCATCGGAGATCGCCGGAGCCGCGCACCGACCGTGCGTCCGCTGCGCTCTCCTTCTCAATAGCTTTTGCCATTTAAATCATTATATCTTTTCTTCAAGATGTCATTATGCTCGGAAAAAATTGTACAATTCGGTACCAAATAATAATCAGTATTATTTTTCGATGCCAAAATTGTATGCAATTGGGTTTGCTTATAGTTCCTTTTCTTATCAAGAAAAAAACTAAGCTCGTTGGGTTAAACATAAAAATACAATTAATGGATATTTAAGTGCTCATTGGGTTAATTCGTAATAATAAATAAATAAAAAAACAAGGAAAATCCGAGCGGTATTGGCTCTAGCTTTTATCACTCCAGGCCCTCCATCAGGAACCTCATCGAAAACATAAAATCGTTTTTAATAAAATAATGGGCCATATATTTTTTTTAAATTTTTTATCAATAAAAATTTGGACTTGGATTGTCGGGATAAAGAAAAATCACGTATTTCCAGTAAAAAAGTAAACTCGTGAATTTACGAGCACGGATATGCCCATATACCATATGTTGTATCCGCGGCTGTAAATCCCCATAACTTCATTTGTTTGGTACGTGCTGCGCCATAAATCATTTATCAGTTTAATGAAAAGTGTCTCAGGGGCAAAAAAATTATCAGGGATAGCGTAAGATTAATTGTTGAAAAACTATAAAGAAAAAAAAAAAAAATACATGTATATTTTTCCCTAAACTCTCGACAGAATCCCCAGTCTTGGACGAAAAATTGGACTGGTATTCGCGACGCCACCGTGGATGGTTCGAAGTGCGTTCAATTGGATCGCGAGGGAAAAATTTTGGGTGACGAGGACTGTCTCTATCTGAATATCTTCGTTCCTCTGGTAAAATTCCGCTTTATGATAAAATATCGCTCTCGACTATTAGCGTGCACACACCGCACATATATCTGGAGATAAACTTGATACTTGTTTGTAGTGTCGCACGAATTTTAGCTAGATTATGCGACGAGGTCGCGAGACAACTCGCTACCGCGCTTCAATTAGGGAAATAGAGTCAAGGCTGCAATTTTCTCGTCATATCGCGAGAATCGCTCTTGAAACCTATTATTCGTCAGTTTTTATTCTTTTTTTTTTTGTAATTCAACAAAAAAATAAAATAATTCCCAATACCCATTTCCCAACAAGAATCTTTGGTAATGGATCTCATGAAGCGTGGGTAGTGAAATTCACAAAAAAAAAAAAAAAACCATACACAGAGTGGGCAGATTAATCCCTCGAGGACTTTTCGCAGATTGCGAACAAGCGGAAGCTTCCGGTACTCGTGTTTGTTCACGGTGGTGGGTTCAACGAAGGCAGCAACAACAGTACCTATTTCGCACCGGATTACCTGATGGATCAGGAAATCATTTTGGTCACCGTCAATTACCGTCTGGGCATTTTTGGTAAAAAAAAAATCCACGATTGCCGAAAAATCCCAAAGGACCATTCAAATTTTTTATCGCGCACAATGAAAATCCCTCGGCTACGTAAAATTACAAAAACGAAAGTTGGAATACGACGGAGTCACCGATGCCTTATCGGTGATACCTTAATATTTTAGGATTCTTGTCAACTGCGACGGAAAAAGCGCCGGGTAATTTTGGATTGAAGGATATCGTCGAAGCCCTGAGATGGATTCAGAGGAATATCATGGATTTCGGTGGTGATCCGAGCGCGGTGACGCTCGCTGGTCACAGCGCGGGAGCCGCGGCTGTACATCATATTGCCCTTTCGAAAAGCACCGAGGGACTATTCAATCGTTACATCACACAGAGCGGCTCGGCCGTTGCATCGTGGGCTATCCATCCGCCATTTTTCATGCGCATGCGGTATCTCGTGGTGGCGAAGGAACTCGACTGCACCAGCATTCGTCAACTCGAAGAATTCGAACAATACGTTAAATTCAATTTCACCGGTAGCAACGACTTGGTCGCTGACAACGCGACTGTCGAGGAGGACGTGAAGATTCTCAGTTGTTTGAAAAATACGAGCCAAGCAAAGCTCGCCGAGACTATGAAGCTCTTCGTGAGTAAAAAAAAAATCATTTCCATGAGATAATTATTTGCAGCAAACTTCCAAAAACCATTTTGACTCACTTGGGATCGTCTTTTTGTTTGTTTGTTGAGATAGCCCAATTTCGTATTATCCTGTATGTGTGTTTTGGAGAAATCGTCAAAAAGATTTTCGCAAAATTATTGAAGAATTTTCAGATATTGCTCCTTACGATTTTCATAAAGGTAAAATACTTTAGGACTTCTTCGAAAGCACGAATTTCATAATCCCTCGTATACTCGTTCGTTTCGCAAAAAGAACCCAAAAAACAGTCCGGTCGATCTTTCGAGAGCAGAGCCCAAAAATTTTCCAAATAAATTTAATCGATGTATATTATTCGGTTGCAATAATCGTACGAAATTACATGAACCTGGTGGGCCATCGTTTACGAGATAAAACTTTGTGTTTTTCGTGCTTTCAGCAATGAAATCGGATAGTTGGGTTTAAAAAAAATTTTTTTTAACGAAAAGTTATGATTCGGCACACACTCATAAAGATAAGAGCGTTTTACAAACATCGCGTTTGTTAGCATTTTAAAATGAGTCAGGTGTCAACTATCTACTGATAACTTGGAATCGTAGAGCTGTATACCTCGTCATAAATGATACAGCACGATGCTTAAAAGAAAAATCTTTTCGACAATTTTGATCTGCAAAATGTACAATAAAACGCTGGGCTATCATTCCTTCTATATGAATTTAAAAAAAATCGTATTTCTCAAATCAAAATTCAAATTCTCGCCACCAGAGAACTAAGCTCATTGATTGTGATTTTTTTTTCGTAAAAAAAAAAACAAAAAAGATCAGGATCAAAGTCGATTAGAAATTTTTGGTTGAACTGATTTGACTAATTTAAAAAATAGAAAGTAACGCTTTTTTTTTTTTGAAGAAACTTCAATTATATCTCAATATTTTGTATGTTAAATATTTTCTTGTCCAATTCATCGTTTTGGAGCACAAGAATTTGAACAACTGACGTTTACTTAATAGCCGAAGATTTTAATCGATTTAAAAATAGTCCAATTTCATAAAATCTGGCGTGTGACCAAAAGTCAATCGATTTCACCTCGAATATCGCATCTACAAATTTTCTTACCGTAAACAAAGGTCAGAAATTTTGAGGTCTCTTTTTTTTCGAATTTTCCATTAAAGTACAATTGGAAATCCAATCCATCGTGCAATTTCGGCCCAACGGTGGAAGTCAACAGCGAGGATCCAATAATAACTAAGCATCCTATGACGACGATACAAAATGGCGAATTTCGTGATATTCCTTGGATAACCGGACTGGTAGCGGACGAAGGATTGGTAAAGATGACAGGTGCGTTGATTAATTATCAGACAGGACCTTGCTCAATTCGATTATTATGATTTTTTTTTTTTATTATCGCCAGAGGGATTTCAAAATCAAGAACTCATAAAAGAGCTCGCCGACAATTTTATGGAAATTGGTGCTGATTTCCTCGAGTGCGAGGAAATAATCGCAAATAAGACAGCCTTCATCGAAGGATTGATGAGATTTTATTATTCGCCGGATTTTGACACGAACATGACGGTTAAAGGTCACACATTGAACATGGTAAAATAATTATTGGCCAACACAACTATCGATCTTAAGTTATAATGCTGCAAGCACAGGATTGACAATGTAAAAAAAAAAATCATCGATCAATGAAATATTTAAGATGACAGGTGACGGTTTAATAAATTGGCCCAGCTATCGAGCCCTCCATTATCAGGCCAAACGAATGAACTCCAGTGTCTACTTTTACCTCTTTTCTTATGAGGGCACATTTTCTACTACCTATATGCTTGATGGAATTCCTCGAAAATACGGTAAGAAAAACGTCAAGGCAAACCCAAACGTCCGTATTCTGTCCATGCATTCGGATTATAATAACAATGGAGATCTTTGCGATTAAAAAATGTATATTATACACTAATCTTTAAAGGAGTTGCACACGGGGACGACTTGAACTACTTGTTTCCATATCTGAACAACATGTACGCAGACTTACAGTTGAAAACTACGGAAAAGGATCGGACGATCGTTAACATAATGACGGAAATGTGGTCGAACTTCATGAAACACGGGTGAGACTGTGTTATACGTCGGAATTATCAAATCTTAAATTTTCTTCGAGATTCGTAATTTAATTATTCTGGCAATTTTATTTTTTTCCACCATCGATTATTATTGCTGTATATTTTGCTTCAATATTTAGCTATTTGATAAAATATCAAGAAAAAAATCCAAAGTCATACGAAAAAAAAAAAAAAAAACAATGATTTACCGAAACAACAGATATTCGGTCCGATCATATTATTTCTCATGATTTTTTCTCTCGAGCACGACAATACATTTCTTGGACTTGGAGTTACAAATTTCGAACGAAGAGCTAAAAATGATGAACTGGAAAAAAACAATTCTGATATCAAAAGCAATATCGTTGAAACGATAAAAAGTACGAGCTATGAATTTTCAACTCTGTGCTGTTATATCGACTAGGGTGTTTCAAAAAAAAAAAACTAAAAAATTTGATTTTTCACGCCCTCACCCTTCAAAACTTGAGTTTCGATAGAAAAAAAAAAAAACATTCTCGCGAAGAGCAGGGAGCTCTGTAGCTCAAGTGGAAGCCGCCGCTCATTGGACATTTCTAATTATAACAGCCAATTAACGTCTATGACGAACTTTTTGGAAGGAAAAATTTAAGACCATGAGGATTGTATTTTGAATTGAGAAAAAAGAATTTTATTAAATGAATTTTTTTCTATTCCTAATTTCTAATTTTTTTTATAAAAAATTCTAAACAATTTTAAGTTGAACATTTTTTTCTGACACCATCGTGTTGTAAATTAAAATTTAGATCGATTTTATTCATAACAATAATTTTTAGATTAAAAATTGTTTATAAATCGTCATGAACAATTCGTATGGAGTGAATTTTTTTTTTTTCGTGATAATTTTTTTCCCTGACTTAAATACGTACGCCATGGTTCTTTATTCTCTTGCTGAAATAGGAAAACATTGATGGTCTTAGGGAAGATCGTATATATAAGCAAATTTATTCACCTTCAACAATTTTTCCGCCATGACTTTATGCAAAAAAAAAACGCAAAATGTCATTTATTTATTTTCGATAAAGATTGATGCCAACGACTTCTTTTCACACGTGGCATATGTCTTTCGGTGGAAATCAGCGACTAAAAGTATAGCGCTTGATCTCCATTCTTAGTTAATAATGAATTAAATTCAGCGCCCAAAGCTACTTTTCGTTCGGCAATATCGTTTACAACTTATAAATCATTAAAGGTTTTTTTTTTAATTTGAAATGCATGGTCTGAAATTTTTCCTTCCAAAAAGTTCGTCGTTGACGTTAATTGGCTGTTACAATTATAAACGTCCAATATGAGCTACAGAGCTCTTTCCTCGCGAGGATATTTTTTTCTATAAAAACTCAAGTTTTGAGGGGTGAGATCATGAAAAATCAAATTTTTTTTTTTTAATATCTTAATATCGGCATAGACGTTTCAACGACGAAACTCGACTGCACGGAGACGAAATTATTCGCGCGAATGCTAAATCCCCATTAATGATATTCACGAGTACAGGACACCGAGTGCCAGACTGACGACGAATTGGAAACCCTATCAGGAGGATCATCGATACATGAGAATTGGTATGAAAGAATCACCGATTATTGGCATGGAGCAGAAATTCCCGGTGGATAGAATGGAATTTTGGGAAGATCTGATGAGCAACGTGAGCAGACCAACGGATAAATGGTTTTTCAAAAATTCGGATGTGCCCAATAAAGTGCACCGAGCGAAATCATCCTCCATGGCGATTATACGTCTGCCCTCTTTTTTCTACATTTATAATGTTTTTCTGATTTTTCTCGCTTATGCATTTTTCTAGAAATGAAATTATAATAGTCATTTAGGTCAGTGAGAAAGCGACTGATCGATAATTATAATTTCCTCGCTCGATATGGGAAAGAAGAAAAAAAAAAATACGATGACCGAAAGCGTGAAAAAAATTACTAGAAAGTTTGTCAATAATTCCCGTTAGTTCTAAAGCCTCGGGGATTAGTCGACAGGGACGACGGAAAACTCATATTAATAAACCAGCAGATATATAACGCCACGGGGTCGAACTTAATTTTATTGAGCAGCCACCAAACTCATGTTTAAGCTCATTATATATATATATATATATATATATATATATATATATATATATATATATATATATATAATATTCAGCATGGCTCATCCCGCACCAACCGCGTTAACTTTGATAAAATTATTAATTGTGATTATCACCTGACCTTTTCTCGAACCATCGATATATGTATGTATATTTCCACAATTTGGTTTTCTTTTCTTTTTTTTTTTTTTTTTTCGTTTTATGTCGATCGATCATTATTCGACGCTTGACACTTTAACTCATGTGAAATGCAATTGGCATCAATTAAATCGTGCCATGGAACGAGAGTATAATGAGGAAAGGATACTCATTCACGGTACACGTATTTTTTTTGTTGCCCTCTCAACTTTTAGCGTATAAATCGGCATATTTGTAATTTTAAATTTACCTGTTTGTAATAAGTTAAGTGTAAATTACAATAAAAAAATAATTAAAAAAAAACAGCTTGAAATTAATGCAGTCCTCGTATGGTATTATTTATGTTCCCTGGAAGAGAATCATCCATGACAAGTTGCAAGGGGTTATTGAAAATTCGATACACCGAGGAATTTGCCGATAAATCGAAACGAAAATTCTAAATTAACGAAAAATGCACTCAAGAATTATATTTTCGATAGAACAGTTTTTCTTTTTTTTTTTTTTTTTGCTGATACAATAATTATTCTCAGATTATTCTCTGTGCTTGAGGAATTCTTTATGATCTCTCGTTTTTTTTCCTCGTAATTTTGACAAGAATGTTTTTGCTTATACTGATACACACACGATATACCTTAATGGATATTCTCGTACGTTCTTTTCATCGTTCGGGAATCACCTGATTTTTCACGAGTGAATGAGAAAAAAATAATTTTTGATGTAGTCTCGTAAAAATTGAGGATTGATTTATTACAGAGCTCGTCTGGGCCGAAAAACTCGCGAAATTCGATAAAAATAAATGAGATAGAGAAGGAAATTTTGACACCAGAGATGATAAATTTGGACCACTCGGTGTGTTGATACGAAACTATACGGAGAAAATGTTACATGGAAGAGATCTAATAATTATTCCTATAAAAGTAATAATTTACTTCCAGCTGTTGCGCTATTCATTACTGCGCAAACATGGTGAAAAGTATCAAGCGTCTTGTTATTTTTTACTATACGCATAGCAGTTCTTACTATACGCGCTTCATACTTTTTAGTACGAATTTGGCACTTTTAAATATTTACCGCGGAGTAATGAATAGCACAACAGCATAGCACGGAAGTAAATTATTATTTTTACAGGAATAATCACTGGATCTCTTCCATACCGTTTTCTCCGTGCACCAGAGCCGTTTGGCCACAACATAGAGAACTTCCATTGACAAAGAGTGTAGGAAGAGTAAAAAGGCCGACAAAAAAACAAAACAAAAAATCATAAACCTCATCGGTGTATCGTGATTACATGGCACGAATCCCTAATGAATCACTCGGTTGAGCTCGCTCTTTTCACTCTCGTTCGATATCCCATGGTCCATCCTTTCATTTTCCACATCGAATATCCGCGATTCAAGCCTGACTATACGGGTGCTCTCCAGTTTCTCTCGAACGCAACGACGCAAACATGACAATCGTCGCGCGGGATTTGCCGTCGTACGCATCGGAATGGCTCAACAATTTTTTGGTTTTTTTCGAGCACTATAGATATGTTAAAAAAAAAAAAAAAAAAACGCGGATATCGCGCGAGGATGCGAGTCTCATCGGAAAAAAAGAGAAAAAAAACGGATCAAAAAAATCAAGCAAATGTACATTCTCGACAAAACAAAACAAAAAAAATACAAAGCGAATGCAGTCGACCGGAGCGTGCTTGCAAAGCTGAAAAAGCTTTGTTTTTGGGCCTGCATGCTCAGAGGTCAGCGGTGAAATGGTTCTGCAAAATTACTAATACCGTAGTATACGCATCATTCATTTGATAAAAAAAACGTATCGATGTTACGTATATACCTGTATGTACACGATAATCGACAGCGTGAATATAACACTCGTAATGGTACAGTTAAGTACGCAGGGTTAAAGAGGCTCATGGCTTCGTGCGAGAAACACCATAACTACCGGTAAAAGTAAACCTAACCAAATGGGAAACGCTCGGGGGCGTACGTGGATTTTGCGTCGAAAAAAGTGGAAGTTTGCATTTACCAATAAAAGCTGTACCAATAAAAGGTCATCGATAGAATGAATACCAAGTCGTACAGTGATTGAACACTTGAGCAGATAGAGACAAAATAAAATTAGCGATTGACATACTCGTGTCTCTTTCTACCCAATGAAATAGTGTCATAGTGACAAATCACCTGACGATGTTTTGCAATATGGCTGATCGGCGGTTGAAAGCGCATGCATCGATGATTAGGGCAAACAATAGAACGACTGACCACTGATGTAGAAGAAAAAAAAAACAGTAATTGACGTCCTTATGTTTCTTTCTAACCAAAACTCTATAGACACGGTGCGAATGCTGGTTATTTTACTCTGATGCTTTTACCCTCTACATGGCTCGCACATCATCATCACCCCCCACCAATATCCTCAGCACGAGCTTCAATTCCGTTCACCGGTCGTTGATTGACGATTTGCATAGACAAATAAGTTGGCTCTGGACGATGCTACTGCATCATCCCGGATGTTTGTCCCCTTCTCGAATAATTGCTTTCCGGTCAAACTATGACCCGCGTACCAGATCTCTTTCGTCCTGTGCACGACGTCCCTCATTTATCGAGAGGATTCCCGAAGGACCCCAAAGCACATAAAATAGCATTATCACATCGGTAACAGGCGCGTCAGGCCGTGAATCCGATTCGACTCATTGCATTTTCGCTGTCTATTCTAGCGTTTTCCCTTTAGTCTAGTGTTTTCGAAAATATTTGTGTATCTCGCCATCATTCGTGGGAGTTTGCATTGCTTCGTCAAATAGCGCGATACACTTCTGGATAATGAGGGACAAATAAAATTCTGCATTGTTGCCCATTGAACTCACATTATACGATAGGCTGCAGAATTCGATATCACGAAGGATTGAGTATACTATAGCGGGAGTTCTATTATCGTGACCAAGAGGCTTGTAAAATTATGTATTTTTGAAGCTGTCGACGATCATCAACTGTATGCTTCACGTCCCTCGTTCGAATTTTTTCGTACAAGCTTGGGAAAAAAAAAACGTATATATAACATTTCCCTTCCAGCTGTGGCTTTAATGTACCGGTAATCAAATTTTGTGGTCGATAAAAACGTTCGTTAATTACACTAACAATTCCCATACTGCGAATAAGGAATCATGCAGAATTTCATCTCGTTGTGCGAGCCAGCACAGCGGAATGATATCGCCGATGTGATACGCACATAGGCTCGTGAGAGAGAGTTTCCTGTTCGCATTCGTGAAATGCAAATCAAGCCTAGAGCATCGATTACGTTGCGGGCAACGAGGATGATGGAAACGAGCCCGAGTCAACGTTGCATGATAGCAGGCCAGAGTCGACGGTCGCGCACAATGCTCTAATGCGACATATTGTTCGACATTGCAAAAATTGACCCTCGTTACCTCGACGACAATGGAATATGAACGGGAAAGCTCCACCTCCCAACGTCGCGACTCTGGCATGCATCGTTTAATGTAGTTACATATAGATTGCGATGTCACCTGTGGCAATATGTATATATATATATATATATATATATATATATGTATATATAAACGCTCTACAATTTCTCGCCGGACGGATCCATTGAGTATGACTGTGACATGCATCGATGATAGAATCTAAAATAAAGGTCATGTGTTTCATAGCTTTCGGGTAAAGGATAATGAAAAAAAAAAATTACAAATAATAGTAAGGAACACTCGAGATTATTCAGTGATTGTGAATTCTAAAATTCCGCAAATTTTCAAAATCTCTCGCCCCAAGGTGCAACAAGAGAGAATCCCAACAACGATTAAAGATAGCTAGAGTCCTGCATGATATGATGCGATAAAATAAGCAACCTTTTCAAGCGTCTCGTTTCTCGTTCGTGCACTCGATAACTTCCTACAGTGATGCTAATCGAGACTGGAAATGTTTTCTCTTTCAGTCGCGTTTTGCATCGACTGACGTGCTCAAAATCATATTCCATCGAATCATGTATTGAAGCAATCGGGGCACTCGAGCGCCTATACCGATGCTCCTATATTTCGTACATCGACGCGTTTACGAGCAATCTATGCCGAACGGGGGATGGTTAAATGTCGCATTTTTACCCTCGCTTCCGTGTTCACGCGCGAGGGAGGCAGACAATAAAAGAGAAGAGGGCGGAGTGGAACGTGGAAAGGTACACGAAAGAAGAGATGATAGAGCAACAGAACGTGAGCTAGGTAAAATCGTTCTGTGGAAACAAACACATACACACACACACACACACACACGCGCGCGCGCGCGCGCGCGCACGAGACACACTCACGTGATAGCTGCTGAAAAAAAAACCAGACCCGGAAATTACCGCTGTGCTCTTCCCGCTCTGACTTGTGTTGTTGTGCTCTCGGTGGACTCACTCATTGCCGGAAGCGTATTCAATATTCATCCAGGTTTTTTTTTTCTCCGGTGAACATTGAGCGCTTTCACCTCAACGATGGTTCTCTCATTCGCTAGTACGTGAAAAAAGAGACAAATCGATCGTCCACCCCGCGGAAGTTCCTTTTTCCGCTATCGCATATAGCCCTCCTTTCTATTGCCCTGCTGCTTTTACGCTGCCCCGAGCTCTCTGCTTTTCATCTTACACCGCGAGTTCGTTCGAATAAAAGTACCGATCTTTCGCGTTGAAAGGAATCGGCGCAAATTCAAAGATTTATTTCGATTTCTCAGCTTTCGGGGGTCAATTGAAATTACTAATTAAAATGCCGTTAGTCGAAAAACGCGAAAAAAAAAACATTTGCTGCATCGTAGTTATTGATATTACTCAACCACCAAGATGCGAGAACACTAGGTAAACGTGGAATGGATGGTGCTTGACGTGTTCATTCTGATACCGGTGGGGTATATGAGGTTGACGTCAACGATGGCATGAATCAGTTCGCTCAACCCGTATGACAGCACTGAAACGGAATATATTATACAGGCGATGCTGTATATATCACGTATGATTTTTTTTTCTTTCCCTTTTCAAATGCTCATCCAGAAACAATGCCACCGGAATCCGCAAGTACAGGTGAAGCCGTTGAAAAATTAAAGATTTATATGAATACTCAGAAGTCTGCGTCCTTGTACTGACTCATCCGTTGCAATGCATATCGTAAAAGCGCCCCCAAGCGTTAGGTTGTGTTTTCATCTTCTTGGTTTTAAATGCAAGTGTCCTATATATGACATGATACAGTGAAACTTCTTTGGGGTAAAATTCTCTTGAGTTCAAGCATCTGATTTTCCGGAGTTTATGATTTTGAATTTCTGCACGGAAAAAAATGATTATAATTAGATCCACATAACAGTAATTCTATGACTCGTGCGATCAACATGAAGAATTTTTCGGAAATGATGGAATGAAACATAAACGCTTCACAAAAACTTCAGTAATACATAATTACGGCTCATTCCGGAAAAATCCGATGAATATTACGGAATAAAAATTATTAATGTTCGACGAAAAATGATTCGGGTTTGTCTCCCCATATGTAACTAGCATCCTCGCGGAGAAATCTCCGAGGATGCAGGTGTAAGTGCAAGGATATAAGTGTGGTCAAATTAGGGAGGAAAATTTCAATTCAGGAAGAAGTTATTCGCGCGGTTTTGACGTAACCTATAATCTTTATAAAAGTTCAGGCGTACTGTATGACTATATACGGGAAAGAAAATTAATTGAAATACGAACATCCAATGAGAATACAAGCAGCGAGCTTTCGAAGCACAACTGGGGCAGTGACATTGACGAGCGCTCGAGGGGTTGCGTGGATGATATGTACGTGTATGTATGTGTGTACGACGCCCGTGTGCCTGCGTTGGACTCTCGCCTGCGTAAGACCGAATATGATACACGGGAAGATAATGTTCTGACGAGACAAGAAAAAGGATATACGAGGGATAATGGAAGCTGTAACAGCGTCGACTGAAGAGAATATCATACACCCCCATATTTGATCCAAGCACATGTCGCTCTTGCAGAAAAAAAACTTTCAGATGCGCACAATAAAAAAATTACTTTGCGTGAGGGAACAATTGAATTTTATCTTGGATTCTTTTTACTATCTAACACCAATCATAAGAACAGGTATGATTCCATAACAGGAATCATAAGAATTCTATCGAGATAACCATTCGTTTCATTCTACACGGTACGGATATAAACTCGTTCGATGGATTAGAGCAACATTACGGATTCACCCAACCACCGTGTATTTTGAATAATAAAGTCGCAAATTTATCGGTGAACACATGAAGATCCTCGAAGGTTTATGTACTGTAACCAACACTAAATAAACGATATTCCACGTCGTGAAAGAGGCGGATGGGATACAAGGGGAGTTCGTGCTGTGGGGATTCCCGGAGCGTTGAGTGGCGGAGCCTCTCGGCTTTGGCCTGAAATTTGCGTCGGCACTCTGCCACGAGGGAACAGTGAGCGGGGTACGAAAGGGGGATCTCCCCAGCTTCCGCACCGTTTTGACGTCAAGCCGACGATGCCGCTGTATGTTTTCTGTATACCCATAGAGTTATTTGTATGCGTCGTATGGTGCACACTGAGGGTATAGTTCGTGGAAGAAGAGGATACACTATTCTGCATTACCTACGCCAGGAACCCTCTGGTGCCCGCACGATCCTGCCACGCCCTGTAGCGTGCACATACACACACACACACACGTACACACACAACCTCCACGATGGAGAGCGTATCTACCTAGTAAATTATGTAGGTAAAGCCTCATCTCCCGCTCGACAAATTCAAATCCAAGGATTTGGCGTCGTGGCTAAGGGATTATGAGTGCGGTATCCATAGTGTGAGAGCCACAAGGACGCACATGCACACACAGTAAAATCATCAACCCCACTGATGCAACACAACTCGGGCTAGTTCGCTTTTGGTATACGTGCATAGGTCTCGTCGAGCGTGTACACCCTGGTCGTGCATTCGACGCACATAATATTCCGCGCAATGGTACACAGAATATGGAGCCGTCTGTCCAGACTTGTCACGCGTATAGTAAGAGCGATTTCCGCAGCTTATGTCAAGGCTATTTGAAGTCTGAGGGAGATTTATTATACACACGGGAATGAATGTCTCTCAAGAAGAAATTCGGCAAAAATATCAACATATTGTACATTTTTTTATACAACGAAAGTCCTAAAAGCTGCCCTCTTGAATGGAATTGAATAAAAAAAAAATTGGCTTTTATACTTTCTTCTTACATAATGAGATTAGTTTTTTTTTAAACTCGGTATCGGTTGGGCGAAATAATGGTGTCTAACGTTTCCGATGTACTAACGAAAGAAATATCTCCAACAAAAAACATAATGCACTCTCATATACTTTTTCCTATATTTTATGTGTAAAAGCTTGGGGAGATTCGAGGAGAATGTTAGCGATGAAAAATTACATTCGCGCCTTCTTCACGCTTTATTTTTCTTTTCCATTCAACTTTTCGAAAGAAAAGACAAGTAGGACCAAGAGGGAGAGAAAGAGGGAGAAAGAGAGAGAGAGAGAGAGAGAAAGAGAGAGAGAGAGAGATAAAGCAAAAGGATGTTCCAAAGAATTCTCTCTGCCATTATCGGAAAGATTTATGTAAGATGCCTCGGTTCAAGGGGCTTTATAGCCGAGAAACTGAGCAGCTCGAGTAGAAAGAGCCACGGCTCTCGTGTAGAACGGGCCGAATAACAGGCAGCGATACAGAATAACTCCTGAGGGCGTAGCAACTTTGTTCATTATTCTAACAATTAGCGGGGAGGGCCCCCTGTATTTCTCATCGTCGTTGGACGCGTCGTGCGTACAGTTCTCGACCTCGCTGTACAGTGCAAGCGACGTGCCACAAAGATTCCCGGTGAGCGTCTCTACGAGAGCGAACGTACAAACCGCCCTCAGCCTCCGCTTCTTCTTCTTCTTCTTCTTCTTCTTCTTCTTCTCTACGTACAACTGTTCGCGTCTTCCCGCACCCATCTGAATCCTTCCACCGTTCCACTTTTCCTCGCGGCACAGCCTGTTTCAACCTCTTCACCACAGGTATAAGCTACTCTCCGTCAGGACACACTATACTTTGAGCCGCCAGAGACTCTGCCGTGTGCATCACTCGAGAAAATAGTTTCAAACATTTCAGACTCCCTTAACACGCGCTACAGCCTGACGAGAGGATAATACGAAGTACTACCGAGCAACCCAGCTGCCCGTTACGTGTTCCCTCTGATGTATACGGATATATGTCACTGTACACAAACTGCTCTGCGTAAACGTTCACAACTTTTCCGGCTGATCTCGCCCACAACTTTACGATCTTGGTCCTGAATATTTATTCTCACTCTGTTGTTCATGAAGATGATATTATTATATCGAATGGAATTAATCCCATATGGTACGATTAATGGACGCCTGGACGTCAAGGATGTAAAAAAAAGAAAATTTTATCGATCCAACCCGTATCCCCCTCGAGATAACCCTCTAACCCTTGTTAGCCTAAGGAGTAGCCCTATACAGAATCATATACAGGGGGTAGGAACGACTGTTCGAAAGGTGAACTTTCGAGAGTACGATGGTGACCACAGAGACGAAGTCGAACCCGCTTCGATCCTCTCAGGTTTTCAACAAGCTTCAACGCATGTATAGAGGAGGTTCGTGGTCCTCCATCTGCAAAGGTCCAAGATACCGTGAAAGCGAGTGGTTAGTGCTCGCAGCGGGCAGACCCTTGTTTTTGTGACGTGAAATCGACAGGTCCTGCACCACAATAGCCTAAGCGGCCAGAACTGCTTTCGACAAGCTAGTAGCTAAGACAACCGCCATCACCACTAGGGTAGTAAATTTGCAAGTTGTTCCTGAATTCAAGAATATCGACGATAGGCTTGTTTTATGGTCAAAGGCTCGAGCGAATTTTTCACCATTGTGCTGTTCGAGGAGCCAATCAGAGCACGAATAAGACAGCATCGATTCTAGTAATACTTCGACATGTATCGCATTACAATATATTTTTAACGCAACCAATGAATTTATTTTTGGTTTATATATGCGACATAAGCTTGATGAGTGGATTCCACGAGACCAAAGTTGCGTGTTCTTCGAGGATTGTGTACAATACCAGTTCGTTTCGCAACATATCCGAACCCGCTGCTGTTGTGAGGCTTTGGATATGTTACAAAGCATACTAGACCATATATTCATAGAAGCCTGGTAAAGAGATAGAGGAGTAAATTGATTTTGCGTCCATGTACTTACACGCTTCGCAGCGAACTCTTGACAAGTAGTGGTAGTGTAAAGCATGAGAGAACTTCAAGTACCAACGGCAGCAGCAACAGCAGCAGCAGGGCTTTCCAAGTCCGTAATTAAACGCAAGCGAAAGGGACAAAGCGCGGTGGTGAGGTAGTGGCCAAAAGCATGGGCTTCAAAGCTCTTGGGCTCTATACATCATCGTCGTGTGTAAGAGAATTTAAGGGTTCGTAGGCGCTTCGTTCACTCATACACGGATACAACTCTCCATGCATGGAGGACCCGTGTTTGTTTCGCGCTACTGCAGTATAGCAACAAACGGTAAAAGAGGCATGCTCGGTTGGACTCTCGATCGTACGTCAGCTGAATACACGCTCCATTGATGAACTGATTAATCGTGAATCAAGTTCGTCCTGTCTACCAAGAATTCAAGAGGTTTACATTACATCGGTGGAGCTCGTTGCTATCGAATGGCAAATTTGTATGAGGCATGAGCCCCGTAGATCGGCGGAGAACATCAACCGAAGGGTGCTTGTACGCAGAGACTGCACGACTGGTATACACGAGCAGTTACTACAGAAGAGAGTACGTCGACAGCCGACTGAACTGATTTACGCAGAATGAAGCAACAAACGAGGCCCCCGAGTATTCTGAGAGGCTCTGGCTTCTCTTCGGTACACCGCAGCTATGCTACTAATTACAGGATCCCAGTGCTCTAGTTGTCAGCATTATACAGACCGGTATGTACTTCATTATTTGTTTTGTTTCCTCCTTGAATGGCAACCATTTCTTTTTAAATGTGGAAACCGCACTGCACGCCAATCCCCTGCCAAATTCAAAGTTGTCATTGTTAAAATTTACAACGACGCATTACATAATAGATTGGTTCGCTTGTGCGCAAGTTCCACCTTTGCTTGAACCAAATTGAATATTCTGCCGCGAGGAGTATATGTACTTCTTGTGACAGCTTTTCCTCGCTTCTGATCCGTTCAGCTTAGAGAAATCTGCTTCGTATGTCCTTGGTTGCCGAGAAACTATTTCGACAAGCGGCAATAGCTAAGAGGTGGTCAAAAGTCATACAAATAAAAAAATGAATAAAAATGAAAATGAAATCCCGAAATGAAAATTAAATCTCCTTACCAATGCTACAATGTCCGCACGTACCAAGCGTACTTTTGAGAGAATCATTCCGAGAACCCAAACCTTGAGAGCTCTCGCTACATCAACCAAGCAAAATGTTGAGAATCGCATCATCATTTCGAATTATAATATATAATCGAAAAGTCTTGGCACGCATCTTCCATGTATAATCAATGACATCATCGTGTATGGCTGATCAACAGGAATCACTTCGAAATTACAGAGTTCGACCGGGAGATTCTATGATTGGCGAGACAAAGGGGTATATGTAATATATACATGAGCATACAGTGCATTAACCGGTATTATATGGTGAGAGTAAACCCACAGCAGGAGGAGGCGGTGATCGTGATCCTAACGCTGTTAGGAATTCCCTTTGTTGACGATGGATCGGAACAATCTCATGTCGTGATTCGCCGACCCGATTGTTCTCGTCAGACAGGGATATGCGGTGCAAACTCAGGGACGAATATAAACACAGAGTATGGAGGCAGCGGAGAAACCAGGGACAAGCCCCGATAGGACTCTTCGACTTTGATGATACCGGGGGCATCTCATTCCATCGCGTCAATGCGGTACAGTTTGCGTAATGCATGGAATTCCATCCGACTGCTGATTACGAACTTATCGACAACATGCCGAGAAGGCGCATGCATTAGGCGAATTGAATAAAGGTATACTCGGTGCAATTTCACTTGTTTTCACGATTTTGCAGGACATTGATAGATCACGAGCATTATCAAGCAGGTTATATTTCGCAATTTTGGCTATTAATCAGTTATCACCGAGAGATTTTTTTGATAATTTTTTCCCAAGCGTTTCTTTGAATTGAAAAAATTCATTTTTAATAACGATTGGGTAATAACGCGTTGACAGTCCTAATTGGAAACTGATGACATTCTCGAAACTCTCGTCGTATACATGGCATGAACATTTTATAAAGACATCGCAACGTGTGTTTATAGCTTTCGATTTCATTTTTATAGATTTAAAATAAAATATGAAAAATTGTCACATCAAAGAATTTTTTTTTTTCAGTTTTTCAAATTAAGGCTTTCTGCTAATGGTTGCTGAACTGCAATTTCCAAAATAAAAAAATGGCTTGTTAAAAAAAAAATTGAAGTGTTTTTTAACCCTCTGTGAAATATACAAAAAAAAAAAATTTATAATTATACTGTAGAGGCCGACGGTGGGTTAAATTTTTGCAAGTATTTTTCGAACAATAATAACAAAAGCACTTCGTTGATAATGAGCAAAAAATTTAAGTATTTACGATCCCATTTCTGCGATATTTATGATGAACGGATAATTATGGCAATTAACTATTATCATAATAAAATTCATCTGCCATAATATGTGGCCAAAAGGGTAAATCCATTGATATCTCTTTCAAGCCTCATTGGTTATTTTGCTGAATATAAAAATACCTCTTCATACACTGCGAGTAGAGGTCGTTACGTTTACGAGTTATAACTGTATTACCACGAGTATCGGGAATGGCAGCCCACTCGATTGTTAAATCCCACTCGGATATACTGTATACCATTTCCTCGGGGTAATATGCGCGTTTGTTCATACCGTATCGAGCGCAAAATTGAGCACGATACATTCTTGATTGATTTATGCAAATTGCATCGAATTGTTCGTGTTCTTCGTATCGCTCGGATTCCCTTCGTTTTACCCCCGTTTTTACGACCGGCATTTTTGTTTTGTTTCACCATGAATAAAATTAATCGTCGAAACGTCTATACACTTGTTACCCTCTCGTAGTATATTAACCGCGACGCTCATTAACCCTCCTGGGTTGCCTCAGTACACTCGGTTAGAATTCTCATGCTTCACGCCATTATCCTGTGTCCAGCTTTATTGTGTTGTGCTCGCGGGCTTCAGAGGATGCACAAGGTTTCTGGCGTATGTATATAGATTTATATACATATAAATGGGATACGTATGTACGATCTGTACCCGTATAATCCTCGGACCACCTCTCGTGCTCTACATCAAAGCGAGGTCCTTCCTCATATATTCTCTATGAATAACGCCCGCCGGCTGGACAGCTGAGGCGATTTCACATTGCCTCTGGTGAGAGTTTAATCTGCGGATGTATACCTGTGTATTTCTCGAATGTATATCAGAGAGTGAGAGAGAGATATCGCTCTCTCTCTCTCTCTCTCTCTCTCTTACTTTTGATGTCCCGGGGACTCATGCGCATTCGTGAGATCTGCGTTGGCCCGGTGAACTACGAGCGAGACCAGACGCTCATCCCACCTCTGTCATATCTTTTACGAACCAAAAGTGAATTGATAATGCTTATACGAGAGCCAGAAGACCAGGTCAAATGATTATATGATTTTTGAAAAATTTACCCTATACGGCTGCTTGAAATTTTCGAGTAATAGCATCTGCTCAAGGGGGTGGCTCGCATACCGGATATAATGCGTAGATGAATATTGAGGTCAAGTCTTTTCTTAAAGGAATGGTCACGTCCTCTTTTGATATCGCAGTGCGACGACAAAAAAAAATATGGGTTGTCCTGTTTGCCGAGATAAATGTTCCTCAAGATTCACATATTGTCTTGACAACAAAAGACGGTTACGATAGAATACAAAACGTTGATTATCGAAGGTCCAAAAACATTGATGCTGTTTGACATGAATGTTTATCACACGTGAATTCGTGGCAACCTGGTTATATGATTATAATGCTAGAGTCTGTAGGAGTACGGCTTAAAGGGTAATTATAACGTGTCCATGGAAACCCGCGGGATAATAACGTAACGTGCATTTGTATCTATTAGGCGATGGGTCGGTACCATGGGTAAACAATAAGGCGAGCTTGCACGATCCTTGTCCCGACACTTTGAACATTAATCACTGGGATGGATCGCCGGATACGTTGTGCCCCAAGTTACGCGTCGAGTAAGCCGTGGATTTCGGCTGCGCGTGAAATTCTCCATTGCCTTATTTCCGCGCGCTTACGACTCTCATATAGAACCCCAGGGCATATCTTTACAAATTGCGTGCAAAAATGGTCTTATTTTACTGTGGTCGTTTCAGTGATTATCACGAGTAAACTTGACAGTTCGACAGGACACATTAGCATAATATTCAGCGTCGTAGCCGATCATCGATGATTCTTTCTCGCTCGAAGACGGAAAGAAAGAGGGTTTTGCCCTACGTACAGGGAGTAGGAAGAAAAAATACATACTCGATATTACATCGAGTCGCGTGCTGAGGAAACATTTTGTTTTCATTTTCTCGCAATTCTTCTTCTACTATATGTCGTGTATATATGTATATACGAGCCAAACCCTTATATCGTATTATAAGTTGCGGAAGACTCTCACCCATTATGCCGTCGAGTATTCTCACCATCTCTCATTCCATCGGATAAACGATGATAAAGTACTCTCATAAAAGATTACGGAAAACTGAATATAAACGGTTCTCATGAGAAATAAAAAAAAAAAAAAAAAACCAAAAACAAAAACCTGATTTGAGAATCCAATTGTGTACAGACATTGCTTTTTACGGGTCGTTAAAGAAAATTATATTAATGCAAATGTAATAAGTAAACCCTAAAACAATCACTGGGATGTTATCGTTATGACTGGATGATGAATTCACCTGGGCGTGAAGATCACACATGGTTCAAGGATCACATTGATTCGATGATAAAACCGTCTGAATTTACTGAGCCGGCGGCTCATCCGAATCCGTACGAAATTAAGCCTCTCGCACAGCTTATTAAGCGCCGTCGTGCGAGCACTACACGCGCTCTCCCGAAAGCTTTTTGTTCCGCGCAATCCCCGTGGGGCTTTTCATTTTCCGCAACAGCGGTCGTTGCCTCTTTCTCTCGGAGACTCTCTGTGGCCTCGTAGAAATCATATCAGGCACGGAGCATATAGAGACAGTCTTTCCGCCTGTCGTCATTTTCCTTTTTGTTGACGTCTTCGTCATCTTCTCCTTCAGGTATAACATGGCAAGGGATAGGGCGATAGAAATATGCGTATATATGTGTGAGAAGATGGGGCACAGGCATTATGTCCCGCGAGATGGGGGATAATTTGATAGCGAGATTGCGCTTGTACCGCGGCAAAAGAGCTAGCGAGACGTGTATGACGTGTATACAAACGTCACAGTATGATTTGGCCCGTTGAACTATAAAAAAAATAATACCAGTAGAATCATCCGATATTGTCAGTAAAAATTCAATCGCATGCATCAATTTTTGTGCATGAAGTGTAGAAGAAAAAAAAAATACAAATTCGCGTAAAAGATACCAATACACATTTTGCCGATGCACTTCGAATTTTGGGCAAATAAAATTTTAAACAACTACAAAATTGTTTTCAGCAATGTGTGTCTATGTTTCTATACACTTAATTTGACATTTTTTTTTTTCGGATTCCAGTTTTTTGCCTGCTTGATTAATTTCGCAGATAGGGATGAGCATTATTATAGTTATAAAACAATTAATCGATTTTTTTTTTCACTTTTATAACATTTAGAATTTTCATTTGACGTATATCTCTATCATGTTTTTCGCGAATTGCGGAAAATCTTTTTTCCTCGCTACTTATTCACATCCATCTGCATATATATATATATATATATATATATATATATATATATATATATATATATATATATATAGAAGCGAATACGAAGCATGCGATGCGAGATGAGATGCCTGTCTTCGCGCATTACAGCATAGCCGTACCAAAATTAACCCTTCGCTGGTCAAGGAGCTTAAAGCAAGTGGCGAATGAGCGTTCCAAGGGGCTACCAGCTAAAGAGGTACGTATACTGCGTATAGCGCATTCGCATCGCTGATGTATAGGCAGGGGGGTCGCTGTGCCCTGTGTTATACGGTAAGACTATTTGGGTCAGATTGAGCTGAGAGGGATCGGGTTCTTGCTCGAATGCCCGTGGATGATCCCCGATAGACAACAATAGTCATTAGCGCATCGGGCACGTCGACGATGATGATCGCTCCAACGGACAAACTCCTCTCGCGCTCCTCTACCTCCCTATATACATATATCTATATATATATATGTATATCCTCCTTCTCACGGTTTCTCGCTCACGAATTCACTCGCAGATTCACTCGCTCTTGAAGCTTCGCACTATATATACCATTTACTTCGAGTGTTTCACCCTCGGTATCTGCATCTCGACAAAGGACTCCCTCCCGTCATATATAGCCCCTTTGTGGATTGCGAGCACGCACAATGCTTGTCACTAATGCATGAACTGACGATTTTGTAACTGTTATCGCGCAATCGATTATACTCGGTATATCGAAGGTATTTACGAAACGACATACCCGCGCTGGAAAAAAAAAAAAAACAACACAGCAAAAAAGCTTAATACGAGGTTATATATACGCCATCGCTTTAGCTAATAAAAAGCCGCGCAAGATCGAGTCGGAAATGTGAAAAGTTTTGACAATGAGAGCGGCAACAGAGTGGGAGTGAGTTACGATCGAGAAAATGGAATAGGCCGCAATGAAAGTTTGACAAAATGTTCGCATTGGAAATTCAAATAAACCTCCGAGATTCTTACCGCGCTTCGAGATCTTTGTAGTATACATGATTGTACTAATGGGCGAGGGAACGAGAGCAGTGGCACAAAAGTTTCACGAAGATTTAGTCGGCTGCTTTCGTATATACGTACAGACGTCGGATTCTTGGATTGTCGCCAACTTTTCGTTGAATATAAAAATTGTATATGGGTGATCCAATGGAGAATCGAAAAACTTGTGGATATGATGGTCTCAGATTTTTTTTTCGTTATTACGGGACACTTTGACGTACATCGAGGAGACAATTTAATTTTTGCCTCTTATAAATGTGAAAAAATATCGATTATTACGTGTAAATCTTACTCGCCAGCCTGGGGAAACTCATAACTGCAGTAATATAGAATAACTGCAAGGAATTCGAACAAAAAGTATTTATGTATAGGTGAGGAAAGTTTTTTTTATTTACTATAGTTATTTTTTATTTGTTTGCAGGCTTCCCTCATTTCGAAGCTTATTTCTGTATTATTATGCGATACCGTATTTCTTCGCGATTTAATTCGCAATTTTTACTCGCTGAAAAAAATTACGTTTAAAAAGATTTTTGAAAAATAAGAATTTAAAAAAAAATGACGCATCCTATAGAAAAATGGATACGAAAATCTTTAGAAAAATAACATATGTCTCCTCAATGTATGTTATCCTATTGTAATATTATGATAAAATCTATGACCGTAAGGTCCACATTCGATTTTGTTTTCTAAAGAATCACTCATATATGTATGAATGTCCGTATGCATGGAAGAAATCGTCGAAGAAGAATAAACGAAGTATAGGGTTAAAGTTCGTAGCAGCTGCTATTTCTGTAGCTGATGCCTTTGCATCAAGTTTTATTACCTTAGTGTATCTCGAGCACACCGATTGACGTATATACTCAATACATCTCCTTATGTATCTGTGATTGCTTAATTTCCAGGAACTTTCTTCTCCAGCTCGTACACATGCCCACATTTCCTTCTGTATATCCTCAACCAATTATTATGATATACAATTATACAATACTTCTCGTTTGTTCACCTAACGAGCCCTCGGGTCCTTCAACAACAGAATGAACACAATATTCATATTTCACATTCTATGTATCCTTTGGCCCAAAGGAATGGGAGACCTACTGGGTAATTGTACAAGTTTTGTCGTTGATATGTGAGCATGTTCACAAATAATTATAGAGCCTCAATGTTGAAGCCTTGTGCCCGAAATACATAAAAACTCCAAGCATTCGTATGTGTGTTGAGCCCTATGACTGATGCACGTGACTGTAAAATCAGTGATATTAAAGAATTCTTCTAAGAGTCTTATTTTACTGACTGAAGATTCATTGGTAGGATATGGAAATTTTATTGAAGAGGTCGCAGTTCGATACGATTAAGTGAATTCACCCTTTTTTTCTCCAATTGCTCATTTTGTTACTTATACATATTGCCCTAATTATCCGACAGAAGCAGCGTACAATGAGGTATATCTTGTATATCCGATGAATCGAGGCAACTTAATAAACAGATCAAAATTATAATATACCAACCACAGCAATAATGTACAAAGGCTTACGGTGAATCCAGAGACAATAGGCTGAAGAAACACGAACGAGAAGAAAAGCCGAACATTTTACATGTGCCGGTGTAAAATTATCTTGTAAACTATGGCATTATGCTCTGGAATCGATCATTCCTAATTAAATTAATTCTCCGATACTTTTCAGATATATCTGATTAGCATTGACTATCGAAATAACGTATTAGTATAATCTTTTGCGAACTAAGCAGTTCAGTTCCAGCTTGGTTAGTTTATGATTATGCAGTTTCTATACATATGCTAAAAGAGAAGATTACGGTGTGACGGTGATGAATTCGCCAGGGATTTTTTCGATACTGTATATCGTATAAAATGTAATATCGATTTCTAAGGGAACACGGTACACTACCGGCGTTGTTATGCAAAGTAAAACGACAGCCAAAGAAAAAAAGAGTTATTTCAGCGATGACCCGAGCCCGTAGACAGTGTTTAGAGAAGCTACCAAGGAATGACCGACGTTTGTTACGTTATTCCTTCTGTGGTAAAGTGTGAACGTGAAACCTCTGGGTGGATTAGTGTTGAGCCGCGTCGGGCATGGTGAAGTAACGGAAACATGGAGAACCACGAGGAACGAAAGTAGAAACATGAGCATGAGGTCCGGCTCGGAGAACGCGCCGGGGTGCTGGGCTCTGGTCGGCTTTTCCCGAGCCCGGTTGCTCTTTGAAGGGTATTTTACTCTGCATATTTAAAGCACTCCGAGTGTATCTGCCCTCCTTCGTTTCATCTCCCTCTCCCTCCGCCTATGTCCTCTCTATCTATTCCGCTATTCGAATCTCCAGTCAGGCTCCAGAACTTCCAGCTTCCCCTGCCTGCGTAAAATGTGCTCCGTTCTACTGGGCAGACGTTCGAAATTTGAATTTTAGATGTCTATATACGCGCGGAAGCGCGAGAATCCACCGCAAGCGGATATCCGTGTTGGGGTTCGGTATCTCCGGGCAGTCTTCATGTTTCAAGAAAGGCTCAGGCAGCTGAGGTTATCCTGCTGTTTGGTGCATACACGTTTCGACGAGAGAGGGAGAGAGAGGCACTAACCTTACTAGCCACCATATCGTTTTACCCCGGATAAACCTTTCTCCTCGTTCCACCTCCCTTATAATCTTCTCTCGCGCTACCTATCGATCCTTTCTTCGATTTTACTGTCTAAGGTGGTATCCTCAATACTCCACTTTGACGAGAGCTGGTGCGCGCTCTTTACTTATCTTTTTCCGTTTATTTTATGTTCTCCGATGTATATGCGCTATTGCGGCTCTCGTATAATCAGTGAAGACTCGCAGTTTACCATGATTTTCTTTCGGTTTTTTCAAATCTTGCGAACAGGGCATTCGATGGAGCTATTTAAAACTCTTAATCGATAAAATATTAGGAATTTGCAGTGGTGGGTGTGATGAACATATGTATTAAAAGTGCTGAAACTGTGAAAATGGCTAAATGTGTGCGCTGCAAGATCAAATGAGAGACAATAATTACTCGTCTTACTACTAAGAAACAAAAATTTGTCCCTTGTTTTATCCTAGAGCCACATATCTTTACGGATGAGTATCCTCATCTATTTTCGTACAGGCCGCTAAATTTAGTAAATGACGATCATCTATATTGAGGAATAAAGTAAAATGGTATAGAATAAAAAGTGTACTTACGTGGAGAAGCTGTTGAATCGAAGTAATAGCTTTTTCGATAGTCGATCAAGCTTTGACGAGGCCCAAACGAAGAGATAGGGTCATGATGATGTGTAGAACGAGCGAGAAAAAAATGGCAGAGTAATGACCACAGCTGGCCATTTACTCTCGCGCAAAAAATGCAATATGAATATAATGTTGCTGAACTAGTAAAAGTTTCATCGTTCCAAGTCCGTCAAATTAGACTGGCACATTCCCAATTAATGCTTTTAAACTTTACTACAGAATTGTTGGTGTATGTTTCGAGTGGGCTATCAGTCAGATTTGGGCAAAATTTAGAGACGACAGCTTTCTATACTTTCTCACATAAGTTATGAATTGTACTTTGTAAGTTTTCTAAATGAGTAAAATTTCTGTCTCATATTTTGAATGTACCTTCCACATGGCTGAAGTAATTTTTTGAAGCATCAATTGAGTGCGTGTCAGTCCAATACGGCGGACTTTTCGAATATTCTGACTTTTAAACTTCATATCAACATTATTTTCATACTTTGTTTTTCGCGTGGACAGAGACTCGAATAGAGTCAGATAGTCCTATACACAGACTGTCGTGGTAATATATGGTGTAAAGTGACTTGTTTTTAATTATAAAATCAATACGTGAAACTCGGAGCTGCTGTGTGTTCCTTCGGACTTTGCGGACGCATTCGCGTGCGGCAATGGAGGAATCTTTTACGCTCTTACTGGCGTCAATTATCGCGATATACGGGAATAAATGCAGTTTCAATATGGCAAGTAAAATATTTGATAGTAGAAGAAAGAAAGAGGAAGAGAAAAACAGAGAATACAGATCAAGGGTGGTAGACGTAGAGATAAAGATTGTCATAAAAAGCGCTCAGTGTGAGTAGTGAAGCTCGTACCTTATGCCCACTGTGCAGAGTATCTCTGTAAAGTAAAACAGAAAAGAGAAGAGTTAGAAAAATGTATACACGAAAATTACGATATAGGAGTGATACTGTAGTATAGACAGGAATATAAGAGTAAATGAACAAATTATGAAATTAAACGAGATACGATAAATAACCCCCAATGATAATAAGGCACGATCATAATAATAGCGTAAAAATAGTCAGATATAGAGAGGATATAGAGAGACAGCGAGCAAGAGAGAGAGAGAGAGAGAGAGAGAGAGAGATTCGTGTAGAGTGAGACGAGTTTAGCGGGTTTTGATGATTCAAGACGTTGTCTGCACTAACGACGGAGAAACTCTATAGCTGATCTCTCATTCGATACTTTTGTTGTCGAATCGTTGAAATTCATGCGACTCGAGTGTTTATTCGCGCGAATTTTATCGCGAATACATTAAATATAGCAACGGTGCACAGATAAAGGATGCTTGTATCGACGACGTTGAAACGAAACGATCATTCGTCAATCAGTTGTACCCAACAAGGTATGTTGCTCCATTTTTTGATACATGCTAGGTAATAAATCTTTATGAACTTTTTCCAGTTATTCATAATGTGAAAAGATTATAAAAAGGTAGAAAAAAAAAAACTCGGCATCACGTTTTTCCGCAGGAATCGATTAATCTCCTTGCTATGATAGCCTGCGCAGATTCATCGTCGACCTCTGATCTGTACATATATAACGACAGAGCACATTATTTGGTGAATGGATAAATGACAATCTTCTTGGACAAGCGTTTGCATCATTCGTCGTTTTTTTTTTTTTTTTATTCATCAGGGAAATTTAATATCGCAGGAAAAGTGTGGAAAACCATGAAATGTGAGAAGGGTAGATTCAGCACGAAGTAGGAAAGAAAATAATACACCAAAGGCTTGCGAGATTATATCGTCTGTAAAGAGGTTTTATTGCATTGTTTCATAATCCCACGGTTGAGTTAGTATAAAATGTAGATGTATATGGACTATAACGTGTTATCGTATCTATTCCCATATGTTTTCATAGTTTTTCTTTTTTCTCTTTCTTTATTTTTTTTATTTCTTATCCCTATTGTATAACACGGTATGTGCTTGGTAAAAGTTCAGCGAGATCCTACCGGTATCGTATAAATGTACGAGGTACTATGTGCTGAAAACTGAAGGGCAGTTTTATCATCCACAACTCCATTTATACTGATGAAATTTTATTATCCCAGTATAATCACCGAAGAATACAAGTAACGAAACTAGGCCCGCACTCTTCTCAAATGCATTTCTTATACGAAAAATATATATGCACGTCAGAAAATGTTGAATGACATTTTGTTTCAATGATTTTGTTTGAAAAAAAAATCACCGTTTGGCATATTATATTTTTCTCAGTAATGTATACGAATTTGACAATGTACTTGGCATATTATCCGAGAACTAGATAAGATTCATAAGTTTAAGGGTAAACATTCAAAAATGCGTTAAGATACATTCGGAGCAGCGATTTTGATAATCATATAACGCTAAAAATTTACGTTACGTCTATAGCTCGTTATGTAAACGGAGAATCGTTGCTATAACAAAGGCTACAATCTTCAAGTCTGTTGACTCGGTTAAAACTCCCTGCGGGATTAAAACTCGAAGCTTTCGGTTGGCCGTTGGGAATTATGGTGTCTCCCGATATAGACCCGCACAAGCGCGCGAGCTCGACTTCTTGCATTCATAGTTGGTCCTCCTCCCACCTCGCCACCACGGTTATTATAAATTCCGAATAACGAATTCTAATTAGTCAGCACAGAGCGCGATGTAGGACGAGGCAACAGCAGCAGCGCGAAGTAGCAGGAGAAGCTCTCGAGCGAATTATCATGCTAGCGGATGGTTGGCATAGTTATAGCTTCAGGTTGCTAGGCCGCCTGTCGTCCCGCGATAACGATAACGAGCTTCGCGGTTTGCGCCCTTTCCTTCGTAAGTACAACCAGCGTCTATAGGGTTGGTAAGCACGCCGGAGATACATGCGGGCTTAACGGGGTGCTTTCGAGTTACGGCGAAGCCGACATATCCGAATGGCGCTCGATATGCGCGAACTCACAAACCGGGTTGTATCCTTCAGCTGATCTTGTCGCGGCAAGAGAACGTCACCGTATGCTTATACGCACACCCCGACTTTACCTGTGCCTGTAACGTATACCTTGACGTGTATAAACGGGTTCCGGCGATTTAAGATCGGTATTTTGTATGCAGAGGAGAGTATATATATATATATATAGGGGCAACGTCAACAATTTTTACCATGTTCGAATTTTTGGTATGAAGGCCATCCTAATTTTTCACAATAGCTGAAAACTACAATAAACGCTGAGTTTCTGCTTATAGATTGCGTGGAAAAAGAGCAAAGAGCAATTTGATATTTTTTTGTACCAAACGATAGGCATATGCAACGCGTGAAACGTCGAAATCCTCAAAGCCCTATTCCATTGTTTCATTTCGATAAATATCGATTTTAGTATTAACCATCAAGATTCATGTCTATAACCTATAAGTCACGCAATATATATGGTACGAAGCATGCAAGACCCAAACGTTCAGCGTTTCGCTTTGAATTTTTTTCAGAGCTTGTCGTTGGCGAGTGAGGCCAAAGTATGGAGTATCGGTTTGTATCGATATGCTGGTTCGAAGCTTGAATTTTTTTTTCCACATATGTCGTCAAACGAGGTAAAAGGTGAGTAGGGGATATTGCAAACTCGGATGAAACTCAAATCGGTAATTGCTCAATAGCAGCATTATATAGTTAGACTGTTAAGTTACCAGTTGCTTGCGGATAAGTGACCCTTGAAGTCGTTTGAGTGCACTGCAACTAATACCATGTGTTCTGAAGCAATTATAGGGGCTGGAAAGTACTTATGGCGAGTACCTTACGTAGCTTTCACATTGCGGATTCTCGTATGACACAACGGATGATTAACACTTTCGATCGTTGCGAAGAGGACGAAACGTATTCGGTGCATCGAACATACGCGTGCTGAACAATACAGTGGGTGTCACCCGCGCCCGCATTCGACTGCGCGGATGGTACTCGATGGGGCGCAACGTTCGTATTGCCACTCGAAGTGCCATGGCCCGGTTCACTAACCTAACCTCTCTCATCACCGATCTATCCTCCCAATACTCTCGTCGCTATGACGTCCGCGTTTAACTCACCACCAGACTCTCATGCTCGGCAATGCCTATTCTACACGTAAACGTAATTAGGGATTGATCCAACTGTAAGCACAGTTCTCTCTCTCTCTCTCGCTCTTGTCTAATTGCCCCAAGCAAAGCGCACAATGATTCCCTGGGGGAAGCTACCTCTCGTTCCTCTCAATCTTTTAGTGTAGATGCTTCCTTAACGAGAACTGATCGTGAGCTTCGCATATCACCTGCATGGCAGGAAGTAGACCAGTGCCACTTGTGGCGAGTACCACAAGCAGATATGAATTTCTGTTTGAGGTGGCTTACAACACTGAGGCTCTTGAGATCGATGTTCAGGTAACCAATGCAATCTTGACTTGGCGCATGTCTTTGTGTTTTGTGTACAGTATCGCCTACATCTCGGCCACTACATGAGAAATTATGAAAGTATTCCTAGTAGAAATCAAGTACGATATTACAGGTTGTTTCCCGCGACATCTCAGGAATTGGGGGCGTATCTCTCAACGAAATGGCGCCTTAAGTGCGTGTTAACTGCAGTCTTACTTATCACTCGACTTCAAAGGCCAATTCAACTTCAAGCACGGCCTGCATACGGTCCGTATGGCATATTATAAATGTATGCTCTAGACATTCATGTAAAGTACATTCTCCCTGCAGTCAAACGCTTTGTTTTTAAATTTCTCAAATGTTTCCAACTATTTGCTAATTAATAATCTTACTTTAAATAAATATGTATGATTAGAAAATTTTTATTCAATCTTTGACAACGTATGTGAAGAACTGTCGGTACATAATTGCCCGTCGACTTCGCAGATAACGTTTTGTTTATTCCTACATATGGTTTTGCTCGGTTTAATGTCTATATTACTAATTTTGAGCTTATAAACGTATTTAAAAGAATATTCGGAAGGAAGATATAATCATTTATGTGTCCTGAAGTTTAGTTCGACCTTTCAAATTCAAGCGAGACGAGTCACACCTGCATGTCAGCGAAGTAAGAGCAGGTAAAAGGAGATCAATAGTTTTTACAGCAACAATGATTTTAGTAGTTTATTCTGTCTCTATATCCCTCTCTCTCTCTCTCTCTCTATGTATATGTGATATCTATACACAGCCTACTGATAATTTAATACTGATAATAATATATACTGATTTAATACTGATATTAATATATACTGCATCAACATGAAAGGAACGCTCTGATGGTGTTGACTTTGTTCGCTATAGCACAGAGAATTAAATTATTATGTAGCGAATATGCAATCCGTTACCGGAAATGGATATACAAGTCTCGTAATTACGGACTCTCGAATCGAAGAACAATTCCCGAAATCGACTCGGCTCGGAGTGATTTCCATTTCGCGTTATGTATTTGCTAATAATGTATTTAAATTACAGAATTCGAATACAACCGAACCAATATTTTGGGCCCTTTTTGCATACTTTCAGTTATATGATGATTGAAAGAACATTTGAACAAAAAAAATGGGACCATTAAAATATGACTAACATTATTTTCCGTATATTCTAATCCCGTATCGTGAGAATTTTGTTTTTTTTACAACTTCATATACCATCATTAACGGTGGAGTGCTTAATTGTTTCATGCAATCTGCGGGGGTAGCCACATTGGCAAATGCATGAATCATCAATATGTAGCGAACTGTGCCGAAAGCTTTTGACTGTGGGAAACCAGAGATCGAAGTTTCTCGTTAACGCGATTCGTTCGAAATGAGGATACCGCAATTAACAAATGTATATGTAATGAGAGGTCGGAGATCGTAAATTTGAATATGAACGCAAGCGCTCTGTTAAATAGTAGTGATAAAAATGCACATAAAACTTTTGCACTGATTGCGTGAAACGAATATATCAGATGCATCTTTCAGGGTGACTTTTGATCAGAACGATGAAAACATAAGTCGAAGATTTCAACACTTCGAAAAACTCTGTATCCACTCGGTCTCTCATTACAATCACTAGCATGGAAGAGATTCATTTTTTTTCTCTCCGTGTACCACATTGTTCGAATTGTATTTGGCAATGTCGAAAGGTATAAAGGTACGAGAACGGTCAGAGGAGTCGAGGACTAGTGGAGGACGGGGGGTTCAGGAACAACTACAGTGCAAAAATGAATTCGTTCGGGTGAACCGTGCGCAGCCGAGACGGTTGAAAGTTTCTCGTTAGTTATATACTGACACGGTTGGGGATTTTAACGTTAGAAACAAGAGTTGGTGGCCCGCGGGCTGACGATCGCGCAACAAGACCAGCCGGCTGTACAAGCGCTAGCTTGTACAGCCCAACAGCAGAATGAGCAGTAAAAGCAGAATGAACAAAAGGTGCAGGAATGGGGTGGGGGGGGGGGAGGAGGTTGAAGGGGCACGAGCAAAGAGAGCTACGCGGACCGGGGGTACAGAGCATATATATAGTTGTATACGCCTCGGGGAAGCTTGATAATTTGAAAATTCATTCAGCTATGGAAAAATGAGCTTGCGAGCAAACCGGTGTGCCATGAAGTGGGAACGTGAGTGAGCCGGAGGAAAATGGCGAGAGAAGAGAGAATATAACGTGCTGAGGAGCGAGCAGGTAAATGAGAATGGGATTTAAAAATGAGAGAGTGGCAGAATGCGGCGAGCAAAAACAGTAGAAAAAAGAAAAAGCCAAAAATAAAATGGATCTGCATGTACACGCAGGTGAGAGGAGCCACGGATATAGCGAAGAAAAAAGCTATGCTGGAAAATCCACTGCTCTGCCTTCAGGCCGGAGGAACGAAGATCCAACGAAGATAGATATCCGTTGCTTCGCCCCTCCTGACAGCTCTTGATTGTACACGAAATGACTGCCGTGTTTCAGACACGCAGAGCCTTCGGCTGTTGGTAGATCCGATTATCTCCGAAATTCTGATATTCCATCCTTGAAATTATTATATGCAACGGCAAACTTCGGTTTTGTATCGCAAAGTGTGATAACAAGGAATATTTGACGAAAGCCTGTCAAACTATAAGGGGCTCCCACTTTGCTGCTATTTGCTCCTCGTATACCCGTCGACGGGCAACAAAGCCTCTGAGTAATCCTTGACAGATCCACGGCAATGTCTTGATGCTACTGTGATTGGATTGGATTCGCGTATTGATTTCAGAGGACCGATATGTCAGACGGTAATTATTGTTCATACGGACAGCCGGCCGGTTAATTGGTATCTGTGCTCGTCTCAAGTAACGTGCGTCTGTATTGAATGCGAATGAAACCATTCATCGGTTCTGTACATGAACAGTGCATATACAGTTGACTTTCATCGGGAGAATAGAAGCGGGGCGAAATTTTTTTCTTTTTTCCCTGAATATTCCAAACGAGTGATAGTTCAAAATGCTTTCCTGATCGAATGAAAAAATATTCAGATTGGTATTAAAAGCCAATCGTTCAGAGGCGTGATAATTTTCAAATAATTGTTTTATTTCCAAAAAAAAGCATCACCTGATATATTTCTATCTGTGGATCTAAATAATTATATTGAATCAATGATCATCGAAGCTCTTTCAACAATCATTCGTTTGGGTTTTTCGACGTGATTTTTCTTTACCAAATTGAGACCAAATCCCCTTAAAAATAATTAAGACTCATTTAACGAACATATATGACAGTATGACGAAAATAATTTAGTCTTCTTAAAATTGGATAACATTTTTTTTTTAATAGCCTCCAGCTTAGGATTTTGGTAAAAAAAAAAAAAACAACTGATTGAAAATTTCATGTGCATATGTGAAATTAGCAAATACGAGCAAGTAAGAGAAAAATGGCCCCCGAAATGTGTCATTTGGTGGCTCTGATACCCCAGTGAGCATATCGCGAATAATACCATGTATTATACGTAAGGTAACTGACAGGTTGTTTCGCAAAGGCAATTAGCAGCTGGATCTGAGGTTCCCTTCGAAGCTTTAGCAAACTCTGCGGTCGGGCGTTAACGTTGTATTCCGTTTGATGCCATGGTGCAAATGTTTACGAACCCATTAGAGCACTACTGTCTCCGGTGAACGTGTGATCGCCACAACTCTACTCTTCGCGCTCTATCTCTCTCATCTCTCCAGTATTAGATATACACACACAGTGAAACTCGGTACGTTTACTCTACCATTGTCCAGATTTACGACTGATTTACACCATGGATTAAAGTTTAAAATTCAATTTTCAGAGCTGTCAGATAAATTTGAACTTCTCATTTTCATTCGTACTACTACTGCTGATTTGATTGAATAAAATTATTTCAATTTGGTGCCATTACGAAAAATATGGGGCATTGAAAATTCAGTGAAATTTTGAAAAATTATCGCCCTCATTGAATCAAAGATAAGCGTGTATAATGTTTTTCTCACAGGATGATTCATAATTATTTGACGTAATATTATTTGGATAAAGTACTTTCTATCCTTTGACTTGAAATGGTACTGAGCTCTACGACTCGTGGCAATCGGCCCGAGCCAAGCGTTCCTCGTAAATAAATTAGAATGAAAATATGAGATCTATGCTGTAAAAAATAAAGTGAGCGAGATAAACGATGCGAAGACTATTTAGAGCGAGATTATGATACGCATAAAATATTCGTAAAGTTCTTGAAAGAAGCAGCTGGTAATAAGAAGCAGGATATTCAGTGACGATGAGGAGAAGAAAATAAGTAGAAGCCCTGCCTGAGAAATGGAGAAAAGTGACAGAGATCCGGGAGTTTCGGAGGCTGCTGGAGATTCTCTCCGATATACACGTTTTCCGGGTCTCTCCGCGTAATACTATAATCCGCGGCCGGGCAAGCATGCCTCGCTCGTCCCAATCCAGGAACCTTTGCCTCGCGGGCTTATCCCCATTTTGGAATACGCTCCTTTGCGAAACAAACAGAATTAAAACAGAACGGCAACAGCTAGATGCACCCTCCCTCGTCTCCTCCCTCGCCCCCGTTCACCGTGTTTCAACGTCAGTCCGGTGCGTTAGTGTTAAACGCGATTAAATATCAAAGCCATTTTCATTCTCTCTCATCATCGCAGGGTTAATTGGAACTTTCGCGATAAGACGAGAAGAGTTTACCTCGGATTCTCGTTCCGGTTGCGCAAAAAGGAAAACACATACAACGACCAGGCACCGCGCTCGCATTCATTTATTAACAATACGATTGAAATTATGCACTCATCAACGACAAAAGTTGATTTATAATTTAATTTTAATTTACCTTTGAGTGCAACGCAAAAGTGCCGGAAAGATGAAACAGTTCCTGGCTATTACTGATAGGGTGACTGAACCAGTGAATGAACGCATGAGCCTTTTTTCTATTTCGATAAAGCCGTATAATTTAACTTATTACGAATTTCTTTATGAGCTAATTAGATCTTATAGAACAATGTTCACAGAATATAAAAAAAAAATATTCGAAGTGCCCTGTTCGCAAGGATTTTGTAAAAAAAAATTATAATGAACGAAATTACCAATTTCCCAGTGAATGAACAAAAATTCCAATGAATGAACTCTTATCTTTCCAGTGAATGAACGTACAATGGAACCAGAGATGCGTACGCATACTCGTGCGTTTTGAGGTTATGAAAAGCCTTTTCAACGCTCGTTCAATCACTGGAAATAGGTTAAAAAGCTGGACCAGTGAATAAACGGCCATATATCGCAAACAATATTGGGTTTTTGACCAAAAATTCATTAATATAATTGAAGCTTAGCAATGTATAACGTTGAAAAAATTATTGCATATCTTTTAAAAAGATTTATCGAGGTGATATGGAATATTCTGGTATTCGATGCACAGTCAGATGGTTATAACAACATGGCTGTCTATTATGAATATGCGCCCCAAGTACGAAAAAAAATCCATAGCATCGCAAATCTTTCACAGCGTCAAATAATATCACTACTGGATGTTTTCTCAGAATTTTCACTTCATTATGAATACAAAATTCTTCATAATAATAGAATCATATCTCTGCCGTTTAATTAAAATACTAAGCCTGTTCATTCACTGGTAGGTGTTCATTCACTGGTTCAGTCACCCTAATTCACATTATTTTGAGGGATTCAAGTAGAGAAATTGCCGCTATAATATATATCGTTCGGTTAGTAGGATTATCGAGAATTTCTTGGTGAGTACGTAATCGGGGATTCTTTTTTAAATATGGTATGCTGTGACAAATAGAAAATCCATTTTCTTCATCTGGGAGGGCAAAGTTTGTTTCATTGACAAGAAATTTCTGCAAATCCGTGAGTATATAGTTCGAAGCTTCAATCAAAGGATTTATCCACGGAGATTAAAAAAAAAAAAAGTATACGAGGAAAAATCTCAACATTTTTACGATAATTTTGAGATCTTCATGAACGCCGTAATGCGTCTGTAAAGCTGGAGGACGTTACGATCTTCGCTTCCACTTTATCCTCTCGCAAGATCCCGGTGAGACGAAAGATATTACACGGCAAAGCGACGGGGCCGAGAGCATGAATTTTTTTTCTTTTTTTTTTTTTTACGATTCCGTGAGGTGCCTAACCGGAGATGGAGTTTCGTGGATTGCATAAGGAGGAAAGAAGGAATAAAAAGCATAGAGGGGTGAAATCGCGGTCTAGTACTCTTCTGAAGATGGTGATGTTGCTGCTGCGGCTTCGTTTCGTGGATACACCATGGTCTCTTATCTCTTTCTCTCTTTCTGCTTCAATCTTTGAGCACAGCAGGCGCGCACATCCGCTGCCTCGCATTACCAAATTGCAAGTAAATATTTTATTTGCTCAAACTCTCCAGCAATCGCTGGATGTGCGAACGAAGGATGGCGATACGAGAGGAGAAAAAGAGATCTCCGACATGCCGTCAGACGATCGATCGAGCCGCGTGACTCACGAGTACATCGCAGCTACTGATATATGATATCATAAAGTCGGTTATATTCTTATTAACAACGAATTCCGCTAAGAGCTCGAACTTGGTGAACATTTTTTCTTTTTCAATCATGGGCCGTATATGCATTTCACATAAACTAATCACTATTGCAACGATTCGATTGGCCGAAAAACTCGTTTGTTCAAATTACCATTGTTTTATATGACTTTTCATTGCCGTTTTTCAGCGACTCTCCCTGAAAAACCTTCCTCTTGCTTTATTTTAAACTCCCTTTATTTTAAACCTTCCTTTTGCTTTATTTTAAAATGAAACATAATGTAATACACTTTTTGAAAATGATGAATTGGCTGACTACTTTCCATTTATTAAAATCAACATCGGTCTTGCTGTTATGATTATTCGGCAATGATGAATGAAAAATTTAATATGAATCCCATCTGATGCCCTAGGGTGGATAATGGGTTGTTTCTTGGAAAATTTCAATAACATTATGGAACATTTTCGATTGAAATTGATTTCTGCGGTTTGCTGATCTTCACCATCGAGAGTTTCACACTCAGATGAACTAATAATGAATAATATACTACGAGAAGATTGGAATCCTGGTGCATCACTTTCAGCAAGGGTCGAAAATGGTGCGAATTTAGGTGTTATTGGAATCGAATGGTGGGTATGGTGATAAATCGGATTATCGTAAAGGGGGTGGGGGAGGGGGGTTGATGAAGGCACGAGGGCAAGAGCGTGCATATGAGCGTCAGCCCCTTGCCAAACGGAAACTCTGTCGGGATTACAGCTTCCCGGCTGGGAATGGACAGTTGCTCATCCGTAGAGGGCAGAGGCGAATGAGAACGAGGCAGGGATGCAACCGCTGGTACTGGCTCTTGGGCGAATGACATGGGTAGACTGTAGGAGCTATAGCAGCTTCCATGATGCCAGAATCAACCTCCACACTCCCTTTTAGCTACTATGAATGATCGACCAAAGCCGTTAGGCCAGTGGGTCTCTCTCTCTCTCTCTCTCTCTCTCTCTCTCTCACTGTCCGTTCCACATCATAAACTTTCGATCTCAACTATGAATAATTTAAGACACTGACTAGACTCTATTTTGCAATATCTAGAATCGTTATGGAGTTAATAAATGAAGTCTACGTATTAAAGTGCAGGAGCCAAATTATCGAAAAAGATTCCAATACTGGAATGCTTCAATGCCTTGACCTACATTTATGCCTTGTACAATATAATTATAGAACTATATGAAACGGACACTTTGTACGTCGAATGCCGGGAAAAAAATTAATATAAATTGCGTTCGAGTAGCATTTTCCGTACCCGAAGGGTATAATTTTACGTATAGAAAGACCACTGAACCGAGGATATATATCTTGTATCCGTTTTTCCTCCTCTGGGAAGCCCTTAGGCGAACGATTAAAATGCTAATCGTTGCTTCAGAAAAAACACATTAAAAACCAACAGAAAATGACGCAATCCAGTGAATAACCGAATATCCTGATTCTTATGTATGTTTAATTATTTCAATTCGTTTTAAAACGTCCTGGCCAGTATACACGTATTCAGATATTCCGTGCCTCTTCTGCGACCAAAGTGAAACTTTTCTCGTCAGGATATGGGATCTTCAGTTCTCGAATTTCGTTACAACCTGTATTCTTTCGCACGTTTCGATCAAACGTTAAAAAAATATCAATAACGTTTTACATTGATCCAGTAAAATGCAATTTCCCTTATTTTCCTGCATACTTTTGTCCAGTCGAGGGTTAAAAAGTGGAAGAAAAAAATAAAAAAAGGTTTGTCCTCGCTGATTTGAAGAAAAAAATCTCTGGATACACTGAAAAAAATGGTTCGGGATTTACAATAATACCGTTATTGTTGGCCAGTTATAGGTATACTGGTGAAAAAATATTGCCCACACAGAAAATGCAGTAGCCCTTTTAGAAAATCCCGATTGCCGTAAAGTTCATACAAATATGACTAGTGAAGTATTTCTAATTCAACAATAATATCGCTGGTGAAGGCAAAGCAGTTTTGTCTACGGCGCCTATACTGCGCCTTTGTGGACGACACTCAATCGTCTGGCTATAACTTAGTCATTATAAATAGCTGGAAATTTATCGTTTCTGTAAATCAGCCATACTAACATAGCTCGCGAAACTATACTGTATTGTTCAAACAGCTGTAGTAGCTGATTTTTACATGCCTAGCTATTTCAACCATATAGTATGGCTGCGAGAATAACGTTGTGACACATAGCTATACTAATATGGCTCGCGCAACTATACTACGTTTTTGGAACACCTACAGTAATCTGTTAACGCGTGGTGTCTATGCCTCTGCCTCGCGCGAAAACGAGACCTCGCTACGCAAAATTTGATAATGAACGAGTTTGTGAAGAAGAAACTGAACGAACGGAATCTTGATGAGCTTATACCAACATTTGAAGGTGAGTCTGTTCTCACTTATCTACGGAATATGTAAAAAAGGACTATTTTTCCTGTTATATAAACGCCAATCGTATAACAAGCGAATTTTTGTAGGTTAGGTCAACTGTCATTTTCCTGCAAGGAGAGTATCATATGTCTCCGGGCCATGGATTCTCTAAAACTTCCAGGTGTGTTTCATTAGCTCTAAAAATCAAGTCTCTTTTGCAAAATATTTATGTATGAATATCATTATCGATAACAGATGATTAAAATAAATATTCATGATTATGAAACATATTGGCTGAATTTTTACTGCGACCCGAATATCCCCTACTATATATACCTACCTATACGAGTATAGGTAGGTACAATATCCTGTAATTTATCTATATAAAATGAATTTATAATTCAGCCATATTCTTTTGGTAGTATGGCTGGTACGTCTACCTCGTATGCTAGCGTTTATAAAACAGCTCTACTGGTATTGTTGGTACACAAATAATTCTGCCTACACTGACAAAACTGCTATCCACGAAACAACATTGTATACGCTTGCTTCGGCTATACTAGTATGGCTGGTGTTCGTCTACCTCGTATGCTAGCGTTTATAAGACAGCTATACTAGTATGGTTGGCATACGCATAACTCGTGATGGTGAACTCAACCATACTATGGTATTGCTGAAATAGAGATACTTGTCAGATTCGCGGAGCTATTGGGTATATGTCTGTCATGACATAGTGGTATGCTTACGCCAACGATATTGTGTCAGTCATATTTGTATGGCTTTATTACCTAGATGGTATGGCAGTAGCGTATTTTCCCATATAATATGGCTGAAGCAATAATAATTGTGGCTCGAATCGGGAAACTTTTTTTTCAGTGTAAAGGGGTTAAATTTTCAAACAAGGATGGAAAATGGCTTGGCGCACAAATATACTCCGATCCCGCGAGCGCATTAGTTACGATCAACGGCATTGAGAGGGGGATTATTAGAGATTCATAACGAATAGTTATATCGGAACGATTGGAAGTTGTTGATGCATACGTTAAAGGTACGAAAGGGATGAGTGAAAATGGATAGAGAAAGCAGGGATAGGGACTCATCCCTAGCTATATATGCAATGAATTTGTATATACGAAAGTGTGTATATCTGTATGCATAGTGTATAGAGGTGAGAATTGCGAAAGAGCGAACAAGCGAGAATTGTTCGCGAAACAGACGCGGTACGATGTAGTTTAAGCCGCAGTTACAACCAACGCGAGAGCTCGGATTCATCAAGGCTCATGCCCCATTCCAACTTCGCGTTTTTAAAACAACCCAGAATTATCCAACCAAAAAGGGTTGAATCCTTCTAAATCCTGGACTTAATGTAAAATACGATGTCATGGTCAAAAAAAAAATCCTCTTTATGAACTATTGTCAGAGTGGCGACTTTCACTAATCGTATAGCTTTTCTCTCATGCTGCTTAAAATTAGAGTATGAACAGTGTCGAAGAATCACACATATGTCGCGATATTTATTTTTTCAAAAAGACAAAAGTTGAAATTTTTTGAAGTACTGTCTTGCGGATTTTTTTTTTATTTCTCCTCAAGCTATAGCTTCATCAGACAACACTTTAATCTCGTTTCTCGTCAGCAAACAAAAATCATACGAGAAAAAAATATAAAAATTTACAATTCCGAGGGGAGTTTTTTCCACTTTCGTTATATTATACGGTCTATTCTTCTATAGACTTTCATGTTATTTTTCTTATTTTTTTTTTTGTTGCCCAATCTCTATCTCCAGTGTCAACCTGCACCCTCGTACTAATTTCCCCCTAACTGAAGTTCTCCATGTTATTCCGCGCGAACATTTTCGAGCTGGAGAAACGCCTCAAAACAATATAATATGATGTCTATGCATAGAGTCGCGATGAGAGGGACCGGCGAGTCCCGTCGAATGAAACGATAACATTATTTCGTAATAATTTGCTTGAATTAACCGTCAGGAAGAACGAAAGGGACACGTTTCGTTGGCTATAGTATATGTGACTGTACTTGGAACAGAGAATCATTGCAAGGCTCCATGAGAAGGTGTATGGAAAAAGTAGTATGGGTTGTACGGTAACTGCTAATAGAACGAGTGGGCAGCGATGCAAGAGCAATGGGTGAATTAACAACCCTTCGTTCTTTCGTTCGTTCGTTGAATTAATATTTTTTCTTTCCGTACTCATTTTCATGAAATTTTTTTCGAAAAAATCTTTTCATTCGCGTTTTTAATTTAATTAAAGCTTTGAGAAATGTGAATAGTCGGTTGATTTTTTTTTTTTCAGTAATCGAATTATATGCGATAAATGAGAAAAATGCAACATAATAGATACGGCACAAAGCTGAAGGAGATTATCCAAAGAGTTGGAGCATCGTGTATATATCTGGCAAAGAATTTCGTAATATTCCGTTAAAATCGTAGATTTAGTAAGCCCATATGTAACGAGTTCGTGTATGGTCAACGAAATGTTCGTATACTAGAGAGGGAACGAACGGGACGAAACATGCATCATCGGCATATCGCGTCAGTTTTAATTAGTGGATCTATGCCGGAAACCACAGGCACATCGCACGCACAGTCGCAGAGATTCTCCGATCCATGTATAATGTATATATATATGTTATCTGTGTAATACGAGCTACGTGGCGTAAAAAAATTCGTAATAAATCGAAAATAAATGATTGATTTGAACTTCGGATATCTTCGTACTCGAAATTTTTAGATAAACTCGAAAATTTGAGTGCAATTTTTTTTCTGCGAAGATAGAGAAAAATTAAATTAGACGTTTTTTTTTAAATAATTTTCAAGAACTCGAGTGTTCTGACATGAAAATATCCCGAGTGGAAGAATCTAAATCGGTCAAGCAAAATGGCGCGCACGGGAAGATTTTTTTTTTTTTTACTAATTACCGCTTTTGATGCACCCTGTATATATGGCATTAAGCATGATATGCCTATATATAGTGTGTCGAACCTTTATACTCACTAAAATTACCATCCCTGAAAGACCGAGTGTACCGGGTGGCTCAGTAAATTCGGCCCTGATCTACGGGAAATTGGCATCTCGAACACGCAAGGACCCGACAAAAGCTAACTCAATATGAAACTTACGATAACGCGAAAAATAAAGTAATTGAGGCGAAACGGTCGCCAATACTGATTTCGAGAACGGACTAATACTTACGCAACGAAATTAACTGATTTTATCGCAATATTACCCAAAAACCCTGGTCGGGACGACCTGTGACGCTAAATCAGAAAATTGCGTCACAATAGAATAAGTTCCAGATTGGTTTGCTCGTTAATAAAATTCTCTAATACCCATACTAGAGAGTTCCTACGCATCGCTGGTGTGTGGTCGTCTGCGAGAAATCACGAAGGTACATGTATAGAACACCTGCTGTATCTAGTAATACTCAACACTCGCAATCCGACGCTATATTCCCGCATGAAAATTAAGTAATAGGTGGAGAGAACGAGATATATAGTTACAATGAATTGAGAGTACGCGCTTCGGAGAAAAGCTATTCATAGAACGGATCCATATGAAGCCAGATGGAATGTTAAAATAATGGAGTATCGAGGCTGCCTAATGATTTTTCGTATTCTCGAAATATCAATACTCGATGAATCCTCGTTCTATCCCGGGATATCGTGGTTTCTCGATATATGCCCCATCCTGTTCGCCGATTGAGACTCAGTGCAGCGAATTATCTTGAAATATTTCTATCTATCGATTTTCCAAATTACAAAAACCCATGCACCTGCACGTAGATTGAAGCTCTTCACGATTTTATACCATATTCCTTACGTAGAATGATAAATTTTCTCCGGAATTTGCACGTTCGTTTGAAAACGAATTCTATTTTATGACAGATGTCAATAAATATAAGAATTTTTACCATTTATTCCGCTAAAAAATCTGGTGTATTCGTGAATGTAAATAGCATTCACGAAATTATTAGTTATATTCCTTGAGTAACCAGGAATTATTCGTGCTTCTTTTTGTATAAATATCTTGTTGGAAATTTTAATTGACAAAAAGTGTAATTGTGCTTGTTTTTTTTTCCTGCACGGTATCCTGCAAGTGGGACTCTTAGTCATGATACGTAATCCTTTGGAAAATTAAAAAAAAAAAATCTATAGGATTGTAACAAATGTATGACACGTCAAATAGTTACAAATTTAAAAAAAAATATACTATGTCTGTCGAGAATTCAAAAATATCTAATATTCGACCCATATTTGATATGTTATCAAAGCGAATTCTGGTATATCTCCACGCCTGCTTGTATATATATTAACACTATAGTACTGTATATATGAGACAAAGGTGACGCTGATGACAGAGAGCCTCGATCTCTGTACCACCAAGAGAACCGCAGACAGTGACGATAATAGAAAAGTGTGCGTGTGTGTGTATGAGAGAAGAGTGAATCTACGAGCTCCCGACACGTATCTATATATACGAGACCTGATAACGCGAAGCAGCGATGTAGGACCTTTGTCGCAACAGCGAGCGTTTCAGTCGAATAATTCATTTTGTCAGGTCCAAACGGGAGCTTTCATACTGAAACTAGATAACTATTGAAGCAGCGAATATGTTCAATCGATGTTCTATATCGTTGAGTACAAACAGCGACAAGATTCAGTCGTTTCAACTGTCGAAGGTAAAATACTAATTTGTCGTATATTCCAGCTGTTTTTATATACACTATTATTAACTCTGTGAACGGTAAACTTCATTGAATTTTCTTCCAAAAGTGTTAACAATAAAAACAAAGAAGAATAATTAAGGGTGTAAATAATTTTTTTTTGTTTTTCAGTTCATCGCGCTCATCCCTCTAATATATGAATTGTTATCTCCGAATAACATTAGGACCGTAGACAGTATATCCAGTAAAAGCCTTTACCCTCGGATATGTTCGTGCAAAAGCACACGATGAATCTAGAATACAACCCCGAACATCAATCTTCTTCACTAAAATTATTTCTTCTCGAAATCTGTATATGCGTAAACTGATAGACGTATGCGGCATTTGAGAACATTTCCAAAGACCTCAACCTGCATATCGATGGTGTAGGGGAGAGTCGTCTATATATTGTACCGCCGGGCAAATTGTACCACTTCGATATCTCGAATACTATCGAATATAGACGACTCTCCCCTATGACAATTTTTCAAAAGAATCTGAGGGAATCGAGGAACGTTCGCCAGGGCGTCGAGAAACAAGATTGATCAATATGTCGGACTCAGCCGAGTCTCAGATTCCACACGCATAGCACTCTTAACGTTCGAGTTACTTCCAGAAATCCAGCTGTGTAATTATCGAACACGAGCGCGGTGATTTTCGGACTACCACATCGGTGGTAGCATGAATACCGGGTAATTGCTGCTGGTTCTGGGTCCGAACTACCGAACCGTCTATGGGGGGGGGGGGGGGGGGGGCATATATGAATTTGCACGGTGCATGTTCTCACTGACTGTGCTTGCTCACTAGCTTCGCTTCGTCCCTATTTCACCTGCAATTTCGATATAGCCATTGCACCATCCTCTTTCATTCGCTCGCAGTTGCATTGGTGCATATATACGTATGTACACGCCGACTATACATATATATATATATAATATGGATGTATGGACTACGGTAGTGATTCCGTCTCACTCGGAAGCAGCAGCAGCGGAACCAAATTTGCGTTCCGGGCTCTCTCACCCCCCCAATGTGTGCATTACAGATGCATCACTGCGCGTTCGTCAATTGAACTTTTTGACGCTACCGCTGGTGATGATGGTGGCGCTACTGAAACTGTTCCGATCCTCGTACGGCCGAACCATTGCTCGGGCTTTCACCGATTATACTCCCATGAATACGATTCACCTTGCTTTCTCTCTCTCTCTCTCTCTCTCTCTCTCTCTCTCTCTCTCGCCCCTATGCACACCATCGATTCTCGTGTCAATCGAGTTTCATTGATTTTTTTTTCTCGCGCTTCATTTCCCCATTCCTCCGGCTATATCTGCTGATATATGCACTATGTCTGATCCATCTATATATCGCTCGTTCTTTCGTCTCTTTCTTTTTTGCCGAGTGAATTCTCTCTCTCTCTCTTTCTCACTCTCTTTCATTCGTGCCTCCCCTACGCGAAAATAATATACATATGAGAAAATGCATGTTATGTATATTCAATGTATCATCGTTGGAAAATTGTTTAGGCGAGACTGAGGGATGCATGACCAATTATTTTATCTCACAATTGTCGGATCGTCCAGCGCGAACTATACCCGTTATTTACTGAATTCATCTGTGCAGAATGTATATGATTTTTTAATCACCGCGGGTGATTTTTCTTCGAGCATAATGGAGACAAAGATGAAGATGGATAAATTTACAATGTCTTTCAAGTGTTTCGTGAAATTTGGAAAAAAAAAAATGTGTTCCGTTCCAGCCGCAATTTAAGAATTGCGCTACATCCGCGGACTCAACAACTTGTCACATACCTGGAGAATTTCGTCATTATTTTAGTCAATCCACAGAAAAGAAAAAAACATTTACAAGCGTTTCTTTGTTGTTATATTGACCCTTGATAAGATCTTGCTCTCCAGCGTCCCAGTAGCTCATGCACGCATGTATTAACCGTATGCGCTGAATATATCTTAAAAACTCGTACACACGGAGAAAAAGGTATTGAAGAGATCTAGTGATTATTTCTATAAAAATAATCATATATACTTCCAGTAATACTGTTTTGTGCTATTTATTACTGGGCAAAATGTTTATAAGTGCCAATGAAAAGTAATCAAGCGCGTAGTAACAACCACTATGAGTATAGTAAAAAAATAACAATGCACCTGGCACTTTTCATCATGTTGCGCATCAATGAATAGCGCAACAGCATAGCTGGAAGTAAATTATTATATTTTTATAGGAAAGATCACTAGATCTCATCCATATATTTTTCTCCGTGTAGCTTCGTCCGCTTACTTAAAATATATGCGAGATGTATGAAAGTATTAGAAATAAATCGTACGGAAGAAAAAAAATATCAAGGTGTCCAAGTATCATGAATTAAAAGGCCCGTAAATTAGGAACTATCAATCATAAGCTATGATTATTTTTTAAGGAAGTAAATTCGCGCCAATAAATATGGGTAATGTGCCGACATGGAATATTACCGATCGATGCTTGTTATCGGTTGCTGGTCAAGGGAAATACCAAAATATATGTTCGCGCGCGCTCGAACTTTCCAACCGAGCGTTGATAACGTACACCCGCACAACCGGCTGCCCGAGGCTAAAGGCCAAGTCGGCTTCTCTCTCCGATAGCCCCGCTCGATGATTCTCGCCTGGCTTTCGGGAACTCGCGCATACCGACCCGAGGAAACCCGGGAAACTTCGAAAATCCTACAGGACCTTTTCCGAAATATTTAAGGAGATAAACTTATCAGACGCACCCTATTTATCCATGAGTATCAGCGTAACGTAAATATTAAGGGAGCATATTACGCTACGATTTTATCAAAAGAGCATCATCATTAATCAACCTACACCGATTCGATTAATTGAATAAGATAGAATAATTGAGACAGTAGTCCGAAATATCAATCAATAATCCGATTATCTCTTTCTCTCTCTCTCTCTCTCTCTCTCTCAACCTCTTACATATTCGAAGTACAAAAATGTTAAGGTATTCGTCAGATTGTACCAGAAATATTGTCGATCCAACGAATTACTCGCTGATTTGTCGAATCTTGGATCGGAAAAATCGCTAATTGCTTTTTGTTCTCAATCATTCGTTCATTCTACAAAATATAATCAATGGTCTCTCTAGCTCTCGGTCCTGCAACTAACTAGCGCTTCTACAAGTATGTACGAAAAGTACTACGATAAAAGTTACGAAACAATATCTCGTCGTTAATTGATCTTGAAGGGCCTGGAGCCTCACCCGTTCATCCTTTTCGGTGGCAATATCCTTTCCTCCCGGCTACCGACGAGTCTGCTGACTTTTTCGATGACTGCGTCGTGTCAACAGGATATAAATATAGTAGATATATATATATATATATATACGTATGTATCCTTCGCGTTTAAATTCACACGAGGTCAGAGTTCAACGATATTATTATAACGGTTGCGACCGTTCACTTTCGCGCACGTTTTAGAGCGACATCTGGGGTGCGATAGAACGCTGACGCACTGCTTGGATCAACAATTCCGGCATAGAAAGTCCGGATAATAATTGTCGATGATGTGTGTATATTTTTTTTTTTTAATCATCCGTCAATTCTTTTCGTCGGACACGATGCACGTTGTAATTGATCCCGTAAAAAAAATTTAGCACGCTTGATATAAACAACAGGTTGCACTCGGATGGCGGTAGGTCAAAATATGGCGCCGTGTTACGCCGACGTTATGGTGGGGAAAGCCGAATGGCGATGGCTACGAAAAAAAAGAACTTTTATAACCTCAAGAATGAAAAAAAAAAAAAAAAAAAGAAACGAGGCTACGAGAGCCGGTAAAGCGTAACGTCGAACGCGTCGCTGATTTTAGTTCTCACATGGAAATTTCAATGTTCGATATGACGAATATCCCCGATGAGCAAGGGAAATTTCCTTTGCGGAATTAACCGACGATCAATTCCACATTACGTGAATCCAAGTATTCACCAGACAAAAATTTATCTGCACTGTCATCATCAGCCGCTACGAAAATTACCAGCAATAAGCCGGTATACCGTTTTGTCTCGTTCAATGTGAAAAAAAAAAAAAAAAAACGTTTCCTCTTGTACTGTATGACAGATCTGAGAGTCCAAACGAGAGAACAGTCGCAGTTATTCGATAAGCTCACAGGGCTTCGGAGTCTTTACGTCGATGCGTTTCACGAAAGCACCAAATATAGCGAAAAGTTCAACGCAACATTTCGACACTCACTCGTTTTTCTTTTTCCCTTGTACACGATGATAATGCATGGATTAAACAAAAAATAATGAAACCGTACACCCGATGCGGGCAAGACCACGTCGCAAGTACGATACTCACACACACACACACACACATACACGCGCGCGCACACACTCGTACACAGCGATGATTGTAAGCGCACACTTATTTTACTCTCACTCTCGATTCTGTGTTCTACGTGTATCTCTTTCTATCTGATTCTCGGTGTAATGTAGTCGCGTGCGAACCTCGCCGTGTCTCGCCGCCACCGTGCGGACTTCCATTTTGCTGATTGGTGACACCCACACTCGCGCACACGATCGTTTGCCTCTTATCGACGGAGTTTCCTTATGACACGAGTTCGAGACATGAACTCGGCGCCATCTTTTGGTATTATAAATTCCACGTCAGTGTACGAAACTGATGATTTCTAAATGATGCAGTCTCACGTTCGGATTAAAATTTTCCTAAGACTTGCCCCTTGGGCAATTTGTTGATGAATGAAATGACACGAGTGTGTTTGATGATTCGTTAAGTCTAATGAGTAGAGCACCCGTATATCTATATAACTTTTCGCTCAAATGTGCCAAGACCAGGCTCTGCTCTTAAGGTGAAATGATACATCGACCGAGCGATTCTGGCGTTTCCACTTCATTCCACCTTAATATAACAGCGTACCATGTGCTAGTACAACGGTGGAATGCTAAGCGCAGTCAGTAAGAACGAAAACTGTCCAGCGCTTTGGGTAACTCAAGACAAATCACTGTTTTGACGTGATCCACACTTTCATTGGAGATTCCATTTTTCTTTAGAAAATAATCCAACTGTAGATACACTTGCTGATGTACCGTCATTTCTGCAAGATTGCAAAAAAATTCAAATGGAGAGTGTGTGTGTGTGTGTGTGTGCGAAGTATCGACTGCAGGTGAAAGAGGGAAAAATAATTTTAAAGTTTCATGAAGTTTTCGAGAAAAATCGAATTCAGGGTATTCGCGAAGTGCATGAACAATTGCAGTCCAGATTGAACTTTTCCTGAATATCTGAGTTCACTGTTAGATGGTTGCGAAAAGCGCTGCTGTCTCTCGAACACCCTGCATGCGTATTGCATATACTCTTACGAGAGAAAGATCAACGTTTCTCTAAAACCACGAATGTAGATTATTGAATTGACTAAGGTCCCAATAGCCTGACGTTTGCCTTATTTTTAAATTAATCCTACCGAATAAATTCAATAGTGAAGTAGCTGGACATGTATATAATCATATCTGCAATGCTTTTCCTTCATCGCGGTAAATTGGGATTGACGAGGCGTTGTTACAAATGGAATATATGCGAGCACAAGGCCTGTTTAATCGTTAGAAGAATTTAAACAAAAGATGAGATCATCTGGAGCGGTAGCAATTGACCATATGAATATCCGACCAGAGCGTAGGTTTTTTCCTGTACTCCTGATCATGTGAGGCCGAACACTGCAAGAGATGTCCGATCACAATGGCCGAGAATCGGGTTTTAATCGTCTCTTTCGTTATCTCGTCTCGTTCGCCACGATTCTCATTCTTTGCGTCTCTTCATTCGCCGCGAGCAGGCTGAATTTTATCATGGTCGTTTCGTCAGGTTCACGCGATGAAGACGCGTTTGCTATACTCATGTACCCCTAATCGTATCGGGCCACAGCCCTATTTCTTCCGCAGGGACGGGACGGAATAATGCATTTTCACCGAGCAGCTGTCGAGAATACTTAAGGATTATGACGGAACCCGGAGAAGTTCAAGTTTAAAAATAAAATTCCGTCTCATGCATCCCTAATCTCATCGATGGTAATCGATTTCATCTTGTAGAAAGTACACAGGTTGATTTTGCGACTGGCGATATCCTTGCTTGTGGGCAAAAAAATTTAGTGTTTGGATTCATCGACGAAAGAACAGAGAGAACGAAAATCATGGTTTGAGATATGTATATCTGCGCTTGAGACTGCCGCGTAAGTCATGGTATCCGCGTATAAAAGAACCGGGACGGTTGAAAACTGTCGAAGCGTGACTGATTCATATAATAGAGACAACTATTATTCTGTTTTATTCACGTGAACGAAAACACCTGCAACTAATATATACAAGTGCTGAGTGCGAAGGTACAGAAGAGTGTTTCAGGCATACGGATATACATGCTATATATATGTCTATATAGTTGTGGCGTGTGTACCAACAAGTGCTTACGTGCTTACATATTCTCCTAGTAAAATGTGCTCTGAGTTTGGTATCGAATGGCTGCCGATAGCGCGAATCACACATTTGACTGCAAGAAAATACAAGAAACCCAGTGAATTTTTGTTCATCGTTGAAACTACTAGCTGGTTCGTAGTAATAGTCTTTCATTTATTTTTCAATTGAGCATAAATCCCACGACAAGGAGAAAGAGAGAGTATAATAACGCCAGCTCGAGGGTTTATCATCCTTCGTGCTCGTGTTTGCCTGATCTTGCGGACGCTAAAGTTTCTTTCAGAGCTACTCAAGCGGCAAATCTCAATACCCTCCGGGGGATTAACGAAGGGCGGCTGATTAGGCACTCATGAGGTACTTCCATCGCTGGACGCAATCCCGATCCTTGGAGAAACATGGGCAGGAAACGCCCCCAGCAAGTTGCGAACTTGAAACGGGTTGCATCCCTTGACCGGTTCGCCAGGAAGTACTCCTGTTTCTATCGTTAAGTCCGCGGAATAATCTCTGTCCGCGATGGCGATTGCTTGATGCGTCAACGGTCGTAGAAATATCAGTAGCCCCGAAACAAAACCCTGGAGGTGATTTTGTTTTGTATCGATAATTGACTTTTGCAACGCTATTAAAGCCATAAACGAATCCTCCGAAAACCATTTTTATGAGAATTAACGGAATCATCTTATAATATAAAAGCATCCACGTCTGGGCAATGAGTGCGAAGACGATCCTGATTAAATCCAAGAGCTCGAATGAACAATACTGATCAAGTGATCAATGACGATCACTCCGAGTCGCCAACCCTAAAAATTCCCATTTCGATGAAAGGCCCTGAGACACTTGATTCCCGGTCACGACGGAGACTTCGGGTGTCGCTATGATTCCCTGGTCGATGGTGTATCGCATTACACGTGACCGTAATCTCGAGAACCCTCGAGGATTCCACCGTAAACTGATACACATGCAGCGCATAAGCCAAAGCATCCGCGCAAGCATGTGAACAGACTCGAAGAATCCACCGGCGTCGTTCACGTAGCAAAATGGAGATTTCTCGTATACATTGCCGTATGCATCGCACACGGTGTATCCCATGATGTTTGCGTTAAATTAGCATATTAATAAGAAGCTCGGCGACAAGGGCCAGGGTAACAGGATTAGGACGTGGGAGCCATCGCCGCGGTCGTTTGTATTCACGCTCGTTCTCTATCGTACTCGGCTGATTTTGCGCCGGTGTTGCTCTTCGACCAAGGATCCTGGAATCCTCTTGTGGACCTCTGCATTCCTGATTATTCAGTCTCCGCATTTAGAACTCAATGGAGCGAAACTAATTGCCATCGTTAGCCCGGAGCACTTTCCCCTTCTTCGTCTTCTCCAACTGTTCCTCCTTCTCTCTCTCTCTCTCTCTTTCTGACATTCCCCGTTGGCCCGAGGTCGCGGATGAACGTACAAGTTCCTAGCTCGCTGTTTGCTCATGCAGAGCGTGGTGGATGAAGCGAAGGATTCTCGGGCTCATCTTCAATATAGAAGACATCCCACTTCGCAGCTAGGTAATTTATATTAGACACCGAATTATCTGTAGCAATTCATTGGCGATAGGATGGTTTTTTTTTTAAATTCATCTTAAAACACATGCTCACATGCTAGTTGTCCTTTTTGTTAGAGTTCTCAAGAGGACAGCGGAATACAGAAGAGAATACAGAAGAGCAGCTTGTCCCTCAACGAGCTCCGACCTTTCGATGGTCTCCTGCTAGCGAGGATATCACTTTTCATTTTTTTTTTTTTCGTATCCACATTTCGAATGAGCCTTTCATTCTCACTGGTCGGTCTCGCAGCACAGCAAGAGATGGGATCTATAGAGGTTCATGATGCCTTTGAGTTGTAATGGACGTACTGTGTGTACAAGGTTCGTCTTCGCAGAACTGAATGATACGCAGCACACCGATGCTCCGATCTATTTTGTACACTTACAGACCATACTTTATCTCGTTTATGATAAGGTGGTCATGTTCTATTTCATTGCGTATGCAAAAGAGTTTTGTTTTTGTCGAAAATTCACACGGAACCCTTCATATTCGGCTGAATTCCTGATCCGGAGTGTTTCGAGAATGGCAAAACTCTCTCGGGGTCCATGGAGCTCCAAAGTTATACCCGGAGAAATATGGAATCACCCCGTTACGCGTCCAGAACTCCACAAGCTTCGGGGGTTCGAGAAAGACCTTTAGGAGGCTGATAGTTTCCTGGTCCTATTCGTATCGTGGTTCGCTCGTATTACATGTATTTCCCTATCTGTATTTGCATTCGGTCATAACTATGCAGTTGATTCCTCCGGGAAGTTCATATAGTTGATGACAACTTCGTGCGTGTATCCGCGACCCTAATAGGTATATGTACGCTTTATGAAATAAACGTACCAGCTCATGAGCGTCAACCCTTCGATTCCTCCTGGTGGCCGTAACATGCTTTCCTGGTAGGACTTGTTTCGCCAAATTTTGGACCGTAGCCCTTGGCAGCATCATGAACCGCGAAGCGAATGGTCGTCGAACTAAGCTCCAGCATGCCAAGTGTCTGCCATTCCTTCGGCCTATTTCTACCGTCGACGGGAATGCGATCCTGGTTGAGAATGTATCCTCGAAAGCTGGAGTTTGCAAGGCTGTTCGTCGTATAAAACGCCCCTCGTCGTAATTCTTTTGGTGTATTATATGTTCTCTCGGCATATAGCAGTCAGAAGGGGCCGATTGAATGGGAAAAAATCTACCACTTCCTATCCCCGTCTGCTACCTTACTAAACCTGTTTACCACTGACTTCTCTTCGGGATCTCATCCACGCCCTCTCCTCATGTTCCTTCGTCTCCTTCGCATTCTCATCTACCGCACTTCGCGGTGCCGATGGAATTTCTCAAAAATCTCATTGGTCGAACGTTTTGAGAAACGATAAATATGCGCGTGTCCTATACTTCTTTTCGTAAGCTGTAACGCATCGATATACTGGCTCGTATCGAACCCCTCCTTCGGACTTTTTGCCGCATAATATCAGCAGCCCTACACAGCTCACGTGCTCCTTCGAGCCCTTCGTTCGCTCATGTAACCCTGCTATTTCTATATAATTACTGTAATTTATGTCGGACGAAAATATATTCTTCGCCCTCTGCGATCCTGATCTTTACCGATCCAATCAATGAACTCTGTCGGCTGCTCGCTAGGACATTGCCATTTTTTCTCTCCTAGATCTCGTTCAGTCAAATTGTACGTGAATTGACATTTAACTTGAACAATGTGAGGTTTAACGGTATAACTTCGCAATTACGAGAGGTAACTACCATTGAATCTTGCTTTGCGTAGAAGCCTTTTTCAATAAATTGAATAAATGTACTTTGAATTTTTTAGACCCATCCGTTGGATTTTAAAAGAATATAAACGTATAGCCGTTATAATTTACTGAAATTTCACGAGTTGCTGTTGTGTTATTATTTTACAATGTCGTGGGTTCACGATAGCGAATATAGTTGTACATTATATAGTCGGAGAGGGCTGTCGGATTTTGCTTTGCCATATTACATGCGCAGTGTAAACAACTCCGTTACATCGATGTAGCAGGAGAATAAGCGAGCGGAGGAGGTGCCAACGCGGGAAACTTCACTAACCAGAGTCGCATATCGCGGATAGAGGAGGTAAAACGGTTTCTTCGGGTATAGGACCCTCGAATCATCTGTTGATTTCTAATGCCATACTAAATGCCGAGAGAAAACAAAAAACGTCTGAGATCAAATTTTTTGGGACAATCTCCATCGAAGAGATGAATTCATTGCAAGCGATGAGAAATCAAGACTGATATTGGATCATTGGCAACATAAGATTTGAATGATAGTTTTAACAAATTTAGTAAACCCATCGACTGAATCATTCTACTCTGATATCCATAAAAGTAGGTCTTTCAAATTTCGCTCAACAAGCTTTAACCATACCATACTACGTAGGAAACGTTTATACGCATATACGGATGGAAGGTGATGAGAGATATGACGATTCATATCTCTCAAACGGCGGAAAATAGGAACGCAGAAGTATCTAAGAGTTTGCGTTATGCCTTAGGCTTCTCGTAATATTTAATGCGAGTATGAATCAAGAGAGGGAGAGAGTAAGAGAGAGCAGAGAGAGCGGGTGAGTTATTCTCGCCGAGGCAAAACCCCCCCTCGTGGCTGGCGAAACTTTCAGCATACGACCCTTCTTTCCCCAGGATATAGAATTCCTTCCCCAGCCAAAAATCTGGAGACCCATACAGATGTCAACATTTTTTTCAAATATCAAGGATGTATCGCGGAAAAAAAAAGTTTATTAGCTCTACGAAATAGATTCGTTCCGTCGTCTCGAATCGGCCACGCGTAATCCATCGTTTCACTATTATCCAATTTTTATAATATTCAGAAGTTAAAGGATATACTTTCGTCCCTAAAATGCTTGGAATCGTTCGCGAATATTCGTAAAACGCCATCACCACGTCTGTTCACTCAGCCGGTATCCCCTCTTTCTCGTCAATCCAGACGAATATCCTTGGGCCACGAAGGAGATCACCCTTTTACGACCCTTCGACAGACTCCTTTCAACTATGGCTTCAACCCTACGAATACCTTTTTAGCGATGCTGTGGTCCTGTTCGAGATGCGTGGGTGGATTCCCTTCGTCATTGTTACAACGCACCGGCCATAACTCGAATTTACATAAACACATGTGTATATATACATACATCCCCGGAGAAAAGGATATATATATATATATATATATATATATATACATGCTGGGGAAACGCGAATAACTTTGTGCCGCAGAGTATTTACTGCTCAGGTATCACAGATATGTGTACACATATAGTTTATATTTTTCTTAAAAATGTACATTCCCGCAAAATATATCGTTCGCATAAAAAATTATATTCATTAGATATTTTCATTATTAGACACAAAGAAAAAATTGTCTCTTATTTCCGGACACCTTTTGTGGAGAGTTTGGAATAAGAAGTGTCCAAAACGAAAGAGAAGGCTTATATTTCTTTATGACAGGGGACGCCATTTCTTTCAAATAAGAAATAAACATGTTACAAGCCATCCAGAAATAAATGCGATGTCAGGAGTGAGGCTGCTTTTGGCTACTCTGTGGTCCAAAAAAAAAAAACAGCTTTTTACTTCAGTAAATGGAGCTCAAAAGCATATCGAAAAAAAAAATGTACTCCCGAAGTTTTTAGTGGAAGGAGTCTTAAATACCTGTACAAAAAATGCATATTCCTCCGCAGTTTCAGAACTTTCAATCGTTTTTATTCTCCATATATTTCCGTGTTCTTATTTTACCGTAAATGATGACCAAGATCCTCGGCCCTTCGTTCTCTGAGAGAGAACGGAGAGCCGAGGAGCTTGACTTTGTTCCCGTTCCATTTCGCGGTCACCACCTGTGTGTGTGTGTGTATGTGTGTGTGTGTGTGTGTGTGTTGACTCTCCGCGATTACCCGAACTGTCTGACTGCTTCCAAGGCCAACGAACTCTTAGTTCCTTCTGCAATCCTGTTGAAAATGCGTGGGCGCGGTTTCCCCGAGGGCCGGCCCGAGAACACTAGGTCGCACCCTTTTCGGCCACACGTTGAATCGCGGTCCTCGCCCTCTCCGCCCAACCCCTGCCGTCGCGCACGCGATTTCGCGCTCGCCTCATCTCCTTCATAGGCTCTCTTTCTCCGCCACTCGCTGATCTCCACTGATCTTCTCTTTCTCTATCTCCCCCTGGATCCCGCGGGAACCCCTTATTTCCGTCCTCCTGTTTCTTCTCACTCCTCCTCTGTCAACCCTCTTCCGACGATATCCCGCGGAGGCTGGCTTCTATATCAGCCACTTCCGTAGATTCGCCTTCGTCATCATCAGCGAGAATGAGACGCAAAGTTCAGAACCATGGAAGTAACGACCACACGTTATACCGAAGACCCTATGATATCATGACCATTGCAGGAACCAGAGATCGTTCGATCTCGTTACTTTGACATATGGTATACAGGCCTCTACAGGTCCTCATACATCCTACCGAACGTTAGGACTTCGCAGGCCTATCGTAGGACCAAAATTACGACTCGGGCTAGTCCGTTATTGGTTCATCATTGAAAGTTTGTCCCAAGGAGCATGCAATGCAAATATCAGGAATAGATGTATCGTTCGAGATATTCTATTCCGATTAATCCTTGCATATCCGTTACTATATCCTTCGCAAAACATTCCTTTGGGTTACATCCACGAATATTTGTATAAAAATTTCATCCGTCCCTAATTTGAAGATTGAAGATATATGTACCATATAGTGTACAGCTGTGACTGTGGACGAAAAGGATCATTGATAAGCCGATATATAGAACGAACAAACAAAATACTTCGTTACTTCGGAAGGAACAACAGGTGTTTCTTGATGGCTGGGAGGATTCACTTACTATCGAATTTTTTCATGTCAAGAGTCTCACCGATAATAATATGCCAATGATATTTCGAATATATTCCTGATAATGTTAGATGCGAAGGAATTCCACGGTGAAGGAGCTCGGCCCCTGGATGCTGGAACAGCCCACGAGGATGCCCGATTCGTTTACAGCCGAGGATCTTCGCATCCTTCAAACCGCCCCTATAGTCTAGACCAGCTTCGTATTATTCAACCCCACGGTCTTTTGGGATACCCTTCGCAACACGCATGCTCACGGAGGGTTCGTTCACGAAGGGTCGGAAACAGCGAAGAGAACAAACTCCCCTATTACACCCATATAACGGTGATATTGATCGTTCGCGAAAGCTGATGCGGGTAAATCACATCACCTTTCTCAAGAAACAAAAAAAGAAAAGAAAAAAACATCCTGTAGGCGTAGTGACAAACGATCGTAACAAATCATTGAAAATTCTATCGTAATCATATGGGGTTATCCTTCTCGTTAGTTTTAAGATACGATCAAGTTTTTTTCCGTGGGATTGTGAGGTATAGCTTCGAGCACCTGCTGCCACTAATATGCGGTTGGCGTGTGCACCGGCCATCGTCACCCTTCGAACTTGAGGAGGCGGGATCAAGCATCGCTCATCTGGGTTTCTCGGTCAGGTCACGGAGAGACATCGAGAATGCGCGCGAAACTCCGGCAATCCATATGCTATATATGTATTTTTATATGTATGTGTATATATATGCATATAACGCTAGTACAGAGTAAGCGAAACTGCTCATGCATCGAATCTTGTGTCCTTTTCAAAGCCAGTCGCATTCGTTTCCGGTGAGTGGAAAAAAAAATACAAAAAAAAAAAAAAAACGGTTGAAAAATTATTTATCCTTTATCATTTTGGAGTAAAAATATATCGATTGGAATGCCTAGATATTTAGAAATCCATATCCTAAAATTGATATTAAAAACGATTTAAAAATGAATAAGATAAACGTCCCAATAGCCGGACGTGTACCAGTAGCCGGACACCCCATATTAAACTCTCTACCTGTATACTACTATATAGATATAGTTTAATATGAGGTATCCGGCTACTTGGACGTTTACCTTACACGACTCCACGGAATATGATGTATAATTTAGAAAAATCAGCAGTGATATTAAAAAAAAACCTGAAAATCGGCCTTTATCGAGTTGGCCCATGAATATAATATATCCCATGGATAAGCGAAGAGGTCAAATATATATACATGATATACAGCTGTATATTTAATCTTCTCTCTTGTCTTTCGCGACATTCGCAGGCACAGGGAGACACGAGAAAGAACAGTGAAAAGCCGAGAAACGAAATGAGTCACGTCGAGACTTACGTCAACGAATCTGACCGTGGTAGTAGGAGAGCATGAGAAGTGCTCGGTATATAATGGTTCGGTCTATTGTACTACGAGAATATCCCTATTCCATTCAAAGTACTCATCTATACCGTGTATAGCTTAAATTGAAACCTGAATCTTTCGCACCGGAGTAACAATAAATCCTGAAAAGAATGTTTCGTCAATCGGGTGGAATTCTGAAAAAAAAAAGGTTTGATCAATTTAACGGATCTTTTCGCTTTTATGGATTAAATTTTCACACATGTAAAATCACAAGAACTTCAAAATTATCGGGTATTTCCCTCGAGGTTCCCTGCAAACAAATAAAGGAGTCAAGTTTTTCTGAAAAACTTGACGACTTTTTTTGTTTGCAGGGAACCTTGAGGGAAATACCCGATGAATTTGAAGCTCGAGTATGGTATTCTATTCGGGGATTATTTTTCCATCCAAATTTCGGTCAATAGAATTGCACGGTGAGACAAAATCTACAGTTAAAAATTCAAAATTTAATGATCACAAAATTCAATCTGTCAGATTTGATGGAGGTTTAACTGGATTGGAAAATCTTTTGTTTTTTATATACAGGCAACATGAAAAATTACCAGAGAAATTATCAAAAATTATTATCAGTTAAAGTAGTTCGGCTGTTTAAGCAAGTACGGTAAATGTCCATCAATTTTTGCGGTGAATAACAGTTAAAAGTCCCCTGATTACAATAAGCACATTTTGGGGGGCTCTTGTGGGGCAAAATTTTGAATTATTTCATTTTTTAATTTTGATTTTTAACACAGTACCTTATGGAAGAACTCACAATAATGTTAATTGTAAAAAAAGTAATCGGTGGTTGAGCCTCAGAAAAGTTTCCACCGTAAAGGAAATTTATCGCAGATTCTGTTTATTTTAAAAAAACATGACCTTACGGTGCTTTTCAAAAAGAAAACATAAAAGAACTTTTGTTTTCGACGTGTCGGAAGCGGATGGCAGACATTTACGTTGCACTGCTGGAACAGCTGATTGAAGCTTCGGGCAAAGTCGGTAATCGCGGGAATTTTAAATTCTCGAGAAACTTTAAAAGTGAATAACATTTTTTTTTTTATCACGAATAAACTAAATTTTACCAATGAATTTTCATGTATAATCTTTTGAATTATCAATTTTTTAACCATAAAAAGCTGTATCCACAATTCTTCGACCAGTGTTGTTTACGTTTATTTTCACTTTTTGGTCGAGTTTTATAGATGTTTTTAAATTTATTTTTGAGATTAACTCACGCGCTTTAATTCGTCGAATAGCTTCGCTTTTTTTAACGAACTGACCATTTCTTTTTCTCGGTGCCATTACTTCATAACTTTTCTTTCGCGTTATACAAATGTCGCAGCTAGGTTATGTGTAATATGTCACCGCGGCACTGGCACGGGGGGCGGAGGGGTGAGAGGGGCAGCGAGCCGACTTTACCCGAACATTGGACAATCATGGCGGACTCAATCACTTAACTAGTCAAGTTAAAGTATAAACTTTATCTTTGACGATATTTTTAAAGCATTTCATGACATTTATGTGATAAAAATATTATCAATGTAAGTGTTCATTAATTTTATTAATAATTTAGACGTAAATTTAATCGATATAAATGAGTTGCCAACTTGACTACAGTCATACGACGGCCGAACTACTTTAAGAAGGGTCGCGTGCTTTGTGCGCGCGGCAAGGGGAATGTACGGCACGGACGTGGGTGACGTGTGTGGGGCATGTTGCGTTTGGCATTTGTTTTGGCGTATAGCTATGGCTCGATTCATAACAAGAAATCCGATTTTTCATCCACATTATTATTTATTGCTAATTAACGGTGTTGTTCAAGGTTCTAAATTTTTGCAGGAGGCACCCTGAGGATATTTCCGACAATATATGGAAAAATTAGTTTGCTACGTAAACATCAGGTCATCTGCGCTCATTGACTTTTAAATTCCGTCTAATTTCACGATCTGCCATAAGAAACTGTGCTAAATGGCCCAAATTTTAACTTTTTTGTTTTCTCGAAAACGGTGTAGCAGAACCTACGGGTTCTTCGGGGTTAAACTTTTTGTGGACATTTCTATCTATAAAAAAAAATCCGTATCTCTCAACAAATATCGATGTAGCTCTCGACCTTCCTTAAGTATACCGTGTAGACTATACATAATAACGTCAAATGATGCAATTCTATTGTCTGAAATTTAGATAGGAAGAATAATCACCCTAATTACATTAAAGTTCAATCGAGGTTGTGACAACGTTCAAACTCACTTGTATAATGTTAATACAAACGCCTGTGTAAGTTACACTATAAGATTATCGTAGAAACCTCTTTCATTACTGAAATCGTGAAATTGATCAACCATCATACTTTTCCCATTTCAATAGCTCAATTTTCGTCATTTTTTATGCCACGACTAATCCTGTTGCATGGGTTATTCAATTATTTTTTAAAACTACGGCATTGATAGATCGAAAGTGATAAAATGGTGCAAAAAGTTGCCAGACTATATAAGATACACATATATATGAGAGTAAGCGGAGGGAGCAAGTGCTAATCCTGTGATTCCTGTGTCGACGAGCATTGGAAAGTGCGTGATGATTATGCAGCATACCATAATTTATTCTACCGATGGTATGTAACTTTTGATAATATATATATAGTCAATTATCATTTATTCGAAAATTGCCACACACAAGTTATTATATATACAAGATACTTGTGGAATAAGGGCCAATTTATTCACCTACGGTTAAAGTTTTCTGACAGATATCCTATTGGATTATGGGATCGGTTTAATGAATAAAATACAGCGTCTTATTAATTTAGAGCAATATCTTTTTATTCCGACTTCTTATTCTTTCAAGAGTCATCGAAGGACCGAGTGAGACTGAAGACAGAAGACTGAAGACTGAGAGTGCAGGAGAAAAGAGTCACATATGCTTCAAGAACAAAGCAGTCCCAAAACGACTTCTTATATATACTCTTATGTATATATTCTTTTACTAATGTAAACTGCGTCGCCTCGATAGTTATCGATAGGCCACAGCGCGTTTTTTATTCTCGCTTCATATATACACACATACTCTTCAATAATATATAACTAATATTCTTATTTATATTCTCTTATTATAAAAGATTATTTTTGCCATATTCCAACATATCCTATATGATTTTAGTATGGGTTATCTAGTGGATAACTCTAAACGGAAGATAACCCGAGGTGAAGAAATCGGGCCTAATACGTTAATAAGAATAACGAATTTCGGTATATGATCTTGCTTAACATCTATAATGGTGACGGCCAAACAGTCACGGAGACCCGATGTGCCCTCTCGCGCACGTTCGTCTCATAATGCCCCTCATGCATCAGCCCTCATTAATAAGCCTGTCGCCTTCGACCCATCGTCCACACGAGGACCACACGCATAAATGTTGACTATACGATTGGAAAAGTCGCGCATACGGTAAAGGTCGACACGGTGAAAACGAGAGGAAAAAGGTAACGGAGCGAAGGACTACGGAGACGGTGCACATAGTCGCATGCCCCATATCTTTTATACCTCCTGGTGATCTCTGCCTCGTGTCATTGTATATATTTTATATAAAATGTAATATGTATATACGAGAAACGTGTGTAAACGTTGAAGCGCAGGAACTGCAGTTTCGTGATCGAGTTCCTGAACCTTTCAATGACTTTCTGTGTTCCTGTTAGAAGAGCGGGGGCGGCACCCGCGGAGGGCAGGCCGTCAAACTCGCGGGGCGGAACCTTGACGACGAGAGGCGGTGCGGAACCGGCGGGAGGGCAAAGCGCGCGTCCACTTTCCGCAATTCAAGAAGACATCAACTTTTTAATGCTTCTATATCGTGATGATCGGCATTTGTCAGCCTTTAATATGATCGCCAATGCGTCCTTTCCCCGCGCCACGGCTCGAGCGTCGAGAATGTGCCACTTCATTCTGACAGGAATCATCCAAGCTGGGAGCAGGACAACACACCCGTCTTTAAGTCAGTCGATGTGAAACATTTCAAAGCCTACCGCGGGAACGATGAATCCCTTGAGATGACCTTACGGCCACCCCAATGAATTTCACTGAATTCTCAATGATCTTCATTCGGTACTTTGCTTTCATTTCATCATGATTGACTTCGAGCTGGATCATTTTACCCTTGATGTCGAATGGCAATGCGATCCCCATGTGGGTACTCTCAACGTGTTATCTTAGTTCAACATATACTTTTGAGATTCCAACGACTATAATGGTCTACATGCACGTGTGACTACCCTCACAGGTATATATTTGCATGATGTGTTTTTCCAATGAGAATGTCACACAACATCAGTCCAGCTCCGTATCATTGATGTGCAAAACTGGACCACGTTTTAGCGTTGTCCTTTTGATACGAAGAAAAATTCGCGGGCTTTGATATTGTGGCGCGGCTGAACCTGCTGCACACTCCGAAGAGTATAACTGCCAATCGGATGAATGACGACGATTACCAAATGCAGTTCGGCAAATGAGACACAGCACAAAGCATTGACGCCCAGGCAGTCCTTTGCTAGGCGGTCGTTATGATAATGTTCCCTGTGGTGGCACTCTGCGATGCTACAGCCTTTCCGCATCTCGCGACAGCGAATCGGTCTCGCGATTTCGAGCCATTAAACGCCCGCATCGAAACGCCCCCTGGTCTGGGGGTTGAACTCTCTCTCACTCTCTCTTAGTGCGAGGCATGTTCCACCCCCATTTTCGCACCCCAATTCCGTGAAATGTTCAGGGGTAACATCAACGATCTCTACGTTCACCATGAAATCCTGCTCCAGTTGTTTACCATTGTATTGTCCAGAAGCACGAAAGGATGCCTTGTCGACGACACCGGGTCAATGCCTGCAATTGTCCTGATTCGCTTGGGTCAACTATATCCCTTTCACTCTTTTTCGCGATGTATATATATACGACCGATGTGTCACGTGATTAAGCGACCTACACGTGCCCATACCGAGCGTCACAGGCCCGTTCTTCCTGATAGCGTTGTGACGGATTTATGCTTTCCTACCACTTTTGTATGTCATCCAATAATCGTTGTTCCGCATTTCCTGGACTCCTGGTAGTGATCTGCCCCAAACAGATGGAAGAAAGACTCCATTTCGGGCTTACCGCGCGGGGGGGCACAAGACCAAAAGCGCAAGTGGAAGGCTTCCCGCCATGATACGCCAACTCCGTACTACAGAGGCCTTGCGTGCCCCGGGATGACTCCGAACAACTGCAAAATGTGTTAGGATTTGAGTTGACTATCGCGTATAATCTCGCTTACACATCACGAAAATCCACACCACCCGCCTGCTAGAAATAATGTACTCGATCCGCAGTTTGTACGTATATGAATATTAATTACACAACGGGTGACAATTGTCAGGTACTTATAAGGAAAGAGGAGGTAGACAGTCCCGAGGCTGAATAAACTCAGGACCCTTGATCCCTTTGTCGCCATGGACCATTCCATGCCCTGCAAAGCCAGGGTTCATTGACCTGTTCATAGGAACGAAATGAATTGAGCCGATCATCATGTAAATAACGAGACAGGAAAGTTACGGTACAGCCCCCATCTACTATTTAGAACGCTTCCACGTCTACGTAATGCACATTGCAATACGAATCGCGGATATTTCATCGTCAAGCTCCGGGCATAATGCTCATGAAAATCCGGTTCAAGTTCGAGTACTCGCGGTAATGCCGCTCCGTGTACACTGCGTACACGTTGTTGCACTTGCAGTGCAACATTGCAAAACCCTTTGCCGCTCGGATGTTACCCTAGTACGTGTAAGTACTCGGGCACGAGTCCCCGAGTGGTTCAGTGCACGAGAACCCAGAGACGAGACTCACGAAGCTCTCTCTCTCCCGGTGCATTCGCTGCAGCCTGTATAGCGATGCGAAGCAGAGGAAAGAGTCAGTAGCGAAGATGAAAAGCGGTCCTTGCCCCTATAAGCCCTATACACACTCGCACACACATACACGCACACACACACACGCCAAGCAGAGAAGAGAATCACGCCACCAAATCTTCGAAGGCCCTCTGGCCCCTGCATCGAGATGTTACCCTGGTAAAAAAGCGTGGGTGGAATCTCGACGAGGGAACCCTTTAGCTCCAACCCTAAGGTACGGCAAGGAATGGATATACTGAAAGCAATTCTTCTTACTCTCCTCTATGCACGTTCTTTCGTACAACCGCTTTATCATTGAATTTCACGTGCTTGCCGTTCCTTTTGATTTTACGGTTTTTTGAACCCAAATAATGAATGGTTATCCCACATGATGAAACCATTCTATCCTTGTTGGTCGGGCCGACGCCTCGAACGCCGAGAAACGACAGTTTCCGAAGAGCGAAACGACGAATCAGAGAAGCATGAGAATTCGGGCAGTTTTTGTACAACCATCGGTCGTTGGCCGCTCTCCAAGCGTCAACGACTGCCACGCCGTTGCCATCAACAGCGGCAGCTCCTCGCGATTCTCTTCGCTGTGTGTCTCGCTCAATCGTTTCGTTCATTCGTTCCTTCACTCGCTTCCACTTTTCGTTCGGTTTCGGACCAGGAGTACCACCAGTCCCATTACGTGCCGTATAGCCTCTGTCGCGCCGCACACCACGAGCAGGCATATCGCAAGACCTTCTCCCGCGCGATGTACTCCTGATTCGAATATGTGAATATATTTTATTCAACCCTTTGCCAGCAGGCCTGGGAATTAAATTATTTCTATTGCGGGGAGAGGGAATCAATCGAGCTTCTACGGTATTGCGGATTATGCTTCTCCGCCGCGAGGTTTCAAGCTACCTTCAACATGGATCTTTGAAAAAATTCGAATAATAATTTTCTGTCGTGTTTTTTTTTTTGTACATCCCACCGACTACCGCCCATCATCGTGGGCCGTACTCTCCTGTGCCACTTACCGGCACGCAATTCTTGGCACGTTTCGTTGCCCAAATTTCTTCATTCAAAGGAGTTCCGATTGACAACAGCAAAGCTTGCTACGAAGGATGGAATCGATATCATGGCAAAGCTTGACTACAATGGATGAAAAAACCAGCAGGTAGGATCGGGAAGCAGACGAGCCAGGACTGTTGGAAGAAGGAAGGAAGCTTCGGATAGCCCGTGGCCCCAGGTCTCTCTGGCTTCTCTGGCCTACACCCGCCATCACCAACACCAACAACGAATTTTCGTATGACCTGCGGATTCCTCCTGTTAGCCTGGGAACCGGAGATCAAACCAATAGACTACCGATAGCCCTTTGAATATCGGCACGATTGGTAAAGCCGTTCTAACCAATGCAGTTGCATTCAACGTGTGGGATGCATTCTCCGGCATATATCTCTCCATTTTCTCCACATTTATTTCTTCATTAGCTGCCCCCGCAGCTCTTTCATTAGTCTTTCGCTCTATCGACTATCTTTTTCAAATTTGTTGTGTGCCACTTCCTCCTTAGAGGCACACACAGCACGTCAGGATCTCAAGACTGGCTTACCGAAATTCTTTCGTGATACTAGCCCCAAACTATAAGCATCAATTGAAACATTGTGATAGGATAAATTGCGGCAGATTCAGTGGTTGAATCTATAAACGGTCAGAAATATATGTTTATATGCACACTATATGTCAGTAAATTTTCGTCCCGCAACAGCCTCTTCGCCACCGTAAGTTCCATTCTAAGAACTCCTCGAAGGGCCTTCGTCCCTGTTACAGCGTCGTGTTATGACGCCATCGATCTGACACGTTGTTGGACACTTGTCGTTATAAGACAACAACGGGAGCTTATATCCGCGTTCATGCGAACCAGCAAGTCCAACAGTATTGTTGTATAACGTGGAACGAGCAAATCATTTACGATTTCTAAGCTTCATTCCAGCTGTGCTTTGCTCTATCGAAGCACATGCAAGCGACGTTAGTATAGGGGACACGTGTACGAAAAGCTGGTTTTTGAAAGCACGCAAAAGCTTCAACCAACCACCAACCAGCACGAAATATTAGAATACCTTCTCGCCCCTCATGGACTCCTCATTCCGATGTGTGGCTCCAAGCACTTGAGCAAGCAACTTTTATTCCCTCAGAGGCATTTCAACGCGTCTTTCCGGTCACATATGTGAATTCTTTTCGTGTCTGTAAATTGAAAAAGTGCCTTCTTAGACTCGGGACATCCATATCAGGAATTCCTCAATGATGCATCCAACAATGAATATGTATATGCGTATGAGGTTTTTTTTTTCTGTATGTATAAGCGCGCGCGCTTTTATGCACACACCTTTTTTTCCTCCTCCGATAGCGCCCACCACCCATGTCAAAGCGCGGCGAAAAGAGAAAGTGATAGGAAAGTTCGGTTTTCCCGTGCGGCTCATGCTCCTCTGATAGCGCCGGAAGGAGCCGATTGATTGGAAACGGCCGGAAGGATTTCACCTGAACCAAACAACCGCTGGCGCTATCGCTAGCTTTTGGTAAATCCAGCGAGTGTGGGATGAGTCGAAGGGGAAGGGGGGGGGGGGGGGAGCAGAGTCCAAAGAAGACGAGCCGATTACACGATCTCCGGTTATATGCATCCCTGATAACAAAAAACACCATTGGCATTTTTTTTATCGAGCTTGAAATTGTGAAACGTATTTATATACCCTGAGATTCGGAAGAATGGATGGAGCAATGGAATGGTCTGTTTGTAAAAATTAGTCCAAGTTTAACGAGATTCATCATATGTACATAAAAATTAATTTTGGAATTATTGTTCATGCAGCAGTTTCGAAAATTTTGAAACGAATGAATATTATAAATACGGCAAGCTTCGTGATAAGACGCAGGCACCGGTAATCACAATATTGAACACTGATGCAAGGTAAATTTACACAGCTGGATAAATGGATTATTCGATCAATCTCATTTAGGAGGAAATTATTCGATAAAATGATTCGATTAAAAATTATATCATGTTTTGACTGATTTTGCAACCTGATTTTGAGGCTATGAAATTATTTGAACAATCAATTCGTTGCTGGTAAAAAAAAAAAATCAAAGGGTAAAAAAAAGTTCATGTGATCGATGTTTGGAGCGAGTACAGGGTCTCAACGTCACAAAAATCTCGTTCCTGCTACCCTGACAACCTGTTTACCATCCCGATAATCTCTCTTTTCTGTATTAACGAGCCGAGCAAGAGCTTTTGTGGCTCTTTTCATTTTCATATTGCCTTTACGAGCAGCAGACGCCCGAACGTGCATCGGGGCAATAATACACGGTAATTGGATATAATGATAATCCGACGAACAAAGGAAACGCTTGAAAAATATCAGGGTCGCAGAGATCGAGAGAAGTTGCTACGGAGGGTGGAGAAAGCTCTTTGTGCACCCATCTGACAAAGATGAAATTTCAATGGCGAGATATGCACTATTCGCATTATAGACGCTATATATTTTATACATTTTTATCGTCAACTTATAGATTAAAAAGTGTGTCATTAATATTATGACGAATATGAAGTACAGCATGAAAAGCTCGAGAGATCGAGATTTTGATGGCTGAAGCTCGGAATTGACTGAAAAGTCTCCGAGTTTTTCATTTTATTATCACCAAATCACGCGACCTATCAACTATGATAAGTTATCCGAATAATTATGACAACTATAACGATCAATTTCTAATAAATACTGCATATAGTTTGCCATCAATCTTAAGGAGGTACGACTAGTTCTTTGGAGTCAAAAAAAAGTCTAAATTCATTTTACCCACAGCTGTTCTGATTTATGTTTATTTGCATTGATTATTCGTATTATCGATTATAATGTGAAAAATTTTGTGGTAAATGATTAATTTATTGCGCATGAACTAATAAAAACTGAAAAATTAGATTGTCAACGACTCGATAGTAGTCTCCATCATAATAATAATGACATGTCTACCACAAAAACGGACTAAAAAACATTTTAAAAAATCAGCCGAAAACCTATTAAAATAGACTTGAATTACCTCAGTGGAATTAATATGATCGGTAGAATGATAATTATACATATAATTGATACGTGATAAATAATAAAACTCCATAAATAACATGATGGAATTTGAAGTAAACACTTGGCAACGTCGCATTGGCGATGCTATAAGTTGGTATACGTGACCAACGAAGATGACTCTATCTTCGTTGCTAATATCAAAACAAAGCTAGGTTATGTTCGCCGAAACCCATCAGCTGTTACTCGCGACGTTGCTAAGTCTGTGGGTGCTATTTGATCGTTCTGACCATTTACAACCGGAAATTGAAACTTTTTTATGATGTAGTGCCAGAACTACACGGTGAAGAGTAATTTTTCAATTTTTTACAATATCTATTATATCTAATCTATCAAGTTTCAGTTTTTCAACGGGTGTAGTTGGATACGTGAGTAGCAAAACCGTGATCACAGCACTTCCGGTTAACCGTCTCCATAAGACGACGTGCTTTAGTAACTCAAACTGCTCGACTTTGCAATTTTATTACGAATAAACTAAACGGTCAATATAGCTCAAATTTTGGCAATAGGCGCATAAAGTATTCGGCAAAAACATATAAAAATTTCAAGTCCGTCAGTTGGATTCTTCATACTAGTCGTACCTCCTTAAGCGCATTATAATACCCATCTTACAATCGGGTGAACCAAAATAAAGTGACCCACAAGTAATGAATTTTCACCTTCCGGTAATTTATACATAATCTAAAAGGTAAACGTCCCAATAGCCTGACGCGTACGAGTATAGCCGGACACCCCACGTTAAAGTATACCTGTATATTACTATACAGATATAGTTTAACATGAGGTATCCGGCTACTGGTATCGCGTCCGGCTATTGTAACGTTTACCTTACATTTTTTATCTGCGTATTCGAGATTTCTGATGGAACTTGCTCACCAACTATATCATACGTATATGATATAAAATCTCAGGAAAGAGTCAATTGATTGTCGTTTCACTCCTGTGAGACTGAATCCCTTTCATCCGAAACACGATTCTCCCAATATCTTTGAAAAGCATATTCTAATTTCCAATAAAAATATGTAATTCTGTTAGTGAGTCACTATTTTTCATTTATACTAGGTAATTATACGTTTTGAAACGTGAACAAAAATATATTAATGTAGGATCATAATCGTGAGGAACAGGATATTTTAATTAACAGTGTAAATGAATATATATTGTAGACAAAAGGACTGATACAATTATATAATCGAAATGAGCTAAGCTGCTCTACATCATTACTCTTCGTCCACCCGATTTCCATTACTTACTTCACGTTTTATTCCATACATGCACCCTCTCACATACTCCCTCTATACTCTTTTTACTCTCTCGGCTCTCTCCACTCTCTTTCTTCTAAAGTGCAGCCTCGCTTAAAACGTTATACAGTGACCACTGACCACACGCATTTTTTCTAAGAGCAGGCACAATCACGACCGTCATAAAACCGCCGGACCTCTAGCAGGCACAAACACAACCGTCATAAAACAAACATACTTCTCATCGCACGCCTCCATAGCCTTAAACAACACTTCATAAAGAACTTATCGTCTTTAATATTTAGTCTACAATCGTACTCTTTAAATCGCTGGAGACGCGGCGCCTTCTTACTGTTTCACTTCGATCGTAACACGCACACACTCGCACTAATTCACCGATTTCACATTAATCACTCTTCTACACTGAAAATTACTATGTTTTTTTTTTTTTTTTTTTAATATTTACCATGGTTCTGTGATCTATTTATGCTTGTCAACGATTTTACTAATGTCTGTCTTGGCCTGATGAGAAAAAACAAATTCGGTATTCAAGGGTGACCGTATATATGAAGGGTGGCTAATAAGGGTTGCGATGGCCACAGAGGGTACACAGACGCGCGATGCGTTCACAGTAATTGTTTCACACTGACCTGCAAAGGACGAGCCGGAGGTGGAGGAAGCGATGGCGGCGAGGAATTCGTAAAGGGGGAGAGAAGCGAGAATGCCGATTGACCTCTTTCATGTTCTATACGCCGGATAACGTTTCTATGAATGTTCCGTAGCCGCCCACAACCCTTTCGTCTCTTACAGTAATTCACGAGAGAGAAAGAGAGAGAGAGAGAGAGAGAGAGAGAGAGAGAGTGTTTCACCGATTGCAGGTTTCCAATTTTACGACTGTTTTTTTTAACCCTCGAGCATGAAAGCGATTGTCGTCAGCGAAAAAAAAAAAATTCCGGAGACTCATTGCCTCACTAACCTTGTGAAACCAGCCAGAGCAAAATGAGAAGAGCCCCGAAGCAGACATAGCACACGGGGATGATGAAGGGCCGCGCGAACACGGTAGGGTTGAGAGTGACACAGCTCCTGGATCGGGCATTTCAAGATTTCTCCTGGGTTATAATATCCTGGTTTGTGTCACCGCGTTCCTTTTATGCAAAGTTACTCGTGCGTACACGTGTAAATTCATCAAGAATGCACGCGTCTCTCCTTTCATTCGTTATGTCCGACGTAATGTCGTATCGCTGCATCTTGATGGAATTAACTTATTCACAGAGAATACACTAAAGGGGGAACGATAACGAAGATTATGGAAAATTCATGTGGGAAGTTCATGGAACGTCAGAAGTAACTGTAACCAATAATAATAACAAAGATGTAAATGACAAATGTTCTCTGATAATAATAATTGATTGAAATCCAATCACCGCTGTTCAAGTTGCTGTCTGTCCGTCAATATTTTTTACAATATTTTCACTGATTTATCATCCGAGTGATCCCGAATTTTGAAGAAGGATCTGTAACATTCCACGTACGTCGTCAAATTACATTTTTTGTTTTTTTTTGTTTTTTTACAAATTCTTCCACGTTCTCTCGAGACTCATTCGTGAATCCCCTTTCAGCAAGAATCGATCGTGGCACTTTTGGCATAGTGTAGCTTCTCGTTACGTGACTAAAACCTTGATATCCATTACGACCCGATATCGTTCCAGGCATCGCATGTTGCCCTGCTACTCCACCCCGAGATTCTTTTGTTCTCGGCAAATCGAAAACGCCAAAGTACATACGCGTCTCGACGAACTCGTCGTGTGCTTCTGCTAGATCGTTAGAAGCCAAGCAGCAGCTATGTCCGGCCCAGGGAACAAAGAGCTGCAAAATATCACGAGCGATTGAATAAGAAAGACGGACGAAAGCTGAAAGGGAGAACGAAAAAATAGGGAGAACGAGAAGAAGAGTTCGGAGCGTTGACGTGTGAGAGACTTTCGTATAGCCCCGTCACGCAGGGTCGTGAAACGATCGTTATTTCTCGAGTCTCATATTTCCCTGTGATGCGGAGGAGTTACTCCATTGTCCTCAGCTTTCTTGGATCACGCTCCAAGACGCTAGTTTACAGTTTTTTTTTCTTTTTGCTTACTTTATTTTCTCTCCCAAAGCTATAAAACACCTCGCGTGGCTTTTTTTTTTCTCCCTCCGCGAAGCTATCCTTCGCATCATATACGTTTTACGAACAACATTCTACCAGGAGTGTTCCCCCGCAGTGCTGTAAGAATCTCGTGAGAAAAATGAGTTCATGAATTTTACCCTAAAATTTAGCCCAAAGAATGATTTAAGCATGCTGTGACAAAACGATAAGTAGCAAAAATAATTCGACTTTCCCCATCAACGAATCTGTCCTTTTTACACGCTTCTTATTTCGATTACCAACTCCACCTCTATCATCCACTCCTTGCACCCGATTTGTGCAAATTGCTCCTCGCTCATAATGCCCTGATAGCTCGTTGGAACGGAGTCGGAAATCGAAACGCGGTCGAAAAAGCCTTCGGGCGGGAGTTTACGTGTGCCACAGGGACTTTATATCGCGACGTTTTACTCTCGGACCGAGACTGACCACGGTCCGAGTGTTTTCGTAATAGTATTCTCATAAGTTGTAGGTAGTATATGCTTAGCTCGTGGGAATACGCGAGTCGAAGAGCTGTTCTCGGCGATTGGTAAAAGCACGCACGGATCGAATGAAAAAGAAAGAGAAATAAAAATTTAAGATTTGTCTTGCCACGATTTTATGAATTATTGTGAATAATACAACCCGTTGAGAATTGGGAAGAATATATTCGAGGTTCATTCGCTTATAATGAATATTCGTATTTTCTCTAAAATAATTATTGATTAGTTTTTTATCAAAAAGGTCAAACTCGTAAAAGTTCGTAAAAGTACAGCAAAAAAATCTTTGAAAATATGAGTTTGGGCCCCAGCAAACCTTATTGAAGGTTTGCTGGGCTATAACAACGACCTTGTATCATCCATTATTTTAAGTTTGCGAATAAATTGAAGAAAAATCTGGCAAATTTACAGTTATGAAGACGCGCTTAGGTGAGATAATATTATAATATTATTATAGTGAAAAAAGCTCAGTCAGTTTTGTCCCTATTGAAATTCGAATATCAGGGATACAACTCTAGTAGTGTATGTGTATACCATCGAGATAACTTGCTGCGTCCTCATGCTGTCCTAATACAATTGACATCTACGCGATTTATCTTTCTTCAGCCTGGACAAATTGAATTTGTGGAACATGCCACGAAAGTGAACGAGAAAGATCCGGGGATTCCCGAGCCATTGATTATTATTATGGTTATGAATATTCAGTCTTTAGTTACCCCGAATTGATAATTTGTACAAAATAAAATAATATATTGTATCATTTAATATTTAAATATATCAATTTATTTAATATGATTAGATTTAAAAAAAAAATTCTAAACTGGCCTGCAATGCATAAGTATTGATCGTACAATTTAAATTATTTACTAAATGTAATAAAAAATTTTGAAAAAGTTTCATGCAAAGAAAAAAATAAAAAATAAAAATTGATCGTTACCATAATAGAGAAGAATTTATAGCTTATTTCTCATCGTCTCATTAATAACTTCCACGCTTTTCTCATAAAATTTCATTAAAGCAATTAATTTTTCATTTTTTTTTTTTAATTATTAACTATTCGAAAAGTTCAATTACGATGGCTGTCTTCCCAATTTCTTCAAAACTGTTTATTCTCCTGTCTCAGACAAATTTGACATTTTTTTTAGCAAAACAAAACAAAACAAAAAAGTATTTCTATATTTTCACATTTCTTGCATACTTTCGTCGTACACAAGCGATTGTGATGAAAGAGAGTTGATTTTCGGATCAGCGATTTTCGAGTCTTGCGGTGACACACGCGCGGGAATTCTATAAACTCAAATATTCCTCGCGCGTTCCATGATTTCCTGATTGTCAGGCTTGCTGTACGGTGAAAAAAACTCGAAGCACGTCACACACGGCACAGAGTGCAGACGACTGTGCTGTTGCCGACGTTTTGAAGTAGTTCTGCCATCGGGCGTCCGATGTCATGGTAGTGAGCCAAGGCAACGCGAATAGCAAAACCGTAAGACCGACAGTCGTGTTGAGCAAATAATGTCACTGCGTGAACCTGTGAGGTTGCGAGTGATATCTCTCTAAGCTATGTAGTTCCAACGATGACGATATCGCGGTGGCGCACTTGTTTCTCCTTTCAGGAGACTAGAAACATTGATACGTTTTCGAGAAATCTCAAAAGCCATCCAACGTACTATCCTAATACGCCGACGTATCCACATGTTTCGTCTATTATCACTGACGCAAAGAGAGATACAATGGTACATGCATACGTTCAAAATCTCACGTCCAATTTCTAAAGATCTAAAAAAAATTTTTTACGAATTTACCCTCAGCTCAAACGATTCATCATTTGAGAACTTTAGGGATAAAGTAATTTCTTGTGAGATATATATTGATTTTGTAACTTAAGCTTCGTCGTAAAAAACCCCTTGCAGAAAAAAAACCATTGAAAGAAGCTATAAGTTCGTAAAAAGTTTTTTTTATGCCTGTTGACAGATGCTTTTGGTGAAATACTATTTATAAGAAGTATTATGGATTCAACGAAGTGAGTAAAAAATAAAAAAGATCATGCGTACTCGTAAAAATATTAATATTAATAATGGTGCGATTGAAATTCAATAGCGACTAGTCCGAATAATGACTCTCTATTGGTACGATTAAAGGTATCAATGAAAATTATACAGATATGCAGGTTACTATTGTTCTCAAAAAGTTCGTACTGTTAAATGTTCAATTAGTGAAAATTTAGAATAAAAATCATTTTAGTAGTTATTGATATGTATATAGTAAAATTGAATGGTAACTATATAGTGAAGTTCAATTACTAACCAATGGGCAATATAATTTTTTCAAATTTTAATTTTTCTTTCAAAGTAAACTATCCTGTAGCATGATTGACATGAAGTCCTTATCATTCTCTTATATTCTCTTGAGTGTACTACGCTAAATCGTGGGTTTTTCCTTCGTCCAGCATGGTTCACGTACAATAATGCGCTTCGTGTCAATATAGTCACACAGCTATTTTCGTGCAGTCTGTAACGACTCAAGTTTGTGTCTCGTTCTTCAATCAATCACGAGTTACAGTTATTTGCTCGTAAAGTATTTTACAAATTGCCGAAATCAACAAAACTTATCTTTTTTGCTCGAAGATCTAACCGGAAGATGCGTTACCCAATTTATAGAGGATCGAACGAAAGGAACTACCACTCAGTATAATCAGAAAAGTTTTCAGGCTAGGTATCTTCAGCGAAGTACTAAAAGATCTCTTCTGTGTGTAATTGCTACAAGATTTTCCATCTCTTTACACATGGATTATTATCATGCAATTTTGTAACTTTTTTTTTCTATGTCGACAGGACATTCTCCAGTCTAGATCCACCGACATCAAGATCACTTATCATTTTGATGGTATGCGCAATTTTTCCAAACTTTCCTAGCAAATTGATCATAATAGTATGTACTCCTAAAAATCTGCTATAACTTTTGTAATCCTGAAACAATGCGACTGTGAAGGCAAAATAGGTTCGCCAATACAGAATTAAAAATTGCCAGAAGCTTTTCGCAAGGCAACGACTCTGCGTTGAGGTTAATGAATAAATTAATCAGAAAAAAAAATTTTTAATGACGAATAATGCAGCGCAACGAGAAATTTCCAGCGAAATTTCGACTTAGGGCACTCTCTGAATTTTCAGGTTGCCCGTTGACCATGTAACCCTGATACCACTGACGTCTGAGCGATTTGTCTTCGGTCTGTATTGCCCTAAAGATCACTTTATGGGTCGTTTAATTCCCCCCCCTCGAACGTCCAATGGAACTCGTTTGTCGTTTGTAACGGAGCTCGTATAGCCCACAGAGATCGCGCGTTCGCAATGGGATACGTGCTTTTTGATATAAACCGAGCACGGGAATGGTCTCCCTGCGTTATAAAGGGCGTTGCTCAGGCAACAGGTCGTACACCCAGTACTGCAACAAACACATGATTTCCTGGTTTCGAGTTTCCTAGCGTTACAAAACGACGTAAGCCATTGCTGGCTTACGAAGGTGGAGATTTTCTACGAGTATTGGTTGGCTTGGTATATAGAGATGTGTAAACGTCTCTGTATCGCCGTATCATTTTTCCCAAGATATTTCTGCACATGTGACCTTGGGGAATCTACCGAGCAAACGGTTTTGCTACTTTGATGTATCACTTGATAATTATACATCATATTGTTCATTAACTTTCAATGATTTTACATTACCATGTAACAAAGATTTTGCTACGAGCAAAAAAAGGTTTTGATATTATTGTAAAAATCGACGGAGGCTTCTTTTTTTTCTCGAAATATCATGCTTGTAAAAGAAATCGCCCTCACAGTTTCCTAAACTCATTGCACTATGATCAAATACTTCACGTACTGACTCAATATTCTCTTTGTATTTTTTGTTTGTTTGTTAAATGTCTGAACTATAGGAGATACGTGAATGATATAATTTTAATGACAGGCCGACGTTGATTTAACGTTAATGTCCTGAGTTATATTATTTCTCGAGAATTATACCAATACCAAAATATAGTACAGATGGAAAGGACCAACCGTATTAAAATCTTGTTGGATAGCGGGTAGTTTTTAAAAATAAAGAAAAACAGAAACGTTCTGAGAAGCGAGATAAACTACTTAAAAATACAACCAAGTATCAAGAGGATATATCATCATATTCGTTGTTTTTCCTTAATGTGGAAAATCAAATTTTCATATACAGCTGTTATGATTTTAGTTGATTCGGAAATTTTATTCCCTTCGCTAGCTTGGTATAATGTAAGGCTAAATTCATTAATAATGTTCAACGATTAAAAAAAAAATACAATCTTTTCTATTTATCGTATACAGTGCAACCTCCGAATAAGACCGGGCTCGGGCTTGTAGGGGAATATAATTCCGAGAAATGTGCTGTTACCCCCACCCGCGGTCCGAACTCGCCACAAAAAATTATCGGCTCTATCTCCAAATAGGACCGCTTGCACTCGTGCAAAGTAGTGGGGGCAGCTTTCGAACGAAGATTAGGGGAAGCGGTCTTATTTGGAGAGGACTTATTCAGAGGTTGCACTGTAAAAGCATATAATAAAAAAGCAATAAAATGTAATAAATGTGCGAATGGAAAGTTGAATTATCCTTTTTTTTGTTTCTTTTATGCCTTTACATAGCCTTAATTCATTTGAAAATAAATGAAAAATCGGTTTCGAGAGACTAAATTTTTTACAAATATTCGAATTAGTGGCAATACATAAAATTTAAGGGTAAAACGCCTGAAAAATAACACGACAAAGCGTATCGTATCAAAATTGCCATATATTCCAGGGTGTATTAGGGATCTTGTACTCTGAACAGGTTTTTGCCCTCCACTCGGAGATGATCGCCTAATTGAATCGGCCCTCGAGCGAATTAGTATTCTGCTTCCTGCGTAACACGACCCATATAGGGGTCTGGAAGGTTCCTTCGGGTCTCCTTTTAGGGCCAACGCTCTCGGCGAGCATCAAAGCGAGCAGAGAACGTGTCAGATGGTCTCGAAGGAACAAACAAAGAAGAGAGCAAGAGAGCAAGCGATCGGAGCCCGGAGAACTACGGCTGCAGTTGGTTTAAAGATAAACGGTTCCAACAGGAACTTATGAAACGTTGCGAGAGGATTGGACTCCGCGTGGCCAAGATTGTAAAGAGTAACAGGTGTATAACGAGTCTACTCCTGCAGGGCTCAACGGTACTAAAGTTCCCTTGTTGGCGTTGAATGGGATTCACGAAGGACGCGGTATTATACTCCGACACGTAGCAAGGCCCTTTACGGCCGTTCGACTCTAAAGGGCATACACCTACGCACTTTTACTAGGGAATCATGATGATTGAATAAGTATATCATGGCGATGAGTTAAAGCCCTTTCAAGGACTCGTAGGGATTCTCCCGTGCTACAGCGAGACATTCGGTCCAAGGATATCGAAGTGCCGAACGATGTTGTCAATAGCCAAACCGCGGATCCAGACGATCGAGAAAAAAAAAACAAACATTAATCCATTTCGTTCAACGAAATTTTATTTCACACGCAAAACCAAATTTGGATTTAGATTTGATCTGCTTTGTTATACGAATTGTCCAATTTTATAATAATTTTTGTTCAATTTACATACGACCTAATGAACATTACTACTATTTTACTCGTATATAAAATGTCTCCGAATGGGGTAAATCCATTTTTATGGGTTGGCGCTGTGAGGGGTTTGTCGAATGTTCCGAGAAACCCTCGACGTAGGGATGAATTCGACGACCAACCCTCCATTATTTCTCGATCTGTTGCCATGGAGCAGACCAAAGTGAAAGCCGAATGAGTGAACAGAAATAACAGGGATGCATGAAAGATCGCTTAGATTTTCAAGGTTTTTCGATTCCATGTAGTATTGTGTGGAGTTTGGCAAGGGGCTGAACGAAAAGGGACTCGTTGGAGTGAGGAATACCCGTAGAAATTCGACCTGGATCGGTGGAGGCAGGTGGCACGATATTTCTTTTATTCTATCCGGCGCTACGAAAAGGGCTATAGGTACAATTTGCAGTGAAAAAAAAAAAAAAACATTAAAAATAATTTTATCAGAACTAAAAACGAACTTTATTGTGGAGAAATAAAACTCGAGATTTTTTATGTACGATCGAGAATAAGTTTTAGTAATTATTCTCAATAATCTAAATCTAAATTTCATAATAACATGTCGAACAAATTCACGAATGAATCAATTAAATTTATGGATATTTTTGGAATATTCAATGAAAAAATTATAAATTTTCACAACTGCTTACCGTTGCACAAACGTGAGTGTGGTTTACGATTTTTGTAATATATCGTGCGTCATATGATTCGCAACATCAGCACACGATGGACGTGTTGGCTGAAACAGATAAGCATGAATCTCAATCGTTTCGTGATCCGTCAGCAATTTTACTCTGCACATGCAGGGGGATTGATGAACTCGATACATATTTTTGTACTTTATTTTACGATCTTCGTCGTAATTTTTGTAACTTTTGCTTTCTCATAGAGGACACTTTCTGATAAGGAGCATTTTTTTTCGAGTTTTCAATGTCAATGTGTTAAAAAATTTGTCAAAACAGCGGAAAATCATATCCAGAATAAAATGTTCCGAAGTGTGGGTAACGCGAGTGTAAAGTGTAAATTCAAATCGCTAATACTCGAGATCGCCTTGAACTTAGATCCTGCGATTTGACAGATAATTAAAGAAGTACTCTCTATTGTTTGGAATGTTCGTAATAATTCATTCAGTGACTAAGAATTTATAGCATTTCGAATATTGGGGAAAAGTTTCTACGATCCTCCCCAAATTTTGACATGTATAGCCTATCGTTTTTACATACACCTATCTTTTTTACATAAACCTATCTTTTTTACATAAACAGGGAGTTAGAAATTTGTTTATATAAGGTCATCAGTGATTAAATCATTCGCTTTCTTTCTGGTGAGAGAACTACGTGTTTTCTATTCCCAGTATACGTATCGGAGCCCGACTTTGTGTGGGTATAAAATTTCACGTCATCGCGCCGAACGCACATGCGTTAAGCACCCCAAGACCCTCCGGGGACTTTGTGAAAAGGGCTCAGCTAACAGGATCTTATGAGTCTCGAGAAAGATAACTTTAGGGATCCCTTTGAGTCACGCACGTTTTTTTTTTTTCCCCCCGGCCATTAATCTAATGGCCCTACGCACTCTCTGTTCGAGCTGGTCGCGATGGCGCGATATTTCTTTTATACCTCGACGACTATCCCTGCACCTTCAATAATTCTTCATTACGAATGGAGTTATTTCGTCGAGCCACACATGAGCCAATTGTTCTACAAATTGGAAGTTTATCCAATGATTAATTATCATTCTCGGAACAACATATTTTTCATTCACGAATGACGTCAGAGGAAATAATTACCCAATCTCTGAACGCGACGTAATAATCCATTTTCGACCGCAAACTCTATTGCAAAATGATAACACAGAATGCCTTTAGACAGCGATAAGCAACGAAATAATTATCAATAATTATGACAAATTTTGTTTCAAGCACAAAGTGGTTGAAAGCATAATCCATTGAGAATAATTTTTTCACCGATATGAGTCACGGAATCCTAAAGAACTTTCCTAAAAAAAAAAATCCCCAGTCTTTCCTACAAGAAATGCTCATTAATTTTTGAAATTGATTATATTATATCGCGTGTATTCCAACTTATACTCTTGCGAGTTTTTACGTATGATGACCCTTCCCGATTACACTCCTATCACTCCCTATCCGCACTTTAGCTACACTGTATCGCGTTCGCCGAGAGGACAAAGGGAAACTGCAGAAAACTTGTGCCAATACAGCCGGCTCTTTCAACAGAGTTTGTGCTCCTACAGGGAATCACTAACTCTGGAAAGATGATCTCCCCCGATCGATGCGGTGCGCCAGCCAACGCGCGGCTTAGCGTTCACCGATCCCAGTATTGGTCACCGCCGATGTTGCTTAAATACGGTGATTGCCAGAGCCGTGTGCAGAGACCTCTTATATACCTATCGCTGACGGCTTAAAATTATTTATTAATTATTGAAAAAAAATTAACTTTAATTTTTTCACCCTCATTAATCGTGCTGTGTTGGAAAGTCAATTACACTGAATTTTTTTCTACGTCGATTAATGATCAATGTTCAGGAATACCATAGAGATGTGTCTTTGTGCGCGTTGTGATGAGAAAGGGCGATGAGAAATTCGTGCTTTTATATGCTCGATGAGTTCCAGCGAGGCGAAACCTTCACACACACAGACACATACACACCCACACACACACACATACATACGTATGTAAACGATGCTGCTGGGCTCTGAAGCAGTGGCAACGCGGTGACGGCGGGAAAAAGTGGAAAAGAGCCAGAACCGCCTTCCCTCACCATCATATTCTCCTGATGAAAAAATCAAGTTTGTTTTGTAGAAGTTTTTTTTCCACGTTTTGAGTATTATCGACGAGTGTATACGAATAAAGATAATAATGTTTACTTGTGTGCACGATAAATGATGACTGTTGTACGATGTGGAGACTTGGCTGTGGTAAATATATATATATATATATATATGTATGAGCAATGGTATAGATTCAGGAAGAGAAACATTTCGGGCAAATAAGCTTTAGAGAATATGATAAAGGGTTGAGAATCCAGACGTACACGTGTCGTCACGATGATCAGGAGTACATGGCAGAGGACGAAGTAAGGGTGGAACAATATTTGGAAGCCTGAGGGCCTTCCTGCGGTTGGCAAGAGAGCTCGGTATCTGGTTACCCTGAAATACTGGATAATATATAGCTGCGCGGGTATAGTAGGGTTTGTCAGTTTGGGATTTTTTGCTTTACGATGCTCATCCACCGAAAGTACAGATTTGGACCCTGAAAAAAATATCTTGCCAAAATTTCTTGCTGGCAATTGAGTCTAAGAGTGCCTCGTCGCTTGAGCTTGTTATTTATCATTAAGAGGCACCTCTCGGACCAAATTACGAGCGATCTCCTTTCACGAGGCATTTTTTGAGTCAATCAGCAGAATAGGGGTTTTATTTTTTTAACATTTTTCAATGCAATATCTAGTTTTATAAAGTAGTTAAAATGCCTCGAAAATGGTTCGTCTGATCGTAAAAAATCATTAAAAAACAGTTGTTGAGGTTCGTTTTTGTTGGAGGTTGTAAATGCCCGGTGAAGGAAACGTTTGATTGCTAAACGTTAATTGGAGGGTTTTATAGCATGAAATAGCGATTAACAAGCTCCAAAAGCTTTAAATTAACTCGACAGTTTCTTTCAATATGGAATTGCAAATTTTTTTTCTTTGTAGAGCCCATTATTCGTTGTTGAAAATATTTGTGTACTACAGACTCAGAGAAACCAATATTTTCTTCAATCTGCCTTTATTCAAGCATTCCATCAACGAATATGATAATTGACCATTTCTACTCCAAGATACGAAGAAAATTTTAAAAAGTATGCACATATATAATTAAGAAGAGTATTTGTTGATCAAAGTAATTGCTCAATCTTCATTATTGCGTTAAAACGTTACGATCTTTTTTTTCAATTTCTCAACCCTACAACAATTGAGTTGTACCTGAATTCAATTAATGAATGATTAAGTTCAACCTGAAGGGTTGAAGTCGACAGACTAAAAAAATACTTTCAGAACAAATGGAACGTTGGTTTCGAAAACTCGTGACCCTCCAGACCCTCTAACCAATGACATAATAACCAGTATAATTGCATTAATTTTCCTACGAAAATTTTCGAGGTAATTCTCAATTACGCAACCATAAAATTATGATATAATGAAAACAGTACACAAGCCCCAAGATCGATCGACAGCTCGGCGGACCAACTTCTCTCATTAAAAAAAAAGATACATTTGTTTAGAAAACAAACACGCCAGTCGAAGAAGTACTTGCGTTGGTGAATATCTAAAGGGCTACATGTAAATAAATGGGGATTCGATAGGGTGTCGTCACAGGGTACCATGGCTGTTGTAGAGGATCTTGCAGCGAGAAGAGCCCCCCTCCCCAATGGTTGTGTTAGTGTCCGTGTGTGGTGAGTCGGCACCCCTCGGCACGATTGAGCATATATCGATGGGTTAATTTCTGAAGGACGTATGACACGTGCAGGGGTCTAGACATAAGGCCTTTTTGGCATTGTGCCATCCGTATACAAAGACGTATATCTGTATGCGTAATATAGAACCCAGCGACCATCTGCAGGCTTCTTCGCACCCCACTACGAGGATCGATAGACCACGAACACTAGGGTGAGCGTAAAATGCGACGAACCAATACTCTATGGTTTTCAGAGTCTATGTACGACAGTTTTGACTAGAAAGACGGAACGATTTATGTGTGTGTGTGTGTGTGTGTGTGTGTGTATGTGCTTTTTTTATAACTGTTATTTTTCGTCTGTTCAATTAGTCAATCGCTAGGAAAGATCGTCGCTGCTATATGCCGTTTTTACGCCAAATCTCAAAACTATTTCGTCCTCTCACGATCCTGAGACCACGTGCAGCCCGCACACGTGCCACATCCACGTGTTTGACGTGTAACAACGACACTTGCGCGATAGAAGCATATATGAGCGTGTATCCACCAGCGATGTAGACTCGACGAGGCACATACCGAGGCAAATATCTATGTGTCTACGATACACAATGACGACGGGAGTGACGGAAAGCACTACGAAGATACGCTCGTACGCTCGCTCGTACGCATCTGTAGTAACCACGAAACAACACAACTACGTTGCGATTACCAAGGATTCAGGAGGTTGCAGGAGGCTTCAGGGATGTTGCTGTATATCGGGCTCTGCTGGTGCTTCAATGTAGGAACAAGGGAAGGAGGGAAAAAAAGACACAGTTATGCATTCAGTGTCGGAATAGTGGAGTATATACGATGTCACAGCGGACATAGAGACCGTACTCTAAGGGAAATGCGGATGAATTATTGTTGGAAAAAAAATCTTAATTGTCATTTTGAAAAATTAATCTTGATAAATGTGTATATATATATATCGATTAGTCGACAAAGCTCAGATTTTTTCAAAATCGTCCTCAATTACCCATCTCCATCAATGATAGGGACGTATAGAAATGAAAAATCAAGAAAAATTATTATTATTGAAAAAATAATGATTATCGTCTCAGAAGAAAATATTGACTCAATAATGATGAATTGATGAAAAAAAAATGTAATAATTTTTACATTCTCATCATAATTACGCTATTATTATTATTATTATTATTATTATTATTATTATATCTATAAAAAGTCGTTTATTTATGTTATCTTCGGTCAAACGTCCCGAAGAAAAATATAATGAATTTCTATTACTGTTTTTATTTATACTTATCCTTGTTTTTAACTGTTTATATGTTGGGTATTTTTATTCCTCATATAGTTATATCGCGCACTGTACCAAAAGAACACACCTTCTATACTGTATATATGTAAAAGGGCTTGTCCCGTGAATAAATAAATAAATAAATAAATAAATAAATAAATAAATAATTATTCGTGATACATCATGAAACAATGCTCGATGATTATATTTCTTAGTACGATTTCTAGCTCTGGAGGTGGGAATAATTTCGCAAAACATCCCCCGATGCGTATATACCGAGGATAAATCTTTAGGGGTGCAAAGTATTAGGAATACATGGATTTATCGGAGCTAATTGGCGACGAACGGTTTATGTCGAATATATACATGTATCCGTAAAGCATATACATGTAATATAGGGGCGAAACAACTATTGTATATGTACGAGGGATGCCGTATGACGTTACAAAAGGTGTTCCCATATAGTCGGAGACCCTCCCCTGCACTCTACGATGCTCGGGGTTTGGCTTACCCGGCTTTCTCTGCAGGGGATCCATTGTATTCGAGGGTGTATTGTCCCCCGATATATATATATATATATATATATATATATATATACATGGCAATGATAGTCGGGCCCTTTGAAAGGCACAGACTTGACCAATTCAAAATGAAAATCGTCAAGAGATCGATTGGCGCTCGAATAATTTAATTTTCCATTTCAACTAATGAACTAATTTAGCAATACGAAAAATATACAAAGAACATCATTTCCGAATGGATACTTTCGTTTTAAAGTAAATTTTAAAATTCGCGGAAGAAAGATGAAAAAAATGCTGCCCCGAACGTACCGTCTTGTCCAATTATCTTGAGAATGCCGCTTCCTTGAAGAAGACCCAGCAGGGAATAAGTCGAAAGATGATAATCGCGAAAAGCAGCAAAGCAAGTACAAACCAACGATCCGTCTGACGATCTTTTTTTTTTCAAGAATGGAACGAGCAAAAGAGTATCTTTTGTCGGGCAGAAAAAGATTCAGCAGCCTCATCCTTTTGTTATAAGAGCGTCGTCCTCACATGTATGTATGTGCGGTTCGCGTCATTACTGGAAATGATAAATTAGATACGATATCCCCTTGAACCCTCGCCCCTTCGCTCCTGCCGCGAAGCGTCTAGACGAGCCAGCAACGAGTGTACGCGTAATCTTTTCGTCTGCCCAGAACTATATGGCTCACGTTCCATATATATACGGGTATGCGTGTATATTTATATTCGTCTCTGTGTCTTATCCAAAGACTTGGTAAGCGCATCAACGGGTCTGTCACGGGAGAGGAGGGAAAGTTAGGGGAGTAAAACGTGACAAGGCATCGTTGTATTGACACTGCAAGAGCAGCATTATGAGTTGTCTCGTCTTCAAATTTCACTGACAAAAGTCCACAAGAGACTTTTACTCGCGTAGTACATTTTTGACGCTCGTACTGCATGCGGTTGTGGCTTTTATAGATCATTGAAATCGTCTTTCATTATCATTGTAGTCGTTTCTGCGACTTAATTTTCATTGACATTCATATATCTCGCGATTTATCATGTTTTAATTAATCTATTATTCTTTCTCAATCGATATGTGTGTTATGTTTATCAAAAGAAATCGATTATTCGCATTGTCTCGATGCATCAAATTGTTATATGTATTCTTCAAATGCTACTCGAGTGTAGCATCGACTATCAAGAATTATCAAGCATCATGAATCCCGGATCCGTGTTCTCGTTATTTTTTTGTTGACAATCACGAGAATAAGACTCTGCTCTTCTCAAACGGATCGTTATTATCTTGAGACGGACTTGCGTCAATCGATTTTTCCTAGTGTGCTGTTTCTCTCTCTCTCTCTCTCTCTCTCTCTCTCTCTCTCTCTCTCTCTCTCTCTCTCTCTCTCTCTCTCTCTCTCTCTAGTGTGCTCTTTCTCTCTCTCCCGTATCACACCCCAACTCGCTCGACAACACCAGTTGAGATTGAAGATTCTGTGCGCAAAGTTGTCGCCCGAAAAATCGAGCGTACATGAAATAATAATATTCCGCGGAATTATATAAATTAGCAAAATTAAATTATTTTCACCGTAATTATCGATCGGATTACGGATCAATTGTGATATTTTGTGAAACTGTTATTAACCGTGAATTCGTGAGAAAGACAATGTAATATTTCGTGACAATGTAAATCAAGAAAATCGAGCACTTCGACGATTCGAAGAACCACCGGACTGCCAAGTGTGAAGAAATATTTTTCGAAAAACTATTTAACGATAATTTATCAAACTGTTGTTCAGGTATTTTTTGAATACAATTAAATAAAGAGCCTTAATAATTACGATCATGATGTTTTTGAACGATACAATAATGGTGCTAATGTACACCGCAAATATGATGGCAACCCTTCCCAATGAGACCGACAGTCATAAGGTTGCCGATAACGAGGTCAATCGTCGAAATGTCACGACCACGACCTTGTCACCGGAAGAGGAAGAGAATAAGTTTGATTTTGAGGATGGTAAGGAAATTCGATTACAAAAACTGCCGATTTACTCGTTGCGTTTGAATAATATGGATGATTTTTCGAGTTGCTTAAAATTAGGCTATCGCAATTTTATAATGAAGATTTTTTCATAATTAATTTACTCGCTTAACGATCAATGAGAAGATTCATTTTTCTACGGTTCATATATCATGTATTATACAGGTAAATCTAGTAGGTAAATTTTGGAGTTCCTGTAAAATCCAATCAATGTACACAAAACAGAGGTATGCAGGAGCATCGGAGCAAAAGAAAGATATAATTGTCGTTGGGGGGGGGGGGGGGGGGGGGTCGATGCGTGGAGTCTGCAAAGTGACAAACGCAGGATAGCGAGCCTATTGGGAGTCGTTGATAACCCCACGACTCCCACGAGCATATTATGACAGAGGGGCAACATTATATATATATACCCCACATATCTCCACAATACAGTCGAGACGATACACATTCATCTTGGGATCATAACTTTCCTTGATTTACACAAGAGAGAATTTACGAAATTAATTATCGCAAACTCCGATAATTAATCTTTTGTGGCTCAGTGACGTACCACATACGTCATCTTCATTCATTGGGGGGTTTTTTTTACAGTGAAATAGCATATTTTAAAATACGTTAACGCGATAGAAAAATGGTGCTCCAAATGTCAATTTATAAATGATTTTTTAAATTGATATTAGATGAAATTTGTTGCAAGAGATCAATCGCAAACGTACAAATTGTGTTATAAAAAATTGTAAAAAAAACCATTGCAAAATTACCAAAATTGTAATCACTTTTTTTCTCGCTGCGGTAATTTAGTTTTTTCATCGAATTTTAACGTGAAAAATCACGATTAAATCAATGAGTTATCACATGAATCGTTATCAGTTATGAAATATCACTGGGATATATAATCGTATAACGAATTCAGAGTTTCACGTTATACGAGTATCGTAAAACGAATTCCGAATATATCCTTCACCCATATATATGAGCACGGCGTGCATAAATAAACATGAAAATAAAACTAGACGATCCATCGAGTACTTTTTTTTTTTGGCTTCCACCACGCTGCAACGACGTCTCTTAATTTTATCGGAGATCACGTTTCTGCGTACCCTTGAACCCACGGAGCCTGTAGTATGTTCGTATCTCTTTATCCCACATACAAGTGTACACGTTGATCGTTCACCCTTTTAGAAAAAAGAAAAAAAAACAACATCGACGAGATCTATCTCCCTTTAATGCCAAAAATTAAAATTTTAGCAAAAATAATATTCAAACAAATATATGCGCTTACGTTACATCTCTATAACGATAAATTATAACTTTTGTATTCGTCAAATGTCATGTGGTAATTTTGTTCATTAACGATTGATTCAGAATGGTACATGTGGCGATGCTACAGACCCTACGGTTGTTTTTACATCGGCGCCCCTTGGTCAGGTGAGAATCGGCCGGTTTCCACATTTCCGGCTCGACCGGATGCCGTGAATCCCCAATACATGCTTTATACTCGGGCACATTCTGAGGAACCTCACGCCTTGTTCATCGACGATTTCGACAGTATAATAAAATCGCCTTTGATAAATAACAGCAATGTTTACTTCATTGTTCACGGATATCTCGATAACGGTGACAAGACGTGGATTTTGGTGAGTTTCATGAAAATCATTTAATTTATATATATAATATGAACACGAGAATTCGACGCTGTCAGAGTCGTAAAAAAAAAATTATTTTTTTCCACACTTTCGACAATCTATTGACTTTGTTAATCCTGCACTTTGTTCGAATAACGTGTCATCGAAATATCTAAAAGGAAGACAAGAAGATGATAAATTCTTTGATGAAACCGAAAATTATTTCCAGAGAACGAAGCGAGAGATATTGATCCGAGAGGATTGCAGTGTCGTCGTGGTTAACTGGATCGGTGGTGCTGGACCACCGTATCCACAGGCAGTGGCTAACACGAGATTGGTAGGCGCGATGACCGCAAGATTGGCTGCACAATTGATTGAGATCGGTGGTGTTGCGACACGACGGATTCACGCGATCGGTCACAGTCTCGGTGCTCATACCTGTGGATACATCGGTTATCATCTTCGTGTCCAATATGGCTATACACTCGGTCGTATCACAGGTAAGGCCTATTTGTAATAGCGATTCTGATTTAAAAAAAAAATGAAAAATTACGGACCACTTTGATTTTCAAACGATACAATTGATAATTTTACTGGAAAAATGGTTATAATAATTATTAGATGATAATCAGTTGTCAGTTGTAACTATGCTTGGTCATTTAAAAAAGATAACAATCATAATTATACTTTGCGATAATGATTAAACCTGTCATCAGTGATCAACGAAGCCGCACCATTTGATCTATTCACGTTAATCGTTAATTATTCATAGCTTATCCTAAAATCAATTAACATGTCTTTTTATTCGAATTCCCATTTTCGAAAGAATAACAACAGTTACTTACAGTGATTGAAAATATCTCAATCAGCCAAACCTCAATCCTCAAACCATATTGAATCCTGTAAAGTTTTCTACCGTGTCGTCTCGACGATAGAGATGACCCCTTTATTGATGCTGAACGAACGAGGACAGCGTAATTCGCTGGATATATATACAGGGCTCTCTTCCCTTCGCTCCTCTATACACGAAGGGTTCGATAGCACAGACAAGGAAAGTGAGACAGCTAGCGAGGGTATCGTTACGCGCGAGCTATCGATCCCATCGAGAATTACCAGGATAACAGAAGGAATACTGGGTGAAAAGATTCGACGAGAGTCCATAACGTTTTAGTATGCGGCGAGGGGCGAGAGTTCCAAGGTTGTTTCGTCAGCCATTCATTATGGACTCGATTATTTTTATGAGATTTTCGTGTCTGCGCCCCTCGAGCGCAGAAAAGAAAAAGATGATGGATGCAATGATGGCTATAACGCTCGTGATAATTCCGGATGACGATCGTTATTTATATTGATTATTCAATCCAAACCCAACTGTTAATAATTATAGTTATCCAAGACGAAAATACGATCTTCCGATTAGACTTTACTTGGGAGCTCCATCGAAGTTTTTTGAAAAGTTACAGAAGTTTTGATAAGGGTTTTCTAATTTACCATATACTATGATAACTTTTGGGTCACCGCATTGGCCGTAAAAGCTTTGGCAATCGGGTACGATCATTGAGGTATTGCACATTCCATTATAGTATAGGTTAAAGGGCACGTATTATTTTCATAATTGCTCACGATAGGCAAAATACACGATAGGCTCGATATTCTGAATTTTTCAAAATATTGGCTTTCTCACATGGATTCTCTCGCACCGCGATGCGTCAGCCATTGGGATCGAATAACTCAACAACTTGGATGGAATTAATAATTTTACAGCAAGCCTTTGCAGAAATCCGTTGCAATAGATGCAGATATTGCATCGCTCAAATATTTGATCGGAAAATATGAACGCAAATGCGGGAACCACGAGGTCTTTGTGGAAAATTATAGTTGGAAAATTATGTTGAAACGTTGCTGTATTCCTGTCAACAAAATGCCATCATCGAGGCACACTGGAACAGAGGCAAAAAATTTGCGGGATCTTAGAATCAGCGATTTCAAAATAAAAATGACAGTCCCGCAATAATCAACCATGAGACAAGATTAGCGTTTCATTCTGCCTGGAATAATTTTGTATCAAAAACGATCAGCACATAAATTAACTCATCCTATTCCGCCTATTTTTCTTACAACGCAGAAATCCACTGAAACATGTGAATCAGTATACGTATATGTTGAATTTATCACGAACCGATTTTATTTTCATCGACTCGGGCATTCTGTATTATTTTTCTGGATTAACAAATTCTAATAAAATCGTTTATTCTCAATTACGGTTCTCTTGAGTTCAAACTCAAATAAATTTCCATGTTCAAACATGGAAATTTATTTTTTAATACAAAATTTTATAAAGTTGATAGTAACACCATATAAAGTAACGTATAGAAAAATGTATCATTTGGTATTATTTTTTTATATGAAATGTTCAAACATGTCATTGATGCATTATTTTAATTTGCTATAGTGAAACAAACGGTTAGCAAATGAATTGTTGGATAGATAAACAAAATGACTAATGCTGTCCACGTAACGATTATACGGTGGCCATTTCTGCGTTGAAAATGGGAAGTCTGGGAAGCGGAGAATGGTGCATAAAGGAGAGATGAGATAGCGGAGGCAAATGGAACGAGGATCGTTAATGTCCCGCGACGAGATCATCATGAATTATGGACGGTCCTGAAAATACGTGGGGCGACTAGGCACCACGCCCTTGGACCCGCCCGGAGACAAGACCGGGGTAAACAGCTGGAATAAGAGAACAGGCAGTGCCAAGAAGTGGCAGAAGAAGGATATACAGTATATATATCTCCTGCAGGACTTTTCCTAACTCATATCACTTGTCAGCTCATCGTAGAATATCTTCAAAGACCTGGAAAATTGTTGTTTTTTTTAAATCATTTTTCCAAAAACTTTCTATTCAATGTTAGGTGTGCAATAATTATAATTTTTATTCGTGACGATAGATTATTATGTAATGAAGAAATAAAAATTCCATTTTTGTTTTTGGAATAATTATTCAATTCGTGTTCACGCCCCGAAGTATGATAAGAAACTTTGAAGGAGAAATAGTTCGGTTTTTATCGTCGACCATAATTCATTTATTTCCTCGGTTCGAAAACTCGTAAGGAGTGCCTCGTTTTTTCCTCATTAGGGTGTCCTTTCTCGCAGGACTCGATCCAGCCGAGCCTCATTTCAGCAATACATCACCGATGGTCAGACTCGATCCCACAGACGCGGAATTCGTCACTGCGATTCACACCGATTCAAGTCCATTCATGAGCGGTGGTCTTGGCATCAGTCAACCCGTTGGACATATAGATTTTTATCCCAATGGCGGACGCAATCAACCAGGTTGTAATCACGGTGTATTGAATTCGATAACACTGGAACGCGGAAGTTTCTTTCGGGGTAAATATTTTTTTAATATCGTTTCAATATTGGATTGCTCGGATACAGAGATGCAGGAAACCTTTTCAAATAAAAGCAACGGAAACAAAATTTAAGGAGGTTCTTAACATATACTTGGGTGCGGCAAAGGAAATGTATAGCGCGGCGCGGGTGACGTGCGGGACAGGTTGCGTTCGGCATTTGTTTCACCAAATACGTTTTCATTTTATTAATTTTCCATTACTCACGCTCAATTCTGTTTACAAGTATATTTCACAATCGGCATTCTTTGTGGGCAAATTATATCTATGAAGGTTTAATATATCGTTTAAGCGGTTCTTCGGATAAATGTTACCGTTTTTTCACTCATAAAATAATCTCCAATATACTTCTCCCATAACAGCCCACGTATATAAGCGGCATATTTAATGTTTTTTTTCTCCTCAATTATGTGGTCAAAAAATCTGAAATAATTATGGTGTATTCCTAATAGTACCAGTACAAACCTCCCCTCAAATTTTAGAATCATTCTTACCGTTTTTCTCTCGGTTAAGAAACCTCCTTATATAAAGTTTTTTTTTTTGTTGCGCGAGAAAAAATCTTTTTGTAATTACAGCGAATTCAAAAAAGCAATCACTCGATACAATTTAATCTATCATATAATTATGAATAACTTTTCTTCATTGACATTAACGAAAGTGCGAGCATTTTTATTTGTTCCCGATCATGAATTTATATTTTCGGTAACCTCGAACTTTATTTATTTTTTTTAATTCGAAACCATTCGACGTAATCTTCTTTCGCATCAGGAATCAAAAGATTCCTCGGTTGTAATCACATACGGAGTTACGATTACTTCATCGAAAGTGTGAACACCGCGTGTCCTTATCTCGCTGTACCGTGCTCTTCGTGGGCTCGTTTTCAAGAGGGTGGCTGCTTCGACTGCATTAATCAGTATTGTCCGAGATTCGGATTTGACGCACAGCCTGGAAATTATCATGCGTCTGTCTATCTTCTCACTGCATCGGAAAAGCCTTTTTGCAGTGAGTCATGAAAATATAAATCGAAATATCTATTGATTTATTTATTTTTTTTTCATTAACCAGGATACTTCAATTATTATTCGTAAATAATTATTCACAGTTTGTGATAATTATTCCTGAATAATTATTCGTAATGCCGCGGACGATCCTTGTGAATTAAAAAAAAAAAACTGATAATACCATCGTGAAAGGGATTTGAAAACAATTTGTTTGAAAATTATTTTCAATTTTATTCTTTGTACGATCAATTTCAGAGGGACATTATCGTGTCACGATAAATATTTCGAAAACCGACGAGAGCATCGTTCACGGTGGTGAGGTCGGAATGTTCGTGATTCGGGCAATTGGAAAAAATGGTAAAACAACGGAAAGAATGCCACTGAGCACAAATTCGGAATACTACGAGCCCGGTACTACTCATACATTTGTATTGCCCGGTGATGTCGTGGGAAATCCGGAAGCCGTGGAAATAACGTGGGAATATCAGACATCGGTTTTCAATCCTCTTACATGGAGAATACTTCATACACCAAAGACGTACATCGACTCGTTGACGATCGATAGCTTGGAATCTGGTCATGGGTGAGTCTCATTCGGTTGACAAAATCTAGCCTCATTATCAATGCCAATCAATAATATCGATAATAATAACAGCATCAAGTCAGATATATTTATTTTACGGGCACCGTTCGAACAAAAATAATAACAATTTAAAAGTATTTTACAGCAAAATAATTATAATTCTTTCGAATTGAGGCTATCTAACGTATATAATGTCAAAAAAATGAAGCTCTTGTATATAAGTTTATCGCGATGATAAAAACGAAAAACCGGTAAAAACTTCAACTGTACTCGAGACACTCGAAAAATATTGAGCTCCAACGATAATAATGCTACAAAATTGTTATTAGAGCAATAAAAGAAAAGTATGCAACCGAATTTTTTAGAAGGAAACTTTTCTTCGTTAAAATAAAAATAATGAAACAATAATTATTCCCTTGTAACGATTAGTCTAAATCTTTTATTTTTTTTTTTTTCAAACCACCGTAATACTTTTCATTTTTTTTCTCTCTCCAGGATCACAGTGTGCACCGACGAGACGAGGACTTTGATTGCAAATGAGCCCAGAACTCTGACCACGGACAATTGTCGACATATCGAGACCAATGTCGTTCACACGTGAGTTAAAAACGAGCAAGAAATCTTTGTGAATGCACTAGCTGGAAACTGATGGGCTTCGAATTTAAAAAAAAAAACTCCGCTCGAAATTATTTTGTGACAAAATAGCTGATAAACTGTGAAGAAATAAAAAATTTTACTATTTTTTTTTAATACAGTAATTACTCTGTTGGATATTTCATTTCGTATTTATTTTCCCCTCCGAGTATATGCTAAACCTTAAGGAGTTTCTGCTCGAACCTAAAAAAAGTTACGGTGACTTGAAATTTTAACGGCATTTTTGTAAAGGTGTGCTTCGTGTACCTGAAAAATTTCAACGAGATTTACCACCTACTTTCCGAGATAAAAATTCGTATATATACTCTTGAAATGCATAGGGTCTTATATGGCATCAAACGTTATGACAGTGAAGAATCGTTCGATATCGGGTGCATAAAAAAGTAGTGGCTGTTTAAAAATTTCAGGAAAGTACAAACTTATCTATTACAAAGCCCTAAAAAAAAAGTGAACTCGATTCACCACGCCTAGCGTGAATAGTGGAAAATTAATAGAATGAAAACGCGCGCTATATTTGGTGATACGCAAATGCCAAACGCAACCTGCCCCGCACGTCACCTGCGCCGCGCTATAATAGGAGCAGAACCTCCTTAACGTATCGTTAAACTCGTCAAAACTTTTTTTAGAATTCACGCACCATGAACCATTATATTTTCAGCGGATTTTTCGAGTCATCTTTGAGAAAAAGCTGACTCTAAAACCAAAACTGGAAATTTTTCGAGTGTTTTTCTTTTTCAATTTTAATTTATTAATTTATGTCGGATTTTTCGGTGGAGACATAATGTCTACTCTGGTATAATCTCGGCATTGAGCGTCGATGGGAGCTCTGGAGAAAAATGTGGAACCGTGCATATACACGACAAGCCATCAAACGCAATTCACCGGCTAACATACCTGTGAGCAAATACATAGCCAGTGAATTGCCCGTGCACTCAGTCAGGCACCGGCCTCCTTGCACCGCGGATCACAAACAGTTGCTCCCAGTCTCTCGTATCCACCGTACAAATTTATAGTATATACTTATATATATATATATATATATAAATATACATACTGTATCCACTGTGTATATATATATGTATATATATATATATATATAGTGTATATACCGCTGTATAGTATACAGACAAAACCGTTACCTGTCGCGTTACTTTCACACGACGAGAACTAGGCCTTTGAAGAGAGATACCAAGCGATGTATAACTCTAGATTTTATTGCCGCGGGACAAATAACGAAAATCCATAACAGCGAAAAGTTTCTAATTTTTATTATTTTTTTTTCACGTTATAATTTTAACGGTTTTAATAATAGCGTGCTTTTTCGCGAAAATATTGGAAATAAAAAAAAACCAAGTACACTGAAAATTTAAATATTATTGGTTGATAATATCGGCGAAATATTCAATGCTGATAAAATAATTAAAAAAAAAATATATATATATATATATATATGTAACTGTGAATGATTTTCACGAGAGACGTTGAAAGTGTTTCATAGCCTGCCAATTATAATTTACGACAAAAGGTGTGCATCGCTATATATATATATATATATATATATATATAGATAACGGAAGCAAAAAGACACGTGACATGGTGAAACGATGAGAGGGAAAGAGGAACGTGCGACAGGGGCTCTGACATGAGAGAGTTAATTTGAAGAAAAGTGAGTTTACTTTCTTGTTTTGTTATTTTTACCGATTATTTATTAAATTATTATAAAAAAAAGATCACATTGAGAAAAGAAAGTAAAGGCTCAACTCTATTGAATGGACACACGTGTGATCTCAAATAAAAAAAATTTTGATCGGAGAACGAAAATTTCATTGTAATGACGAAAAAATTATTGTCAAGCTCGAAATTTTCGTTTTAACAGCTAAAAATAAGTTTTTGTCAAGCCCTCTACAATCGATTTTGCAAAGAAAAACTTTTGCTTTTCTCAGCAGTATAAATTTTGTCTTTATATATTGCAAATTTTTAATGATTCATTGATTATTATCGCTCGATTAATTCGTTCCATTATTACGAATCATCGCCGTTTACAGAATTGTGAATATTTACCTCCGCAAACAAAAATTTCCAATTTCAGTCGAGTCCGACGAAAAAAAAGAACGCTTCGAGGAAATATTTTGATCGTTCACAAATCTCTCTTTGCTTCGACTAAAATATTCGAAAAAAATCTCTGGCCCATTGCAACTTGATGAATCGTCCCAAAAATTTTGATAAACGTGCTGAAAAGTGCAACGAAAATAAGTTCTACAGAACGATTCGTGATGTTATGTATTCAACAAGATGAAAAAATGCTGACACACTTAAAATTGAATTGTTACGAAGAGGATATTGTTGTTCGAGAAAGACGTCGTGAAAAAAAAAACATCGATACACATAATATCAGAAATCTGGTAATAAGATTTGTACAGGCAAGGGTCTATAACTGCGAGTCCTCTATTAATTCCCGCCTGATCAAGCAAGAGGTCACGTGTAAAAGATGTTTTTGATTTTTAATCTTCGCATCGATACAGATATCTCAATAATAAATATTCAAATGACTTTTACCGGAAAATTTTATTTTCGTCTGCCCATAATTTGCATATACGATTTGTCACGAATTCGTCTATCCAGCAGTGAATGATTTTTGGGACTACAAATCATCCATCGCAGAATGAATCGTTTTTGCGATCGTGTCTTTTTCCACTCATAACGAGTAATTTATTATGAAAGATTTCATTCAGCTATGGCGAGTCGCGTGTCGATAACGTGTGTCCGTTGCATCTCATTAATAAAATTCAATGTATGAAGGATACTCTTTATTTACGTGCATGTTTCGCGCGATGAAATTAAAAATTAATGGCTTTTGGACAAACAAAAGGAACAATCGAGAATTTCGTCCGATAATTTTTCTTTTTCCATAAATATCAATATCGATTTGGAATAATTATCAAATATCATTTTTAAATTGACGATTTAAAAAAATTAAAATCATAACATTTTTCGAACAATCGAGACTATACATTTCAATTTTATTAATTTCATTTTTTTTAGCATGATCAGACATAGCTAATTTTTTGTTACAAAATTATTCCGTTTTCGTGACGCGGTATTCGCCGCAGCTCTGTGTGCGTTCATTTGTAATGCGTATTTTGGAAATTCTCAAGAATTTCTACTGACCACTCGGGATACCCTTTGGGAGAACTCTCGTCTTCGAGCTACATGAACAGGTCTCTCTGACTCGGTGCTGTATAAAAAAAAAAAATGCACACAGACCGGCGTCGGGAGAGGACGACGTAGAAATTCCTTAGTTAAACTCGCACACACGAGCAGCACACATTGCAAATGCACGCCACGATACAGGCACATGCATACTTCTCAATGGGAGGTGGATAGTATAAAGTGAGGGTCAGAAAAAAGAAGAGAGAGAGAGAGAGAGAGAAAGAAACACGCGAAGGCGAATGCGCGCTTTCTCCACACGACTAGAACCTTGCTTCGGATCTAAAAAGATCGCCGAGTCTAAAATACACGCCATATCCAATGGACATGTGTGTAGAGAAATTTTGCAACTGGGAGACGAGTACGAACTATTTTTTTTTTTCATTTTTATCAAAACTAAAAAATACCCAGACTCCCCTAGAATCAATTGAAAAATAATTGAAAATAAATTTGTAACAAAATAATTTGTCATTTCGTGAATGACAGACCTAACGCAGTTTCGAGCATCTCGTATTCTGGAATTATTGCATTGAGCTCAAATCGTAGAACTCAAAAACTCGCAAATATCAACTTTCGTACAAATTTAATAAGACTTTTTTTTTTGTCATCTGATTTATCGTATTGATCCTGCCATTTTAAATTTCAAAGTTTTCGCTGTTTATTCGAAATTAAACATCTAAAAAATATCTCCATTTTTCGTTACAATCGAATCAACTCTATCGTTATAGCCATATATATATCGTCATTTTTCAGTTCGATATTATTGCGCAAATTTCAAAATCCAAGCGTCAGCGAAAATTCCTATAGCTAAGATTTTTCATTGAAATTAAATCATACTCACTCGGTTTATTACGTTACGAAAAAATTTCCGCTATAAGCCGCAAAAAAAAACTAAAAAAAAAAGACAACGAATAGCTATTCGAAATTATTTTCAAAAAAGAATAATGAATATTTCATGTCCTCCAGAATAATTATTCATAATTACGCTTTCGTGAAATTAAGAATATTTTTCTTTTTTTAATTCGAATTTTTCTCATCTCTGATACGATCAGCGTGATTTTCTTGATCGCAAATGCAGCTACAGAGATGGACAGAGGAAAATATTTACCATAATCACAAATAATGCTCCGAGCTATAATATAAGGAAATGCGGACGCGTGTATAACTATAATATAAGTGTCGAGAGTCTCATCTCTTGTGTGCATGGGAAGTTCACGTATACGGGATCGCATATATATATATATATAGCTTTTTCACATCATGCTGCATCTGCATCTAATGTATTGGTGCATGTATATATCGCTCGTGACACGATGCCATATGCGCGATGCATAGATCATTCGCCCGCGGCTTTATTCCGGCACGTCCGCGAGAGTCATCTCTCGATTTGTTGTCAGATCCACGACGAGAGGCACCTCACTGTACTTCCGCGTCCGGTTTTCTTCTGCGTTTCGCGGCTTGCACACGACGGCTGTAGTCAATTTATAAAGTATAGCATGCAGCTATAGATTGGCAAACGAGATGCACGATTTGTAGAGAAGTTTGGTGGAAATTTGGACCAGAGATCGATCGAGAGAAAGGTCGAGAGTATCGAACTATATAATAGCAGGCCGGTATTTGAAGAGAGAAGAAATTTTCATCTAATTCAAATATATTTTGTTGAATCAAATAAATCGTTTTCGTATTTTATCAACCCAAACGTGGGTGCCTACTCTGCGTAATTCATGTAAATTTTTTTACAACAAATTTTTATGAGTTATATGATATTCGAATTCGAATGATTGGAAAAAATTTTTTGAATTCATATTATCCACACGCAAAAAACATTTGTCTAGTTAACGCAAGGGCTCTGGATGATGATTCTTCATGGGTAGAAAAAAAATTCACTCAATTTATACGTATTGATATTTTGAATTGTCATTCGATAATTGTCCTAATAAAGCGATGCTTGCGACTTATAGAAGCATTACGACGCTTCCAAGTCGAAGAGACTCTAAGCTATATCGTGAAAAAATTTTTTACTCGACATGATTTTGTGTCTTTATACTATCAATGATATCTTTCCTTAGCTCGAGCTAATGACTCAAGCACATATGCATATAAGTACACACACACATATATGCACGTTTATACCGATTATGTAGGTATACTAAGCTCGATTCGTGCTATACGAGAGTGCCCTCCCGCATTGCCCTATTATTATTATAATCTTCCCGTTCGACGGAAGAGCCATCGCTGGATACATCCACAAAGTCCCATTACACGCTCCGGCAGACCGGAGGCGCGAATTATAATTTCTTCGTAATAACATATAGATATTCGTTTCGTAACGTATGTCTAGCTCTCGGTTGACTGAGTATATCAAAAGAGACTCGTCTCGCGGGCTTCGTCGTTCCCGACGTTCATACGTTTTATATTTCACGATACGGCATATTACACGAACTTTCACCTCGCGCAAGAGCATCCGTAGGACCATATCTATAGTCAATAAGAAGTCTGGTGTATACATACACTTCCGCGCAAGAAAGAAAGATTTTAAAAAGACTAGATGAAGGTGCTCGATGAAACGGTATATGCCGTTGGGTTTCTTTGTGAAATACATTTTGTCCAGAATATTTTTATTTTTTTTTTCATCGTCGTTCAGATATATATGTACATATATATTTGAAAATACCTCAGAGGGGTCGTAAGAAATTTCACGTAAAAAAATATGTTGACGCTTTATACGTCAAAACGCTCAAAACCGTCTGAAATGGAACTATAATAAGGTCGTTGGGGAAAGGATGACAACGTGTCTGCGCGCTAGACAGGAAGATTATAATAGGGATAATTATTTTTTACTCACAAATGGTTAACTGAGATCATCGGAATACCCAATATATGCACCAAAAATAGACACTATTCGTATGGAAAAAAATCATAAAAAATTTCGAATTAAAGTTTATAAATTTCCATGGAAAAAAATAACGAAAAAATATTCTAACAAACTATTGAAATTCGTCATAATCGAATCGATGTGGAAAATTATAGTTAATTCGAAAAACCATGGTCGTTTCAATATTTTTGATACAATTGTTCATTATTATTTTGTCATCGAGACATTTCGAATGATTTGTTAATTTTTTTTTATTTAGTCGTCTGATGACCATTTCGGGGCATGCTATGCAAGGGTTCCATCATATTTGCCGCGCCGTCTCTCACACCGTTATTCGAAGTATGTAGGTCAGTGTAAAGGCCGCCGCACGTTGGAAAGCTGTCAGCGACGTTTTTTTTTTTTTTTTTCTTTCTTTCTTCTTTCATCTCTTTCACTGTCGCATGGTACTGATTAAAGTTACAGTTTCCACGTGCACCGCACGTAAACATATTATATCGGTGTATGAATCTTGGCTTGTGTGCGTGTCCTTTCAGCCCTCTCACTTTAATCAGTGCAGGTGTACGTATCGTGGATTAGTTCTCGTGCAGTCTTGACGATGATTATTTCTTTCTAGGAACCAAACTTCATTTTTTTAGTGCATTGCATAGAAAAAAAGCCCGAAATGTGTTGAGCTCAAATAATAATAATGTCGCAAAATTATTGTTAAAACAATTTTTAAAAGAGTTTAATCGAATTTTGAGAAAAAAATGTATGTCTTCTTTATTTCACATTTATTTTCAAAATTAATGTGACTCGAATTTTTTTCCTTCGCTTCGACAATGTTTGACAATTTGTATTATGAGTTTTCATTTCCAATTACGATTATTTATTCCCAACCATGTACATTTAACATTAGTTACACCAATATGGCTTACAAATGTTTCTAACATTTTTATAAAAGACAAAACGAGACTCCTTATAAAGAAATGTTATTCTAAAAAAGTGAAAGAAAACAAAAAAAACTATAATGTAACGAAGTAAAATATTCCGACACTCAACTTGCTCCGTTATTTTCTCGATTATATAATTTGTTTTTAACTTACGAAATTTCGTATTGAAAAATGAGCATTCTTCATGCAAAAGTTGAACAGATGTTTAAACTACAATGAGCATTACGACGCTAAAAATCGCAATGAAGCTTGTTGCATGATAATTGCAAATTACTTTCTCCCGGATTCCGGAATTATACCTACATAATTTTTTTTTTTTAATTGAATATCAAAACATTAACGTATAAAAACCGCTCACATCGATTAAATATACGAGTATACGGCGTAATGGGGGGGTTTCATTATTTTCTATAGAACTGAGGAATTCAATATTCCTCTGCTGTTTCCTGATTTCACGTTGGCTGGTCGATTACTTGCGCGAAAACTATCGAAGCGACCGTTATACTCGACGAAAAACATATACACAGGTATATGGATTTATATGCATTTATAAGAGGCATTCGCGAGGATCGCCGTCTCGGTAGAAAGGAAATGCACTTTACTTCGTGTACAGAGAAACAAAAATCACGTAATCCTGTATGTTTGATACAAGTGTCTACTATTAGCTCGTATCCCGTTGCGAGAAAACAGTTTTCCATTCCAGTCCGCTGGTCGGTTTCTGCAAAAATTCAATCCAAGCCCAACTGAATTTCGACCGTACGAACGTCTACCACTGTCGCGTCTACCGTTCATTTAAAGGTTGATTCGACGGGATAAACAACCGCAAGTAACAAGTTCTATAACCATTCGACCCAAGAATCGTTGAAGCTCGATTGATTTTCGTAAAAATAATCGTCAGTCGATTATATAAGTGCTTGAATGGTAATTCGAGCAATTTACGTTATCCTCGCAAAGCAAAAGAGATGTCAATGATTTCATTGAAGCACAACACGTTGCTACAACTCATATGTGACATCCGATAAATTTTCTTCTTTCTGTAATCATCGACGCGCCGCATCATCATTATATCACCATCATTGAATTTTTTGCCCACAAACTTTTCTCTTTCACGACGTCATCCATATCATAGATTTCCTTCGAGGAGCATATATATATATACATAAATAAATCAGTTTGTAAATGGGAGAAAGAAGGAATAACACCGCGAAACTCGAACGGGATTCTCGCGGCATAAAAAAGTGTGTGCGGGGTCGAGTGAAATTTATCTCAGCAGCGTGCATCAGCTGCCCCGACGAATTCTCGTGAGTAAGTAAACGACAAGAGTGGTAAAAATTGTGCAATCGTTGCTGGTTCTCGATCTCTTTGGGATGAAAACACGGGGAGAAAGGTTCGTGTTTGTTGCGTCACCGTAAATAAAGATGCCCCCTCCCCTTGTTCGCGTTATATCTCCGTCGCTCTCGCAATTCTTTCTCCTTTTCTCTGGCTCTCGCGGTTCATACACGGTATAAATGAGCTCATCGGACAACTTTTTTTTTTCATTGCAATATACGAGAGTTCTCGAGTTGGTAAGAAAGTGTATGTACGAGCATATAGCGAACTCGCGACACCCAACAGGTTTGGTTTCTGTGGTCCTACCATCACCCTCGCGTCATCGAACGTGCACGAGATGATGAGTCAGCGATACACGTTTTTTTTTTTTTTCTTACCTCAATAACTCTGCCGCTGGATCGTTCCTCAACCTCTTGCTGGCGCAAGGACGCTCGAGGACGCCTGCGATGAAAAAGCTTTTTGTTTACAAGGGAATGTGCAACATTCCGATTACGAAAGCGTCATTGAAAAATCATTGTATGACGTATAACGACGAATAATTTGGGGGGGGGGGGGGGGATATTAAAAAATGGTACCATTTTTCGGAAAGTACTTGAAAATTGCATTGCCAAAATATCATCTAATCATATAATTATTATTCGCTCCACACCTTATTTCATGTATTCGCTCCATGCAAGCCGTCGAGTGACGTTTTTCGTGGCCAGTTTTGGTAATTTTGACTGGATACGATAGCATTATATTTGCATGAATGGATAACGATGTTTAAATTTTTATAAAGCGATGAAGGAATTTTCGTACATCAAAAGTTCATTGTGTGTGACACAACCATGGTAGAATGTTGATGGAAAATTACAGCTGATGAATTACTAGCAAACGATAGCCCATAAGTCTATCTCATTCGCTTCTATAGCATATTATATAAATCTAAAACTCAATTTCTCCCACTTCTCTACTCGAATTCCCACTGGATTATAAATTGCATATATAGAAGCTCATAAATTTTTTACTCCAATACTCCAATCGGTACGAATCTGGCGATTTTTTTAAATCGCCAGTTTCGTATATATGCCGAAAGATTCTGTAAATGTAACAGCGAAGTATATATCGCTATTGAAGGAATTTTTCACTCATTGTCTTAGCAGATTGAGACAAAGTCAACGAAGAACGTATAAAATTTGTGGAAAGAGATAATTTTAATAATTGTCATGTAACACTACGACGAACGACTGCGGTCGTAACTATTTTCTTGGAAAATGACTTTCAACGAATATTCATTATGCCCATTTGTGATTAAAAAAAAAAAATCTTCAAATACCTATTACTCAACAATCATTATTTCAAATTATAAAGAATTGTTCATTAAACGTATAATATATATATACGTTTTATGTTTCCGCAATATTTATCCTCGCGCATATTTCGAGAGAAAACTAATTTTGTATAAGTTTTGGTTCTGTAATACGAGTGATGGTACTTGGATAGTGGCTATAAATTTTCGAATTACAACGTTTATGGATGAATGAATTAAGGGGGCATTAATGTCGGTTACTCGTGAGCGCACGATGCGATTTATTCGATTGTCGAGAATTCAGGAACTACAATAAAATATTAGTTAACGCAAGAGGGTCTAAAAATATAAGAATAAGGTTGGCTAAAAAGCAGCGTTAGATCGGGTGAGCGCGCGCATTCACGGTAGCTCCGCACCAAGAGTGCACTTTACTTCCTGTACAATTAGTCACGGCAGCGTAACGACACGCTACAATCATTAATATTATATACATACATTTATATACATAACGCTAGTAACGATAGACGCATGTACATATAGTTGATACATAGCCAGAGCATGTATACATTGAGTGAACAGAAGAAAAAACTATTAGACCGAGAGCACAAGCCAACCGTGCATATAGAATCAAGAAATTCCGCTTCTGCTGCGCCTGTACAAGAGGCTGCACTTGCAGCAATAGAACGGTGCACACCATCATGCAAATCATTAGCGGTCCTACTGCACGGGAAACGAAAAAAAAAAAAAAAAAAAAAACCTCTCAAAGCAACGTGAAATACCGTCTGATTCACCGCGAGTACGAGGGAGAGCTAAATAACGGACCTTATCGGGTATCCTTATTTTTTCAAAAACAGTTGACATCTTTCAAGCAAATGTTAATAACATTTTAACAGACTCGTTCAAACATAATGTCGAGTGAACCTCGAAGTCCTATAGAGATATATCTTTGAATTTCGTTTATCTTTATAATCTGTGTTGTCATCAATGATTTTTATAGAAGCCATGAAGGTATATCTCGTTAATAAAATATACAATAACATTTGTTTCACCTGAATTCAATGATGAATTTTAATCCATCGTTTATTTCGTTGATTGAAAAATGTTTTATACGAATTCAGGGTTTTATCTTCATACGTTTTATTGTTCGAATATAATAAGAATTTGTTTGTCAAGATCAGGCAAACGAATGACTGTGTATATTTAACGAATAGAGATTATCAAAAACCTAAACAAAGAATTGATAAAGGATCCTTTGAATGAACGAAATCGGCAACCACTGAATGTCATCGGACCGATATTATGAATTATTATTTGGAAAAATAAAACTGAACGGCAATACACTTCCTCGGAAAATGATACGAAACCCGTTGATTTTTCCAAAAAATTCATCGCTACAAAAATCTTTTCCCGTTGATGAAAAATCCTTCATTCGTGTGTCAATTGATCCACGAAAATTTGTCAAAAAGATGTTGAAAAAGCCCAGGTCTGATTCGACCAGCAGTACTACTACTTGGCGCAACGAATTATCGTAATTCTAGCCTCGCTGGTCACCCGTCTCCCGTATAGAGTGTAATAATCCTCGACCAGTACTATAAACATAACCTGTGCACAGACTCGGCACTCACTTTCAACGCTCCGCGTTCGTTCCGGCAAAGACTTTCTTCGCGTCTCGCGCATTCACGCGCATTCCCCGTTAGAAGCGAGAAACGATCGCGGGCTCTGGACAATCGTAGCCCCGCGTGTGTGCGATGATTCGAAAAATCGCGCACGCGCGACGCGAGGAAAGGGAAAGCGACATGTTTGCGTCCGCTGGAATCTTTTCGTCGAAAAGCCCGGAGGTGAGCATAATATACGCGTATACAGATATTAAAGTGGCATAATGAATAACTCATCTTGAGGCAAAGATCGGTTAATACGTATATACCGAATGTTAACGAACGCGCGGGGTATCCCGGAAGTGATGTAGCATTGCCGGAGGGAAGGACGCCGAATATGGGCCATCATGGCGCGATCGGTAAATCCCCCTCCTCGCGCAGTTAAAGCGATAATACACTCACCCTTTTTACCGGGCGATTTTACCAATTAAAGTTATGGCTCTCATTACTTTGGATTGAATATTTTTATTCTGTTGAATCTTTCAATCCATTTTACACCAATTATATTACCATAAATCGACTTGCATGTCGTTATGTTATTCTTCAATGTGTTAAAATATTTAACTATAGAGGGCAAATCAACCAATAAATGAACAACTAAAAAACGCCACTAGTGACTGAACACCGGTGTTAAAGTCACTATTATATAGAAAGAATAGAATCATTTATTGTAACTGGTCGACTTATTACTATGTCCTGTCCATTCGTGGAGTCATCCTAGGTCTGTGAACAAATTGATTTGGCTCAATCATCATCATCGTTTGGGGTTTTTGAAATTATTACGTCATGCTTAAATCTCGAAGTGTCAAACTTCAAAAACTTCAAGATACCACCTCTCGGTCAAATTGAATCACTTTCTGATTTATAGCCGATCATGTGCTCCGCCATTTTGAATCGAAAAGGTTGCCAATCGGAAAACTCCCTATTGGCGTATGCCATATCGACGAATCAAAATCGAATCAGCCTTAATGTGAAATTTTTGGAATTGAATTCAGAATCGGTGAGGTCGGAAAAACGCTGCATATACCAATTATTTTCATTAGAATCAAATAATTCGTAGGTAATTTTTAATTGTACAAATAATTGTTTTTTTTTATCTGACACATTGTGACACGGTTATTTTTTTTTTTTATTCCATCCGTGTAATCACGTCGATTATCGGAGTAAAAGTTTGCAAAGCATATCTCGAACAATTAACATTGAATAAACGATGGGATAAATAAATAATTAGTGTCATTTCGAAGTAACGAATTTCCCTCCATGGCAGATAGAAATTATACCCGTATGTCATGTCTTCGAGGGTCATATAGTAAGGCGCAAACGCTCCTGTATATACAAAACCAACGCCATCGCGGACCAGCCCGAATACGCTCTCACTTTCGAAATGGTAATTATTTAATGCGAAGCACGAGAGAACAGGTATATATACGACGGAACTCACACGAGAATCACGAGATATAGATCCCTCTGGGTACGAAGAAATGCCCTCTTTCGCTCGACATCAACGTCACAACATTACTTTTACATTATGTTATTGCGAGAGGGCAACACGCGTTTCTACAGCTTCCTTTCGTTTTTTTTTTCTTCTTCTTTCACGATGATATGGGAACGAGATAGGAATTCGAACGCCCGAGCATGGCAAAGCTCGCATACCACACCAGAGATCTCCTCTCTGGCATAACAAACTTTCGTCCCGGACTCGCGTTGGCGCCACCCTGACTCGAGCCCCGGGGCTAGCACACAGTATCGAGATTCAGAGACATATATTTTTTTTTTTCTCCCGCGTAATCTTCCGATTATGCAAAGAGTATCACATAAGTCAAATTAATTAAAGATAAACCAATGTTCTCGGGTCAGAGTTCTTCCTTTGGAACCCCGGAATTTTTAAGCAGCGAATTCAAAATCGGAAATCTGAAAAACCTATGAAACATATTCAAAAGTAGATGTTTTGTTTCAAAGCAGTTTCAAGAAAAATAACAATAATAATAAAGCTCAAACGATCAAAAAGAAATGATCGCGGAGGTTAGCTCGTTTGTAAAGTCTTGGACCTTGAACATCTTGGATTTCTCAACGAGCATCAACGAAATTTGAACTTCAAAAAAGTTCAATGGTTTCACGGATTTCGTAATGAATTAAATATATATTGATGATGACCCAAAAGCTAAACGAATACCGACACTTCGCAAAGTTTGCCACACTTTTAGATCATAGCCCATGCCATCCAGGCTGCTGACTCAATCGACTGCGAGAACATGTTTTTTTCATATACATGTAGACTTTATGGTGCGTGTGCTAATGGTAATCGGTGATCGTTTGTGACCTTCGACGACCAGCAGTGCGAACTTGGCTTGCATACGAATTCAAAAGCCTCCGGGGAACGACATCGCGTGTGGTGCATGCCTCAACTTTTACGTGTGCGGTCTCGCAAAGAAAGAAGAAAGAAAAAAGAACTTTGTACCAGTGCGATTGCAATGGAGCGTATAATCTCGTTGGGCAATGGCGATCTCGATGGATCGGGAACGTTGACAAGATATGTACGTTAGATTGCAGAAGAGATTGGTATGGACATGTCCATATGTAGGAACGAACCACGAAGACACAAGGAATATAGCCTTGCAGATATAAATGTTATATAATAGCGAATAACTATGGGGAAGAAAATAACAGAAATAATTTCCACAATCAAGTATAGGCTGAAATTATTCTTTAAGAAGAATAGTTTTTAACAAATATTGTTGGTCTACATTTTTCATCGGCATTATAATTTCGAAATTCTTAGATGTTCCATACTGATATATGAGAGGCTGAGAACAATGGCAACATCAATTTTGTTGCATCAAAAGACACCGCTGCCCAGTCCGATGTACATTTTTCGAGATCGTAGTAAAAATCATTTCCTTTCGTTTAAATATCTCTTTTTCTATCGAAGCGATTATCATACGCTAAAAAGTGTTGCAAATGCTCCCCAGTCTCTCCCAAACTCCAGGCAACGTGCATGTTTCGCGCGTTTGTACCTCGGGGCACGACGACGTTGACACTTTGTCGAGGCGTCGTGTGCACGAGGCGATAGGTGACACAACTGAAAGTACCATAAACCACTGTATGTTCTTGCATAATACGATCCTATATGTTGATGTACGTGCGGACGGGCTCGCGCTCGTTCGTGTAAACAGCTACGGAGAAGCCAGAATGTTCGAAAGATTGCTCCACCAGATATTTGCAAAGAATTTTCCAAGTGTATTTTCCACCTTAGGGACATAATATGGTAACCATGTTGTATTTTTTTTCTTAATTACTCGACGTGCAACCTGTATATATGCACGACTATCGACACTTTGTCCTAAATTTTAAATGAAAATATACGAGTGAGCACGTAGCATATTATTAGTATGTCACTGGACTTTCCACCATATGACGTAACTCATTGTCTAGTTGGCCCACGTGAGAACAATTTATTTGTGAAATATCCGACAGTAAAAAAAATTTGGGTATACAGAGTGCTTAAAAAAATACCATGAATTTGTGCGAAACATCGAAAAAAGTTATACGTTCATTATATAAAATTTATATTTTTCATAACGCCATGAAAATCACGTCGAAAATTATGCTTTGGAATAATGAATGAAATTTATGTTTCACGTAATTGTCCAGCTATTTTTTTTTTATTTTTTACATTAGTTCTTTTCCACCGAGATATGCCAGAGCAATTGGAATAATTTTAATAGTCACAAAATCGAAAAAATAAAAATCTATGGATCGATGCATGTGAGATTCTGACAAGGCTGCCAAAAATAAATCATCGCTAATTCTAATTAATTTAATTCAAATACATTTGGATAAATTAATGTTTTTTTTTTTTAAGAAATAAAATAAAATAGAACGGGAAACCTAATTCATGAAAAGCTATCGAGCAAAGACTTTTCATGCGAATAAAATAACGATCATGGGTATTTGGAGATTGGCAATAATCAATAAAGGGATTCAAATTTTATCGAGTTACGATATGTCTTGAATAATTATAATAAACGATTTCAACTCAATGGAAGTAAGAATACCGGAAAATTGAAAATCCTCTCGCAGTCCTCTCTCGTCAATGCATGAGAGAATTGTTTTTTTTTTTAAAGGTATCAACTGAAAATTTATCGGCACGTATTCGACCGTGCAGTGAATGCAAAAAGAAACTTTTTTTCCGTGTAAAAATTTTATACCTGTATGCGACATATTCGCCGCTCGTACGATTGCATCATCGTGAGATTCTCGTGTGACAAACGTGTCTGATGATCTCGCTCTCGGCTTCCTGGTCGGGTGACAATCCCGTTTGTTACGTCGACGTGACAGTTTTGATCCTCCGCGTCTCGGCTGTCGCGTGACATAAATTCCCACCGCGATCGGCAAATTCGCATGCTAAACAATCTCCAACGAACAAACTCACGTGATTTATCATAATTGAACTTAACACCAAACACACACGACGTGCGTATATACATATAAACGGAAAAATTTCATTTCAACAAAGCCTGTGGTACGAGAAATTTTTGTAAAATGAAAACTTGTATTCTTGCTGGATATAAAATAAATCGTAAAATGAATGAATTAGAAAAGAAGCGTGATTATTAGTTAAAGAAACAATTAATTTTATCAATTATGCTTTTGTTTTATGATTTTCTTATATAATTGTAAAATTAAATTAATTGTGCTAATTATCGATATTTTCACGGTATTAAAATCAATGTTATGGGAATTTCAAAATTTTATTGAAAACTCCGCGTAATCCAGAGAGCCCGGAGCTTCATCGCTTCCCATGATGAGTGAGCATGTATTCATAGACCATTTATCAAAGCAAACAAAACAATTACACAGCTGTAGTATTATTATATTGGTCTCGAACCATTTATATTTTTCGTTTCATTACGAGAGCCTCATCCAGCGTCATGTTAATAGTTATGAATTCCCTCTATGCATGGTTATTATTCGTTCGTCAATCTTGTTGACATAATGCGATGTTACAAGAAGCTCCGACGTCGTTTTAATGATCAAAAATTCTCTACGGTTATTATTAATTCGTGAATATAATTGACTTCGCGAGCACCTATGAATATGCTTGTAGTTATAATAGTTAGTTGTTGGTTTCCTCCTACCAAATTACGCGGGAGACACACGTTGAACTGGAAAATAATTAATATCCTCGTTACTGCTCGGATCAACGAAAACCTGTCATTATCGACTATGGCAAGTGAAACTTGTAAGATATACTTATAGTATATATACACGATGTATTTATATCGCGGTTAACGAACTCCTTAAATTATTGTACAAACGATCATATATATTTACGAATAAAATTGAATTTTGTTGAAAATTCATCGATCCAATTATTATGATCTGTATGTGCTTTGCTCATTCGTGCAAATCCTCTGGTCAAAGTATCCCAAGCGAGTAAATTGATTCGCGAACTCGAGCAGCGAAAAATCGTTGCACATTAAATGCAATAATTCGTTTAGTAGAAAAATAGATTTATGTGGAAACGGAAGTTAAAACGGTAGCGGAAATTGGTGGGATATTTATACATACGTTGAATGAAGTCATTACAAATAATCAGAATTGTGAAAAAAATTTCGATTAAATTGTTTTTATAGAACTATTCATAATATGTGTGTTTTTTTTTTTTTTTAATTATTTCGAGAGTTTTCCATTCGAGCCTACATCTTTAGTTTGTAATTTAATTTTATAGTTAAAAAAATGTGGAAAAACATCACCACTTTTGTTTCTTGTAATTTTTTAGTATTTTTCTATTATTTTGTTCTTATTATTATTTTAATATATACGTTCGTATATATAAATCAGGCGGACAATTGGAATGTGTTACAGACACACCGTATAATTCCAACGAAGAAAGTGAAACATAATACGCCACTCACGCGGCGAAAGAAACTCCACCCAAGAGATTTGTATCTTTGTCGTGAAAAGAAAGAAAAAAAAGCCGAGAAGCACGAGCTCGTGATATCATCCATCTCATATTTGGTCGGTGTGACCAAATGCTTCTCTCACGAGTCGCAAAAAAAAGTGATCGCAATGCACGCTGTAAGAATCTGCATCCCAGGTGAATGTGAGCCAACACACGTTTACTTGAGAGCAAAATTTTCTCGATACAATATCATCATGTACTTGCGCGTAGTTAAGAAAATTGTTATAAAACCAAGTTCGAAAAAAAAAAAACGACTTGTAATATTTTCCCGAAATTTACGAGAACAAAGAAATCGTCGAATATTTGCAAAAATCATTGAAAAATTAGAGTAACTTTGTTTGAATATTTTTACGTAAGTTTGGATCTATGAATCTTCGAGGCTAGAAGTATAGGAGGATTGGGGAGAGCATATATTATGAGACACCCATGACTATTCCGCTTCATGGATGTGACCTGAATATTACGAGGATTCGAGTGAAAAATATTCAGACGTATTTTCAAACTTCTGGTCAACTAAAAATAGGTAAATAGGCGCGTAACACGAGGTTCAATTATCATTATACCAATTGTTTTAAATTTTTCTTTCAGTTTTTATTTTAAAAAATTTCTACGATTATTGTTAAAAAATTATAACAAGTGGTTTTTCGTTGATGATGGATAAAAGGGCAAAGTACGACTTGCTGCTCATAGACTGCATTAGCCACAATATGGAATGTCGAAGAGTTGAAAATAGCTGTTAATAATTTAAGAATTTTTAGCGGACATTCAGAGTATTTCCAGTATTGAAACTTTCTTTCGGTACATTGAGACTACATTGCGACACTTGGGTAAATGGTTTTACAAACTCGTCTCAAGTCCGATATATTCCGTTAGTCTTAAGTCAGTCGACGTGAAGAAGGCATACATAGACGTTACGGTATAGAAAAAGTATATAGTAAGATTGTCAATAACGACACTTTGTCTCAAGAACGTACGAGTGGCCAACTTGAATTCTGCAAGAGATTTTATTTGAACGCTCGTGAGTGGATTATCGAGTGCATATATACGGGCGCGTGGTGCTCCTCCGCTCATAATCGCGAAGTATAATAATTATTCACCGCTGTGCCTCGTACAGCTTTGCAAGGAAGTCTGACTGCGGTGTTTTCTTGCGCATGTTGTACGTTATTTTGTTTTTTTTTTTTTCGCATATTTTATGACAAATCGGAAAAATTCTCGTAAAATTCAAATGAAGCTTTACGGCAGCTAATTTTTTTTTTTCTCCGCCATCTATAACGCAAAGTTCGTACATTTTTGTACGTCTTTGAAATATCGACGAGCAACTTTACACCAGTAGAACTTTAAAGGTTTCAGTTTTGGAAAGTTGACAACGAATTTGTTTGACGGGAAGTCGAACCTTGACGCGAAATTGGTTAATTTTTCGTCGACATAGTGCGCGATATCGCATGAGTATTTTATTTCGAAGAATTTTGAGGTGCAATATATGTGTTTGAGTACCGGATATTTAGGAATAATCCCTTTAAAAATAAGGTTCTTCAAGCCTCCGAAAGCGAACAAAACAGAAAATAAAACGAGATTGCTTCAAGAGTACATCGAACTTTGTGGAGTTTTTCGACGGATTTGAGCAATTTTTTATTCGCAAAAGCATCTCTTATACTTTCTACAGAGTCCCTGACTCAATTATCAAGAGCTGACTGAATTTTGAAGGTGCTAAAACTTTTCTCCTCGCGTTCTCCGTATAATGTATAAATTTATATAGTTGAATATCGAAGAAACATTCGAACCATGACGTTTTTGCAAACGTAACAGATATTACGAGACACGCATATATATATATATGGATAATATATAGAGTTATACATTGTAAAGAGTTACACAAATTGGACCCCTGACCAGCGGCAAACTTCGAATCGAAGGTCAGGATTATAAAATTTATCCCCACCGATCCAGTATAGTGGCTAGAGAGCAAGTCGGTCGTTCGATTTTCTCAAAGTTTGTCTCGATCGTCGTCCCGGTCATCGAGCATACACCTCCTTGCGTACATTTCGACTCTCACGAAATTCTTTGCCGGTCTTTCCCTTTCGAACATTTAGTCACGAATTGTTGTTCGCTCGGGTACGATCGCGACAGACTCTCGAACTTTTTCGCACGTGATACCAGTCGATCAGCTGGTAAAGCGTTTTTTCTTTTGTTTTTCCGAATTTCACTGTCGGATCAACGTTTTTTGTTGGGCAAATTCAAAATTAATTTGTACAAAAATAAAATATTCTTCGGATCGAAAAAATTGTGAATAGTGCGATAAGCAAAATTGTTTTAAATAGGGCAATTAACAAAAAATAATAATAATTTTGTATGCTACCGGTGAAATTTCCCAGGAAACACAAGGAAATCTTTCTCGTAGGTCTTATTACTATTAATAATAATCATAATATAGTAATAATAAATCATTTAGAACTTACTTGCTGTCCGGAGGCCAACCGAATTTTTGATTAATTGGTACGCGAGTTCCAACTTATCTCAGGTTTATCGGTAATAATCCATTTTATGTCGTGAAGCTATTGGAAAAAATTTACTTTCAGACTCTGCAGTAAAAAAAAAAAATTGTTTCCCACGATTCGGGTACATTTTTGTTAAAATTTTTGTAAAACCTGTTGGAATAAAAGAGTATTAAACACACTGTTTAAGGAAAATTGTTCCGACGTTTGTTCTACATTTAATATTTTTCGCGCAAAAAATTGGTGAAAAATCGAACATTTTTTGGCCCAACAACAGCAACAAAGTAGAAACCTCCCTTACGGAAAATTGGTCTATAAGGATGGGAAAAAATATACAAACAGTACGAGCGTGAATGCAATACATTTTGTGAAAATTGCTAACAGCAAAAAAAAAATACTTTTTCGAATTGAAAATAAAGGGATTATGTTATTTTTTTATGTTCAAAGGATGAGGTGGAGTGGTTCAAGAAAGGAGCGAGGTGCCGAGAGCAAAACGGCTATCATCCTGCTTGTCGTCGCATTGACTCCCGTTATTTGTTCCGCGGGGATTCTCGATCCTTGGCAATGGGCACGAAGTGATCGGATCGAAGTTAACATCCCCTGGTTACCCTGTAATTATCTAGAAATATTCATTTATAATTTTCGTCATACTCAATCGAATGTTAAATTAAAATTTTCAAATCTAATTTTTAAAATGCCGATTCAATGAAAATAATTTTTCTTCAAATAAAACCGCATCTTTTCAAAACGGTTCATAAAAACATGACCAAACTGCTTGTCGCATCATGGGAGGATCGATGAGTCTCTTCATGATTAAAAGAAAAATTTCCCAATATCTAAATTTTTTTGTGATCTTTCCATTCGACGACAAGACACTGTGCTTGCAGAGGTTTGCATTTTATTTGACGCATTTTATTTCACAGTCGAGAACGAGACACGTTGCTACGACGAGTTAGGCTGTCTCAACATCACCCGAAGCTGGTACCACCTCATCCACAGACCACTGAACGTATTTCCTTTGCCGCGCGAAGTCATCAACACCAGATTTATACTCTACACGAATGAAAATCCGACAGAAGTAAGCCATGTAATAATATTTGAATGAAGGAAATTCTAGGGGGAGTCTCATACGATTTTTGCCAAAAGACGACACAATAAATAGTTGCCTAATTAACATTCTATTCACGAATATGATTTGTTAAGGATCCTGGAGCACGCGGTAGCCTCAATTTTTTAAATGAACATTCACTGATTTCTTATAAAATTTATTAAAAAAAAAAAAAACTGTTATGCAACATTCACTCATTTAAAAAAAAAAAAAAAGAAAAACTCGATATTCCTATAAGAAAAATCAGCTAAAATCTGCTGAGAACATAATTTGAAACAATTGTTCATACTTCACGTTCAGAATCACAGTTTTTTTTTTAATCTTCAGCTAAAATATGCGTTAATTTTTTTTTTATCTTATTTCTTACGTTACGATAGTATCTCAAATATTTTTTATTCAAGTGCGCACTTTTATTTCATCATTGCCGGGCGCTCATCCGCCGTCTTATCTTCATTATCAATCGCTCGTCTCGCGAAGCAGCTCGCGGATTTTTAATTGGTTCCCTGCAATGAAAACGCGTTAATTGTGCACGGTCGACTCATGTTCAGTCTTAAATTACATCGTAACACAAATTAACGGTGTACTGAAGTTATTTTTTTCCCCTCCGTTTCCCTTAACTCGCGCATTAAAATTTCACACCTGTTTCGTAAATTCCGGAAGTCTGTCGTGGTTTTTTTTTTTTTTTTTTTTAAATATACAACACTCGACGAGGAAGGAAGCAAAGTCAATTCACGGAACACTTAGTAAAATTTCCATAGCCTGTGTAATGTAAATACGTTCGTGCATTGATTTTCCATTATTCGCGATTTATCTACAGGGCCAAATACTCATCGCCGCCAAGGACAAATCTATCAAACGTTCAAATTTCGATCCGAAGCGTCAAACGAAATTCATCATTCACGGTTTCATCGATACACCTCTGAGCAATTGGGTGAAGGTGAGTCGTTTTGGTAACTCGTGATGAGCGTTAATTCAATATTTCTCGGGCGACAAGCAACAAAAATGACATTGCGCGTCGTTTCTTTGTTTTTGTAACTTACACAGGAAATGAGAAATGAATTGCTCAAACACGATGACTACAACGTGATTATCGTCGATTGGGCAGGTGGCAGCCTTCCACTTTACACCCAAGCGACTGCCAATACCAGACTCGTTGGCATGGAGATTGCCCACTTGATCAAGCATCTACAGGTAGAAATCTCTCTCTCTCTCTCTCTCTCTCTCTCTCTCTCTCTCTTGAAAATATCATTCGTGACCATTTGTTAAAACAATGATGAATAATTAGCGACCAATGTACCTTCTTACAAATTTGGCAACTCTTTCTATTCGACTGTGCATTGTTTTTAACGTTTCAAATTTCGAAAAACAATCATACCAAGTTATTCTCAATAAATCCAAATGAACATGACGATTTTTTTCCAGATCGGTAATATCATTCATAGTTTTTTTCGTCATGAAACGCATTTTTAATTATACTTCTCCTCGAGATATCAAAGTCTCTGCGTCCTTGATCTTTCGTAATTGAGATTCAAGTTCATGCAAACAAAATCCTCGCAGACGAATTACGGTTTGGACATGAAAGATGTTCATCTGATCGGTCACAGCCTCGGAGCTCATACAGCTGGTTACGCAGGTGAAAAATTGGAAGGTAACATCGGGCGTATCACGGGGCTTGATCCAGCGGAGCCTTACTTTCAGGGAATGCCAAGTCATCTGCGCCTCGACTGGACCGATGCCGAGCTCGTGGACGTTATTCACACTGATGGAAAGAGCATATTTTTCCTAGGTGAGTTTTAATTTATATCCGTATAAAATAAGATATTCTTCGTACGAAACGCAATGTACGCGAGAAAATATCTCAAGCTGCAGGCCGTCATGAAATAATTGATAGCTTTCATTTGCTCCACTTATTCCCGTTCATCATGCATGCAATGAAAGGATCCTTTATGAATCTCGTATCTCGCATCAAATTTTATAAAATTCATATCGAAAAACAATCATACTCGCTGTATTCAATTTTTACTTCACATACGCTCACTCGCTCCAATATCGAAGAGATTTACTTTTTTCTCAGTGTACCTATCAAAAGATAATTCGATGAGGAAGCAGAAAATGAGCGTTTACTGTTAGAAAGAGTCATGGTGACTCGTTCATATAGCAGAGCAAATGAGTTCGAAATATAACCATTATGACGAGGCAAATGCGCATAATAGCATACTATTTAATAATTAATCCTTTTGACGGCAAACGAAGAAAGTAAAGAAAAAATCGATGAAACCTACGATAATAATGTGTCGTTTTATGCCATCAATGTCACTGTAGAGGTTATTGATCTATTGCCGCAAACCAGTACGCCCATTTGTTGCTAAATCACGCATTGTACCGTTGATTCATCCATACAAAGAATTGTACAAAGGTTTATGTATTTTTCAACTCGGCACTATAATTTGATGAGTACACGATGCTCCTATACCCGGCGAAATTTAGAAATTGTGGTAGACATATCTAGACGACAGTCGAATAACGAGACTGTGACTAAGAACTTCCAGGATACGGAATGAGTCAGCCGTGCGGGCATCTCGATTTTTATCCGAACAACGGCAAGGAGCAGCCAGGCTGCACGGATCTAAGCGAGACAACCCCATCCCTGCCGCTGACACTTATACGCGAGGGCCTCGAGGAAGCCTCGAGGGTCCTCGTTGCTTGCAATCACGTGAGAGCGATAAAACTCTTTATCGAGAGCATAAACTCAAAGTGCCAGTATGTTGCTCACGAGTGCAACAATTATGCGAGCTTTCTTCGCGGCGAGTGTTTCTCGTGCAAGAGCAACAGCAGCCTGAGCTGCGGTGTGATGGGCTATCACGCGGACACGAGTCCGGCATTAATAAAACGAAAGGCCATGGGTCAGGACGCCTCGGCGCTTCTTGGCTCGAAATTCTTCTTCTCTACGGGAAAGGAAGATCCTTATTGCAGTGAGTACGATCATGCTAATTGAACTTTTAGTAAATCCGACAGTCAATCGAATGTGGCAAAAAAAAAACGCTGATGCTGTTTTGGAAAAATATTCAGCCCGAATTGATTGACCGCTGATTAGGATATTGCTTAAGAATTTTAATTGAACTGGGTGTTTAAAATTCGTGGCATTCCCTACAGTTGATTCTTTATGACAATTGTTATTGCGGCACGTCTCTCTACGTTTTCACGCATGCAATTATTTCTCTCTGACAAACATACAGACCGTTGATTTGTCTGCATCTTTACGCGCGGAAATGCAATGCAAACAAAATGGTGATCAAAATTGCCATCTTCTTATCCAGTAAAAAGCAACGTTTGGGAAATTGGTGACTTAGCCACCATGTGTTTTTTTAAAAACTATTTTGCTAAAAAACAAAACGCTGCACTACTTTAATCGTTTGACATTGATGACCTTCCGACAACAGGGCGTCACTACAGGCTGACTATAAATCTTGCGAGGCCTCCAACCGCCGAAAGTTGGGTTCAAGGATTCATGAAAGTCACACTACACGCCGATAACAAAGTTATTCGAAACATGGATCTTACCCCAAGGTCAGCCGACAAATACGACGCGAGTCGCTTCGCGGTCTCTCGAAATTTTCGGACGATTTCCATGAGCTCTTTATCTCCTAAACTGTGTTGCTTCGTATGTTTAATCGATTCAGCGGCTATATGAAACTCGAGCACGGAACTACGACGAAAATCGTCGTGGCGCATCCCGCGGGGGCGACCGGAGACCTCGGGAAGATCAGGAGAGTAGAATTGTCGTGGGCCTACGATATGGACGTTCTACAGCCGAGATCACTTTGCTTCTTCTGGTGCAACGACAGGCTCTACGTCGACAGTATACTCGTCGATATCATGGAGCTTCCCGGTCGAGGGTGAGTTTAATTTTTCCAACCAATGTTCATTCATTGACCGTTAGGGTTACTTGGGTCTCCCAGATCCGATGAAAAATATTCAGACTCTCTCCGTTCTCTCATTCACGCAAGATTTCAATTGCACTTTAACGAATTTATATGGCAAACTATCGAATCAACACATGCGATTCGAGTTGACAAGCGTCTTGTTGACGGTCTTTTCTGGCTCGAAAGAATAACAATATGTTGATGACATTATATAATTAGAGGCAGCGATGAAAACGAGATCTGGAGGACCCAGTGAGCTTAGCAAAAATTAAGTGTCTTCTCATTGGATTACATCCGTTTGGGGATTACTCTTTGGCTTAACATTCGTTAACGCATATATTCTCGCGAATCTCTCAATTGCACTATACTTTTTTTCATCTCTTTGAAAATCAACGCTTCGTTACGACGCACTTATTTGTCCATCAGAAAAAGGGAAACCGATTTGTCGAGCAAGCTCTGCTCGGCTAGCAGGCAAGAGTACGCGGAAATCGCGAGTGGCTCTACCGCCTCGTTCGTCGACAACTGTTGACGATACATTCTTCTCGCGCCTACCGTGCGGGGACAACTTATACGATGATTCGATCGACCATGATAGTCGATGACTGTATATAATCATGCGGATAAAAGAAGCCGGAGGGTCCATGCAATCGTATGAACAATCCGTTGTCCCGATCGACGGGAGAAAGTTCAGGATTTTCATCTCAATTACTTCCACGACTGTTCGCAGATGTTCCATAAACAGACGGAGTCCCTCAACGTGGAGTTGAGACAATGCTTTAGCCGGAGGAACTCTGAGAAAGGACCGCAGGTGTTGGGATTTTTCGACGATCCAGCATATCGGACCTTGTGGCGAGTGTAATACGCGATTCCTCCTTTGTGTGTGATTCAACGGTGACACTTTGTAGTATACAATAACATTTGTAAATTTTGTAAATACAAATAGTTTAGGATCCACACCGACCAGATTTGGAACTATAACGAGAACGTCAAAAGCTGCAAACAATTTTAACAGATCTTGGTTTAGGCTTAAGGCTTCAACGAGTACGTTCGTAAATCACATTTTTGACAGAGCCCCAATCTTATATACTTAGGATGAATCGGCAGGATTTTTTTTCCCCCAATTTTTGTCCAGCTTTGGTCATCATACTCCGAAGAACAGAACTCCAAAGGCAAGTCAGTCGGATAAACATTTTGAGTGCTAAGTTTCGAGCGTGAATATTCGTATGCTAAATCGTATGTGGGAATATTGCAAAGGCAAAATTCCATCCAACTGTTGGTCGCATATGAGACAGACTGGTAGAGACGCAGAATTGTGTCCGCAGTTTCCTTTTTGTATATAAATACTTTTATTTTTGAACAATACAATATTGAATAATTCATAGCAGAGATAGATCGCTTTGCTTACTTTTCTCATCACGTATTATTTGTAGAAGCGTCGACCTTTGTGATATTTTTCTTGTTATAAGACGTTTTAAGGACTCGCGAAGTGACTCAAGTGTCAAATCCGTGTGTTTATCTCGAAGTTTAGGTTTTTGCCGTTAACGAATAGATGTCATGTACAAAATCAAAGTTTGTATTATTATTTTTTGTCACGTGTAATAAAAAAAAAAGATTGACTCGACTATATTTTTATATTGTCAACCGATCATTCGTCGTCCAGCAAGCAAATTTGGTGGAGGGGAGTCGATTCTGCCGCGCCGAAAATAGGTAAGTCGTCTCTCCCTTTTTTTTTTTAAGATCCTCGAACGGTCGCCGGTATGATAAACATCTATTTTATTTTCTTTCGTACCTGACGAGTCTCCGGTGGTCAGTCAGCGAGCATGCATGACGACCGCGACGTTTCTTTGGTTAGGTATAGTCATAATAATTCCCCGAAGGAAAAAAAATCCCCAGATGGCAAAAAACCCAAAAGTAGCTGACGGGGGCTGCCAAAAGCAACTGGATCGATTCAATAACTGGGACATCTGTGAATGTGATAAATGGTGCTGCAGATATTTCCTTCTTGTCTCATTGAACGAGGTTTACTGACGTTCTACTGACCATTCTTGAGATCGGCCGAACGATATTAAGTTTTCAATATTTTTTTCGGGCAAATTGTTTAACGGCACAGCTTATCGATGATTGTCGGATTAATGAGAACCGTTACTCGTTACACGACGGTTATTTGTTATTCGTTTTTGAGATACCACAAAAAGAAAAATAGGTGTGAAGTTAGGCGATTTTTTTTAATCATTTTTCTTTATGACTCATTTGAAGTGCAATCGATTGTCGGTCATTAACATCATAATTGAAACGTTTATCGGAGCTTCTGTATCTTGAAGAAGAAAAATGTAAATACACAAGACGTAACCGTACAGCATTACAGATCTAACGATAATTATGAGCAAGGGGAAAGGATTTCTGAAAAAAAAAAAAAAAAAAAAATTCTTCGGCCTCTATTTCGCACCGTGATCTATGAGAAATTCGATCATCTTTGGGGCTCAGCTAGTCCTAGCGAAGAATAATTGTTAAAAAAACAGAAATCGAAAAAAAAAAAAATCCAAAATCAGAAAATCAAGGGAAGTCTGAAAGGTTTCGCGCAGTGAGGGATCGAGATTCTACTCGATTGCCATCGGGATCCGATAATTCCCAACCGGAAATAATGGAGAGAAGAAAAATTCGAAATTTCAGAAGCGAAAGTCAAGGGAAGTCTGACGGTTTCACCTATTCGGGGATCGAAAATGTATTTTCTTTTGAAAAATAGATTTTCTAGGTCTCAATTCCAACCTCTCTACCGCTAGTAGAGCAAAGTCCCGAAAACGAATTGACTACATGGCAAAATTTAGAGCTTTTTATACGCTGATTGTTTGCTACAATTATTATTTTTGTGCTCTTAGAGTACTTAAAAAAAAGGGCTCCGATAGCTTATCATGAAGATGGCAGAGCTCTGCGGTTATCCGAGAAGCCTTCACGCTTCTCCTGACTCCCAGTGCGAAAATTTCGAAATTTTTCTTTTTTTATTATTATATTCTCTACTGTGAGAATAGGTGGATCCCAAAAGTGATCGTGTATACCTTATATGCGTAATGCTTCCTTTGACGCTTCCCTATATATAGGTGCGAAATTTTTTTTGATATGCTATCCAATAGCAAAACTAAATCAGGCATGTAATAACTTCGTTTCTGATGTCTATGCGTACTCCGACCAGTGTGAAAAATTAGCAATTGACCCGAGCTTATCCAATTATTGGTAAAAAGCTTCAGTAATTTCTTCGCATGATGTATATGTTTTGCGGATGAACGATTTACGATGAAAGGACCATGGGACATCGAGCAAAATAATAGCGCCTCGGGCACCGATACAAGAGAGAACCTTGACATTTCGGACGTTCGGTGTCCCCCTCGTTTTGTCATCCAGCGTTGTATGTTTTCTGAAGCGACGGAGCTGCTGTATTATTAACTTACAGTGGAAGCTCTCATAACTTTATGCGTTATCGAGGGCAAGCAAAAATCGAAACAAAAATTTTGCTTCGAGTTGTGCCATAGCTCATATCAGCTTGCAGCTGATATGAGAAGATTCCTCTGCACATACGTACATACATATAAAGACGTAATGGTAAAAAGATAATTTATAGCATATCCTCCACTCCATCTCTTTCTTCCTCGTGCCAGTATAATTTTCGATCGACTTTATTTCGGAGCTTTATTCAAGTCTTTCGATACAACCCCAATTGGCACATAAAACTTGGTGAGGAACCAGGCTCTTTCAGAATAGATTTTTATGGTGTTTTTTTTTAATATGACAACATTGCTAAAATTAATAACAAAATAACAATAACAATAGCTAAAGTAGTGATTAATTTCACCTGAAAACATATGCTATCGTGAGGCCTTTACTTTCATTATTCGCATAGCTATACCGACAATTTGCATTTTTATTTTTCATCGACGTTCAGGGACGAAAATTTATTATGCAGTTGCGAATTCTTATCCCATGTAAAGTCCTCTATGATTTTTTTTTTTAACTCGGCTTCTGACTCATAAACTCACTGGCTCGATGCATTTTTGTATCAATCAACTTGTGCAGTGATATTATGCACTAGGAGGCAATGTCCTCTCCGGAATTGAAGAGTAAATTTGCATATCGAATCAACAGCCATTATTCACAAAGTTCGATCGATGAATCGTGTATTTGGATAAAATTTTTGAGATCCTCGCGAACCTGTCTTGAAAATCATCAGGCACCATTCAAATTAATGATAATTGAAAAATTGATTTTCTGAAATCCCATCGCGAACTATTTCCTTTCAGGGTGAAAAAATTCAATGATATCTTGAAAACTCAATTTCCACCCCTGTATAGAATGTTCGTGTCGCGAAATCTCAAATTCGTGATGTATGTGGAAAATATTGTAGTAGGAATTTCAGACTTCATGTAAGACTTGAACTCGAGCGATAATTTGTTTTAAAATATTAATAAAAAAAAAAAAAAAGGAAATATGAAAAGTTTACTATAGAAGAGTACTAATTTTATACAGAATCATTCCAGTACTAAAATCTTTTTGAAACATCATAGATTGTTATCTTTTATAGTGAAAAAAATATTTATAAATATTAGAAAATTCGTAATTACTTCGAATTATTCTAAACTGCAAAATCTCGAATGTGTTTTATGTTTGATTAGAAATTCTAGAGCTCGTTTAATACCTGGCCTAGCTGGAGATGGTCGTATATCACGTCATAATCGATAAAAATTCTCCAACCAAACGTCGAATAATATCCTCGAGAGATATGAGTAAAAAAGAAAGTGAAATTTGCACAAGTCAATTGGGATACGACTAATTTTCTTCAACGCTCCTAGACTCAGTGTCGTGCGCGCGACAGTCTTCCTCCATAGTTGCGTTACGAAAAAAAAAAAAATTATTATTTATTTTTAGTTCTACTTAAAATCGCTCGTCTGCACGTAGCCTCCTGAGCCGAAAAAAGGTTCAAATTGTCCTGGATATGTATTCGTGTTATTTTTCATCCAAGTGACATTTTGTATCACAAGCAGGATCATTAGGGACAAAATGGATAATAAGGTATGATAAAATTAACCTTCAACTTTCAAACCATATCAATGACGACCAGCACACGAGGCAATCCGAAATTCGTCCTTTTGCGACTATATTTTGATCTTAATTATTGTGCTGAAAAACAAACGGATTCAACGATATAAAACATTACATATGAAGGGTAGACCAGGGACCAATTCCTATATATATATATATATATATACGTTGAAGACGACATTCTCGACTCTTCTTCGGTCCATCAATCAGTCGATCCGTCGAAGATCGTCCACCTCCATTTATCTTACCTCATCCTCTCTCATACGGTCTCCCTCTCATAGCCGCGAATATATGTGCCCCAGGCGACACTCTCCATTCTCGCATAAGACCGAGGTGATAAAAGCCCCGAAAGGTTTCAGTGACGAGCATAGTTGGTGTTTTCCATTCATTCGAGAAGCCGGACACGAAACGAAATCGTTATTTTTTTTCTTTTCGTCTTACTTCATTACCAAGCGTCTGTTATAAATTCATCGATAAAAGTGATCGGTTTATTTTATTTAATTTTTTTGTTTCACCGATCGTGATACTGAATTACGATGCAACGAAATTCGCTCGCCACGATAGTGCTGGTGAGCAGTCTATTTGCTGCAACCACGTGTGAGTATCTGGGATTGATAATTCAACGATTCATCGATGATTAAAAAAAAAAAAAAAAAATGGTGCACAAGTGGCTTTAAAAGAATGGCCATCGGCGTAGTGTTGTCGAGGAAAGGCTGTTTTTTATTTTGAAAAATCTCATCTACGATCCAAAGAGCCTTTCATTATTTGCATGACTCTATGAATTTTCTATGATTTCTCGGAAAATCTTGAAAATCTTCGGTACATCTCGCGGTAACCTTTGCTACGCCATCGAGGGGAAGACTAAAGGCCAAGCCACTTCTCAGCAGGCTGCCATCGAATAATCGGTTTTACGCTTTCTCGTGATCTTTCACAGCGATACTTCTATATGTACGTTCATGTGAATTAACCTGACGAGCCATTTAGCGGACAATCGCATTTTAATATCGATATTTTTTTCGTCATATAATTATATAATTATTTTGAAAATATAAAAATTGCGTTTCAATGAATCGACGAGTTTTGTGACTCAAACGTTTTATATATATATCGGTCTCATAGTCTTCCTCCTTGAATTACGCAATAGCTGGTGCGTTAATGTTAATTTATTCGATACCTCCGACGGAGGTCAGCCTCTCTATCACGTTCTCTCGTGAAGACGATTCGAGACTTTCCCTCCGCGGATATATACGCGCCCGCAGACGACTCGCCTCAAGAAAGCAGCGAGATGGTGAGAGAGGATAGGAAACAAGATTCTTCGGACTTGTATGATATTATTATGCGTATTGAAAGAAAGAAAAAGAGGAGGAGGAAAAAAAATGATGCGGCACTCGACTCGTTTTTTCTTTTTTTTTTTTTAATTCGCGCGAGAATCCGCGATCTCGTTGAGCAGTATAATTATAGAAGAGGATATACTTATTAGGATATTCGAAGTGTTATCCCAGAGAAATCATCGATGTATCCTCAAAGTTTTCTCTGCCTATCGACAATTTTTTGAAGACCAATTAGTTTTGCCCTATGCTCATTAAGATTGAAGGGAAGAGCCACACGTGGAGGGGCAATTTTGATCTCGTCTGGAACAAAAGCCTCTTTCAATCCCAATTACGTAAAAAGAGAATTATATTCTCTCAGCCTCAAAATTGTGTATATATTATATGATGGATAAATCGTGAATTTCTTCGCAGGCGTTTCCCAATTTCAGAAAATAAAAGAAGAAAATGGCTCATTCAATCGTGTCGATCGGCACCCAAAGTCTTCGTCTTCATCCTCGGTCTCTTGTCCCGAGAGAAATGGACGTTTTCCAGTCGCTTCGCAATGTGACGCGTACGTCGAGTGCATAGACGGCGAGGGCGAGGAAAAATTGTGTCCCGATGGACTTCTCTTTAATCCCGAAGCGCGTTTTAATTATCCGTGCGGTTATCCGATCGACATTGATTGCGGAGGACGCGCTAAACTCCGTGAGTTATCGTTGATTCTTATACGAGAAAAAAAAATCGTTTCGTCGCAGACCACTAATTTTGCTTATTGTTCTTTGTTTTTAAATTTGCGTCTGCATGTTTCTCCTATAGAATCCGCACAACCTACGGAAGATTGTCCGCACAAGTATGGCTACTTCAAGATCGGCGATGCATCGCATTGCGGACAATTCAAGAATTGCGCCGATGGTATAGGATACGTTTTCGATTGTCCCGAGGGTCTTGCCTTTAATCCCGATAGTTATCGCTGTGATTGGCCCGATCAAGTTCCGTACTGCGACGCCGAAGGTAAGTAAACTCGCTTGCCGATTTTTCATCGAAGAAAATAAGAAAAACAGCGTGCAAATTAGAAATTTGTGCGATGCTTCTATGAGAAAATGATTTGTTCAGTTTAGCTACCTCATGGAGGAAACTTTTTCCTAATTCATGTTTTTTGTACGAATCAAGGCTCGATAGCCACAAATTAGCGACCGCGTTGGAGGTTAAAGCACGCACGAAATTTGAAAAAAAATGTAAATTTTTGTAAAATCTGAACGCCTTACAGGAATTTTTCCAACTTTAATACCGAACATATTTGCCCCCTGGACTGTTAGCTTAAGAATTTTTAGATCGACATTCTCAAATTAACGAAAGATCGAGCGCTTACAAACAATTATTTTGAAAATTTCAAAATTTTCTGAAATCTTCATACCCTTTAAGCGATTCGAGCGAAATTCAATACCAATGATCCTCGTTTCCTGGACTATATTTGCGTGAAAAGTTTCGGCTCGATAGCCTTAAATTTATAACAGTTAGAGCGCGTACAAAATTTTTTAGAAAATTTCAAAATTTTCTAAAATCTTAAACCCTAAAGGAATTTTCTCGTCAAATTCAATACTAATCATGCTTATCCTCTAGACTATATTTGTGTAAAAAGTTTCGGCTCGACGTTTTGGGACATTTTGAACGTATCGGCATGAAAATCTCGAAATATTCGTTCGTGAAACGAAGGGTTGTAAAATGATTCGTTCGGCTTAAAAGTAATTTTGATGAGAAAAAAAAATGGAATTTCGGTGAAAGTCGAATTTCTTCTGAATTTTTCCACGCGGGTTAACAACAAATATGTTAATCATTGAACAAAGAGAGTACTATAGCTGACACATTTCTTCCCCATATTTATCCAACCCAAAGTATCGCAACTTTTTCAATCGAATCATTCTTTTCCGCGATTCGTAAACTAACCTGACATTTGCCTTTAAATAAACAATAAGTTTATACGACGGATTCAATTGCGCGATTAATTTTTGGGATTTTTGCATATCTTTAAGGATGTCTTAAATATAATTAAGCGTAACATTTTATTCTTTTAACTGCCACCCGGCTATGCAGTATATAAGCTGCATAGCGATCAAGCACTGTACCCTTGACGAAAAAAAAATATATATTTTTGCTTTTACTTTTTCCCATGGCCATGGCCTTTTTAGCGATAGCCTCGCATCCATATTCGGTACTGCAAAGTAATCAGCTGTTTCTTCCCTCGTTTTTTTTTTATCAACGCGTCGAGAATAACGAAAGTATAAACGATGGCTGTTATGAGCACGAAGACTCGTGCTGAATAATAACGAATACCATAATTGCTTGAAGAAAATTAACTAGCGCGGCTTGTACGGATAAAACAGCTGCGGTAATATCTCATATGAAGACGATTTGCGACCGCCAAGAGCGTTACAGTCACGGAATACCGAATTTAAGCACACAATTTCATATTTTTGTCTGTAATAAATTCGAAAAAAAGAACAAAAAAAATATACTTTTTCGTTGACAAAAAAAATTATTTATCTAGAGGATACCGGAGTTGGATTGGTATGAATTGAAAAATGCCCTACATATTATTTTTGAACATGGATTTAAAAAAAAAATTCTACCTCAGTATTATAATACGACAGTATAGATTGACTTCACAGCTGATAGTTGAATGATTGAGCGACATGTTTTATCGAAAGAAAAATCCATTCGAACAATCGAGTTAAGAGAGAGAGAGAGAGAGAGAAAGAAAGAGCGAAAGACGAAAAGCTAATCATTTTCATTTTAAAAAAAATTCTCTCCCACAGCTTTCCTCGGTTTTACTTGTCCATCTGTCGACAACGACAATTTGTATTTTGGCCATCAAACGAGATTCTTCAAAAGTCCCGCCGATTGTTCGCACTATTTCGTATGCGTCGAGGGTCGACCTCGCCTCATGAATTGTGGCGAGGGAAATGCCTTCAACGACCTCATCAATGCTTGCGATGCGGCGGAAAACGTCACCGGATGGTCAGTAGTCATGTCACGAAACATAAATATAACCGCGGAGACAAAAAAAAGTATCTAAAATTCGATTTATATGTATATAGATTATTATGACGATCCAGAGTCAACCTTAGCTCGTCATTATATTTCGTGAATGTTCTAACTATTCAAAAAATCATTTTTTCCTTTGCCCCATATGCTTTATTCTTGTTAATCAGAGTCTGGCGTTTCGATTACACTACAATTGAATCTAAAAATACGAATTTGTTAAAAAGTTATGGGAGCAATGAAAATCATTGGTCTTAATCTGCGACTCCAATCTACGGTTGGAATACGAATTATTATTTATTTTATTTTTTTTTTTTTTCATTGCAGCGAACCTCCGTTCCGTTACGAAGATCGAACGGGACCGGCAGCAGCCGTATCCGGCAGATCAACGAGATTGTTCTAAACGAACGCGAGTCACCTGACTTAATTATTACGAATAATTATTCTTACGGAAAACAAATAAAAACCAAAATCAATTATAAAAAGATGGAAATTCAGGAAGAAAATGTGAAATAAAAATTTATAGAAAAAACTCTTTGGCGCTTGTTAATAAATTATTCTCCAGGAAGATCCAAAGTTGACTTTTTTTTCACGTCAAAATTCTGTTCGAAAAACTGAGTAAATAAACTCAATGTGTCCAATATGAAAAAAAAAAAAAAAAAAAAAACAATCCGCCAAAATGTTCTCATCAATTGAACCTTTTGGGCAAAGATGTGATCAAGGGTCTAGAAAAAAAAAAAAATCTAACAGGAAATATTCGATATTTGAAAAAACAAATTCTCGAAAATTGTCAATCGTGATGATCGATAACGATTGATCACAAGCTCCGAATTCTCGAAGCTCGTCGTCAATATGACTCACACGGAGATTCCACATTGAGAATAAAAATCCTCGAGAACATCGTTCTCGGGAAATGCAATTTTTTTTTTTCTCGATCGAACATTATTTCACTCAGGCCATAAAAATGCCCGTTGACGAGTGTGGCGTGTATATAAGCGAGCATACTGGCAATAATTCGACGATTAATCGTAAAAATTACGTCCACACATTTTCTTATCGGAAATAAAACGTGTGCGCGGGGGGGGGCATTTACACGGTAAAAATGCGAGTTCAGTTTTTTTTTCTCAGTCGACTTATAACGAGCGGATGGACTTAAAAAAACGCACGAATATAATTCTGACGGAAAAGTAAAGTATCAAATTGAAGCAAATTACAAAATACTTGAGCATGTTCAAATTTCTGTCGCTCTCTAGTATAATTTTATTCACATTGGAATGATCATTTTTCATAAGGATTATCACGTCCTTATAACCCTTCGTGGTCACACCTCCAAATTCAATCACGGTGGTCCCACTGGGTCGATTCTACTCGGTCCAGTTTAAAAAAAAAAGGTATCGTGACCAAACTATCCGTCCGAAGTGGTTAAAAAAGTTACGGAACATGCTTTGAACATGAAGAGATGTACGAAAAATTTATTTATAAGAAATAAAATGGTGACATAATAAGTTGATCGACGGGTCGATTCTATCGCGTGTGACAACGAAGAGTTATAAGGCACAATAAGAAATAACGAGTTGTACTGATGTACTTATGTACATCAGTACATCAGTACAGAGTTGTACTGATGTACTAACGATTGTACTGATGTAATTGTAAGGATTAATTGTAAGTCTCAAGCGCAATATATACTTTTAGTCACGATCGATAGACAATACCCCTGAATTTTTTCAGGTTTCGCCCGTCATGCGTGTGATTTTAATTATCAGCCGTTATTGTTAATTAACAAACAAATAACCAACGGAGTTCGTCCACTCAAAAGTTGAAACGCCATCGTATTTCAGGATCGAATGACAATACTCCTTAATTTTTTCAGATTTTTCTTGTCATGCGTGCGATTTTAATTATCAGCAGTAATTGTTAATTAACAAACAAATAAACAAGGGAGTCCATCCACTCAAAAGTTGAAACGCCATCGTGTTTCAGGATCGATAGACAATACTCTTGAATTTTTCCAGATTTTTCCCGTCATGTGTGCGATTTTAATTATCAGCAGCCATTGTTAATTAACAAACAAATCAACGAAGGAGTCAGTCCACTCAAAAGTTGAAACGCGATCGTGTTCCAGGATCGATAGACAATACTCCTTAATTTTTTCAGATTTTTCCCGTCATGCGCGAGGGGCTATTCACTCTTGAAATCACTGAACCACCCTGCTCTTAAATCAGAATGGAAATCACGAGAAATCGGATCGAATCACATGAAATCAACGTTACTCAAACGTCGTTGAAACCACTAAAAATCAGAATGAAATCACTCCGAGTTTTTTTAAATCAACGTGAAATCACGTAAAGTCAGGAAATTACCAGAAATCACGTAATATGTGCAAAATATTTAAAAAAAAAATTTACGGCGTGCTACTATCAAATTACGCCCACAAGAACAAATCACGCAAACGTGCTCTAAAGCGTTTTCTGCTATCAAGCGATATAAGTATCAGCATCGAGCGCAACATAGTTTTTAACTCTTGAGCGAGGCTCGATCTGGGCGAGGTCTTGAGTCTCATGTTTAGTTGAGTCAGTCAAAGAAAGTTTTTCACCGTGCCGATTGTGAAATATACTTGTGAATTGCGGAAGATAAATATTTATTCGGGATTTTATATATATGCCAGATTAAACCACATTTTGATCGGGTTTTGACTGGATACCATAATTGGAATCCAGTCAGGGGTCCCTGTCGGATTCCAATGTGCAAACGTTACATTCAGTCATGGGATCTGATCCGATGACCAGCTGGATCCCTATCAGAAAATAGGGATCCTTCTCAGAATCCACCTGGATCCCGACCGAAATTTCTGCACGGGTATGAGAAAATACGATACAAGTACTTACTTATGGAATAATTGTCCTGATATTGATCATATCGAGCCACTACATATACGTTACGAACGTTTTCACTTTCCGGTTTTAAAGAGGTTTCTACTCCTATACTTGTGTGCAGCAAAAGGGGAACGTATATAGGCGCGGCGCAGGCGATGTTCGGCATTTGTTTTACCAAATATAGCACGTTTTCATTTTACTAATTTGCCATTATTCACACTAGACATGGTGAATCGCGTTCATTTTTTTTTTTCTACGGCTTTGTAATAGATAAGATTGTACTTTTCTGAAATTTTTAAACTTTTTATGCACCTGATATCGAACGATTTTTCACGTTATAACGGTTGATGTCATAAGACCCTATGCACTTCAAGAGTATCTGTACGAATTTTTATCTCGGAAAGTAAGTGGTGAATCTCGTTGAAATTGTTCAGGTACACACGAAGTACACCTTTACAAACACGCTGTTAAAATTTCAAGTCACTGTAACTTTTTTTAGGTTCACGCAGAACGTCCTCAAGGATTCTGATCGAAGAATTTCGTGATCCGACTGGGTCTAAAAGCCGAATTACATGCATGTCTCGATACCCGGGTACATGCTTCGGGTACAACATGCGTTTTTGGAGTGTGTGCCAATAACCGCGAACGCGAAAATGATCACTTTACAGATGATTCTTCGCGATAATTTTTACTTTAACTCGAAAAATGCGATTTTTTAACGTATAGAGCCCGTCGTTTCTTTGTAAAATATTCAAAACCACGGAGAAATGGCAGCGAATAAGCTTTCGTGATCCCTTAGCATATCCGGTCAGCTGCAGAGTTCAATTCTCTAATTGGCGTGTATGCGTTCGCATATATGTTTAAAACAAAATTAACAGCAATTTCGTAACTATTAAGAGCATTTTTATGCATGCATGAAGAATCATATTATAATTCAATCATTCTTTTTTTTTTTGCTTTCATTCAATTGACTCTTGATTAAGTATTCGTAATAATTGGATAGGCAGTCCGGAACTGGGACATGGTACGATATTGGAACATTTATCTTAATTCCCGCATTCTACTAAACAAAAAAAAAGGCGTAACGATACGCTCGACAACGGCGGTTGTGGTCGAGGGTCCACGAATATATTTGACCACGACCGGAAAACAAAAATCATAATTCGTTTGTCAGTCTGGTGAACCGGTAATTTCTGACGCTGTCGAGACAAGAGAGTCTCGTGTATACGTATATACATGCCCATGCTACAATAAGCGAGTACACTAATCTGTAGTACATAGAGTTAATGAAAGTATGTACGAGGTATTCCAGGACAAATCGCGACCTATCTGCGTTCCTGACCTGTTGTTTTCTTTTTTTTTTTTTTTCATTTCTCAATGTCGTAGTCTCACAAAAAAATTTCCGCAACAGTAATTTTTAGATTACTCCGAAAAATTGCCTTTCGTAATAATCGTATTTTTTTTTAATACAAAATTGTCGAATCCGTGGTTGTCAGTCTATATCGATTTTGGTCGAAATTACTGGATAAATTTTTCGATGAAGACACGAAATTTTGAGATCATTGCCTTGCCTGAAAAATGACACTTTTGCAAGGTAGTTTCGAATAAATTTAGATCATTTTTATGAAAAAGAAAATCAATCTTTACTCGCTCGTGATATCGCCAAACGAAAAATCGATCAATTTAAATAAGAACGATTAGTGCTGAATCAATTTTCGAAAAAAAATCGAAAAAATTTCATAAGCAATTATTTTGATACCTGCATCATGCGGTGAAAGGGGAAGTACAATTTGATCACGAGGGTCACAATCAGGTCGATTTGGCGAGAAATATCTCATAATTATACACACACACATACATATATATATATATAATATATATTGTAACACAATATGAGGACGATTTTTTTTTTCATCAATAATAGCCCAAGCGATATAACTCGAGTTCTGTGTACAATTTAAAGATACGAAAGAGGCACACACGATTGTGGGTTCCCCGCGTGGCGCTGATGTTTGTTCACTGTGCGTCTTTATACATCCGTGATCGGTCTATATACGCCTCGTACCGGTCTCTCGCATTCGATCTGACGCTCCGGGAGTGTCGCGCTTTTATTCCGTCATGAATAAAGACTGAATAATCCGGAGTACACACGATTACAGTTTTGTTTTCTCCAACCATCTTATGGATTATTAACTGATAAAAATTGTGTTTTTATTTATCGTATAAACCACCACCCCCCTCGTCGTATAATCATGGAAGAATCGAGCTGGCACGTGATAGCCCTAGCAGCCTTCGCTTTTCTACTAATTTCATGTTTCTTCGAGAGCAACGATCCACTGAGATATTATACCAAATATATACTCTACGCTGTCTACAGTTCAATCGTAGCCATTTTAATGCTACCTTACGTTCTTCTATCGCCAAAAAATGTTAAAAATGCCGCGTAAGTATATCGAAAATTTCATCAAAATGTAAATTTAGTTGACAAATAACGATGATATCGTTTCTGACGCTGTGCATAACACTCGTCAAGCTCTGTCACATGACTCGTTGATACTTTGAGACAACTTGGAATCCAACAAATAACAAATATTATCATTGACGAAGAGAATTTAAATTATTATTGATAATACTAATGAGAATTACAATCTTATAGATATATATCAATCTCGTTTAATATTCAAGTTATTAAGCTTTTTCAGTAATTTTTTATTTTTATTCCTGCAGAAGCTTGCACTATTTGACATTTTTTCATCCATAATGATAATTTTATTATACTTACTTGTCTTTCGTAGATTCGTTGATTACTGCAATTTATGCAAAAAAGCACAATTTTCCTCAGTCAACTTTTCAGATTGATTTTTATTTTTTATTTTTTTATTTAGACTCAAAATTCTTTCGTTGATGAACATTTCCAGTGCAGTCGTATTTAATAATTAGTAAATTTAAAAAATATACGTACATATTCTTCAGCTTTTCTTCTGAGCAGCTACATTATTTGTTATTTTTTTTGATAAATTTTTGACGATGGAAATGAAGGATATATAAATGTAAATTTAGATCGAGATCGTCTGATTTACCCCAATGATCTGAGAGATTAAAATTACGTCAGCGAAAGCGTCTCGTTCGATCCTCTTTTCTCCTTTCATTTCGTTCTCCGATGTACTTAAATAAATTCTCTCTCCGCCACTCTTCGTTACCACTTACCGGGGTAAAAATTTAAAAAAATTAAAAAAAAAACAAAGAAAATCAATCGATCATCCTCGACTTGATCAGTGAGATTTCACTCATGAATAATAGTCAAATTTTTACGGATAAACAAAAAAAAAAGTGTAACGAGATCTCATTTTTCACTGCGCCTCGTGGAATCTTATCGCGTCACTTTGGACAGCTGTTTCAGTGACGTATTTTGTATCTTTTGACACGCAGATGAGAATTAACGTTTCTTCGAATCTTTCATTTCCATGACGTCGAATAAAAAGTATTTCCTTTTTTCATCGTAAAATTTTGTCCGATGAAGCACGAATTGATAAAAAAATAAATAAAATATATTATAATTATATTTAAATAAATATTTCATTATTTTTAATTTGTATAACGAGACAAAAACTTTTATTTCGTTACACGAAACATGGTCACCGAAGGATTTACGGGATATCTCAATTTTAAAATTCCCGAAAATGGCCTTCTTTCAAAATTTCAACGTCATTGAGGCAGTAGTAAAAAAATTTTTTTCCCTTTCGCGTGAGCTATTTTTTAGTGAAAAAGTACAAGAATCTCGGAGAAGAGCGAAATCTAAAAAAAAAGCCCTTTTTTGAACCGCCCTAATATGCATATATATACATTTTTATCAATTTTTATAAATCGTCCGATGCCTAGCTATGTATTGATATGTATTGCTATGTATTGCTATATATTGTAATATTGTTATATATATTGTATATATATTGTATATATTATATATATTGTATATATATTATATATATTGTATATATATATATTATATATATTGTATATATATATTATATATTGTATATATATTATATATATTGTAATATTGTAATAGCTATGTATTGAAGTTACATGGGAGCTTTTATACTTACTGATTTTTTTTTTTTTTTCGTGACCACGTATACGTAAACGTCTGTTCGTACAATGTCAGTGATGCGTCTATTCTGCTGCGTTACTACACCAAACTGCTTGGCATCGAATGGGATATCAGAGGTACCGAGGAGCTCGGTAAAGAGAGAGGCTGCGTCGTGGTGGCGAATCATCAAAGTGTACTCGATATACTCGGTAATGCCGTCATTTTTTTTTTTTTTTTTCAATTTGAATGTAACTATACAGAATTTTTTCCATTTTTACCACAGTCATATTGAAGTTTAATTTTTCAAATCGTCTTTGCAAAGACACGTATATGTTATTAAGTAATTTTTCGTCAAACACACTGGCCTTTATGAATTTCCAAGAAAAAAACAAAACAAAAAAAAATACCAATTTTCAGTTCAATTTATCGAAAAAATATTTTATATTTTTGGTAAAATTTGAATTTACGATAGTGACGATGGTTTCGAGCATAAAACGCGGTTCGTCAATGTTGCAAATTAAAATTATTTCAAGCAAATTTTTCAAATGAAACAAAAAATCATGTCTACCTGGTCTCGTACAGTATGATTTTCGTTCTATCTTCGTAATTTCTTTAAAATTCGATATTTTTTTTTTTTTTTTACTATAATTCCATTGCTTATAGCTTTATTGCTCCAATAGATAATAATAGTCTAATGATAGTTTTATTGCTCCAAGAGAATGATAGTCGATAATGGGGTCGACATTTTCATAATTCTCAAGGCCCGCAAATCCTCGACACTGATTTATAATTCGAATGCCTGAAGAATCTTCGAATTAATGGAAAAACGAAATTATTAAAAAAAAAAAAAAAAAAACAAATAATTCTTCAACTATATTAATGCGAGAGAAAAAAAAAGCATATTTTTCATTAATTCGCTTTTATTGTTTGTTTGTCTTGGAAATTCAGGTATGTTCGTAATGTGGCGAGTGATGGGAAGATGCGCGGCTGTAGCGAGGAACGAGGTGTTTTACGTATTCCCATTCGGCCCGATAGCCTGGCTCGCCGGTGTTGTTTTCATAAGCAGAAACGATGGAAAAAAATCAATGAAAAAACTGAGCGAGACGAGTGAGCTCGTTAAGAATAAAGCGGTAAGTTTTTTTTTTTTTTTGTTTTTGATTATCAAAAACGAACGATTAATTATATAGGCAATTAAAAAGCCGAGAGATGATTACAGTCAAATGCCTGTCCGAACAAGAACCCAATATGGGACTCGTGGTGTTTGATAAATTGGAGTGGAATTTTGATAAATGAATTTAAAAAAAAATCAATTTCTCAATCGATTTTGAAGTTTTATCGGTTTTACTTTTGTAAAATAATAAGAAAAAAGACGTTGTGGGACTTTTTTTTATCGATTTTATGGTGGCCTCGAAACGATCGGCAAAGTTCCATATAAATTTTCACTGGACTAAAGAATTTTTTTAACGTATCATAGCCAACTACGTAATCTCAGTTCGACCGAACTCATTAAACGTAATGAGAAAGAATTCAATCATTGCAGATATACGATTATAATGATCATTAATGTTTTTCCTGTTCATTGAGGAGGCTTTGTTTTCGTGAGAAAAAAAATTTCGAGTTTTCGATGCCGATGTATATTTAGAATGTGTCGAAAAATCGAAAAAACGCATTTAGAAAAAATGTCTGGACGTATGTTTGTGTGTGTGTGCGTGTGTTCCTCGCGAATGCCTCGAGCGATCAGGCCCAAATTCTACGCACAAGTAGAGCAGCGAGACCCGATGGTTCGATTCACTTTTTGTCAAAATTTCTCAACAATTTCGGATTTTGGAGAATTTTGAATTTTTCCAAAAAAATCTGTGGTCGATTTAACTTTCGTAAATTTGCAGCTATCGGAGGGAAATTTTTTATAAAGATAGGCTAGAGGTCAATGATGTTTGATATTAAATTTGGTGACAATCGATTAAGGGCTCCGGATTTTATGAAATTTTGAATTTTTCAAAAAATGTCCGGTCGCTCAAACTTTTGTGAATTTTCAGTTATGAGGTTGAAAATTTTTACAAAAATAGTCTAGATGGCAATGATGTTCGGTACTGAATTTAACGACAATCGATAAAGGGCTTCAGATTTTATGAAATTTTGAATTTTTCAAAAAAAAACTCTTCAACTTTCGTAAATTATCGGCTATCAGGTCGAAATTTGTTTACAAAAATAGGCCAGAGGGCAATGATATTTGGTATTGAATTTGGCGATCATCCATGAAAGGGTTCAGATTTTACGAAATTTTGAATTTTTCAAAAAATGTCCGGTCGCTCAAACTTTTGTGAATTTTCAGTTATGAGGTTGAAAATTTTTACAAAAATAGTCTAGATGGCAATGATGTTCGGTACTGAATTTAACGACAATCGATAAAGGGCTTCAGATTTTATGAAATTTTGAATTTTTCAAAAAAACAAAAAAACTCTTCAACTTTCGTAAATTATCGGCTATCAGGTCGAAATTTGTTTACAAAAATAGGCCAGAGGGCAATGATATTTGGTATTGAATTTGGCGATCATCCATGAAAGGTTTCAGATTTTACGAAATTTTGAATTTTTCAAAAAAAAAACTCCAACTTTCGTAAATTATCAGCTATCGGGTCGAAATTTTTTATAATTTTTATTTTTTTAATAATTTTTTATAGTAGGCAGTGACGTCTGTTATTGAATTTGGCGACAATCGATAAGGGAGTTCGGGTTTTATAAAATTTTGATTTTTCAAAAAACCTCTTCTCTTCAACTTGTGGAATATTTTTTTTTCGATACGGAGTCATGAGATGAAGATGAATCTTTCATTAGTTAGCATCATTGAACTTTACTTATCACCGAATAATATATTTACATGCCACCTTGCTGAATTTGAAATTTAATAAAAATAAATTTAAAAAAAAACTTCATCAACATCGTTCATGTACTCGTACGAACGTTTCTACAACGTGGGATGGTTCGCTAAATGTTTTTTAGCAAAAAAATCGTTCAACTATACGTGAAATATCTCATGAGCAATTTTGGAGTATAGCACTTAAATTTATCCCACACGAAATACTATACTATACATACACAGGGCAGACGTACCAGTTGGTGACCACTGTACCGTTTGTGGCCACTCCGAATTTGCCTCGAATTTTTTTAAGCTTCAAGACTGTGTTCAACATCATCGAGAGTAATATTTTGATATTCAAGATGCACCAGCACGACTATCGATTGATTTATCGAATATCCGCTAATTTATATCAACGAAATATGACGAAATGTGTCAACGCTGAGCGATTTGTGTAATTTTCTTGTCAGAAATGTTAGGAGATCCCGAGGCAAGAAGACTACGGTTTTTCATATCTAAAGTCATTCCGCCACATCAAAAATTTATATTTTATCAGTTAGAGCTCATTTTTTGGGTTGGAATCACAAAAAAAAAACTGATATATCAGCTAAAATATCGGAAAAATACGCGGTAGCCAAAAGTGCACGGAAAAAAGACATTTCAAAAAATAATAACTGAAATTTAAAAAATATAACGATGAAGAGAGAAAAAAATGCAGTTTAACACAGTAAATTAATATCTTTACAGTGTTTCGATCAAAAAGTAATGTACTATATGTATAAGTTTTGATCAAAAACTTCTGTACTATATGTATAACCATATTTGCTGGTTTAAACTGTAAAAACAATTATTTCCACTTCAAAATTCAAAAGAATTTCCGAAGTTTTCTCCCGAGAGGCAAAATTTTTTTCCGCGTGATACATTCAAAATGCTATTCTATTTGTGGCCAGATTATAACCACAAATAGAGCACTCTATACCACTACAGTAATATGTTTATTCACGCGAATAAATAACTATTTTTAACTCGAATCTGCCATCACTGATTGTCAAATACTTCACTTTTCGTTTTTAGCGGATCCGTATCCCAATTCAAAGCTCGGTGGCCACAACTGGTACTTCGGATGACCAAAAGTAGTAAAATCGTGGCCACAAATCGTGAAAATCTTAGCTGCAAGATAATTTCCCATTTTCCTATTTATCATGATCAGAAAAGGTTTTAAATGATAACAATTCGATTCTGTGTACCTTTTAGGTTGTATCGATCAATTTTTCAGTTCTAAATATGCAATAATGTGAAGACTGTTCGTGAATGAATATTCGAAAAATGCTTAAAGTGGCCACAACTGGTATACGTCTAACCTGTAATATGATATGAAAGAAGGCGATATAACACGCGTCTAAACCTAGGAAAAATGCTCGAGGTAGACGAAACTCTTCATCTTCCCGGAAGGAACGAGAAACAAGAATATATTGGTGGACGGATTGCAGTCGTTCAAGAAGGGAGCTTTCAGATTGGCTATCGAGAATCAAGTGCCGATACTGCCGATCGTCTACTCGCCGTATTATTTCATCGAGGGAAAGACCCGATTTTTCGGTCACGGTAATAAAACAAAGAATTAAAAAAAAAACAAAAAATTCTCATCCATCAACGATAAAATTATATAATCCAGCGTTAGATTTTACGTTGTTGAGCTTTTTCGAAATTTCGAATCCTCGAAAAGTGACAATAAGAGTCTGCAATTCATTGGAGAAAATTGAGAAACAAAAAAAAACATGGCTAAATAAAGTTTTTCATGGGATTATAATTTTATCTTGCTGATATCGTGAAAATTCATTCTAATATTTTACTTTTTTTTTTCCTTTACTATCGTTGAAAAAAAAAAAAAAAAATAGGAAAAATGATAGTAAAAACATTGACGGCAATTCCGACGAGAGGACTCGGCAACGAGGACATCGACGATCTCGTCGAAAAGACTCGTGGACTCATGCGCGAAGAATTCGAAAAATTGGCCAAAGAAATTTTCTCAGCATTGCCAATGGATTATCCCGCGAACGTTGCCCAGCGAGCCCATTTCGCGAAGTCCAGGCAAACGTGAATTAAAAAAAATGTCTGGCCATTCCAGCAAAACGCGAATACTTTGTTTGTTTTGTTTTAAATACCGCATGTGAAATTTTGTATATCGTATTTTCATAAAAAAACAGAAAAAAAAACTTTATATTTTTTGTATTTTGTCGAGACGAAAAAATTTCTTATCGTTTAATTGCGAGCGCGATAATTGTCCAGTTTGACTATATATACTTTTCCGAGTTTTGTTACTTTCAAAAAAATTTGACCCCGACGAAAATCTTCATTTCAGTATCAAGAAAAAAAACTCATTTCAGTATCGAGAAATTTGAAACAAAACAAAAAATGATTTTTAAATTCAGAAAATTGAGGGAAAAAAAAATCTTTTAGCTCTTTGTATCGATATTTGCACGGATCTATAAATTTTATCGTGCTCCATTATGATTTTTCGTGCTGAAATAAATTATAGAGAAATGAGAAATTGAAAAAAAAAAAAAAAAAAAAAAAAAAAATTAATACAAAATCTAAGCCACGAATATAGATATAAATGTAGATATAAACTTTTTGCTGCTTTCGAGGCTTCATAACGCAGGTGCAATGACGTTCTCGCGTTACGTTCACTCGGTTCGTGATTCAACTGAGGAGAACTCGCGTACCAGGGATCCGAGTATAGAAACACCGACGAGCAAGGAAAACCGGTTCGCCCTGCTTGGCTGACTCCTCGTATAGCGCTTGTATATATATATATATATATATATACAAAGACTAGCCGCTGCTACCTTCTCCATGTTATCCTGATATCGGTGTCTAGGAGCAGGAGCTAGGAGATCGGTAGCAGGATCGGTAAATCCACGTACAGTGCATACCGAGCCAACACTTTACTCTTCTCGATCCACGCTTCCTCTCTCTTTCTCTCTCTCTAACGTAATTACACTGAAAAAAAACGATAAACTATTTTGATATCGAAGAAAATTTTCTCATGCTCAAGTCATACGTTCAATCTAGTTATTATAATAGGCAAATAGATAAGGAAATTGGCAAAAATTTGTGCCACGATTTTCGTTTTCATATTATTATCGCTCCAATAAATTTACTCTGCTGAAAATTACTGAAAATTAGAACAAATCCGATCAAATGGCCCATCTTGATCGAGGCTTGAGCTGTCGAAATTTGCTTTTTGATGTAAATTTTACGAGAAAATCGGGGACTTTTTAAGAATTTATATGAGCTCAAATTTGGACAATTATGAAAAGTCAACTGAGCCCTGGGCAGTCGAGGATCTGTATATTATATAGTTTAATTCAAGTTCCGAATTAATATGAACGCGAAATCGGCGCAAAAAGATATTGTCACCGATCAAACGTCGATTGGTGCGATGATTATTTATTTATTTATTTTTTTCTACGACTCGAAAGTTAACTAGAGATTCTTGTGAGTACAAATCGGTGTTTTCAAAGAGACTTAGAGACGAGGAAAAAAGATTTTTAATTTAGATTTTAATGCGTGTCGACGCTTGTTAAAAATTTTAGCTTCATCTCTCTCTCTCTCTCTCTCTCTCTCTCTTTCTCGCTCTCGTTAGTGCAAGCTAGAGATAGAGCTAAAATTTTCATCATTTTCCGTCTGGCAAACTTATAGCTGTGAAATCAAAGGAGACGACTTTGAGTGTCTATGAATTGTGCAAATGCCGTCATAATTTTTTTCTTTTTTTTTTTTTTTATTCCATCACGAAGAGCCGTCATTGACGACAAAATACAACTTTTTCATGGTTAAGCTGACCGGACGTCTCAATGAAGAATTGTATGATGGAAATGTTGAAACATTTCGATTGCGAAAAGAAAAATCGTAATAAAGTCATATTTTACACGAGCATGAGCTTACTCGACTCTGCTCTTTACGAATTGCAAAATAATTGAGGATCAACGAATTTTTTTTTACTCATCGTTCGATTGAGAGACAAATTTCATACTACAAAGAAAATCTGTACAGGGTATTTGACCCTTAAGGCCAAAATATTTTTTTGGTACCTTCATACGCAAATGGACCATTTTTGTCCAGTTCGTTTTTCACCAACCAATGTATTATAAAAAATCGATAAAAATTACATGAATCTGTCTTTGAACTTTACGCTATAACGCTATGAAAAAGAAAATCTGTAATAATTATTGGGGGCGAGTAGGGGATATTTCTCGACCTACTTGAACAATTAAAATCGTCTCGGACAAAAATGACCCAATTTTTGGGTTTAAGGGTTAACGATGGAAAATTTGTCGCTTTAGTTTCACGAAAAGTATTAATTCTTGCACGAATTCTATGATTTTCTATAATATAGAAAATCATAGAATATAAATGAATGTGATTTTCTATAATATAGAAAATCATAGAATATAAATGAATATGATTTTCTATAATATAGAAAATCATAGAATCCGTGCAAGAATTAATACTTTTCGTAATTATACTTAATACTTTCGTAATGTATACGTTCTTAATGTAACTACGTGGAACAGCGGACGGATCAATCCTGAATTATATAGCAAATTATATAGCATTCCCGAATTTATAGGATTGCCACAAATCGGTAAAGCATAGATCGTGTATGCTCGTGGACCAACTCCTCATACATAAATCACAGAATATCCTGTGAAGCATCTGTTAAACCTCAATTTTCTTGCAACATCATGCGTCGCTCCTCGAAATATCCGAAATACTCAACGCTTTTTATTTCCATATGCATAAACGAACCGTGCCTACTAGGGTGGTCCTTGTTTAAGCTTTTTTCAAATTTTAATGGTCTCACCCCCCCAAATTGGTTTCAAATAAATAAAAAAAAAATCCCTGAATTTTTTCAGATTTTTATTGGCCTGCGAGCCCTGGCCAGCGAGGTTAAAGTTTCCCACAAGGACAACATGGAGTTTTTAGGGATCACCGTATAAAATTCGAAAGCATCAATATTTTTCAGCCGAAAAATCGAAAATTTTCGGAACTTCATCTACATTGATGCAGATACATGAAAAAAAAAATTGGAAACACTATTTTTTTGAGTTTTAGATCGGTTATTTCACTTCGCATAGTATTTTTTTCTCAAAAATACGGTTTTCAACGATTTTTTTTATTTATAATCATTGATAAGAAGATATTTCTCGGCTCAATAGTTGCAAATTCTCTGAAACTAGTCTGCAATGATGCCAGTTTATGAAAAAAAAAAATTTTAAACACTATTTTTACAAATTTTATATGAATTGTTCCAGGTCTACTCGAAATTTTACCTCGAAAATCACGGTTTTTCAGGTATAAGTTGGTTTTTTATGCAATGAAGCTCGCGAATTATCAAGTTAGAATGGAATAACTTATATAAAGCTCATATGTTACAGAGAACAAAGATGTTAATTTTCAATTTTTTTTAATGCCCATAATTAGAGAAGAATTTAAAAAACAAAAACCATATCTGATCTCAAATACCGTACATGGAAGTTTGGATACCATAAGTAAAATTTTTTTTTTCCATGTGGCAATGCCATTGAAGACTAATTTTCAAGACTTTCAAATTATTGAGTTGAGAAATATTTTTTTTTATTAATACTATCAGGAAAAAGCCCTCAAAAACCGTGATTTTCGAGGAAAAATTCCGAGTAGACGCGGAAAAAGCCATACAAAATTTGTAAAAATTGTGTTTTGAATTTTTTTTTTTCATGAACTAACATCACTGCAGACTAGTTTCAAAGAATTTTCAACTATCGAGCTGAAATTTTTTTTTTATCAATTATAATAAATAAAAAATCGTTGAAAACCGTGTTTTTGTTTGAGAAAAAAAATCTATTCGACGTGAAATAACCCATATAAAACTCAAAAAAATAGTGTTATCAATTTTTTTTTTTTCATGTAGCTGAATCAATGCAGATGAAGTTCCGAAAATTTGATATTTTTCGGCTGAAAAGAATTGATGCTTTCGAATTTTATAAATTAATTCCTAAAAACCCCGTGTCATTCTTATGGGAAACTTTGACCTCTTTTTCAAAATTAAGAAAAAAAAATTTTTTCGAACTGATATGGGGGTTGAAACGATTAAAATTTGAAAGAAAAGCCTAAATAAAAAATAATAATAACAAAGATGCCTACGCATCTTTCGATTTTGGATTTATTTATTTGGAGCAAAAAGATGATAATTTTGCTTGAATTTTCATAAAGAAATTTTTTCTTGCTCAATGATACGAGCAACTTGATATTCTAATCGTATTTCAAAGAATCGATAAATATATTTACACGTACGTGCTAATTTTGCTCCGTCAATGCACCATCGCTGCCTCTCTTGTACTTGAAAACAGCACCCTTGCGCCTCTCGCTCCAAGCTTCGGTCTCGTTCATCGACAAAATCCAATTTGAATCCACCGCTACTTCTTGGCATTTGATCATATTCCTAGATTCGCTTTCCCTCGTAAATTTCCACGGTTTTATAATCCTTCTTTGTTCATCGTCCTTCGGCTCTTCGACTTTCGTTAAAATTTCACTGGAACAACTCATGAGCTTTATCCCAGTCTCGCTTTTCGATCGTTTCTCTCTCATCCCCCTATTCTTCTTCTTCCTCTTCTTGGGAACTTCCTCTTCGGAATCGTTCGTGCCTCGATCGACGATACTTCTAGAAAATTCATTGCCCTTTCCGTGAATAAATCTGTCTCTGAATTTTGGAGCGATGAATTTTTCTATCTCACATTTTATTTGCTACGGCGCATATTTTTAAAATTTCAAATCAAATTTTAAATCAGCTCCATTACTTTGAAAAAAAAAACATTCTCTATTTATTTTTTTCTACAATTCGATGATTATTAGTGTCTTATAAAAATATAAATCTAGTCCCGTGCGATCGATGCAAGCAACGCATGCCGTTGCTTTTTATGTTTGATAAACACGCACGCACCTGTCCAATAAAGCATCGAGTTTCTTAGCGACATGACTCTTGAAACTCTGCGATACTCCGAAACTTTCAAATTTATCAAAATTTTCCAGGACTCTCAGCGAAGGCTTCACTTTCTCTTTCGCTTGGATCTCGAATTCTGAGTTAATGGAAAATTTATTCGTAACAATGGCATAACGATGAGAATTGTAATCCTACCATTCTTGCTTAATTCGTTGGCATACAGATCAATTATAAAAATATATTTCATCATGTTTTTGTTATGAAAACCCTAGCCGATCGGGTACAGATATTGCATTTTTGCAAGCAATAAAATAATATTCTTCTTTAATTCATTGTATAAAATGCTGTGAAGAGTATCGGAGGAACGGATCATTAACGTTTCTTTGATAAATTTGTGGATAAAGCACAAATTTAACAACAATTTGGAACAATTTTAAAAACATTAAAATAAATTCATGCAATATACGTGCACATATTTATGGACTTAAGAACAGATCTATGGGGCCCTTTATAATTCGTTAAAAAAAAAAAAAGGGAGAAATGAGGTTATGTAACGGTGAACGAACATATAAGCTACCCGGTATCGAAGAATCTTTGGTCGCATAAAGTGACTGTGGCAAGAATTTTTCGTCGCAGGCTTCTCTAAATGCATCGTTCGTAATTTCGTCGTCCGAACTCGACGAAGTATCCTCGTTTTTCGACATTTTTAAAAACAGTGCGATAAAATCATTATCCGCGCCGCGTATCACCCAACAGTGGTTTTGGTACACTCATGGATCTTTGAATCCTCTTTAGGGTCAATTGAAAATCCCGCCTTTAGCCTTGTATTTACTAAAACGTTCGTTAGAGTTCGCGCCCGACCTTTTTTTTCTAGATACATCCGTCGGCTTAGCAGTCAATCAACTATTCGTTGTTTACATGTCGCGTTCGCGTTACTTCCCGAATCCTTATCGTCTCGACGACGAGAAAGACGCCGAGAATTCGTCGAATCTCGATTTAAAAGGATTGAAAGATGATTTGCTGAGGATAATCGACGATATAGTGAAAAAAGAGCCCCCCGAAAGTGCAAATTACGAGGGTGGCTTGTACATCGGCTCAGCCGGTATCGCTTATGCTTTATTGCACGTTTCCTCGCAGCTGATGACCTCGCACGATGATTATTCCGTCAATAATAATTATATCTCGCTCGCTGAACGTTATTTGAAATCGTCATTGCGTGACCTTGAGAAACGTGACAATCGCGTTGATTGCGGTTTTCTTCTTGGTGACGGTGGTACAATCGCTGTTTCCGCGGTGATAGCCAATGTTAACGGTGATAAAGAAAGTTCCGACGCTTTTGTCAAGCGTTACGTCGGTATGGCAGAATTTTGCAAACCCGAGGCTTTCTTGCGCGCCGGTTCCGACGAATTCTTCGTCGGACGTGCCGGCTATCTCTACGGATCGCTGTGGCTCAACAAGAAGCTCGAAAAGAATGCCGTACCCGTCGGTTTGATGCAAGAGATTGCCCGTGTAATCGTTATTTCGGGCAAAAATTATTCACGAAAATACTCCAGTCCGTGTCCACTGATGTACGCTTATTACGGTACTGAATACCTCGGTGCTGCACACGGTCTTTGTTCTATTTTACAAGTTCTCATACAGGTGGGTGCGCACACCCTTTTTTTTCCCCCCCAAAAATATGTTTTTTCAGCAATTCGATAATCCTCGTTCCGTTCAAGTGTATCGTATTTTGATATTTTTGTAACGGATACGTTATCAAAAATCCCAAAAACTAATGGATGCCTAAATATACAACTGCCGCTTGTCATCGGCCATTTTGAACGATCGAAATATTTTGAATTTCAAATTTGATTGGAGGAGGTATATATATGCGTGCCGTATTACAGGTGCCAGAGTTCTTGGCGACTGACAAAGCGGCGGAAAAATTAGTTCGGAAATCCGTCAATTATCTGCTGAGTCTGGAAACATCATCCGGCAATTATCCCTGCGCTCTCGACGACATAGATCCCGGTGGACGCTGCACGAGAGACGAGAGCAAAGAGCTCGTGCACTGGTGTCACGGTTCACCCGGAGTTATTTATCTCATGGCCGTGGCATATTTATACTGGAAAGATAGTCGTTATCTCGAGGCGTGTAAACGAGCCGGTGAACTCGTTTGGCGCAAGGGTTTGCTGAAAAAAGGTCCGGGTATTTGTCACGGCATTGCCGGCAGCGGATACGTCTTCTTGCTACTTTATCGACTCACCATGGAACACCGTTATCTCACTCGAGGAAAAAAATTTGCCGATTTTTTGAAAAACGAAGATTTCAAGAAACATGCCACAACACCTGACAATCCCTATTCTTTGTACGAGGGTATCGCCGGTACAGCCTGTTTCTTGGCTGACCTGATGCAACCGGACAAAGCAGCTTTTCCATTTCAGGACGTTTTTTAATTATTAAATTTACGCTAAATTTACTGAAATGTTACAATGCTGATTTGAGCATTAAGTAAAAAAAATAACTGGATAATTCTGATTGTAATATTTTTCCTCTTCGACGTTGTCAAAGCGAGGCATGCGAGCATACGGCAAAACATTGAAAATTTTAATTCGAATAAAAAAACGAATATTTCAAATATGTTCTGTAAAATTTTTATTTAATTCTTAAATAATTGTAAAGAAGTTGTTACAGTATAATCATAAAAATATGTAATCCGTATTAATTATATTCATTTATAGCATCCCACACAGCAACCTGATGGCACAAAGTTGTCTCAATTCTCAATTGATCTTAAAAAAATAATAGATGTCTCAAATGAGTTCTTGACACATTTCGGTAGGACGTCTATAAGTTTGAAATAATTCGAATTCCATATTATTTGATACATCCTGTTGGTCCACTCACGGGAAGCGATATCATTTAAGCCATCTAGCGTCAAGTGAGGGAACTAATCTATGCACCGCTGTTCGCGTGTACACACCAAATCGCTGAAATTATTTCATTCCTAAAAACATTCGTTTTGTTCATATTTTTTTTTATTATTTATGTTATATAAGCAGAGATGAGTATACTACTCATCTCTGGTCTGTCTATGTTTACAGTATAAAACGCGCGACAGATTGATATGCGCGAGGTCGTCGGTTCGATTCCCACTGATTGCGTATTTTTTTTTTTTTAATTATAAATCGTCAACACCTCAAAGTGAAAATCAAAATTATGTCTCGCATATATATATATTTGCTATAAGGAACCATATAATTCTGAATTACTTGGCCAAAGCAAATATTCAAAGTGGGGGCCCTCCATTTAAGTACAATAAATTTAATAAAATTTGAGATACAAGCGAAATAGCCGCGTGGTACGACGCTACAATAGGCTCGAGCACACGAAGTCGACCGTTCGATTCCGAGGAGTTGTTTTTTTTTTTTTTTTTTTTAACATAACACGACACGCGAATATGTGGGTTCCACGTTAACTCAGCCACCCTGTTTCTTTTGTCTCGAAAAAATTCTTCATGGGCATTTCGAAGGACAATAATATATCCATGAAATTTCAGCAAAATTTCATCCCCGCACTATTGTTGGTTCTCTACATAGATAATGATTAATGAATTCCCAATTTTATAAAAATCATAACTTCGTAACGGCTGATCGGATTTAAACGATTAAAACAAAAATATTTATTATTTTTTTCGCCCTTTTCGAAAAAAAAAAATATGCCGTCATCGGAGAAAAGCTCATTAGACACAGTTTTCGGGGAAATTTTTCGATTTTTTTTTTCTACGAAAGGGCCACCGGGAATTCCACTCACTATTTTTTTTTTCCTGATAGAGGAGGGCAATACGCAACTCCACAGAATTTTTTTTAAGATGGAAGAGGGCATCAGTGAAGAGGGAAAATTGTTTTTTGCCCTTTTCGAAAAAAAATGCCATCATCGGATAAAAGCTCGTTAGACAGTTTTCGGGGTAAATTGACAAAAAAAAAACAATTTATCCCTCTTCACTGATCTTAAAAAAATCTTAAATTCCATCCTAAAAAAAATCCTGTGGAGTTGCGTATTGCCCCCCGCTGCCAGGAAAAAAAAAACTAGTGAGTGGAATTCCCGGTGGCTCTTTCGTAGAAAAAAAAATCGAAAAAATCGAAAAATTTCCCTGAAAACTATCTAATGCTGAGCTTTTCTTCGATGACAGCATATTTTTTTTCGAAAAGAACGAAAAAAATAAAAAAGATTTTTTTTAAATCGTTTAAATCCGAACAGCCGTTACGAAGTTATGATTTTTACAAAATTAAGAACTTATTAAGGATGTATCGGACGTACCTGCTTCCCAACCAAAAGTGACTATCGTCGACAATGTTGCATACTTCATAAGATAAAAATCGGAAAAAATTCAACCACAATAAAGACGATAAGAATATTACTTTTGAATATAATAATAATGCCAAAAATTTATCAATAAATTGTTGAAACAAAACATTGTTTAACAAATTTTTAGGGAATGTTTATTTTTGTCATGTGAAATGAATTTGTTGATTTTTCTGACTAAGACACGCCGCTTTGAAATTTTAATATTACTTTTAAAAACAAAAAATTCTCAAGTCTGCTTTTTCCTGTAAAAATATCGAATTAAAAATTTATTTTGAGGTAAAACCTTTTTTTCAACCCTCAATATCCTTTTTACGTATTTTATCGAATTTTCTTTATGAAAAATGAGCTTTTTTTTTCAACTGAGACTTTTTTTCACATGCAAACTCGATCAAATATGTTTTCGAGATTGATAACAGCACAAAATTATTACAAATAAATAATTTCCTCAAACGATAATTCGAGAATCCCTGAAACGAAACTCAAGAAAAAATTTAAAAAAAAAAAAAATAATTCACAGTCTCGTCATTCGAGGTTGAAAGGTCGTGATCGATATTTGATAAGGTGGCTGATAGATTCAATTTTAATAAACAATAGAAAAAACGATGTTAATTGTTCGGTGTTATGGCATTGAGATAAAAAAAAACAGTATGTTTGCTGCGGCAATATGAAAGATTTGTCATTCTTTTAAACAATCACGTATGCTCTTTTCCAAAGTCCATCCCTAAAACGAACACTACAAATATCATCGTTATTCGTTAATTTCTATTCGTTAATTATGATTATTTACGATAATTATCATGAAATTTTGAATGAATTGATTTTAAAAAATGATAATAATAATTACAATAATTCAAACTCAGGCAAATATCAAAGAAGAGGAAGTAATAAAAATAATTATTTAAAATATCATCATTACCATCATTACTAAATATCATCATTAGTTATCATTGATTATTCGTTAATTATTATTATTTGTGATAATTGTCATGAAATTTCGAATTAATTGATTTTAAGAAATAATAATAATAATTACAATAATTTTAATTCAGGCAAATGTTAAAGAAGAGGAAGTAATCTAAATAATTATTTAAAATATCATCGTTATCATTGTTTATTCGTTAATTATTATTATTTATGATAATTATTATCATGGAATTTCGAATTAATTGATTTTAAAAAATTATAATAATAATTACAATAATTCGAACTCGGGCTAATAATGTCAAAGAAGAGAAAGTAAGAGGTGGTTCGTTGCTTCATCATAGTTTTCGAAAATTTACAAAAAAAAACTCCCACCGTCAGAAAGCCAAAATCGAGAAATCATATCTGACATTGTTTTTTAAAAAAAAAATTTTCTCACCTTCAAGCTACATTCGACAATCCACAATTCCTTGAGATTATTGAATTCTGCGATGACTCGTCGTAAAGACGTAATTTCCGATTGTCCGATGACAATGACCGTGTGCAATTTTTGTTGCATATATGCAACGAAAAGTCAGCTGTCGAACGTGATGTGTCATAAAATATATATTGAACTCTTAATTTGCTCTTTATCACGTTTTTTAATTTTATTTCATTTTTCTCGAGAAATTTTTTCTACTGATATCCCAATTTAATCGCTATATTGGTCCATTTTTTTCAATCTTTTTTCACTCGATAACTCTCCCTTAAATGCATAAAATATGTCAATAAGCTTTTTTTCGAGGTTTTTTGGATAATCTTGATTGCAGCTCGTTGCTTGGCATTTTTTTTAAAACAATTTCGAGTCAAAATAATTTAGACGTTGCAAAAAGAAGAATTAAATATTTAGCAATAATTATAACGATGATAATTATAATTAACAGTTATAAACATCATGTTAATTACAATTTCATGTGGAACAAAAATATAGCGCGCGAGGCAGTAACGGGTGAGCGCGTGAGGGAGCGAGAGAAGTGGGGGGTACGCGTCAACGTGCGCCGGCGAGGTGCGTAGCGGGGAGTGGGGAAAGGATGGAGAGAGAGAGCGAGAGACAACCGCCTGACCGCCAGCCGCCAGTCGCGGATCGCCCATTGCTGGTGTCGGTTGTCGAGCGTCGCGTATCGCGCATTGTTGTATGAGGCGAAGCGTTAAAAGAAAAAAAAATAGAAATGTTTAACACGCGATCGCTACATAATGAAACAATTTTAACTAATTGAAAAAAATTAATAATCAATTAATTATAAATTAATAATAATTTATATGAATAATAATTAACGTTAATTATTTTAAAGTTCACCAAGCAGTAGTAGAGTCGAGAGAGAGAGAGAGAGAGAGGCGATAGTACGTACCGCGCAGTGACGCGCCGACGCGTGACGCGCGGCGCGTCGTAGTGACGTAGTACGTCGTAGTGGTCGTAGAGCGTCACGTGTTGCTCGAAACTCGAACAATGCGTATTTTTCGCGTTTCCTCGATTTCACGCAGTTTTTCTTTTACCTCTCAACATTTCGAGTGATCGCGTAAACAAAAGTGCGTTATTCTTCGAGAAAGGTTAATCCGCGAAGGACTGCAGTCTCGTGCTTCGCCCTGACGAAATTTCTTCGTGAATCAACCACACGTCGAGAACATAACCTGCCAGACGTCTTTACTACTCGTGTCTTTTTTTCTCCCCACGATAAGCCGGATTATCGTTGACAGCTCAGGGTAAGTGACTATCTCGTCTCCAAGACTTTTCATTATCCTTATTATTTATTTTCATTTATTTTTTATTTATTATTATTATTCATTTATTTTAGAAAATATCTTTTTATTTTATTTTTTTCTCTTAAATCGTACGGAAGTTTTTGGCTCTTACGCGTCCTCTCGATCCTCTCAATTTACATATAAGATTAAGCTTCTCGAGATCCCCTCGAAATTTTTCATTTGCCTTGTCTCTGCGTCTTTCACGCCGCTCTTTCCGCTTGTAGTCCCAGAGACGGAGATCATTCCCGTTACAATTTGGAGCGGGCTCGGTTTTTTATATTCACCTTTGCAGAGAAACTTTTTCGGACATTCCCAAGAATTTACAGAAATGACGGAAGTTCTTTAACCCCGCTAAACGCCTAATCTCCGTCTACTCCGTAACTACTTTGTCGAACAAGAGCGATAGAAACTTCCTACGAGGCCAGATCCCAATGGATCGAATATTTTTTATTACGATTATCGAAAACTTGCTCGATGCCATCTACCAGCATCTTCTGAATTTTTCTCATTAAAATTTTTTTTTATATTTAAGAAAATAAGAGAGCCAAATTTTATAAAAAAATTTCCGAATTTGCGAACACAGATTGGACAAACGGACGCTCATGTTTGATAATGAATTTGATCGGAGATAACCAAAATGTGGTCTATGTTTTCCAGAATTTATGGATTTATTTTTATCTATTTTTTTTTTTTTAACTAAAATTTGTGGATCTCATAAATTTGTAACTAAACGAGAGAGGTGCGGTAATGAGAGGAAATTTTGAATTTGTACTATTTTAATTTATGATGGAATTATTTTTAATAATAATCATAAAAAATTAATTGATAGCAATAAATTAATTATCATTCATTCGGATAATAATTAATTTAACTGTTCATGATTCTTCATTTTATTATGATCGATGGTTTTTAAAATTTTACAAAGCGGGTTCCAAATCGGCCACCTCCACGCGGCGGAACCTGGGAAATTCATGCTTCGACAATATTATTTATTGTGATAGCATGAATTTGCTAACGGCTGAATTCGCGTTTTTTTTTAAATTGTGCCTTAAAATGGCTGGTAATCATACCATTAAATAATTTCAATATGCGACTCTAGCATACTTGCTACGGAAAAAACTCGATATTTTATATATATATATATATTCCATGTAAATTTCTTGAATCGTTGGGGTTAATTTGCAAATGATTCTATTTTTCAGGTTATGTTTCACGCATTGTAGGTTAATTTTTACTATTACCATGTTGCATCTATTTCCTTAGGTTACAGGTTATTTATGTCATGTTTTCACTATTATACGACGTATACAACATTTTTCCATCGATCATGTACTTCAGAACAAAACGTTTTAGGTTTTCACGTTTTTTCATTGCTCCAAGGACTCTTCCTTGGATCTAAGTCAGCCCGTTGTGCCTTAATGTTAAAAGTTCCCTATCTAAGTTTAAGCTAACATTAAGATTTCTCGTTGATTGATTAAATATAATATTTCTATCCGGATATAGGCAGGTATAAGTATAAGGTTGCGACTCTCAATCGGTATAAAATACCAACCCCCTATATCTAAGTTAGTCCGTTGCATATTAAATTTAAGAAATTCTCATCGCAATTTAAGCTAATATTAAGATTTCTAGTGAACTCAATATAATATTTTGATCCAGATATAGGCAGGTATATGTATAAGGTTGCGATTCTCAATTGGTATAAAATACCAACCCCCTATATATAAGTTAGTCTTATTACGTATTAAATTTAAGAATATCTCATCGCAATTTAAGCTAATATTAAGATTTCTAGTTGACTTAATATAATACTGCTATCCAAATATAGGCAGGTATAGATATAAGGTTAAGATATCTTAATATAAATACGAACCCCCTCCGTCGACAGAGAGGGTTGGTATTTAAACAAAGCGGGAGCTTTTTTTTTTTTTTTGTTAGTTTCTGTAGCACAATGAAGAAGAGATTGTTCTGGACACTTGTTGCTTGAGATTGGGTCTAGCGCAGCTTCATAACGTTTCTCTTTGACATTGCTGGTATTTTCGTATTTTGGCGAAAATAGAAAATACCTTTGCTATCCTCAATTTCGTAATTATTTCCGCTTTGTTTTTTTTTATCCCGTTTAATTATAGTTCCAAAAATTAGGCAGATATAGGTAGCGACCGCGTTTCCATTGATGGAGTTGGTCTGTGCTTTAGCATGAATGTGACCGTTCGACGGTTGAGGAGTACGTGTTCTGTGGCAATCATGCTTTTGCTACAACCCCATCGGTGTAAAGGTAGTCAAAGTGGAGTAGGCCTACAGGGTAGGCCTACCGGGTATCTCGTTTAATTTTATCAACCCCCTATATCTAAGTTAGTCCGTTGCGTATTAAATTTAAGAATATCTCATCGCAATTTAAGCTAATATTAAGATTTTTAGTGAACTCAATATAATATTTTAATCCAGATATAGGCAGGTATAAGTATAAGGTTGCGATTCTCAATTGGTATAAAATACCAACCCCTTATATCTAAGTTAGTCCATTACGTATTAAATTAAAGAATATCTCATCGCAATTTAAGCTAATATTAAGATTTCTAGTTGACTTAATATAATACTGCTATCCATATATAGGCAGGTATAGATATAAGGTTAAGATATCTTAATATAAATACGAACCCCCTCCGTCGACAGAGAGGGTTGGTATTCAAACAAAGCGGGAGCTTTTTTTTTTTTTTTGTTAGTTTCTGTAGCACAATGAAAAAGAGATTGTTCTGGACCATTGAAGCTAAGATTGGGTTAGTTCCACCTTCATAACGATTCTCTTTGACATTGCTGGTATTTTCGTATTTTGGCGAAAATAGAAAATACCTTTGCTATCCTCAATTTCGTAATTATTTCCGCTTTGTTTTTTTTTTTATCCCGTTTAATTATAGTTCCAAAAATTAGGCCGATATAGGTAGCGACCGCGTTTCCATTGATGGAGTTGGTCTGTGCTTCAGCATGAATGTGACCGTTCGACGGTTGAGGAGTACGTGTTCTGTGGCAATCATGCTTTTGCTACAACCCCATCGGTGTAAAGGTAGTCAAAGTGGAGTAGGCCTACAGGGTAGGCCTACCGGGTATCTCGTTTAATTTTATCAACCCCCTATATCTAAGTTAGTCCGTTGCGTATTAAATTTAAGAATATCTCATCGCAATTTAAGCTAATATTAAGATTTCTAGTGAACTCAATATAATATTTTAATCCAGATATAGGCAGGTATAGGTATAAGGTTGCGATTCTCAATTGGTATAAAATACCAACCCCTTATATCTAAGTTAGTCCATTACGTATTAAATTAAAGAATATCTCATCGCAATTTAAGCTAATATTAAGATTTCTAGTTGACTTAATATAATACTGCTATCCATATATAGGCAGGTATAGATATAAGGTTAAGATATCTTAATATAAATACGAACCCCCTCCGTCGACAGAGAGGGTTGGTATTCAAACAAAGCGGGAGCTTTTTTTTTTTTTTTGTTAGTTTCTGTAGCACAATGAAAAAGAGATTGTTCTGGACCATTGAAGCTAAGATTGGGTTAGTTCCACCTTCATAACGATTCTCTTTGACATTGCTGGTATTTTCGTATTTTGGCGAAAATAGAAAATACCTTTGCTATCCTCAATTTCGTAATTATTTCCGCTTTGTTTCTTTTTATCCCGTTTAATTTTAGTTTTCAAAATTAGGCAGATTTAGGTAGCGACCGCGTTTCCATTGATGGAGTTGGTCTGTGCTTTAGCATGAATGTGACCGTTCGATGGTTGAGGAGTACGTGTTCTGTGGCAATCATGCTTTTGCTACAACCCCATCGGTGTAAAGGTAGTCAAAGTGGAGTAGGCCTACAGGGTAGGCCTACCGGGTATCTCGTTTAATTTTATCAACCCCCTATATCTAAGTTAGTCCGTTGCGTATTAAATTTAAGAATATCTCATCGCAATTTAAGCTAATATTAAGATTTCTAGTGAACTCTATATAATATTTTAATCCAGATATAGGCAGGTATAGGTATAAGGTTGCGATTCTCAATTGGTATAAAATACCAACCCCTTATATCTAAGTTAGTCCATTACGTATTAAATTAAAGAATATCTCATCGCAATTTAAGCTAATATTAAGATTTCTAGTTGACTTAATATAATACTGCTATCCATATATATAGGCAGGTATAGATATAAGGTTAAGATATCTTAATATAAATACGAACCCCCTCCGTCGACAGAGAGGGTTGGTATTCAAACAAAGCGGGAGCTTTTTTTTTTTTTGTTAGTTTCTGTAGCACAATGAAAAAGAGATTGTTCTGGACCATTGAAGCTAAGATTGGGTTAGTTCCACCTTCATAACGATTCTCTTTGACATTGCTGGTATTTTCGTATTTTGGCGAAAATAGAAAATACCTTTGCTATCCTCAATTTCGTAATTATTTCCGCTTTGTTTTTTTTTATCCCGTTTAATTATAGTTCCAAAAATTAGGCAGATATAGGTAGCGACCGCGTTTCCATTGATGGAGTTGGTCTGTGCTTTAGCATGAATGTGACCGTTCGACGGTTGAGGAGTACGTGTTCTGTGGCAATCATGCTTTTGCTACAACCCCATCGGTGTAAAGGTAGTCAAAGTGGAGTAGGCCTACAGGGTAGGCCTACCGGGTATCTCGTTTAATTTTATCAACCCCCTATATCTAAGTTAGTCCGTTGCGTATTAAATTTAAGAATATCTCATCGCAATTTAAGCTAATATTAAGATTTCTAGTGAACTCAATATAATATTTTAATCCAGATATAGGCAGGTATAGGTATAAGGTTGCGATTCTCAATTGGTATAAAATACCAACCCCTTATATCTAAGTTAATCCATTACGTATTAAATTTAAGAATATCTCATCGCAATTTAAGCTAATATTAAGATTTCTAGTGAACTCAATATAATATTTTAATCCAGATATAGGCAGGTATAAGTATAAGGTTGCGACTCTCAATCGGTATAAAATACCAACCCCCTATATCTAAGTTAGTCCATTGCGTATTAAATTTAAGAAATTCTAATCGCAATTTAAGCTAATATTAAGATTTCTAGCGAACTCAATATAATATTTTTATTCAGATATAGGCAGTTATAGGTATAAGGTTGCAATTCTCAATTGGTATAAAATACCAACCCCCTATATCTAAGTTAGTCTTATTACGTATTAAATTTAAGAATATCTCATCGCAATTTAAGCTAATATTAAGATTTCTAATTGACTTAATATAATACTACTATCCAGGTATAGGCAGGTATAGATATAAGGTTAAGATATCTTAATATAAATACGAACCCCCTCCGTCGACAGAGGGGGTTGGTATTCAAACAAAGCGGGAGCTTTTTTTTTGATAGTTTCTGCAGCACAATGACGAAGAGATTGTTCTGGACACTTGATCCTCGACTCTTTTGTTGGGGCGCAGCTCTATAACGAGACTCTTTGTCGTTGTCGGTATTTTACATTTCTCGAAAATATAAAATGCCTTTGCTATCCTCAATTCCGTAATCACTTCCGCTTTATTTTTTTTTATCCCGTTTAATTATAGTTCCAAAAATTAGGCAGATATAGGTAGAGACCGCGTTTCCATTGATGGAGTTGGTCTGTGCTTTAGCATGAATGTGACCGTTCGACGGTTGAGGAGTACGTGTTCTGTGGCAATCATGCTTTTGCTACAACACCATCGGTGTAAAGGTAGTCAGAGTGGATTAGGCCTACAGGGGATACCACTTTAAAAAAAACGCGCCCGCATTCGCTCTACCTCCGTGGTGGGTGTGGAAATGAGCGAGTCGCAATTTTCATTAGCTCTAGAGGTTTTGCATTTCCATATATGAGATACCAATTTATTCAATAAAAATGTGAAATTTTTAACGATGAAATCTGTATAATAATAAAGTATTTTTAATACAAAATTGGGTGTTTTTTTTTCAATGGATATATGCATGACTATAGCGGTATACATATTTATTTTAATCCATGGAGTTTTAGGGCACAGGAAGAACGCTGATCGAACAAGACAGGTTTGATGCAATTAGCAAAGCATATGATACATATTAAGATATTTTTTAGCTTTTTTTCCCCCATAGTGACTACTTTGTCCTGATATTAATATATTTTTATGCGTAATACGTACATCGTTAATTATGTTGATAAAACACCCAAAATTTATTGGAGTAAAATAAAATAACACGAAAAGTTGTGCAATAAACTTGAGTAAACTTGATCCAAATTTTTAATTATTTACATATTGTGCGTTTATCATTGTTTTTTCAGTTTCCACAAAGCTACAATTACCGATTCTCACGCATTTTTTATGTTTCTTTCTAATAATGTGATTATGCATTTTGTTTTATTGTACGTCAAATGTGTTTATGTATATATATTTCACTTGAATTGCTTGAATCGTTGGGGTTAACTTGCAAATGATTTTTTTTCCAAGTCTCATTTCTTGATTTTTTGCCGGAAGACCCTTAAATTTATCGTCAATAATCGGTGAAAAAAATTAATTTGGTCCAACATGGATGGCCAACTTCACAGAGTACAGAGGTTCTCCATTATTAGTCGATAAATATGTATACAGCAATACGGATATAGGTATATTGAGTCGTCCAGTGACATAAATCGTTTGATTTTTTTTCACACACAAGAATTCGTTTGAATAAACAACCATAAAATTATCATGCCACAAAAGGTGGATCATCGATCCGTCACACCGTTCGTGAATGCTTTTCGAAGATTTCTTCGAGGCGTAAGTTTTGCCCCGTAATCTTCCTGGATCGAAAATGACATAACCTCTGCGGCCTTTTTTATTTTTGAACTCAACATATTTGGTTTTTTTTCGAACTGTCAAGCGATTACGTAACTAGGTTTATTTTTTTTTTTTGTTCAATCGAATAATTACCGATCCGTCTTGCGTCAATTACATGTCGTTTCGATAAATTTAATCTCTACGAGGCTTTTACGATTTCCCCAAAATGGTATATTATTGCGCAGAGGGAACACACCAATGCGCTGAGATTCGCAGATTGTGTTGCGGCGAGAAATCAACCGCCTCCCGATGTTCCCGGCGGTCCTTATCACAGAACATCGAAAATTTATTATTACGCCAGAGACGCGAGACGCGAAGTGGAACCCCCATTGGTTATTCCCATCGGCGGACGAACATTAACCGCTGGGTATTTGAAATTTATCTTGTTAACCCTCGTCGGTTAACGATGTTTTGAGCAACCGTCAAAGCTAACGATGGATCGTTGGCGTCTTTCGCTTATTTCTCAATTTTAAAATTTTTGAAAAAAAATCTGAAAAAATTCATGGGCTTTCTTTTTGAACCCTTAACTTAATGATAATTTGTCCCACCCGAAAAAAAAAAAAAAAAAAATTTTTAATAACAATTTCATGCAAAATATGGAGACGTGCGGGCATTTTCCCTGCATTTTGCATTTTGGCCCGGACACGAATGACCCATCGTCAGCGTTTGAGGATTAAGGTTGTTGTGCCGTCTCTAGATTTGGTTGGGATCGGCGCGATACAATGTTGCGCCGCTCACGGGTAAGCGGATCCTTTTTCATTATCAATGTCCCAAAAAAAAAAAAAACTGTACCGTAAAAAATTCCGAAATTTTTACACATAATTTTTTTCATCCAAATTTCGGCCAATGGAATTGCACCATTCGACGTCGCGTGGTACAACCTACGCAGTTTCTAACTGATAATTTTTCCGATAATTTTCTCTCTTAGTCGCTATATATGAAGAACAAAAGATCTCCCAATCGAGCGAACCCCGTTTCAGAACTGAATTGAATTTTATTATGGCAATTGAAGGATCTCAATCAATTATGAGTAGATTCGGAGTTAAATCTTTGAAAACCATTGATGAGAAATTGAAGGGAAATGTTCAATTAATTCCAAATTAAATTGTATAACTATTAATTGTGTGATGTCTCATGGTGCAATTCCATTGGTCGAAATTCGGATGGAAAAAATAATCCTCCGAATACCACGCGAGCTTCAAAATTATCGGGATATTTACCTATTATATATATATATATATACATATATATATATATATAGATATATTTATATTTATTTATATATTTTTATTTTATTTATAATATATTTATATATTATATTATATTTATTATAATTTATATATAATATATATATAGATATAAATATATATATAGATAAAATTATCGGGATATTTACCTCAAGGTTCCCTGCTTAAAAACGAACTCGTTAAATTTTTCAGGAAAAACTTAACTCGTTCGTTTGTTTGCGGGGAACCTATCGGGAAATATCAAAATGTATTTATTTTTTGAGCTCGGCGGTAAAATTTTCTTAGCACATATACTTTCCGATTTTTTTTTTCTCCCCTCAAAAACCGCACGGTTAATCGTACCCAATTTTCACGTAAAGCTTGATAAACGGGTCAATATGCGCCGTGAAAAAAAAAAAAAATTTGATTCGAATCGTACATTTTTAAAGATCAGCACAGCAACCTTGAAAAAAAAAATTCTGGATCCTTGTACGGTGCCAAAATCGCATATCGATAGTTGAAACAAACCAAAAAAAAAAAAAATCGTTATTGCAGATCGGAGACCCCTGTGATCAAGCCTGCGACACCCAACAAAATCTACCTGCCGGAATAGCTCCGAGATTTAATCGATCGCAAGTATCCCAATAATGTAAAGATTAACGATAGTAAATAAAGCAGTAATAAATCATAAAAATGAAAAGTATGACGATTTGGAGGGGGGGGGGGGGGGGGGGGAGAGTAATTGAGTTTTTCACGGACCATGGAATTGGTAACCATTGAATTATTTATTTCCTCAGCAATTAACGAATCACAGAATAAATAAATACATAAATAGATTATAAGGAATGTACGTATCCCTGCAACATTCTGGAAAAAATAAAATAAAATTAATTCACAATCCTTTGATCATACGGACAACGCACACGCACACACAACACTGTACAAATGTACATAGTACGCGAGTTATTAATTACTTTAACTTTTCAACATTTACATTTTCGATCAAATAATTCGGTTATACATGTTTTTTTTTTTTTCGTCCCTTTTTGTACCATCACCTATCGAAATGATGGAACACTGCGCTCGAATTATCGATGCCCATTGATCCATCGAAAAGAAAAGAAAAAAAAAACGAAGAAAAGAAAAAAAACGATCGTTACATTGACGCCTTGAGCGGCAAGAAAAATTTCACTGTGCCCCAAGCGCGGGGAAAAAAAGTCAATTTTAATGATGCGTGGGCACCTGAGGGGTTTTTTTTTTTTTTTTTTATTGCTGATTACGAATTTGAGGTCAAAATTTATCTCAATATGGCGAATAAAAATTAAAAATTGATCTAATTCGAATGAAAATCGTTATTCGGGGGTTTTCGAGGTCGCTGATTACGAATCCGTCCTCAAAGTTCAGGAATTAAAAATCGCGGACCAGAATGCAAAAAATATACTTGATTCGCATGAAAGCCTTTAAAGACTATCGTTTCGAGCCAGTACCAAATTTTGGGAAAATTGTTCGAGGCCAATCGCAAAATAATCGATACGGTGCCGTATGGCGTCAATGCCGGCTCAACGGTTCGACGAGACCGAAAATAATCGATCCGCAATATTAATATGGAATTTGATTCTGATAATACTGTATCATGTCATAAGTTTTCGTACGGAAATTCAGGAAACTATTGCGTATTACGTTGAGCATGAAAACAGCGGCTTCTCGATCTGTGGCGGTCGGCGCGAAGCGGCTGCGCAACAGTTTTATCGTTTGTCCGCGGAAGCAGGGCAATCCGGTGTCGAGCATCAGCGAGACTAGCGATATTATGGCGTCTTGATGAGGTCTGCGAAAAATAGGATATTCTCATGCAGTTGATTTTTTACGTAAATCCAAAAGACCGTATGAGAAAAAGAAGTTGACTTTACGGAACTAGAGAAAATTAAATTTTCATAATATTCCATTCGCATGCATAATTATGAACAAATTGTTGTACTACAACAATTATATGAAATTTAACATAATTCGTATTGACTCGTGGCAATTTTTCAACATTTTGCCATATCGGCCTCTTGCATGCGATAACTTTGAGTAACCTTGACAAATCTCTCGAGATTTCGTATCGCGTGTGCAATGGAGCAAGGTCGTAAGCACGAAAAAGCCGATTTTAGTGTCATAAGGTCGTAAAATTTTTTGTTTGTTTCCGTCATTTGTTGTAAAAATGATTAAAACGCAGAAATAATTGAAAATTAGGAATTTGAAAACCTAAAAGCTGGAAGATCGTAAGTTGGCGGATATGACCTTCGGGTTTTAGGTTCTTATTAAAGAAGGATTAATGCTCAAAGGACGTATCCGCCCATGATACGACTTTCTCATTTTAGGCTCTCCTTTTTTTCTTAGAATTTACGTCTTACACGACCTTCTGGTTTTAAGTTTTCTTTTTAATTCTCATTTATAGTTTAAACTTTGATTCGCGTGAAAGATTTTTTGAATCCATTATTTTGGGAAACATCGCATTGTGCCGCTGAAAATTTACAAACGGAAACAGTAACAATACAAAAAAAAATGGTTATGCGGCGCATACGACCTTATGAAATTAGTTAAATTACAGCCGTGTCTGCCAATTACTCATTTTCGAGATTTTTCCAAACGTTTCTACGTTTTTACTTTTACCAATGTCAGAAAGTCGTATAATGTCGCTTACGACCTTCTGGAATTAGTTTACGCGATTATTCCTCCTTCGATCAAGTCCAAAAGGTCGTTTACGCCAGGGACTTGCGACGTTCCGGTTTTAAGTGGCTAAATTTCAATTTTAACGTTTTTTAACAGATTTTCGTCAATGGGAAAAAAAAACGTATAATGGCAATTAGGACCTTATTCCACTGAACACGCGATATTTTAACGATATTCGCTGAGTTATATTCGATTTATGTGGAGCACAGGCTGAAATTTACCTGACCGCGAGAAAAGCTTGAACGCAAAGTTCCATGAACCATCGGAACGGCGCGGCTTCCATTTTACCTCCCATAACAAGTACCATCTCGTCGGTCAGCTTGATGTCCGGCTCAAAGCCAAGATTACCGCCCGGCGAACTCTCGAACATAAATCCAAAATCAATGTGTATTATGTGACCTTCCTTGTCCAGCATTATATTGCCATTGTGACGATCCTTGATCTGAAGAAGATACGTTATTACGCTGTACGCTGCCATTGATTTTACGAAATTACGTCTTGCCGTTTGAAAATCTTTTCCCGTCTCATCGCCGTATTTCGTCAAAAAGTACTCGTACATTCCAATGTCCGTCTGACGTCCCAGCTGATCTCTCGATTCGGCGTCTGGCACGCATTCTATAACGCCGCACTGAAAAACAAAACAAAAAAAAAACAAAACAAAAAAACATCAAAAAAATTAATTGATCAATTATTGATTGGACAATTGGTCGATCAGTTGAAAGAGGGGAAGGATAAGGGAAACGTACACCCGGAGCTGTAGCGACTACCCTGTACGGATAGAGAAAGAGATTGAGACCGACTTGTTGAAAGACATTTTTGAAGATTCCGATGACCTGAAGGGCCAGCATGTCCTGTCGAACGTCGTCGCCGACTTTGAATATAGCGGCTTGCCATGTCTCGAGACCCGCGCATTTGGTCTCGACTTTGGCGTTTGCCGAAACCGCCATGGCTATGTTCTCGAGTTCGTTTATGCCGTAACGCTGTACGCGAAATCGAGCCAGGAACGGCGCTTTTGCGGCACTGAAAAAAAAAAAAAATAATAATAATAATAATAATAATAATAATTATGCTATTTTCGATGAAAAATTTCGTGTAATATTGAATCCATTCGACCTCAAATTAAGCAAAATCGAAATCGAAGATGAGCATCTCGCTCGTTACTTTTAATTGGCCGTTGATTATTTATCCAATAATTTATTGTACAACCATTGCTTTGAGCAATTGATAAAGTAATTTATAAAACGAATATTGCATTGTACGATTAATAGCAAAATTAATTGAATCGAGAATTTTTATTTCTAAATAACGAGAAGCTTATCTCTGCTCGAAATTTTAAAGAGAGAAAAGGAAAAAAAAAACTCGCCGTCCCCTGCTCACCTCTGCATAGGCCTTCCGCTGTTGTAATCGATATCGATGACCATTGCTTCGGGATTCGATGGTAAATAACAGCCCGGCTGTACCGTAATTTTTCGCAATGACTTGAGGCAAGCCTCCCTTCGCTCGGGACCCTTCGGATACGGGCGAATTTCGCCCGATATATTCGTAATTTTTTCGAAAAAATCAAATTCACGCTCGTAAAATTGCTTAGCCGGACCGGACAACGAGCTCAAAATACTTTTCATCAGCGAGTCAAGCGTCTCGAAGAGATCGGGATCCTTTACCTGCTTGTCCTCGTCCATGTACATATTCGTATGCATATTCCATAGCAACTGATGCGCCACTAACTGCGAAACATTTTTATAACAAAAAAATCGATACTCGATATGTGTGATAGAAATAGAGTTAATGGATCGAAATAGTTTTTGGCTATAATGATAATAATGAAACTCTGGGTGAACGACAAAGATATTTCGTATGCATGTCTCGGTGCATGTGGAATTTCACAAAATTTAAGGATGTTACTTTGTTTGTTTGCGGGACGAATCGTCCGAGAGGAGGATCCTCACTCATCTCGGCCAGTTAATTTATTTTCTCGAAATTAGAATTAGAACTGTGAGATTTCGTTTCGACGCTATTCGATAATAAATGGCATTGATGACAACGTATAAAAATTATTGCAATACTATAATCGTGTAAGATTTTGAAATATTAACGTTTATGTTGCGAAAAAAAAAAATTAAAAATTCACGTTTTCCGAGCTTCAACTCGAAACGCTGTCCGAGCTATTCAAGATAGAGAAAATTGCATACGAACAATTTTATAGAGAATTAGGTTTTTTATAAAAAAGTCTTCGACAGCATATACGAAAAGTCAATAGCGGATGAGTGGGAGCTGTCCGAAATGGCGTGACGAGATAGTGTGATTTTTGTGAAATATCAGAATAGAAGACCTATTGGTGGTTAAATTACATATCACCGCTTCAGCATTGAATAAAAAAAATGCATAAAAGTGTATGCGTCGACTAGACACAGCGAGAAAGCCATTACCGCGTGAAAAAAATTATTTATAACTAAATTTAAATAAAGCCACCTACTTGAAATGTTTTTTTAAAATTATTTTTACAAATTTGGATGCCTCTCACGCCTAAATTATTAACTTTAGATATATGCCGTGGTGGACTTTTTTGTAGAGAATTTAGTCACCTAGAAAATGATTTATGAGCAATTTTGCTCTATTACGTATAGTTTGAGCAGCGTTTCGAGTTGAAGCACAAAAAGTGCCAAATTTTCATTGTTACTATTTTTCCCTTGCCAAAATATAGAGAGGGACAATAATGCACATTTTACAAGTTATTATTTATGCCATTGACCATGAAAAAGATGCTAAAAAAAAATTCCAGGATTTTATTGTGAAAAACGAAGCTTAATTCGACAAGTTGAGTTCGGCAACATTGTCCGTGGCGTCTGAAATCGACAGCGTACGCCTCTTTTTTTTCCAGCATTTTAAAATATTTTCCATTTAATTACTCAACGAAAATGCTCCTAATTAAGCCAAGCTTTCACACACGGTTTTATTATATATATAACTAGGTCATAACATTTTTTTAAAGTGCTGGCATTTCAAATTCGTGAATTACAGAACGATTGGGATCTGTTTTTCATGTGTGGTCATAAAAACACACGTTAAGGAGTGTTTTTTTAAATTTAATATCTCAACAACGAGCCTCCTGATCTCATTGAATCTTTGCGCACACGTTTTGGGAACACGAATAGCCTTTAAAAAATTCAAGTCGATGGACAGTGTATCGATATAACAGAGGAACATCCTTAAATACCAAAACCGACCGGATACCCTGGTCCACGAGTGTATAAGATTCAAGGTCGATAGTTAAAAAAAATTTCTCAAAGTTGAAGGACAAATGGATGTTTTTCAAAAATTCAAACTCTCATAAAGCAGCCTGATCCCCGTCAATTATAGTGTAAACGGGGGGGGGGGGGGGGGGAAATCCTCATACACCTTGAGCTATGCATCAATATTGTAGAAACCATACAAATACTTTTCCAAAGGTCATTTTTCGACTATTTGGGAATACTCCAATTACTTTGATATTTCGAATATTTTGAAATATTTCAGGTACTCTGACATGAATAGGTGTCTTGAAGAAAAAAAAAAAAGCAAGAAAAAAACGGTTCTCATAAGAACAAAGCTTCATTTATGAGGTAGCCAAGACTTGTTCTGACGATACGACTATAATTAACGGATCCTCAAATAATGTCAAACCTGCAAACGTTTGGCTAAAAAAAAATAACGGGGGGAAAAAAAAATCCTCATACACCTTGAGCTATGCATCAATATTGTAGAAACCATACAAATACTTTTCCAAAAGTCATTTTTCGACTATTTGGGAATACTCCAGTTACTTTGATATTTCGAATATTTTGAAATATTTCAGGTACTCTGACATGAATAGGTGTCTTGAAGAAAAAAAAAAAAAAGCAAGAAAAAAAACGGTTTTCATAAGAACGAAGCTTCATTTATGAGGTAGCCAAGACTTGTTCTGACGATACGACTATAATTAACGGATCCTCAAATAATGTCAAACCTGCGAACGTTTGGCTATCGCCTTGATGAATTCGATAACGTAACCCATCGTGTCGTGACGTACAGCCTGCACGAGCTGCGGTATGTAGAACAGAACAGCATCCGCTGGATAACTGCCGAGAACATCGACCGCGTACTGTGCCGATATCGGATGATGGGGAAATTGTCTCGAGAAGTATGCGAGTGCATCGATCGGTGAGATACGAGCCCAAGTCAGCATATGCACGAGCTGTAAAATATTAATTTTTAAGTACTCGACACGCCTGATCCCTTTTTTTTCGTCAATTATTATTAGGATTGTTTTTTATTTATTTATTTATTTATTTATTTATTTATTTTTTACTTCGGGGGCATCGCTCAAGAGGCTCTCCGTCGTAACGAGATACTGCAGGGCTTCGGCGATGTGCATCACCGGAATTGGCTTGAGTCGCACGAGTCTGCATACTTCTTTGATTATCGTGTCGGCGTTCTTAAGTCTAACCGGAAGATAAACCGCCAATACGGGACTTATTTCCCATGCCAGGCGCGTATAATCGCGCCAGCGTTCGTTTATCACTTTGGCTCGCCATTCCGCGATCGAGCTCTCGCCGGGTAAAGCGAGATCTTGTCGACCGCCCGGATTACGCCAGACCTGGGCGAATAAAACGCGTTAAATTTTCAGATTAAAAAGTCGCGGCACAAACGACCGATGTATACAAACGAAGGATGCAAGTCGAAACGTTATAAATTGCAGATTTTTTTTTTTGATTCGCAACTATTTAGATTCGCTTGTGCCATAAATCAATGAATCGCGATGCGAGTTCGTTGAAGAATGAAGCATGAAAATAAAAATTAAGCGATAATGGCTCATGAAAGAAAAAAAATGTCAATTAATTTTTCGTCATAAAAAGCTCATAAAACGAATTTTCACGAAAACAAAAAGTTCTCAGGTGAAACGAATGAGATAGAAAACGTTTTGTTTGGGTTTGTTTTCCAAACGCAATGTGTCCCCCCCCGAGTCCTCACCAACAAAAGCTCAATTTCTTCCGCGAGTAAGCTGAGAATGAGATTGCGCTTCTTTATGTAATCCTTGACGACAACGTTGGCGTGCATCATGCGTTTGCTTCGATTGCTACGTTTTCCAAGCGCATTGCTGCTCGTCGAGAGTGGCACGGTGTTTATCCATGCGGCGGCCGGTTGTTTCATCGATTCCCGTCCCCCAGGAGTCAGGGAATTTATCGGCGCATCGATACCAGCGAATCCCACCTGTTGCTCGATCATCCCGTCGTAATCGCCCTCGCCGCTTCCCATCATGAGATACTTCTTCTCGCTGTGCATGACCTGCCAGAATCTTATCAGCGTAACGATATCCTCGCGCAGCTGATCGTTTTCTTGGGTCGGCATTTGCCGTTCGCGACAGAAATAATCCAGGCAGTTGCAATAGACGCGCTCGCGCAAGACATTCTTGCTCAGGGATCTGCGAGGGAAAAAAAAAAAAAAAATAACAAAAAAATAACAAAAAAACACTCCGAAAGTTTCAAGGCTGTGCTCACTTCATCGAGCGTAATATTTCGATATTCAAGATATATCAGCAGCACGACTATCGATTGCTTTATTGAATATCTGATAATTTATTTCAACGAAATATGACGAAATGTGTCAACGCCGAGCGGTTTGCGTAATTTTCTTGTCAGAAGTGTTAAGGAATCCCGAGGTAAGAAAGACTACGGTTTTTCATATCCAAAGTAATTCGGCCCCATCAAAAATTCATATTTTATCAGTCAGAGCTCATTTTTTTGGATTATAATAACAAAAAACTGATGTATCAGCTGAAATATCGGAAAAATACGCGATGGCCGAAAGTAGTACATTCAAAATGAGATTGCTTTATTCGTGGCCAGCCGATGGCCACAAATGTAAAATAAGGTACCTTCCGGTAATAAGGCCTGAGTAACAAAAATTGTATTTAAAATAATCGCTCTAGCTCAAGGCGACGCTAACAGACGCCCATTGCACGAAGATGTACTTAAATAATGATTATTATTAAAGCGTGTCGATTAAATTGAATATTTTTCTAGGCCTTATTATCCGCAGGTGCCTTGCTTAAAAAATACGCGGCGGCCGAAAGTAGAACATTCAAAATGCGATTTTTCTATTTGTGGCCAGCTTATGGTCACAAATAGAGCACACTCATAGCGTTTCAGTGATTTGTGTTTATTACGCAAATAAATAACGATTTTTAACTCGAATCTGCCGTCCATGGTTGTTTAATACTCCACTTTTCCTTTGTATAGCGGATCCGTATAATTGGGAGTATGAATGAAATTTTTTTATTTCAAAATCTGGTAGTTTAGGAAAAAATAGTTTGTATCTCAAGTATAAGATGCTTTAAGAATTTTAATTCTTCGGTACATATTTAATAGGGGCGTCTATAACGATTGTTTTGATTATTATTCAATCAAAACACGCAAAAACATGTTATCACTCAAATTTTATTTCTTTTGAGATAAATGTTTTTCCACCAAAACTAACTATTTCAGGTGCAGCCCCGTTGGAAAGTCGATTTTTTTTTTAAACACCCTAATACTTTTTCGAAACGTACGCGAAATTGAAGCACGATATTGATAAATTTTCGTATCGTTTGTGATTGCGTTGAAAATTTCTATCTTCCATGAAAAAAAAAAAAAATTATTGTTAATTCGTTACCGTGAAATTTTTACATTGTAGATCAAATATCTCGACTTTAGGGACAAGCGTATAAAACTACTCGACGTCTCGTATTTTTACTTTTATATTTTTCCTAAAATTATGAATTGGTTCGGCTATTGACTCATATTCAGACACGACAATTGGGAGTATGAATGAAATTTTTTTTCTTTCAAAATCCGGTGGTTTAGGAAAAAATATTTAGTACGTATTTTTTATTTTTTTATTTGAATCAAAATTGCCGTTAATATAAAAAATTGAAAAATATAACATTATGACGTCACACATGTTACGCTATATATATATATAAATCCATGAAATTAAATTGCCTATAACAGGTGCATTCGCATTTTTAATGAAAAATAAACAAATACGTCCTCATTATTTTTACTTACTCTACATTATGCGCCCCAAGGATTGAAAAAAAAAAAAAAAAAATTCATTCATACTCCTAATTCCGATGATCTTATAGCAGTCATGTTACAGAAAAAAAAAAAAAAAAAAAAACAAAAATTCGCCAACCAAATGTTTCGATAATCTGGGACAAAATAATTTGTATCTACGCAGATCTAAATTTAGATTTGCGTATAGTTATTTTTTAGATCTACCGAGATCAAATTTACATTCACATAGTTACTTTTTAAATCTACGCAGACCAAATTCAGATCCATGCAATGATTTTTTAGATCTACTCACATCAATTGGGAGTATAAATGAAATTGTTTTATTTCAAAATCCGGTAGTTTAGGAAAAAATATTTAGTACGTATTTTTTATTTTTTTATTTGAATCAAAATTGCCGTTAATATAAAAAATTGAAAAATATAACATTATGACGTCACACATGTTACGCTATATCTATATATATATATATATATATCAAAATCCGTGAAATTAAATTGCCTATAACAGGTACATCTGTCATTTTTAACGAAAAATAAAAAAATACGTCCTCATTATTTTTACTTACTCTGCATTATGCGCCCCAATGATGAAAAAAAAAAAATTTCATTCATACTCCTAATTCAAAGCTTGGTGGCCACAACTGATACCTCGGATGACCAAAAGTAGTACAATTCTGGCCACCAATGGTGAAAAGCCACAAGATAATTTCCTATTTTCTCATTTATCATGATTCAAAAAGGTTTTAAACAATAAAAATTCGATTCTGTATACCTTTCAAGCTACATCGATCACTTTTTCAGTTCTGAATTTGCAATAATATGAAAATTGTTCGTAAATGAATCTTCGAAAAATGCATCAAAGTGGCCACAACTGGTAAGTCTATCCTACCATCGTACAAAAAAATCGTGTCCAAATTCCAAATTAATCAGATTCATTTGTTCTATTAAAAAAAAAAAAAGCAAACAAACAAAAGAAAATCTTAAAAATACGCCATTATATATAAAAAAAAAAAAGAGCGTTTCCTATTACCTCGGCAAAGTGTCACCTTGGAGAAGCAAAAGGCCGCAGGACAGGAGCTTGAAACGCGCCCCGACCGAGGCAACGTGTCGATTCGAGCGATGCTCATCGCTCGAGGCGCCGACGCTCATCGGCAATGATCGATGCAGCAATACCGAGATCATCTCGATTGTCTCCTGACAGCAATATTTCGCCGTTTCGATTATTTCCACGATAAAAGTTATCCATATCTCGTGGGGCTTTACGTACGGCGGATTTGGCCGAATTTCGCAACCCTCGTACACGGCGAGCGGACTGACCTCCTGTCCTTCCGTGGAAAACATTCCCATTCTCTTGTCGACCGTGTACTGCCATGCGGCGAGCATTTCCTGAAGAAAGCGCAGCTTAAGATCGGGCCTAGCCGTGAGTATCCATTGCCAGCACTCGGTTGCCGCTGTCATCGCCGTATCGGTGAATAATTCGACCTGCGACCAGGCAACCGAGTGCAACAATTTACGATGTATCCCCGGCACCGATAACAGCAGCGCCGTGGCACGCCAAAGCGAGCCCTGATGCTGCGAATCGTCCCGATTGCTGCACGAACGTTTCACCGCACCGATGACCCGCTCGATAACGATATTGCGTCCGTTCTCGGGCGCGATTTCCGTGATCGGTGAATCGCTTCGCGCCAGTGCAAGCATACCGGCGACCTCACCGGCATACCAGGATCTCCGTGACATCATCGAGAGGAGCCAGGTGCTCGCGCCTTTCGCGCCGCGTGGTCGTTTATCGAGTGAATTCGTGTTTGCCGGTCCGCTCGTCGGTACAGCAAGATCGACGAATTCGAGGACAGAATCGGTGGCAAGTGCCAGGCCCGCGTGATGCCACATACCCGAGCACGGTATCTGATTTATGTACTCCTGCAGATGCGAACGGGTCGCGTGAGGCGCCCATTTCATCGCTTCCTGAACTATTTGCTTGCATCTAGCGGCGAAATCCTTCACTATTATCTCTCTGGCCTCGATTGTATCCATCAGATGAATGCTGTACGGTGTGCCGGGTATACCGAGTGTCGGTGTTTCCTCGTTGGGATCGAGCTGAAGCGAGAACGAGAGCACCTGAAGTATGTCGAGCATGCTCCATAATACCCGACAATTCCACAATAAATGGGGAAACGCATCGACCAAATCACTCAGATACGTATCGGCCACGCGTCTTATTTGCTTGTGAACGTGATTAAAATTCACGAGAAGAAATTGCGCATGATTCTCGAGCTCGCGTTCGCGTCTCTCGTCTTTTGGTTTTTTCTGCATTACGCTCTTGAATTTTGCAAATACTGAATCAGCCACGCCGCTTATGCACTGCCACATACCGCTCTTGTCCTTCTGAAGATCCGAATCGCTGAGATATTCCATAATCGGCTGGAGCGAGGGTTCCGGACTGTTGGCAACTCTCAATGTTTCGACCCAGTATACGGACAGGAGATACGTGATCTGAGAAAATTGCATCTTACTGACGAATGTAATCGCCTCGCTCGTTTTTATGCTCATCCTTAGTATCTGCGAGCGCAATTCCTGAAGTTCCGTGATCGAGACGCTCTCGTTTCTCACCGCCGAGGTATACTGTAGCTCGCGCATCTCGAGCTTTGCGCTCGTCTGGGCTATAAGATAGGGCGATTTTATTGCAATTTCCTTGACACCGTCGTACCATTCGGCAGGCCATATTTTCGACGAGTGATTGGACTCGGCAGCGGCAAAGCCAAAAACTACGCAGTAAAGCCAAAAATCCTTGAATAGCTTCAGCACCCGAGCCGTTGGCTGTCTTATCGGTGGCAAACGACGCACGAGTATAGCGATCACGGGTATAAGAGCACCGAGATTTCCGGCGCTGCTCGATGCTTTCTAAACAAACAAAAAAAAAATATTTGACGAAAAAATAGTTGGGGAATCGGCGAGGAAAATTTCGATATGATCTCTGCTCATGTTGCGGACGTTAATGATGTAGGCGATAATCGGTATCGTGAGCAACTTTAACGATCACTTTTGCCAGCACGGTAGCCGCTGCCGTTGGCAATTTACGGGGCTTCGAATTTGTTCAAAAAAAAAAAAAAAAAAAAAAAAAAGAGGCTACTGTATCATGTGCTCGTGTCTGCCTTTTGGCGGAACGTGTACAGTGAAGGTTCATGAAACCACTCGAGGCTTGGGCCTGCATTTTGTGGAAATTAAAAATTTTTGAAATGTTTTTTTGAGTTCGTCAACCGTATATATGAAGCGCACACTCAACAGAACTAATTTGTTTGATCAAGGACTTTATAAAAGTCCTTAATATTGACAGTGTTTCGAAAATGTAAAAAAAAAAAAAAAAGTGTAAAATATCGTTTGCTCATGTCTGCTTCTGGGGCTGGTGTTGAAAATTCTTCTAAGAACGAGGAAAATCCACAAGGCAGAGTTCCTGATCACGAATTTTCCAAGGGCAGACCACTTGAACGATTTGAAATATCGCGTGTCTAATGGTATAAGGACGTATTCCCCAATATACGACTTTTTACCATGCACAAAGGTAAAAGGGCATATCGATTTTTTTTTCTCCGTATTTCCGCTAAAAATGTGAAAATACGTTCAGAAACATGAAATTCCGAAATTTGATCGACTAACGGTGAAAGATCGTAGGTACGGGGCGGTTACGTCCTTTTATTTCCACTTGAGAAAAAAAAATCGCGTTCACTAATGATATAAGGTCGCATCGAACATTTAAAATCTAACATGTAAAAAAAAAGTATAAAAATTAAAAACAAAATGTCGATACGACCTTATACCTTTGGCTCGTTGATTTTTTTTCCTCGAAAAATAAAAATTATGGAATTTTGTCCGAAATTCGATTTATCCATGCGTTTCAGAGATTTTTAGAGATTTTGTAAAAAAAAAAGTATGAAAAAATAATTGTCGATGCGACCTTATACCTTTAGCTTGATAATTTTTTTTCTCAAAAAATACAAAATTTTGGAATTTTGTCCGAAATTCGATTTATCTATGTGTTTCAGAGCTTTTTAAAGGATTTGTAAAAAAAATTATACAATATAAATAAAAATGGTGGATACGACCATACATCATTGGTGAACACGATTTTTTTTTTTTCTAATCTAGAAATGAAAGGATGTAACCGCCAGTACTTACGACCTTTCACCTTTATTTTTTCTTTCGGCTAATTTTCATATATGTATGCGTTTCGGACACTATAATAGCGAATGTCAAAGGACAAAAAAATATACGACCTTTTACCACCAAAATCAACTTTTTGGTGGATACGACCTTATACCACTAGACACGCGATATTGAATACTCGCGCCGAGCGTCAAGCATAAAATTCTGCGTCCATGAAATATGAATTTTTTAGTTGTCAATGAAAATAATCAATGTTAAATATAACCGATCCGTAGAAGTTATTTTCGAAATTTCGTCCAAATAGCTCTTAGCTCCGCTGATCATTGCCACTCAGGTAAGAAACAGCTGCCGAGTCTGTCTTTCATTCACCAGAGAGATTATTTTTTCGAATTATTTCATCGAGAAACTATATAATGTTCGTATGTGAAACACAAAGCTAAACACGTTGAAATTGGCGACGAGGGAGATTCAACCGAACGGGGACAGCGAATCAGACGACAGCGATGATAACTATTTTGATTAGAATTTCTATTTTAATGTTTTTACTTTTTCAATATTCGTCTTTTTTTCCTCATTGATAAAAATTACAATACTCACGATAATAATAATAATACCATTATCAATAATCTGCTGCATCCTTGAATTCCATTAATTTCAAAAAATTTTACAGCTTATCAAATATCAGTAGGCTAGACGTCTGCCAATTTTTTTTTTTTTTTTCGTATTCAGAGACGGTCGTAATTCACCAAATAGACGGAATTGGAAACATGGGCAAATGATTTACTAGAATTTTTTTTCACAACACGTTTACAACTATCTGCCGCGATATCACAGAGTTCCGGACGTCTGCTTTACGTTTTTTCAGTATACAAGTAATGTTATTAAGGCAGGATACCATCTTGAAAATTTGAAAAAACGAAATTTGAAAAAAAAAAAAACGAAAAATGCAAGCTCACCAACGCAGAGGAAATCGATGCTGAAGGAATACTGTATGGCGCAGGCATTGCAGATTGATGATTAGTTGAAAATATCTACTAGCTTCGCATACGTAAAACTTTGAGCGCGATTTTCTCGAAACGATGTTTTTCATATCTGCGTGTCAAATTACTCGTCCAATTTTCATCGGATTGACTTGAAACTTTGCATAATTCTTCTCCATAGTATAATCCGAGGATGTACGTAAGATTTTTTTCGGTAGAGTTGTTATTTTATTTTTGGTGCACAGTTTAAGCAACTTTTTGTACCCTGAAAAATTCACTTTTTTTTTTGTTAATGACCGCCATTTTTCAAAAAATCGAAATTTCGAAAAAGCCCTACGTACACAGACAAAATGTATTGCTCTTGATAAGAAGAAATTTTCATTTTTGTTCTATGAGCCACCTGCAAGAAGATTTTTGACACGCAGACCGACAGTGATCCTAAAAAGCCTCACACTTTGGCGCCACCTACAAGAGGCTATTTTCAAGTTTTTCAACGTTAAAAAATTTTTTTTTTTTAACTTGAACGATATAGTAATAAATGCCTTAAACCGATTTTGTTTCTGCCCATTTTTTTTTTTTTGTGAAAAAAAAAACCTATTAATATGAAACATGAGCATATACCAAAATGCTCGCCAGCTCTCTGACTAAAAAATATATATATATTTTTTTTGACGAAATAAAGTACTGCAAGTAAAATATCTTACAGAAATAAGATTAAAAAAAAAAAAAAAAAAAAAAAAAAGCTCAGCGTTTTTATCTACGAAAATGTCTCACCGTTATATTCATCATCGTTCCCATCGTCGCTGCTGTTGAGGTCTTGTCACTCGCGCGTTTACCCTCGAGTCCCATGGACACGAAAAGCTGCAAAAGACGAAGCAGAAGCTTGTCGAGCTCGTCATCGCCCTGAAGATTCGCCGCTATATTGGCGAGTGCATTTGTCACAGCTCCGGTAACGTGACGATACTGCTTGCGATCGACGTTCGTCACGTACGTCTTGCAGCTTGACTCGAGCGATACCGAAAACATCTTCATGATTTCTCCCTGCGAAAGGTATTAAAAAAAAAAAAAAAAAATTAACGAGGATCAATGTGGCTTTGTTTGAGAATTTTGAGTCACAGGAGTTGGGCAAAATTCAATGTACACGCTAGGGTGTTGAAAAAAAAACAAAATTTTTGATTTTTCATGCTCTCACCCCTCGAGATTTGATAGAAAAAAAAAAAAACATCCTCGCGAAGAGGGAGCTCTGTAGCTTAAGTGGAAGCCGCCGCTCTTTGGACGTTTCTAATTATAACAGCCAATTAACGTCTATAACGAACTTTTTGGAAGGAAAAATTTGAGACCATGAGGATTGTATTTTCAATTGAGAAAAAAGAATTTCATTAAATGAATTTTTTTCTAATCCTAATTTCTAATTTTTCATAAAAAATTCTAAACAATTTTGAGTTGAACATTTTTTTTTTCCAACACGATCGTGTTGTAAATTAAAATTTCGATCGATTTTATTCATGACGATAATTTTTCGATTAAAAATTGTTTATAAATTGTCATAAACGATTCGTATCTGGTGAAATTTTTTTTGCGTGATAATTATTTTTCTTTACTCAAATACGTACTCCATGGTTCTTTATTCTCTTGCTGAAATAGGAAATCATTAATCTCAGGGAAAATAGTATAAAAGCAAATTTATTCACCTTTAACAATTTTTCCGCTATGACTTTATGAAAAAAAAAAAAAACGCAAAATTTCATTTATTTATTTATTTTTGGTAAAGATTGACGCCAACGACGCCTTTTTACACGTGGCATACGTCTTTCGGTGAAAATCAGCGACTAAAAGTATACACTGCGCTTGAACTCTATACTTAGTTAATAATAAATTAAACTCCGCGCAAAAAGCTACTTTCCATTCAGCAATATCGTTTACAACTTTTAAATCATTAAAGGTTCTTTTTATTTGAAAAAAATGGTCACATATTTTTCCTTCGAAAAAGTTCGCAATAGACGTTAATTGGCTGTTATAATTAGAAACGTCCAATGAGCGGCGGCTTCCACTCAAGCTAATACTCCCTCTTCGCGAGGACGTTTTTTTTTTCTATCAAAACTCAAGTTTTGAGGGTTGGGAGCATGAAAAATCATTTTTTTTTTTTTAAACACCCTAGTTAGTACACAGGTGTAAAAAATTTTAACATTTCTATGTAATTCGAAAAATCAATTTCACTAAAATCTTCAATTATTCCCTAAAAATTTTAAATTTATAACGTACCCTAGCTTCGCACTTGGCGATAATCATACATCCGAGCTGATCGACGATGAGACTGTCGAGGGCACTTGGATCCCGACAGAAGCTCTGTTCGAAAAATTGTAAAATACTGCTCGTCGTCTTCGGTGTGTCTTTCAGCGCTACGGCAACGTGACCGAGCATTATAACGATATTTTCGGCCACGAGCTCATTCGTCAGCTTCTCCGTGCTTCATGCGCACAAAATAACGAATTTTTTTTTTTTTTTTCAAAATTGCACGAAAAAGGAAAAGTAATTTTTTTTTTTTTTTATCGTTGCCAAATTTTCTCGTCGGAGATGAAAAAAAAAAAAAATTATCGTACCTGTCGCTCTTTTCCAAGCTGCACATTCGCGTCGATGCGCTGCTGACCAATGCCGGCACGCAATTCGGATAAACCGGTTGCGCGGCTTCCAGAGCTATGCAAAGATTTCCAATAGCCGCGTCTCTGAGCTTTTCGAACGCCGTTTGACTCGGCGATGCTGCCGGTTTCATTTCCTCGATCTCCTTGCCTTGAACTGTAGCGACAAAATTTATTCATAATATTGCAATTATAACATTGGCATCGATGCAATTTAATTTCTTATACCCACTGGTAGCACGGAACTGACGATCCTTCGACAATTTTTCGTTGTAGTGACGATGAAGCTTGACGAGTATCGGCGATGGATTCATGAGGAAATCGCGCAAATTGTACTTCGACGTTATGGCGATGTTGGGAAATTTTTGCGCCAGTTTGCCCAATCCCTCGAGGCACACCATCAGCAGTGGCATATGAGCGAGCACGAGCTTCGGTGCGAGATTGAAATTTATCTTCTCGGTCAGACGACTGCAGAGACTATCGGCGCCTGTCGATGCAAAATTCAAATGATTTTTGAAACAAAACAAAAACAAAAAAATGTTTTCCTTATGATTTGCTAGCAAAGAGAAGACAAAAAAAAACAGTATACGCGTGATATATAGTCATTGTGACAACAAAGAGCCTAATAAAAATCGATAATTAGTCGATAAAAGCACGCAATCTCACGCACGATGAAAACGTATTTTTTTTTTTTTTTTTTTCGTAAGCAATGAATAACGTCTGAAACGTGAGATTAAACTCGCGAGAACAGTATCGCGATCGTTCAGTGGGAATATGCGGACGCGTGTGAACGGTATAAACTTGAACTGTGCACGCTAACCGCCTCGCTAGGGAGAAATCAAATTTTTACGTCTCGTTAGTCTCGTTTCGCTAGATTCTCTTATTCTGTTAGAAAAAAAAAAAAAAAGAGAAAAAGTAGAGAAAGAGAAAGCAGCGGATATGTGAAAAATCATGCGAAACGCGTAACACAAGGGGGCAATTCGAGATACCCTCGCCGATCAGCATGGAGCCGAGGTCCGCATACAGCGCGGTCAAATCGTACTCTCCGTTTGCTGGAAAAAACACGTTTACTTGAGTTCCATTTGGACATGGCTAACCGCTGTCGAGGCCTCGAGATGACTAAAATTCATTACGAGAAAACAAACATAATATATATATATATGGGCCATTCCACCAATTATCAACCAATGTTTGGGCCCTAAAAATTTTATTTGCCTCGAATTTTTTCCTCACATTTTGTGCACCAACATTGGTAAATTAATCAAGTTTCAGACCAATAAAACGCGACCCGTTTTAAGGAAAAAATCTAAGACGGAGAAAACCCTTTACAATTTTCAAAAAATCGTACAGACCGAAAACAGCAGCGGATCGAAGATAACCAGCTTCTCGAGGAGGCTTAAAACGCTTCTTATATGCGCTTGGAATCGCCGATTGATCATCAAGTCACTGAAACTAAATAGTCTTATCGTGTTGGAACTTTAAACGCGATTATCTCGAAATTGCATTTTCAAAAACTTCTTAAAAAGTTATTGACCTATCTGGCTGAAATTTTGGGAGGTTTCCGTCTATATTATTATCGGAAGGATGTACCTAAAGTTTTAATGATATCGCGTAAATAAATTACTTTTGGGGGGGGGGGGGGGGGGTAAAAATTGTCGAAAAAATAGTCGAAACTGCTTAATTTTTAGTTTTATACTTTTTTTTATAATTTTATAGGTTTATCTTTCCCCTGCACATGTCGGTAATCGATTTTTTTTTTTTTCAATATAAAAAATACGACGAATGCAACACTTTTCGATGCAACGCAAAAGACGCCCGAAGGAATACCCTACAGAGCCGCCATTTTGCTTTATAAAAAAAAAATCTGTTTTTCTACACTTCAAAGCTGGCATAAAATGATGTCAAAATTTTTAAATTATGCGATTATTTTATCACCTTTAAAAAAAAAATTCATAAAAAATTACTCATTTTCGGGCGACCAAAGGGCTTTTCTTCCCTTTAAGTGCGAATCTTGATCGTATCTTTAGCGTCACAATCAAAAAATTTGAAAAAATACATTTCTTATGAAAAAAAAAAAAAAAACTCAGATTTTTCGAATCGTGATTGGGCTAAAATTTGGTGAATTTAGCAACCTTGGCGCACAAAATGTGATGAAAAAATTTCAGGCAAATCAAATTTCTAGGGCTTCAAAAATTCGTTGATAAATTGGCGGAATGGCCGTATATTGGCCGTACCGACGATTGCGCGAAAAATTATTGCTATTATTTATTTTCTCCTTTTTTTTTTCTTCTTCTTCTACTATATCGACCGCGTTCGCATAAAGTAGAGAATTTTCATTCGTTTGGGGAAGAGAAAAATCGTCGATTGGGCTGAAAAAATAGACTCACCGGTCTCGTCGCCTATAGCCCAGACCAACAGATCTACGCACGCCGAATTCGCCATAACGTTCACCTTGAATCTATTGACAGTGCGAAAATTCGTATCCACATCCTCGCGCTCGCTCGCATCGTGCTGACGAGACTGCAATTCCGTTTGTCCCGAAAGAAAGAGATCCTTGACGAATTCTTGAACGTCGCGGATAAACGGAGCTGGCAAATCGCGCTGCGTCTGCAACAGCTCGCGCAGCAACGCCACCATGACTAGATTCATCGTTTCGCTGAACGTACGATATGGAAATATCTGCACCTGGCCCGCGAAGTAAACCTGAACAAACAAAAAAGTGAGAAAAAAACATTTTTTTTTGTTTTTTTTTTCATAATTAAGAAAAAACATTTTTTTAATTTTTTCATAATTAAGAAAAAACATTTTTTTAATTTTGTTATAATTAAAAAAAAAAAAAAAAAAAAAAAAAAAAAAAAAAAATTCCTAACCTGTTGAGCCTCATCGTCGAGAAACGCTAGGGTTTCCTTGGTCAAGAGCTTTTTCGCCAGGGCGAGCACAGCCTGAAGATTAACAATGCTGAATTGTAGACCCGTACGTCTCTCGGGGCTCTCGTTGCATCTCATCTGGGGAAATTGATTGAAGCTCGAGCCGTATCTCGTGAAGAAATAAGTCGCCGGATCGTATGGTACGGAGAGATAAGCGTGGAGCGATGGCCTCTTTGTCGAACAATAATAATCCTCGGCGATTGGCAATGCCGCTTGAGCGCTGTCGATCAACAAATGGGGATTGAGATTGCCGCTGAGGGAACGCGGTATGATCGGACGAAAATTTGAAAAACTACGATGTCTCTTGTCGATGGGTTTCTCATTGCTCGAAGCGGCCAACGGTGGCTCGGGTAGGGGAAATATGCGACACAGCAAAGGCGGATCCTGACACGCGAAACGTCCCATAGAACGTGCCAGACCTATCAATACAGGCACGAGACACTTGCACAGAGAGACTGTAACGAAAAATTTTAACCCTTCAGTGCCGAATGTACCATATTTACTCGGTACATTGTTGATTCAAAATTTAATTATGTTTTTTTTTTTTTTTTTCTAAGTGATGAATTATTTTAATCCCAAAACGAATATTTTTATCCGATCAAAGTCGCATATTCTGCGCCTATTTTATATGGTTAAAAATTCGTTTACGATGAGCGGAAGTCGAGAAAGTTGAGAAAATAAAATGAAAAAATAAATTTTACTGCTGAAAAGTACGTAAAGTTGCATGAAACGTGAAGATATACTATTTGGATACCATTCACTGTGCACTTTAGATGCGCCGGTCTTAAAAGGTTAATGTTTTATTTTCATTATTTATTTATTTTTTTTTTTTTCCCCCGGGATTCTGATATAATATTGTTGTAATATTTGATTTTATATGAAAAAAGTTCTAGTAATAAAAGGCTGGTTGAAAATTCGATCCTGGCGAAGAGATTTGTAATATAACCGAAATGTTCGCAAGGCAAAACATGGAAAATATGAAACAAATATAAATACTGGGCCGGTTTAATTTAAAAAAAAAAAAATTTCTCACGTACCCTTCGAAAAGTTGGTTATTAGCCTCAAACGAAGCCTCGTAAAACCGGAACTCGGTAGCAAAATTCTAAAAGATGACTTTATCCGGTTTCAATTTTTCAAACACTCTAACCGAAATATCTCGAAAACTATACAAGCTAGGAAGCTGTTTTTGGTTTCATTTTGTAGATGATCAAATAAAAAAAAAAAAAAGATCGTGATTATTATACACCCAAATTTTTATCTTGTACTCGTTGAGTTAACTGAATAAATTAATGACGATGCTTGTTACCTTGTAAATTTTGATTTCACTCGTGTTCTAAGCCAATACAAACTATTTCACGCAAACTATTTCATGGAAAATTAAATTATCCACACAATATGTCTCTTGATTTTCTCTCTATCTTTTACCGCTCAATGTACAGTACAAAATAAAAATTTTAAAATTGATAAATTCTTCGATAGGAGAATTTTTTCATTTTAAATCACACAAAAGTTTCTAATTAATTTGAGTTTCATTATTTTGAAACGTAGTGAAACACACTCGAAGCAGTCTATCGGAGAATAAACCTTTTCTAACTCAATAATAAAACTTTACCACCGGCGCAACTGTTCAATGTATTGCTGGTAAATGAAAATTGGAATTTTCGCGCCATACGGCTACGCGGCGTGATCGATAATTTTTTTCACTAATTCTCCCTGTACCCAAAGAGGAGTCTCGCGTTGGGGTCCAAGAGTACAATGCTCTATTAACCAAAAATGAGGAACAAAAGCGGTTCGTCATGCAAGTCGTTTACAATCATCGCAAAGAATTTCCGAATTGTATAATAAAACGAATTTCTATGAATAAATTCTAGAGCAATTTTAAATTATCGCCTTGATTATTCAATTTTTATTTCAAACTATATTGTAAGCGGTAGAAGATATAGAGATAATCGTATCACGTATCGTGTGAATAATTGAATTTTCTATGAAATAGTTTGCGTGACATTATTTGTATCAGCTTGGATCACACGGGTGAGATGAAAATTTACAAGGTAATAAAGCATCTTCATTCATTTATTCAATGAACTCAACTTTAAACTTTCGTATCGAATACAAGATGAACATTTGGGTGCATTGTAGTCTCAATCTTTTTTTTATAGAAAATTTGATTTTCTACAAAAAGAAACCTAAAACAGCTTCTCAACTTGTATTCGCTGTGTGCAGTGCCATACTATGGCGACTGAGAACGACTTAGAGCGCCCATGGTGGCGAGAATGCGCATCTTTTGCTGGAGTCGCGTAGCGCAATTGAGGGCAATATAATAGAGAAGTCGCGGAAACGAAATTCAAACTGTTGCGCGAAGTCACATAAGAATGTTTTCCGCTGCACAATTTCGGAAATTAAGTTTTACGCGTTTCCGACAGTAATTTATAAAGTTGAGCAGCGCAAAAACTAGATTCGTTGGGTGCAAAAAAACAAAGAAAGTAAAATTCTTGAGGTTAAACGTGCATATTTTGTCTGGTATGAAAAATTCATGTCAGGATATTATAATACAAATACAGTAAAGCCTCGATTATCCGAACCCGTCGGGACCGGGCCTAGTTCGAATTATCGAAAGTTCGGATAATAGAAATGCGTTGTCGTAGATAGCGGTCTTACATATTGCATATGGAAAAAATAAGAAAAACGGGCAGATATTTTGAGCGATTTAACGTTATGCTTGTGTATTTCAATTATATATTTAAAACAAAACAGTAATATATGCCTTCATAAAAATTTAGTGTTTAATTTCAGGCTTTTTTTTATCATAAATTGCTGAATCTTTGGCTGCCGTATGGAAGCTACGCGTTTTTTTGCGGTTTATTCGTTAAAAAAGAAATTGATATTACGGACGTACAACAAATTATCTCGGAATCATGTTTATTTTATTTTTTCTTCAACCAATCTAAAATATATATTTTTTCATACGTTTGTAACGCTCTCGGGTAATATTCGTAGTATTCACTTTTTAACGACAAAGTCGCTTGGATAAATTATTATTGAACAGAAGAAAAAAAAAAAACAAAGAATCAGAAGTCTTGCATGGAACACGACGATACCATTGTATTTATCTCTAATAGCAAATTTTTATAAATTATTCAGCCAAGTTTTATTCCGTGTGAGTTTAAAATTTTATCAACGATACGTATCTTTGTAGCAATTCTTAATGACCCCTTGCGAAATTAATTTGTCTTCGAGCATAACGAAGCTCGTTTTTTTTTCGTTTGAGAGTACTTCTGTCGAGCGAACGTCGAAAACATCGGACGAGCAGCATTTCGAACGAAAAACAAACAAAAAAGGCATTTTTATTGTAAAAAAAAAAAAAAAAAAAAAAATCGCGCCATAGTTCGGATAATAGAACGTTCGGATAAAGCAAGTATACGTTCGGATAACGGAGGGTTCGGATAGTGGGAGTTCGGATAATCGAGGTTCTACTGTAAATTGATTTTTTTTTTTGCTTTTTAGTAGCTCTCATGATTGGCTACCCGAATATGCAGCGAGCGCTTCGCGGGTAATCGTTCGTCTACGTTACAATCAAGTCCGCGTTACGTCTTTCTTGTTCTCGATACGAGCCTTTTGTCGGTCCGTATGACAAGACCGACAAGGTTCATGCTTAGCCTCAAATTGAGAAGGAAAAGTAGCCGTAAACCTATTTTCATTGCATCGTAATACGTCGATTTATTTTTTTTTTTCTTCAACGCAGTTATAGTCAAGCTCACCTCAAAAAACTCTATGCAGCACGGTTATAAACGTTCGTTCATTAAAATTAATCCAACAAGGTTTCGTCTATGTAAATAAATGAGAGCTATTCCAGCAAAATTTGCGGAGTACAGCCGGCCGCGGCGCCACTTGGCTTTCTGCACACGGCGAATAATTTTCGAGATATTTCGGTTAAGTTTGTTTGAAAAATTCATACCGTATGAGTCACGTTTTAGAATTTTACTACCGAGTTCCGGTTTCACGAGGCTTCGTTTGAGGCTAAAAACTAAGTTTTCGAAAGGTACACGAGCAGAAAAAAAAAAAAAAAAAAAAAAAATTGGCCCAACGAATACGCTATTCCAGTATTGAACGTTATATTATTCATAAATTATTATAAGATAGTAATGACAAATATTTCATATAATAATTCAAGATCATGCGTGTTGATTTGTAGCAATTAATTCATGGCTTACTCAATCCTCATCATAAAAAATTTTATTTTTAAGCTATTTGTTGTCAATCTCGCTATGCCCAGCGGGCCTGAAATTCACTGAAATTTTTTTGCCCGACGGCGCTGTAAATACTTTGAATCGATAGATAGGGATCTTACGTTTTGCCTGCGCTCCTCTGTTGCCATTTTGATCTTTGCACCCTCTTATCATGTTGGTGATAACCGTCAAAATTTCCACTTGAGCGGCAATTATTTCCTCTCTGGCTGGCTCGCATCTTGCCGCTATGTCGCTGAGCAATGTATTGAGACAAAAGCTGAATCTCTCGGCTACGGGTACTCTCTCGACTGGGGAACATTTAACTTCGTCGAGCCACACGGCTTTGGGCAAACTGCGCAGCAGACTCAGCAAGTAAGGAAGTATCCTGTCGCGATGCTGCAATCCAGATTCGAGGAAGTAAATGCCCAGAGCTATCGTGGCGTCTTGACCTCGCTGATCTATGCGAAAAGCGCCTTGGGCCGAATCCTGCGGGCATAGCCTGAATAAACGATTCACCTGCAAAGACAACGAAATTGCAATTTTTTTCCGATTGATATTATTGCATACATTTGTTTTTTTTTTTTTTTTCATATCGGCGGATTACTGCTCCGATCTTGATAATTGCAAAAAAAAAAAAAAATATGAAATTAATTATAAATTGGATAAATAATAATTAGACTATTTTGGAAAAAAAACTCATTCTCTGTTCATTTTATTTTGCCTAATGTGCAAAAAATCTTGAAAAAACAAATGTGACAGACAAAAGTTTCTCACGCTATGAGGCCCGCACTCTGGAACATTTATTTGCCATTCTGGATAGACGCTTAATCGCATAGTATACTTTCATACGCAAGTCATACAAGTTTTTCACGTTGCCACAGTACGTGCTTATTTTTTCTTAACGCACGTACGATAATTATTTTCAATGACTCGTCTAGATCTTGACAGACGTATAAATTATGAAACCAACCAAAGAATTCTAACGCAAATTGCTTAATCTGCTAAGATTATCATTACGATTTTATGAAAATATAATTTACTGTAATTTGTTCGTTAATATTATTATTATTTCAAAACGTCACTAGCGATAATTTTTTGATTGTTTAAATAATTATGTTATAAGTATAGATCGTTTTTGTCATGATCGTATCGATTCGATTAGTCAGTAGAGTTATGCGAAAACGCATAATATTATAATCAGGCATGATTCATACATTATGATCCTTTTGCTGTGCAACTGACAGTACCTGTCATTCGTGTAAAACAAAATTTTCACGCATGACACTTTCGTGAAAAAAAAAAATGTTGCGATAAAAACAAAAAAAAAACGGCGGTTTCGCGATATCATTGTACAAAAAACGATAACAATCAAAATCAATTTTTACACGAGATATATCGTTTCAATTGTTTTTCCCTTACCTTGTCCCAGGGCGTAGGTTTTATCGCTGCAAGAGACCTCGCCAAATGTTGAACGGTCTTCGTGAAGAAGAGTTTTTCGTCAGCAGCCATTTTACCTCAGCTGTGCGCCTCAACACAATTGAGAGGAGTGTTAATACGGTCACGGTTAACCCGATTTAACAACACTTAACTATTATAACACTGTCAATACTCTTAAATCACTTTTTCGATACTTTGACCCTGACATATCTCGGTCATACAGCTCGCAGCTCGCAGGAGCTCGCGTGCTATATGGATAACCTTTTATCAGACCGAGGAAAGAATTTATACTAAAAAAAAAAAAAAAGTAGTGCCGCCGAATGGATATTATACGGCTCCGGACACACACTGCGCCACCTATCGTGGTTTCAGGATCATGAATCCCTATCAAACTTCAGACCTACCACACTTCAGACCGTACTTTCGACACGGGGAAAGGCGAATAATATTTTTGCTGAGCTGGATTGTGTTTACATCCCCCAACACACACACACACACTCACACAAAACTGTTTATCATTCCACCCCCTTTACCCTCTGCTCCCCGTTTATACTTTTCGGCGATCCGCAAATATAATTCTCGGTAAATAAGCGAATTTCGCGTTTTCGTTTAGTCCGGTTCTATTGTCAAGCAACGTTTTGTGTCTCTCGTGTGTAGTGCCCAGCGACGCCAAAACGGGAGTCTATCATTATAAAATCCTCACACGGTGTCGTGTTCTGTTTTTTTTTTTTTTTTCAGGCTTTATCTCTCATTCCCGAATCTCGTTTAATTGAAAAACCAAAAGCCAAAAAAAAAGAAAAAAAAAACCGACGAAAAAAGATTAAAAAAAAAAAATATACAAAAATCTCCAAGTCAGTATGAAAGTGACAGTTGCCACACTCGGGGACGATATATTCGTTCTCGATGTCAGCGAGGATCTCGAGCTCGAAAATTTCAAGGCATTTTGCGAAATTGAGTGCGGCGTGCCGGCTCGCGAGATCGTCATTGCATTCAACGGTAGACCCTTGATGGACGACAAAAAATCCTTGCGTGATCATGGAATTCGCGACGGCGACGCGGTTATACTGCAGCACATGCATCAGAGCGGAGTCGATATGAATATTCAACAGCCGCCCAACGGAGGTCCGCTCGACTGTAATCCCTTCTTTCCAATCCTTATACATCGATAATATAATCGATAGATTCAAACATAAAATTCGATATTTCGTACGAAATATTTCCTATTCATGAGAATTTACCTTATTTCGTTTAAATTTACATTACCTCGAAGTGAGATTCGAAAAGAATTTTGAGTACTCGGCGATAGAATGGAGAACCATGAAAAAAAAAAAATTTAACGTATCGAGAGCGTCTCGAGAAATCTGATTTTTAATCGTAATAATTAAAAAAAAAAAGAAAGAAAAAAAAATTTTTTTTTCACCAAATTGGAATTCGTAAAAAAAAAATTTCAAGATTTCTTAAGTTTTGTCCTTATTTTGAAAAAAAAAAAAGGCATCACGCAAAAGTTTTCTCGCTCGAATCCGAATATTCGTCGCCACGGTTTTTCAATTATATTTCCGAAAATTGCTTGGGACGGGACTCGTCGTACGATCTTGTTTCGAAGGACCGAGATCGACGTCGAGCCCAGCCTCGAGACGTCGTTCGCACGCAAAAGTATTAACGAGTAAAGAATTTTAGCAATGCCGCTGCTCGACTTCAGTACGATCAGAGTGCCGGGCGCTGCGTCCGGTAGCGGCAACGGCAGGCCGATGCCGCAGGTTCCCAATGCGATTGCGCCGCAGAGAGGACAGAATCTTCGTAACGACGACGATCCGGCAATGATAAGGGACATGTTTCTCGCGAATCCCGATCAGCTGGCTCTTCTCAAACAAAACAATCCCAGGCTCGCCGATGCTCTGCTCTCCGGAAATCTTGGTAAACAGCCACGAGGCTTTCTTCGCTCGATTTTCATTTTTCATTTCATTCGCAATTCATTTTTTCCGTTTATTCAGCCGATAGGAATGTCGCTTCGTTAGCGAGTTTTCGATTTTTTTTTGTTTTAACCAGTCCTCGATGCGCCTTCGGTTAATTAGTACGGTGCCGCGACGAGAAGAAAAAATATTGAATAAAACAACCAAATCAAGCTCCATTAGGCTTGGCGATACGTCGAATAAGTATTCGCGGATCGATTTTTTTTTTTTTCTATTCCTATTTCCTCTTTCAAGAACGCATGTCGATCTGTGGTTTTTTTTTTGCTGAAATTATGATTTTGAAATTTGCATCGTTGGAACGCAACGAAATTAGGTTTTTTTTTTTTTAAATTAAAAAAATCATTTCCGGTATCACTGACACTTATCTGGGATATTTAGGCCCCCAATCGTTTAAACCGGTGAAAAAAAAAAAAAGGTTTAAACGATTTTCGACTTTGAGACAATACCGGAAATGATTGTAAAACCTATTTTCGTTGCATTCCAACGATGCAAATTTCAACGTCATCTGAAATTGCCTTTATTGCTCCGTTATTTTCCCGGTATCGAATTGCTTATTCGCTATGCTGCTTTACCATTAGCTTTATTATAATCTTTGTTATTTCTTTATTAATCAAAAAGAAAATATTATTTTTTCATATCTTTTTTTCCTGACATTGTCTTTGTTACTCTGTTATTTTCCTGGTAATGAATTTCTATGCGCTATGCGGCTTAATTACCAGCTTTATTATTCTTAGTTACTATTCTTTTACTATTCTTTTACTATTAGTTATTATTCTTAGTCTTTATTACTCTTTTTACTATTCTTTTTACTATTCTTTTACTATTAGTTATTATTATTAGTCTTTATTACTCATTAGTTACTAATGGCCTTGATTTACCATGTAGCTCTTTTTTTTTCTATCTTGTATACATATTATCGTATGTATGATTTCCAAGGGATAATCCCCGTATGAATAAATAAATTAAAATAAATTAATTACGCGGGGGGAGGGGGATCTCCTCGCTGAGTCATGAAAAACTTTTCTCATTTTTAATCGCCAAAAAAGGAAGATGATATTGAAAATGCACAAACGTGAGAGCGTTCAAAATGCTTTTTCGGCCATCGCCGGAAACCTTCAAATCGACGTATAAAAAATTTTCAGAGTCGTGCTGTTTTTTTTTTTATGTTATTTTGAAAGAAAAAAAAAACGAAAAAAAAAACGAAAAAGAATAACAGCGATATCGTTTAATCGACGAAAACTGATTAATTATAATTACAGAACTCCTCGTTGATTAAGATTTTTCATTATAATTGTTCACGGTCAGGCATAAATTACAAATGAACTTATGGAATTGAAAATGGCAAGACTTCTTTTACGATGAACATATTTCACGACTATTGGGCGTTGGCTGTCGGCAAATTATCGGGGCTATCCCTTTGATAATTATAATTCGCGTTATTTTTCAGATAAATTTTCCACGGTACTCAAGGAACAGATAAAAGTGAGGGAGGAGCGTCAGGTGCAGAGATTGCGAATGATGAACGCCGATCCGTTCGACACGGAGGCTCAGAGACTCATAGCCGACGAGATAAAGCAAAAAAATATCGAGGCCAATATGGAAGCGGCAATGGAATACAATCCGGAGACTTTCGGCACCGTCGTTATGCTTTATATCAATTGCAAAGTCAATGGATTTCCCGTAAAGGCATTTATCGATTCAGGTAATATAAATCTATTTTTTTTTTTTTTTTTTTTTTTTTTTCATTTACGTTATAATATTTCCTACCGAACTAAAAATCCCACGAAACGCTTGAAAAATAATCCGCGCGGCCTCGTGCATTTTTTTTTTTTCGGGGTTTTCCATTCTCTTGCTCGAGTATCGTTTTCACGCTGTCTATTTATATCCAAGCGAAAAAAAAAAAAAAAAAAAATCCCACCTTGAACGTTCGTTGAAGGTGGAATTTTTTCCTTTTTTTTTTGTTTTACGTTACCAATGATACAAGATGGGGCCGCCCCGAGCATCCGTTTCATTTTCTATTCTTGGAGATTTTATTTATTCGTGAGAGATGGAAAGAAAAATTGTCGCTCGCGGCCACGAGATCGTTGCAATGACCGTGGAAAAATGGTATTATGTTGAGAAAAAAAAAAAAAAAAAAAAAGAAAGATTTCGGCTCAAAATCTATTTCCGTCGACGAGGAGAATCTTCGTCTTTCAAATCTGACCGACAATTTGCGCAATTCCCTAATTATGTTCTTTTTTAATTGTTTAAAAATTTTTTTTATTTTTTTATTTTTTCTTTACGCTCAGGTGCACAAACGACGATAATGTCAGCCGCATGTGCCGAGCGATGTCACATAATGCGGCTGGTTGACACGAGATGGGCGGGAGTGGCAAAGGGCGTCGGTGTGCAGCGTATAATCGGACGAATTCACATGGTGCAGATACAGATCGGTAGCGATCATTTGACAACGTCGTTCAGCGTGCTCGAGGAACAACCGATGGACATGCTGCTCGGTCTTGATATGCTAAAGCGACATCAGTGCTGCATTGATTTGAAGAAAAATATACTGACCATCGGTACAACGGGAACGGAAACGTCATTTTTGGCGGAAGGTTCGATATCGTAGATTTTTCCGATTATCTCGAAGTTTCCGGTGGTAAAAAACAAAAAAACAAAAAAAAAAAACACACACACACACACACAAAAAAATTGGCTTTCAGGTGAATTGCCGGAATGCGCGAGACTCAGTGGCAATAGCGAAGCTTCTCTCGACGATCGGGACTATCAGCGAGCTCTTGAGGATAGCGCCAGAGAGGCGAAAAAATTGAGGCAGCAGCAGGGTAAGTATGTATCTGTCCAGGCTCTCCCGTTCTTCTCCTAATCCCCGTACTCAAAATTTCATTCGCGAATTTTCATCCATAATTCATGGCAAAATATTCTAAAAATAAAATATAAAACGTTCTTTGCTTATTTTTTTGTTTTGTTTTTCTAGTCCAGTGCGTGAAAAAAAAAAAAAAAAAAAAACGAAAAAATGATAATTTTTGAACAAGGAAGAAAGTAACGATCGTCGAATTTTTTTTTATCAAGATTTTTGTTTTTGTTTTTTTTTTTTTTTCATGAAAATTAAAAGTAAAACAATAATTTATGTTAATCCAGGAAAGTGTGTAAACGCATGCAGTTATAAATAGCGTGTGTTTCACTTTTACAAAATACATGATGATAAATCAATTATAAGAAAAAAAAAAATCAAGTTTTTACTTTTTTTCAGAGTAAAAGATTGAAAAAAAAAAAGCAAACCATATCGAAGATAATGAGTTGAATCGTCGAGTTGATTCCTCGATCGACTTTATCGCATGTCTAATGGAATAAGGTCGTATGTGCAATTATACGACTTTTTCTCATTTCTAAAATCAGAGAGGCGTATTTTTTTTTTTTTTTTTAATGTATTTACGCGAATCACGTAAAAATATGTTCAAAAATGTTGAAATGAAAATTTGTTCACTTAAAACCAGAACTTCATAAGCCCTGGCGTTTACGATCTTTTGGACCTAACTGAGGGAGGAACAATCGCGTAAACTAATTCAAGAAAGTCGTAACCGTAATTATACGACTTTTTGGCATTAGTAAAAGTATAAAAACGTAGAGAAACGTTTGGAAAAATCTTGAAAATCAATAATTGGCAGACACGACTTTGTGGTTCTAATTTGAGATAAGAAAAAATCACAGTAACTAATATCATAAAGTCGTATGCGCCGCATAACCATTTTTTCATTGTTGTTTCCGTTTGAAAATTTTCCAAAAATAATGGATTCAAAAAATCTTTTATACGAATTATAATTTAACCTATAAAGATATTTAAAAAAAAAATGAAATTTCTTATCGGCAACTTATGATGATGTATGAACGATTTTTTACCAGGAAAAACGAGAATTAAAAAAAAAAAAAAAAAAAAACTTAAAACCAAAAGATGAACCTAAAACCAGAAGGTCATATCGGACAACGTGCGACCTTTGTGCTTTTAGGCTTTTGAATTCTTAATTATCAATTATTTTTGCGCGTTTTAACGCACAAATAATTGTGACGCATACAAAATAACGCGTTTTAATCATTTTTACAAAAAATGACAGAGAAAAAAAAGTTATACGACCTTATGATACTGAAATCAGCTTTTTTTTTTGCGCTTACGACCTTATTCCATTGCACGCGCGTTATCGTAACGTTTTTTTTTTTTTTTTTCTAAAACAGCTATTCGCCTTAACCGAGATCTTCGTTGCCTCGACCGAATCGATTCAACGTCACGATTGTCACCCATTCCTCATTGCCTGGACACCGATCACTCTGATTTTTTTTACTACGCCATTTTCATTCATATCAAATATTATTACACACACATACACACATACAACACTGCTAATTCATGTTCATAGAATTCAGCGAGATTGATGGCTCGGTATTTTTTTTTTTTTTTTATACAGACGGGCAAAGCGCAACTAACGAATCGAGCGCTTGCAATACATCTGGACCATCGGAAACTACGATATCGAATAACGATCCGTTCACGGAAGCCACGGTAAAGGAGATCGTGAATCTTGGTTTTTCTCGTGAAACGGTGATCGCGGAATTGCGACGCTGCAACGGGGACAGTACGCAGGCTACCGCAGCGCTTTGCGCAAAATCGTTAAAGTACTAGACATACTTGTCGATTATAATTCTCATATACATATATAAATATATTTAAAAAAAAAATTATACATATATATGTATGTATGTATGTATGTGTGCGCGTGGTATACGTGAAAATTGCTCTGAACGTGATGGCAAAAAAAAAAGGAAAAAGGAAAAAAAAAAAGAAAACTAAAACATTGAAAATATAGCAACGCATAAAACTATGACCATGGATATTTCCGTGCGATCGTTTAATAAAGACTAATTGTAACGTAAGGATGTAAAGTAAGCGATATTCGAGTTTATCGCCCTTGAGTCAGGGGCCGAAGGGGAAGACACATGACTATTGTCATTTTTTCTGTAATTTTTTTTACCGCCAAATTTTGAGTTTTTTTTTTTTTTTTTTAATTTTTATTATTATTCATATTTAAACGGGGATTTAAGATACTTGGAGTTTGAGAAGAGAATGTCAAAACGAGAAAAGGAAATATTTCAATCGAAATCCTCGAATCCAGAGATTTTTGGAAATGATTCTTCGATCATCGCGATCACAAATATTCAGATGCGAATCGAAAAATTTGTCCGAGTTGAAGCATTTTTTTTTTTTTTTTCCTCCAAAATAAAACAATTATTTTTGTTTGAAAATATAGCAGCCTTATCAACCATTGTTTATAATAATATCGGTCTAAATTTAGGAATATATATATATATATATATATTTTTTTTTTACATGACTGAAAAAAAAAAAGCATTTCGAACGATCTCGCTCGTTGGGGATTTTTTTTTGCGAATTAGAAACTGAATTTCGTTGGCTGATTTATCGAGGAGTTCGAGTTGTGACGGATGAATTTATTTCCTGACTGAATTTTCAAATCTGAGTTTGCGATAATTAGGATCGTAAAAAAAAGATTTAGAGAGCGGACGAGACGTATATTTATAGGGGAAAAAAAAAAATTGTCTCTTTTATTTTCGTCGTGAAAAACGCAGCGAATACTTGAAAAAATTGATTTGTGAAAAATTAGTGATACCAACGGCCTGAAAAATTATCATTGCGACGAGCAAAAAAAGAAGCAGGCACAAATATCATAATATATTGCCCCGGGGATTCGCAGTAATTGGGGAAAATAAGAAGAAAAAAGAAGAACGAAATTTTTCCTCGCTCAAATGAAAATTGCTTTGTAAATAGTTACGGGAAATTCGCAAATTTTGTTTTTTTTGTGTCATTGACTTCTCCACGATATATATATATATATATATATATATATATACACTCGAGACTATAAATGAACTAATCGTAAATGAATTATATGGATGAATGGGCGAAACTGCAAAAAAACAAAAAAAAAATGAAATTTATAACGCAATTTGTATCATTATCGGCGTAGAAAATCTCGCTTTATACTGTATATTGCTCAAAAATAATTATCGAATGAAAATATTACAAATTTCGTACACGATTTTTCATCCACGCTTTGTGTTTAAACTTTTTTAATCAATTTTTTTTTCATTTTTTAGTACTTCTTTGCCACGCGCAACGATGTCCGAATTATTTATCGCTGATTGGACGAAAGTTCGCCCGATGACCATTTTAATTCGACAACTTTGGCCGAACGCGCGGCTTCCTCGACGGCCGTTGCTATCCTCGTGACTGCCATTGTTTCCATTGGCATTATCATTGATTCGCATTTGCCAAGTGCAACGTCGATGAAATGCTCGAATTCGGCTCTGTAGGCTCTCGTGTAACGACTGGCAAATGAGTACCAGATCGGCGCTGTTGTCGGACCATTGAGATCGCGCATCGTCGTTACGCAGTGTATCGGCTGTTCGTTGTCGGCTCTTATCATGCCCCTGGGACCGAATACCTCGAGTCTCTGGTCGTAACCGTAACTCGAATTTCTCGATATATCGATCATTCCCAGAGTACCCGAGGGAAATTCAAGCGTCGCGACGACCGTGTCAAAGTCATTTATCGCCTTTATCTCCGGAATATTTGCGCTAGCCTGTGCCGTTACCTGAAGAGAGAAGGAGATAAATTAAAGAAAAAAAAAACATTTTAGCACATTTTCAGAGCTGTGATCTTAAAAATCTTTGCGCCTGATAGAATTTATCGAAAATTTGTCGAAAATTTGGACAAATCGTCGCTGATGCAGGAAAAATAATATCAATAATCGTGAACGGTGTCTCGTGTATTATTTTTTTTCGCATGCCTTTGATCATTGAATTATTAATTAACAAAATGTCTAATAATGTTGTATTTTTGTTTTGTTTTGTTTTGTTTTTTTTTTTTTTTTTTCATACTTTGATAGGATATTCACCGAGGACCCAGGTCATCATGTCGATGTCGTGAACCATGCAGTCGTGAAATATACCACCGGAATGAGAAAGATAGTCGATCGTTGGCAGGGGCGAATCGCGCGCCGTAACTCTGATCGTATGAACATGACCGACCTCGCCGTTGCGTACTCTGTCGCGCACGGCACTGTAACTCGGATCGAAGCGACGATTGAAAGCCGAAAATAATACCTTGCCGGCTTTCCTCGCGGTCTCGTAACATCTCAGGGTGTTGGCTGGATTTTCGGCTATTGGCTTTTCGCAAAATACGGCTTTTTTTGCGCCGAGAGCTCTCGTAACGATATCCTCGTGCGCGTACGTCGGCGTCGAAACTACGACCGCGTCGACGCTGTTGAAGAAAAAAAAAAAAAAAAAAAAAAATCACTCGGATGATCGATGGGAGGAGGAAAAAATTGCTTGGCTCTTTCACGCGTTGTCTTTAACGAGGTACGATTATGAAGGAAAATTTTTATTTCAAGTATCTTACATTTTCTCGCTTTATCGAGTGAGAGAGGGAGAGAATTTTGACATGTTCAATTTACGTTATTTCTCAAAATTGAAAATTTTTCTCTCAATTGTTTGAAGTGAGATAGATTTTTTTTTATTGGAAATAAATTTTTCTTTTCATACGATAGATTGGATTTTTGAATTCCAAATGAGGAGAAAATTGACAAGGCCCAATTTTGTAAAGATTTGTAAAGTGTATTGTAGGGTAGATGAAGCAGTAAATGACCGCGGACACCCCGGTGAATGATCGCCTTGACGAAAAAATATAAATAATTCTTATAAAGCATTTAGGTATTTGTTATAAACTGTTATCATACGATCTCATATCAGTTTTTAGCGATAGATGGCATAACGTAATTTGTAATCGCGCGGATATTGTTAGTGAGAAAAAATTGAAAAAAAACGGCAGCGGCTCGTATCTAATGGTTCTCGCTGTCAGGCTTACCAGGTAAGGTCATGGCGAACGACTATTTTAACTTCATTACTTAAGTTTTTATGCACCGTGAGTCAGACATGATTGTTCTCCGGTACATTCATAAAGCTTGATGGGTCCAAAAACTTTTTATAAGCTCAAATTTATGCAACTTCCGTTTCATTCAAACCGGTCATTTACCGGAGCACGACTTTTAACGCAAATTCCAGTGAATGACCACGTAACTTCGTTACCGCGTGAACTCTCTGGTGAAAAATTCTAGTCGTATTTTTTTCGTAAAAAAAATTGTAAGTATGCATAGTTTTCCATAGAGATTTATAAATTTTCCCGAAAAAGTGTAGCGCGTTGTAGATTTTTTCTACTGAAAAAACACAAATTCTTATGACAAACTACAATTTCTTATGAGAAAGTAAGTATGCATGTTTACAATTTTGTCCGAAAAATTGCAATTTTCCAATTTCTCTAAGAGTTCGTAGAAAATCGTAGAAATCATTTTCACCAGGGCTTCGATAAATCATGTTTCCGATGACAGAATAATATTAATAATGATGCAGTTTATTCAACTAATCTTACCTAATTATTGCGCATAACAATTTCTACAGTCGCAAGTTCGCTCGCTTCCCAATAAACTATAACGTATAAATACCGGAAGAATGTCCGCCTAAAATAACGTTAATTATATAAACGTTATTTTAAGCGGACATTCTTCCGGTATTCATACGTTCGTGTTTACTCAAGTTATTTCCCTGTGAATTAATATTAGCATAAACATTTCCTTTTTTCCCCATTATGAAACATCACATTTAGGTAGGTATGTAAAATAGTTGGTTTAGGTATAATTCATTTGAAACTTTATTAGATTGAACGCGGTCATTCACTGGGGATTTCGACATGCCTCAGCATTTCCTTTTATATATTGCTTTTAGTATCTATATCTTCGTATTTAAGGTGGCTCATCGGTGAATTAAAAAACCGGCGATACGAATGAAACTTCGGGAGATTGTTATCCAAGATGCAATGAACACTCTCTCAAAATTTCAGGGTATGTTGCCAGGCAAATTATTGCGAACGAGTAATTTAAAATTACCTATTTTAGCATTGGTCTTATGGCAGTTGATTTCATTTTCACCGGAAGCGTCATGATACCTTTTGATAAAGACGAGAGTTCTTATTCAAATTTTGAGTATTGAAAGATGAAATCGTGAACTTTCCAATGGTATTTAAAAAATTGTGTCTTGCCAGGGATTTTCCCGAGAAATTTAATCGCGAAAGTCATCGTGTGTGCAAATCTTGGATACAATATTATGTCTGTCATTCTGCACGCGAGGAAACATATGAATATCAGCTATCGTTTTTGACTTGATCGCTCTGACAGCGTTAAATACTTTTGTCAGTGTTGAGACTTCATTTATAATATTATTTATAATAAATTATGAATAAAATATCACGGGAAACGTCATCGAAATTCGTAAATTTTATTTAGACAGAGTATTTAGAAAATATTATTATAGGTTTTATGATTTTTTTTCACGTCACGATTTTTTACTAGTTTTGTCCGTAATGAATTATCGCTAATTCTCATCACCTATGAAATTGTTTTACTAGCGTCTACTTCGTTATTTCGACTGAAACAGCCATTCGTATGTCAAAATTTCCTTAATCGGGTCATTCATTGGTGCCCTACAGTTTTTTCTTTTTTTTTTTTTTTCTTCAAATTTACGAATTTCTCTCAATTTTAATTAACTCCCCGTGTTAACACATAGTTTTTTCGGACCTTCGGTGTGAACACCGGAGCTTCAAGGGACAATTCAATCTCTCAAATTGTTTTGTGCTTTCAAAGTATCGCGGGAAAAAACTTCTCAGAGTGGTCACTTCTCAGAGTATCCAGAACATTATTTAAAAATCAGTCAAGTGAAATGTCAAACAGATTTTTCAATAAAAATTGAAATTTGTGCAAAAAATGTGGGAAAAACAGGAAAAATGGAAATTCAAACTATTCCCTCAAAGGCCACCAGTGTTCGCGCGAATACTTGAAACGTAATTTTCGATCGAAATACGACGAATTCGGGTAATCATCGGGTTATGTAGGAAATTTTTGATACACAAACCTCGCGTCTTTGAAAACTCTGTCAGCCTGTTTGCTCGTGATCACATCAACACCTTCCAGGCGCCAGTATTTCTTCATCTCGTCAAATTTATTCTCCCGATCATCGACGATGTATAATAATTTAACGCGCGGATTGCCCTGTATCGATGCCAAATGAATGGTACCGGCACGACCAACCCCGAAAAGAGCAACATTGAGTATCGGATCATTTTCTCTCTCGGACTTTAGCGCTAAATCGTTCAAGTAGCTGAGACAAGAAAAAAAAACAAAGATAGCGTATAAAATAACGTACAAGTTGGATGGCAAAAAATATTGAAAATTTGAGAAAAAAAAAATCTCGAAATATCAATATTTACCTCTTGTAGAGATAATCCGAGGAATGTGGCTGGGGTGTGGGCTTCAAGTACGGTGAAATTTCCTTAAATTTGGCAGTTGCCATTGTCACGCAATGCAAGAGGGGGAAAAACAAATAATGTGGATCGTCGAGAGTGCTTAATCGGACAACTGTTGATTGTACAATCTCGTCGAGTCTTATTTATATCAAAATCGTCTCGGGGTAGTGGGAGTATTTATCGTATCGAAGTCGCGGGTTTCATAATTCTAAAGATTTCTTTTTATTTTTTTTTTTTTCTTTTCACGACTTTTGCCCTTTATATATTCGAGCAGACTCTTCGCAGATCGATAATGCGAGTAAAATAATATCTCGTGAATTATCATAAAAATGATATTTTATCTCGTTATTGCTGGATCAGCCATCGAAATTTACAGACAATCGTGTGTGAGAATTTGTTTTTTTTCTTTTTTTTGGTATTTGAAAAAATTACACGAATATTTCAACGATATTATCGAATCTTTATTAACGTAAAACATAATTAACAATTTATATGATAATTATTCGAGCATGCGGGAAGGGAGAGGGGGTAATATTAAATAAATAACTTAGGATATAGCTCGACCATTTTTTATTTTTGATTTTTTATTTTTTTATCCGCAAAAAGCATATATATATATATACACATGTTATAGTTAAATCGATCGAAAATCGAATAATGCAAGTGATTTTACACAGTCTCGAATTTTTCCATGTAAAATTTAATTTTTCCAAGGCACGATAATTTTTTTTTTATACAAGTTTCGCAATTTCTTGACCGTAGATTATCGACGATTATTTATAAATTATGTAACGTCCATGCGATGGAAACTTTTTGTTAAAACGTTTCAAGATAGACGGTTGATGATAACTCATTTTTTACTATTGTCATTGCTGAAACGGAAAATATCTTTCGATTCTTCGAGAGTTCATCTCGCGATGCTGTATGGAGCGGCATGATTTTTTTTTGTCGCTTTACGCTGGAGTTTTTCCTGAAAAGTAATGAAATAAGCGAGATTTATTAGCATGAAGAGCGACCAGACTTTTTTTTTCATGGGAAATTCATTAAAGTTGAACAAATACTATGAGCTAATATGGGCTTCATCAATTTTTGCTTAATTATCTTCTCTGAAAGCTAAAATTTTGATACAAGAGCATTGATTTTTTCTAGAGCAAAAAATAATCATTTGCATTTTTGGTGTAATGCAGTTACGAATATGCAGTTACGAATACACTACGTCACTTTTATGAATCATGTTATAATAAATTACAAAAAAAAAAAAAAAAACAAAAAATCCCCTGCAAATTAGAAACTTGCACATTCCTTTCTTCATTATTATTATCATATTGGTCACAAAGTTCCTTCGATGAGAGAGTGAACTTTTAAATTTTGGCTTCCCTTACAAAGCCAAGCTTTGTGAGTGAGATAAAAAGTGTAATTTGTAAGGGGGATGCTTCAACTCATTGTTACAATTTGCAGGAAGAAAAAAATCAATATTTACATCTGGATGTAAATAATTTAAAAAATTAAAGAAATATTTTAAAAAATGCCATTCTAAATCATTTCATACGCGATCGCGAAAAGTATCTTCAACAATATCTCGCTGGGAATTGACGATACGAATTCGTTTATTCGATAAAAAAAAAATGTAACCAATTTTTTTTCTCTACTTTTAAGCGTCGGGCCTTTTGTGAAAAGCGCAAAAAAAAATGGATACATTTCAGAAGAAAACAAATGTTCCGTCATGGAGGAAGTAAAAAAAAAAAAAAAAACGACGATATCAGCATTTATCAATTAATATTACAAATGTCTAAGTTACGTTTGCACTGAAATCGAGCCGATACCCGTTGTCTCTCACAATTCAACCTTTTTCTTGCGATCAGATTCGGGTCTGAAAACGACCTCGTCCGTTTCGCTCTCGACGTATGCTGCTCTCTTGGTTCTGTCACGACCAGGATCAGCATCGACGAGGGCGATGCTGGATTTTGCAGGCCTGCGCAACACAAAGAATCGAGTTGACAAATTTTAAATAATTTTTTGTTTCTGCTTGTTCCGCGATACCATGGTACTTTTTTATATTTTAAAGTTTTATACGTGACGGTAAAAATATTTTAGTATGAAACTGACATTCACATTGGTTTTTTTTTTAATTCTAGAAAAGAGTAAAAAAATTCTTTTTTTTTCAAATATCACCCATTTTGTAAAATCAAAAAACTTGTACGTGAAAAATGGACAAGATTAGTTGTTTTTTTTTTGTTCCATTTTGTTTTGAGCGAGATACGAATTATCGAGGAATGAAACCTTTTTTTGGATCCGGTAAAATCGGCGGTTACTGTGAGATCACGGGGTTTCGTGAAATCGCATTCCAGTGTAAAAGCTGCGTCACCCGGTGTAACGAGCTCGTCATCGTGTTGAATTACCAGAACATTGCTGTATTTATCACCGTCCTATAGAAACGAATTTCTAGGCTACAATTTTCTTTCTTTTTTTTTTTCATTTTTCCATCAATCAATCGGTAATAATATTAATTTCTCAAGCAGTTGTATAAATCATAATTGACCAGTCGGTTATACATGAAAATCATAATTTAGTAATATTATCCTTAAAAATTTCAACGGAAGTTGCCAAAAAAAAAAATTGAAAAATTGTCGTCTATTAAAAAAAAGAAAAGAAAAATTGGCACAAATAAAAATCTTCGAAGAATCTCAAAGGGGATTGTTCTAAGGGCTTTTCTGACCGCATACGAAAAAAAAAAAAATGTTCAACTCGGCTTACAAAAAAAATTGTGAGTAGAATTCAATTTTTTCAAATAATTCTATTATTTTTTTTTTTCTCAATAAATCTTCTTCCGCAAACCGTAAAAAATTGGAGCTGAATATTTTTGTGACACGATCGTAAATACGGACGGTTGTTCGAAATTTTTCGATAGCATATTGCTTATTTATTTTTTGTCCGATGAAAAAAACGTTTCACAGCGTAAAAATTGTTCGTAATTTTTTTTTTTTAACAATTAGAATTGATGAATAAGAAAAAATTTCGGTCGAAAATTTTTTTCTTTCGTTTTGTCTCATAATTTTCCACCGACGCTGAAAGTAATGGAGGATTAATGGCTGTTATAGGACTTAAAAAATATATTTAAAACCATAGAAAATCAAAAGATACCATCATTAAATTTGTTTTCCACAAATCTGGCATAAAATATGAATTTTTAAAATTATTTTCAGATTTTTAAATTTGGAAGTATTTTTTTTTTCAATTTTGAGCTGTTCCAACCCCCATAGATAATTAGCATGATGGTGAAAAAATTAAAAAAAAAATTTTTTCACGTTTTCTCAGGTGGGACAATCGAACAAAAAAAAATTTTAATGACGAGGGTCAAACCTTGGCTGGTTTGGCGTGAAATATCCCATATATATAGATATGTACCTGTAATGTTTTGCATTTTTTCAACGGAATATTCATGATGAAGGTACTTCCGTGTTTGGGATCGAGAAAGCACGGTGATTTTTTCGAATGAAAGCTTCCCTGCGTGTAAATAACACCGGTAAAATCATCGGTAGTTTTCAGCTCGACGATCATACTCTCCGCTCCGCATCTAAGTCCAACGCTATCGTATCCTTCGGTCGATGCGCCTATCCGCATCTCTTCCGAAAGATCCTGTTCCCATATTTCTTCTGTGCGCGAGTCATGTAAATTCGAAAACATTGGAGGAAACCATAAACAAAAAAACTAAAACAAGAAAAAAAAAAAAAATCATTCGATCCGATTTTTGTAAAAATTTTTCATAAAAAATTTCCTTTTTCAAGCATTCGATACTTTTTTTTGGTCACTTTTACTTTTCCTTTTTAAGAATGCATTCTGAAAAATTACCGGCAAGACTCTCGTCGAGAATCCTCAGAACTGGCAGCAGAAAAATGACAAATACGAACGTATAGAGCATGACGCGACGCTGCGCCGGAGGACGTCCTTGTACGAGAAACGTCCGTGAACTGAAAGTTGATTCAAGTTCATCCGCGAGCAGCGGATCGCGGACGTCTCTCGTATATGGCAACGTGTTATACCTGTTCAAGTTTTCTCCCACCATATCCTTAAAAAAAACGAAACGATAAACCTTTTTTCTCTCTCATTTCAATCTTCAGCTCTATCCATACATTTTTTCCCCTCCCTCCCTTGCGAACTTGGGCTGTCCGATTATTTTGAGCTTTTCAGTTTGATTCACCAATTTTTCGAAACAGCCTGAGAGTTCAATGAACGTTTGACCCTTGAAAAAATTAATTTTTGGGATTTTCTTATCGCAGAAATTAAAATGATAAACTAATTTCAATGCACACGTGCGATTATAGGTACAGAAAGTTAAAAATTACTCTGGTGCAGTAAAAGCTTTCATACTAACTATGAATATTATTGTTGAGCATTAAAAAAAAAATTGATACGAATATAAGTAGAGATTTACAATTAAAATTGTCAATTACAATTTAGTTCATTCTTTCTTGAAGTAGAGAAGAATTTTTCTGCAGTAATCGTTCTCTTATGACTTCGTATAGTGTAAGTCGTGTCGATGATTCTCATCGATTTGTCGAATGGGGAAAAAAAAGAAACCCACACGCTAAAAAATTTGCTAAAAAATAATATTGAAGTCCTGACTGAAAAAAAATGTGTGGCCGCAGTCTCACTATCGCAGTGTGATGCATACAAAGGATACTGGATTTTTGGAGTAATTTTTACTGCCATTGATGTAAAAATTACTCCGAAATAATTGTTCATCTGATAATCCCAACTGCTGATAGGAAAATTGACGAAATATTTTTTTTATCCGAGCGCTAAAACTAATTTGATGCCAAATGGAGATCGTGTGAATTTTTTTTTTTCCTTCCCGAGGAAAATAAATTAACGAGACTTTACATTGACGATTTCAATGAATCCTGCTCCAAAAATGGCAATCAGCCATACAGCTTTGAGCCGTGAGAGATAAGGGACAGTGAATAATAATTTTCATGATAAATTTCGATGTGGCATTGTTGATAACGATGGAAAATGTTTTTTTCTTTTTTTTCGTCGCCAGATGGCGCGCAATAGTCGATTCGATTAGAACGTTTGCCACGAGTTCTCGTGGGGCCCTTGTACACGTGTCTCGCATTGATACAGTACAAACTCGATTATTGTCTGCTATCATTTATATTGCCTGATTTCCGTGTGTTTTTTTTTTTTTTTTCATTCCCTCAGCCTCACTATTTACTCATTTCTCGTACTGAAAACTAAAAATTTTTCGTCAAATATACTCGAGCAGTGGGGTGAACACGAGGATAAAGTAATTTTTGGAGTAAATCTTAAAAAGTCAAATCTATCGTTATAGTCCATTGAAATTGAATGTAAATCTACAAAAAAAAAAATCTACTATGCTAGCTCAAGACACTCGAAACATTGACCTCAAACAATAATATTTTCACAAAATTATTACTAAAGCAATAAAAAAAAAAACAGCCTGTCATCAAAATTTTCAGATATAAATTTTTTTCTTTTTTGGGATCATCAGAAATGCATTATTAAATTAATTTTTCATTCCTTCTCGCGGAGTGGAGAGAATTAATATTTTGAAAAATATTTTTTTCCAATGTAATATACGATCTCAAATCAATTTTTGGGCATTTCGTATCAATTTTCTCGAATCAATAGAGTGAAAAAAAAAAAATTATGTAAAAGAATATCTCTTATTCGTGCACTATTGGAGTTTCCACTGCGCATAAATCCCCACTGCGAGCAACCGGTGTCGTGTTTGCAGACGCCATGATCTTTCATATCCCCACGACGATACGACTCGTGTCGAAAATTTCCGAACGAATACACATGTATTTCTCAACGCCAGTCCATACATCGAACCCGAAACGTCGTTAACATGGCAACTTCTCGAATCGCTCGAATTCTCATCGATCGTGTGCCTCATAAAACCAGACAATTCCCACAGACAATAAAGTTCTACTCCTGTGAGTAAACGTTGGTTATCGATTTTTTCATTTTTTTTTCCTTTTCAATCGATGGAAAAAAAATTATAAAAAAAAATACAAGAATAAATTTCGGAGTACTGGACTATATACAGAGGCGACGAATTATCGGAGCACGTATCACGCGAGATTGGACTTCGATCGGATCCGTGTAAAGTCATATGATCAAAGCCGGCTTAAAAATTACTCCGAAAATGAAAATTTGACAAACCGATAGTTTCGAAATAAAAAAAAATGTTAATAAAAGATAATAAAATATGTTTGAATCTCTATATTAATTCTTTGCATAAAAAAAAAAATAAGTTTAAACAAAATATATTATTGTTTTCAATGAATTTTCATTGAGCAAAAAAACTTGTCGTATAAATCAAAAGTAATTGACAAAATTTTCTTATCAATTTGCTCAGAATTGCTGAATGCATTCAGATTATAATTTGAAATTTTACCAATTCTTTTTTTTTTTGTCAAAAAAAGTAATAACTCGTCGAAACAGATGAAAAATTCTCGATAAGAGAAAACAGAGTAATGTATTTTCATGCTCCACACACACACACACACACACACACACACACACACACACACACACACACACACACACACACACACACACACACACACACACACACACACACACACACACACACACACACACACACACACACACACACACACACACACACACACACACACACACACACACACACACACACACACACACACACACACACACACACACACACACACACACACACACACACACACACACACACACACACACACACACACACACACACACATACAGGTCAGGCAACGAGCTATGAGTTCATCAAGATCGAGAAGGCTGGTGAGAAGAAGAACGTCGGACTGATAACTCTCAACAGGCCAAAAGCCCTGAATGCATTGTGCGACAAATTGATGATCGAAGTCAATCAGGCAGTCAAGGAATTCGATGGAGACGAGAGCGTTGGTGCTGTCGTCATAACTGGCAGCGAAAAAGCATTTGCAGCTGGTACGTTAATTATAATTATTTTTTATTAATTTTATTCGACAATCAATTTATTTATTTATTGATTTTTTTTTTTTACTAAATCCAGCAGAAATCAGTAACGTCGTTTGAAATGTATAAAATAATTTGTAGCCAGGAAGATTGATTGGATAATATTTTTCAAAAAAAAATAAAATTCAATTTCTTCGAGTTTCCATCGTTGGGTATTAAAAAAATTAAAAAAAAAAAAAATCAATTGCACTGTTTTTATTTTAGGCGCCGATATCAAAGAAATGTTAAACAATACTTTTGCTGGAACGGTAAAAGGCAATTTTCTGGAACACTGGAACGAGCTCGGAAAGGTCAAAAAACCGGTGATAGCTGCGGTCAATGGTTATGCTGTGAGCAAACTTTTTTGTTTTGTTTGTTTTAATCGTAGAAAATTAAAAAAAAAAAAAAAAAATTGGATGACGGAACGATAAACATGGAAAATTCGTTGAATCCTTAGCTCGGCGGTGGTTGCGAATTGGCAATGCTGTGCGACATTATTTACGCCGGTGACAAGGCGAAATTTGGCCAGCCTGAAATTGCGATTGGAACGATTCCCGGTGCTGGTGGTACTCAGAGGCTCACGAGGGTTGTGGGAAAGAGCAAAGCCATGGAAATCGTGCTCACTGGCAATCAAATCACGGCTCAAGAAGCAGAAAAATCCGGTGAGATTTTTTGTTTTTGCTTCGCTTCGTTTTCATTTTCAGTAAAAAAAAAAAAAAAATATTCCTGTAATTTGATAATTTCGATTTTTCGAGCATCGAAAAATTGGCCAATATTTCCAATTTTCTTCGGGATACACTGAATATAAATTACAATGGAAAAAAAAATTCTGTACTCAGGGGACTCGTTAAGTATGCAAAAATGCTTTTTTTTTTTAAATACAAAGTTAGCGTTTACGAAGAATGATACTTTGTATGGTGAAAATTCGACAAATTCGAGTCTGGCTACCAGAATTTTTATTTTTTTCCTATTCGCAAGCAAAAATTTACAAATCCCCAATTGTACGCAAACTTTTTAGAATTCAGAAGAAAACAAAAATTACGAGAAAGCAATATGAACGTTTCGACTTTTTTTTTTCTGAAGAGTCGTAACGAGCTTATTTTAGGAAAAAAAAAAACGAAATCATATTTATCGTATTTATCGAATTCGTCACAGGTTTGGTGAGCAAAATTTTTCCGGCTGACCAGCTCGTCGCCGAAGCCATCAAGCTCGGTGAAAAAATCGCCTCTCATTCCCAATTAATCGTTGCCATTGCCAAAGAATCCGTAAACACAGGTGACGAATTATTTTTACTCTCATTATTAAAAAAAAAAAAAAAAAAAGACAACTATTTAAAAAAAAAAATACTTTCGCAGCCTACGAGACGACACTGAGAGAGGGTCTTCACTACGAGAAAAGAGCATTCCACGCAACATTTGCCACGGTCAGAACAAAAATATTTCCTCCAAATTCGTAATTCAAACTTTTTTTTTTTTTTTTTTTCCCCAACGCATGCCCCCATTCAATCGAATTTTTCCATAATTTTCAGGCTGACAGAAAAGAAGGCATGGCCGCCTTCACCGAGAAGAGATCGCCGAAATTCACAAACGAATGAGATTTCGCAGCGACGATTTTCCAGCAACTACGACACTCCTATAAAAATAAAAAAAAAAAAATAAAAAAAAATGGCTATCGATGATTTTTCAGAGTTAGCCGTTGTTTTTTTTTTTTCAACAAAACGTTCAATTTCCTTTTTTGTTCTCAAGAAATCTTTCATCGTACCAAATGCATTTGTATCATACACCACGATCTTTCGATTAAAAAAAAAAAAAATTAAACAACTCTCGAGTCTCTTGAAAGAATCGTTTAATTCCAACGTTTATTGTCTCTAAATACACGAAAAAAAAAAAAAAAAAAATTCAAATATGATACACCTGTAAAATATTACACGGATAAATCGCTTAAGAACTAATTTACAATTTAATATATCGTTATCCTGGTCGGGTTCTCTTTGATTAGAAAACAAAACAAAAAAAAAAAACAAAAAAGAAGTGGAAAAAACAAAACGCAAGATTGAACTTTCGAACGTTCGATCGTTGCGCGTATTCGTCGTGAATGGTTTTTGTTTTTTTTTTTGTTTTTTTTTGAGATGCATCTCGAAAGTAGGAACGATAAAAAAGTCTCAGCGAAAAATCAGCTTCGAGCTCAATTTTCTCAAATTATTCTCAACGATTAAAAAAAAAAGAAAAACACTTTTTTTTTAATGCTCTTAACGCGAAGATCGAGTCGAATCTCGACGTACTTCGATACATATATATTAATAAATCGTCGCTTCGTGAATAAATCTAACGGCGTATCACACACACACACAAAAACGCACACGCGCACTATTCTTAAACGTTGACTAGCTAATGCTAATTAAGTACATATATTAGAAAGAATTAAAAAAAAAAAAACACACAATTATTACAACCAAAGTAGTGGGCGATCGAGCACGTGAAATTTCAACGTTTCACTCGACTATGAATATTCTCGTTTCTTTTTTAATTTTTTCTTTTTTTTTTATAAAATTCGCACATAACGAAAAAATATTCGAGCTACATGAACAAAAAAAAACAAAAATCATCGAACAGGAGAGACCAGGAAGGTATGTGACCACGTCTTGGCTTTGCACCGATATTGAATAATAATAATAATAATAATAATAATAATAATGATAATAATTCATGTACATTCATGGGCTGGAAAAAAAATTACATAAATAATGAGGCTCGTAATTTTTTTTGAACGGGACAACGAGCTGGTGCAAAAACAAGCAAAAAAATTGGTCAAATCTCCTCGCAGTCTCCCATCCGTGCTTCGTGAGCACGATTGTCTGCACGAGTTTCCATTAAATACGATAATTAATCCTCAAACCCAAAAAATGGGTAATTTTTGTCCTAGCCGATTATTAATTGCTCGAATATATCCTGAAAAAAAGTTTCTTTCGGATTTTCTTTTTTAAAGCGTTGTAGTCGAAGATGCAAAGATGGTGCATGAATTTTTATAGATTTTTTTGTAATACTCCGAGTTTGTGGAAAACGAGCCGGACAAAAATGGACCCACTTTTTGTGTATGAGGGTACCAAATAAAAAAAAAAAATCGTTTTGGGTTCGAGGGTTAAGATACCCAGCATCGACGAGTTTTCGATTTTTTTTTCCTTCAATCGTTGATAGATCTCCGATCTCTTATAATTTACCGAAAAATATGAAAGAAAACAATCGTAGCACAAATCCCAAATGATAGATCGTTCGATATACGATTTTATGAAAAAAAAAAAAGGATGGAGGTAAAAATCAGAAAAACCGAAAATCAGAATGGCCAGAATTCCGAATATAAAAATATCGTAAATCCGAAACAAAGAAAGATCAAAGTCGTGAATTTTCACCGAGCCAGAAATTATAATGTAATATGAAAGGCATCGAAATTTCAATTTATGAAATCTAGAATAGATAACTGGCAAACATTTCGAAAGGCATCCAGAAATGTATGTATTACATAATTTCAGAATGATGCAAATATGATCGCTCGAAAACTCAAATAAGATAACCTTCGGATGGATGATAATGTAGAATTATGATTTATTCGAATTCATAAAAGGGAAGGATGAAAAATCAAAATGGTCAGAATTATTGATAGCAATCTCATGGAAGGCGCCTCAGAATATCGAATCGCAATATATCAGAAAAGTCGATAACTCGAATAATATAAAAAACCGAGAAATATAATTTCACGATATCGGAAGTTGCATTTATTTCTATCATGAGATAAAAATAATTGCAATTTAAAACATGTACCCGATGCACCTGTTCGAAAATTGAGAATTTGATACTCAATTGAGCATTACTTTTTTTTTTTTGTGAAAATCGATAAAATAAAAATAAAAAAAAAAAAAAAAAAACAAAAATCATTTCAAGCCTTCCACATCAGAATTTTTTTGTGATGCGTTCTAAACAACTTTCAACCTTGATGCATATTTTTCGCAAAATACACAAAGGGGTGCTTATGTCGATTTTTCACTTTTTTTAGAAAAATCAAAAGAGGCAGGATTGAAACAATTTTTTTTCATTTTTATTTCATCGATTTCCACAAAAAAAAAAAAAAAATAACAATGAGATGATTTATAAATTTACCCTCGAGCCTTATTTTTTTTTTTGTGGAAATCGATAAAATAAAAATAGGAAAAATTTTTTCAAGTCTTCTACATCAGAATTTGTTTGTGATGCGTTTTAGACAATTAATTTGGACCCTGATGCATATTTTTTTTCGTAAAATGCACCTTAAAGGAGTGCTTATGACGATTTTTCACTTTTTTCTTCAGAAAAATCAAAAGGGGCAGGATTGAAACTATTGTTTTTTTCATTTTTATTTTATCGATTTCCACAACAACAACAAAAAATAACATTGAGATGATCTATAAATTTACTCTCGAAATATTGGTACTTCTAAAATTTGCGATTCTGTTTATTGACCCTTCTGCATTCTGGATGTCTTTTTTTCTGCAGTTTCCAAATAATAATTTCGAACTTTCATTCTTACGATAGTTGGACATTCGAGAATATGAATTATCCCATAAATTTGTTTTCCGGAATATATTGACATTAAATTCTGTATCTCACAATTTAAAAAAAAAAAAAAACGTTTCCTGGAAATAATTGGATCGGCTAAAGGAGTCCTCTACCGAATACATATCAAATGAATTTTATACACCTCAGGGAAATAAACCGTGGTTTATTGCCCTGCACCAGCAGGGAAAACCACTTTATTTCCCTTGGTGCATAAAATATCGTATTCACTATAGGGCAAAAATTTTTTTTGACCAATGCGAGGATTGTATTCCGAGGCAGCATTAATTGTGCGAAAGTAAACCTTACCGAAGTTGTTCTAATTACTTTTAACGATAAAATAATGTATTTAATTGATAATTATTGGTTGTCAATGCCCGTCGTCGGCCAGCAGCCCTCGCTGGCGCTCATTGCTGGCTCGCCGGCGGGCATTGACCGCGAACTCGAACTCATAAACTCAACTTTTGGAATTGATAATGACGATTTAATTTCTACAATTAATCGCGTACTCTCGACCGGCTATATGAAGAAAAATAGTATAAGCTACACGGGACAAAAATCGAACTTCCGTCCCTTGTAGCTTAATATACGATAAAAGCTTTTCATTGTCGTCATTCGAAACGTAAAATTTGTGAAACTTTCCACTGTCGTATATTTGTTATTCGAGTTTATTGAATTCGAACTTTTGGCCATTCTGATTAAAAGATTTTTTTCTGATTTTTCATCCCCACCGATGGAATCTCCTTTCGATTTATTGCAAACCGGGCTGCAATTTTTTTCCACATTAGCACAGAATATTGATCAAAAAAAAAAATCACTCGTTTCTTCGATACGTCCATGCCATTCAAAATTACAAAAAAAAAACGAAAAATACAATACAGATTTCTTTCGACACCTTCGACTCGATTTTTAAAAAATCTATTCGATACCCACATATATATATATATATATATATATATTTGTATAAAAAAAAAAATTCATATCATTGAATTAAATCGTTGGTTTATCAATAAAACGATGTTTGTAGAATTTTGGTCCGATAAATCGATCTGAATTGTGATCTCGAGGGGGAAACAAAAATTATTTTTTTCGTTTAATCGTTTTTGGATGAAAATTCCTGGCAATGCAAGGCAATAAGATATTCGGCGAGCATCGAACGTTGGGGATGAAAAAAATAAAAGCAACGAAACACAAATCGTGAGTTCGATTATCGAGGAAGGGGAGACGCTCTTTTTTTTTTTCTTCTTTTTTTTTTTCTTTTTTACGTATATCACAGTCGTGAGCTCTGCTCTCCAGAACTACGTCGCTAGAGTCGTGTGGGACAATGATAGAAAAGGGAGAGAGGGCGAGAGGGAAATAAGAAACGGGCAATATTAGAGCTTGATTAATTATAAGTATTCGGTGCCTCGATTAATTCTCGCGATTGCGCGTGCACGGGGGCAGAGGGAAAGAGAGAAAAATGGATATGGAGAAAGGTGTATATCGCCCCCGTGTCTTACCGCTTGTTGCGGTTCTTCATTGTAAAACGCCTCCAGAAATTGCTGCTGCCTTTCTTCGACGCTGCTGTCGTCGTCGTTGTCGTCGTCGTCGTCGTCGTCGTCGTCGTGTGATCGTTGTAGGGATAACTGGACTCGTCGTCGGTGTCCTGAGCACCGGGAACTTCTCTCGTCGGTGAATCACCGTGTCCCGAATCCCGGTCACCCTCGGCTGTACTTTTCTCAAAACCTGCGTGGTCAATGGTTGAGTTTTACAAAAAAACTTTTTTTTAGAAAATTCGAAAAATCGAGTATTTTCGTTCGTTTTTTTTTTTTGTTTTTTTTTTTTCCTCCAAGGCTCACACATTTGCAGGGAAGGAAAATTTTCAACTAAATCCCGAGATTGGTCAGCTAAAAATTGTGAAAATAAATTCTGGCTTTATGACGTCCATTAGACGAAGTATAGGTCATTGCATTAATATATATATATATATAAATTTATAAATTATATATATATATATAAATTATATATATATAAATTATATATATATAAATTTCCGGATAATTCATACTTTTTAGGTTCAATTATAGTGAGATCAAAACGACGAAGACTCTGCGAGCAACGATATAATAGATCGTTGAGCCGAGGACAGGGAATAATATTAATTTTTTCTAAAGTTGTTGAATTTATGGAGAAAAAAAAAAATCAAGTGTGGGACACAAATAAGCAGAGAGAAGAGAGGGAGAGTTCTTCCTTCTTCCAGGGGGAAAAATGTCGCTCGGATCTACGTAGTTATTTTTTTAAATATTATGTTCGAACACTTTTGCTTATTGGATCCTCGTTTATTTGCGTGTAATCTTCGTATAGATTTACTTCGATCTGAGTCGATCTAACGCCGATCTAGGTAGATCTCATTGAGATCCAGATTAATCAGCGATTTTCTACGTGGATCTAAAAAGTAACTGCGTGAATCTAAATTTGATCTGCGTAGATTAAAAAAAAAAATAGCTACGTGAATCTAAAGTTGATTTGCGTAGATCTAAAAAAAAATAGCTTCGTGAATCTAAATTTGATTTGCGTGAATCTAAAAAAATAATTACGTGGATCTAAATTTGTTCTACGAAGATCTGAGAAAAGATAACTATGTGAATCTAAATTTGATCCACGTTAGATCTGAAAAAGCAATTACGCGATTCTAAATTTGATCCCGGTATAGATGCACAAAATAAATATGTGGATTTAAATTTGATCTACGAAGATGTCAAAAAATAACTACGTGGATCTATAATTAGGAGTATGAATGAATTTTTTTTTTAATCATTGGGGCGCATAATGTAGAGTAAGTAAACATAATGAGTACGTATTTTTTTATTTTTCGTTAAAAATGACAGATGCACCTGTTATAGGCAATTTAATTTCACGGATTTTGATATATATATATAGATATAGCGTAACATGTGTGACGTCATAATGTTATATTTTTCAATTTGTTATATTAACGGCAATTTTGATTCAAATTTAAAAAAATAAAAAATACGTACTAAATATTTTTTTCCCAAACTACCAGATTTTGAAATAAAACAATTTCATTTATACTCCCAATTGATGTGAGTAGATCTAAAAAATCATTGCATGAATCTGAATTTGGTCTGCGTAGATTTAAAAAGTAACTATGTGAATGTAAATTTGATCTCGGTAGATCTAAAAAATAACTATACGCAAATCTAAATTTAGATCTGCGTAGATACAAATTATTTTGTCCCAGATTATCGAAACATTTGGTTGGCGAATTTTTGTTTTTTTTTTTTTTTTTTTTTCTGTAACATGACTGCTATAAGATCATCGGAATTAGGAGTATGAAGGAAATTTTTTTTTTTTTTCAATCCTTGGGGCGCATAATGTAGAGTGAGTAAAAATAATGAGGGCGTATTTGTTTATTTCTCATTAAAAATGACAGATGCACCTGTTATAGGCAATTTAATTTCACGGATTTTGATATATATATATATATAGATATAGCGTAACATGTGTGACGTCATAATGTTATATTTTTCAATTTGTTATATTAACGGCAATTTTGATTCAAATTTAAAAAAATAAAAAATACGTACTAAATATTTTTTCCCCAAACTACCAGATTTTGAAATAAAAAATTTTCATTTATACTCCCAATTACTGGGATCCATTTTTTGTATCGTTTTTTTTTTCCCCCCTTTTTTTCGCAACAAATGCGTGATGTGAAGAAAAATAAAAAAATTTGAAAAAAATCGACTCACCACCACCACCGGCCCGAAGCATATCGAGAAACGTGCTCTCGGCATTGCCGCGTGCTCGTCCGCCCTGCTTCTGTGATGGTGTACCGAAGCTAAGGCTCTGTATGTTTATCTCGGCTTTCAGCTGCTCGTGAGGAATATCATCGACGCGAAATTCATTCGGATCCTCGACGAATGCCTGCTGCAAATCTCGCATTATCTTCTTTCTTATTGTCTTCTTCATCGACAAATGACGCTCGAGATGCTTGACATCGCTCTCGGTTAGGGTCTTGCTGTTGTCGCGACGTCGTGATTTCTTCTTCTTGCTGTTCTTCGGGCTTTCGTCCTCGCCGGACGTCGAACCAACGGATATTGCGCTATCGTGACCGGGTGCTTTGTCATCGCCAGAATGTGATCTACCGTTCTCCCATTTGTTGCCAAAACCAAATATGTCTCTCAAATGCGGTATATTACGATCGGTCGTCTGTTGTCTAGCCATTTTTGTTTTTTGTTTGTTGTCGTTATTGTTCGAGTTGTTTTTTTTCTTCTTCTTCTACTTCTTCTTCTTCTAGAATTCCTGGATAATAATTACTAATAATTAATTATAATATTTAATAATTGAATTAGTAATTATTATAATTAATTATTACTGATAATAATTAATTACTTGTAATAATTAAATACTAAAAATAATTATAAATTACGATTAAGACCGGGGCGTCGAATCTCGACTTAGCATGTTTTAATAAACATAATGACTCGTCATGACTGTTATGGGACACCTTTTTTGAATCGGTTATTCAACATTTACATTCAATTTTTGAGATATCGCTGTGGTTTTTTTTTTTTTTTTTTGCATAATTGAACTTTTAAGATGTTAAATGTTGATGTTTTGAGAGGGATTATGATGATTCGGCGAATACATAGTGAGCGCTATAAATAAACAAAGTGTTTTTGAAAATCCCTTTTTTTACAGAATAAATGTAATTGTGGGAAGGTCATGGGGACTAGAAAAGTGGAACTCGGTAATCTTGGGTTTTTGGGGTCGCTAAAAACGAATCGGACGTCAAAATTTCAAAATTCAAAATAGCGGATCCAATATGGCGGGCTGAAAATATAAAAATTGATCGCATTCGCTTGAAATTTGTTACTCGCGGGGGTTTTCGGGGTTGCTGAAAACGAATCCGGACGTCAAAATTACAAAATTCAATTTGCCGAATGTATTTTGTGCATCTTGCACAAAATGCTCGGATGAATCTCGCCCTTTGCGTTATCCGGAACTATCGACGAGGACGTAGCGCGAGATTCTAGTGCCATCTTGGTTTTTTTTATCTTTTTGTTTTTTGAATTTTTAATTTTTTGTCATCTGAATACAGATTCGTTATCAGTATTCCCAAAAAAACCCCCGAGGAACAAGTTTCAAGCAAATCAGATCAATTTTAATATTTTCAGTCCGATATATTTTGGATCCGTCATCTTTGACGTCGTAATTCTGATAACGGAATCGTATTTGGTGACCCAAGAAATCTCGGAGTGTGAATTTTTGAGCCATTTCGATTACTTTCAAATTTTCAGTCCACCATATTAGATCAGCCATTTTGAATTTTGAAAATTTCTCCGATCTGACCTTATTTTTGAAATCAGCGACCTCGAGAACCAGTTTCAAGAAATTTGACTGCAAGGGAAAAAAAGCTTTCCGCAGTGACTAACTTCCTCATCACGAGTCGCGGTAGCGACTCGGGACAAGTATACATTTCCTCTTATACCGACATTACAGCTATACTGTGTTTGTTTGAAAAACGTCAATGAGGAATTTCGCAGGCAATGATCCAAGCTTTCTACTGAAATTATCATTCCCATCCCAAACCCAGCACTATATTGTTGCAATAGACTTCTGAACTGAAGGGCTTAGAGTCGTATGTGCCCTCTAAACGAATATTATGGATTACTGTTCTGATAAAATTGAACAAACAAATAAAAAATATACACTATCGTGAAACAAGGCAAATCAGTTGTATTTTTTTTTTCCCTAGCGAATTCGTCGCTAAAAAATATGTTTCTATATGTTAATGACTAATTATCTTTTCGTGCTGCCAATTAATTCGTAGAAATTGCTCGAAAAGTTTAGCCCCGATTTTACACAACTTGATCGCGATAGTTGAATCGCGGCAATATTTCTCGTTCCTTATTGGCAAAAGTTTCGTTTATTTTCGTGCACATCGAAACAACGAACACTCCAATCTCTTCTTTCTCTTCTTTCAAGCATTATTTTTCATAAACATTCTACGATATTGAACTCCATATATAAATAAGTTTTTCTCTGAAAAAAAATCTAAATTCGATTTTTCCATCGAAGATCCGAGTCCTTCACAGAAAATTTCCTACCTTCAAAAAAAAAAATCGTAACGGAGAAACAAACAAAAAGTCGTTTACCCTCTATCGATTCATATCGAAACAAGGAAAGAGAAAATAACGACGAAATTGCCTGTTGGGCATCGAAGACAAATTTATGGAACACCGTTGTGTTTTTTTTTTTTTGTTTTGGTATTCCATTTGCCTTCTCACCTCGATATCTCGATTCTACACGTAGTTTTCTACTGCTGCACTGGATACAATAGTTCTTGAATTATTATAAATCGTAAGAGAGAGCTTCGAGAGGGAGAGAAAGAGAGAGAGAGAGAGAGAGAGATAGAGAGAGAAAAAAGCGCAGTCACGCTCGAATCTCGATTATACACTTCGAGGTAAACGACGAGAATGTAGATCGAGCCCGTTCGTATCTATGATAAAATATGGCGGCGACATGAACGACGAAACGAAAAAAAAAAAAAAAAAAAAAAGAAAAGTGTCACCAAGAGTAGGTATCCTTTGTCACGAGAAAGTGGACACGCGACCCGGAAGCTTTTCAGCGACTTCGAGAGCATTGAGGAACGAATAAGAAAAGAAGAGCATCGTCATCTTTGCTCTCCATCGAGGTGTCGAGCAAATAAATAAAATATACTAATATATATATATATATTTACGTAGCACGATCTCTCTAGCTCTATATTCAGACATCACGATATATTTATTCGTTAGATAAAAACATATTGCCCGCATCACGAGCATTTGAACGACCATATACGAAGGGAAAATATGGTATAGCACTGTATAAAGTTAAGGTGAAAGCTCTGAGACACATCGATAAATTTAGCATGGTGCTAAAACATTTCAATACTGTGATGGAAAATCCCGATCTTTTTAGAAAAAAGGAAGAAAAAAAAAAAAGAACAAAATAATTCACCGTACATAGAGTCTCAGACTCTTCTGCATTACGGTTATTATAGTTTACAGTTATATCTTGTGCCTTGAGCTCGTGTTATTGAAAAGGAAAATAGTGTACGATTACGACGACGGTAAGCTCAAAGGCGCTTATGAAAAAAAAAAAAAAAAAAAGAAAAACATTAACTTTCGAGAACGAGTCGAACCTCATCAAATAATATCGAAAAAAACTTTGGGAAAACCTGATTTATACTTTTTGTTTTCCATCCAATTTCATTAGGATTGAATTCAAATAATTTTGTTTGAGTTACAAAAAAAAAAAAATTAAACATCAACAAGATTATTTTCTTTATTTTTCACTCGTTTTGCGGTCTGGTCTGATACGTCTTATGAATTCAGCATATCAGCAGGATTACTTCGAGTCCTCGAGGATATCTCGATCCAAAAGTAAAAATCTCGAAATTCAAGATGGCAGTGCGCTGAGGGGTATATGCTGAATCGAAAGATATTCATTCGATTCGTAGCAAAGTTGGCATTCGAGGGGGTTTTTGGAGTCGGAGATTTCGATTTTTTTTAATTGGAAAATTTTGAAATTTGATACAACACGAGGGCGCCTGCATGTATGAGGCTAACCGCGTGTGCCAGCTTCGTGCTAAATTGACAAATCGTTATGTTCGAAGTTCTGCCGTTAAAGAAGAACAGTTGGATGGTGCCCAAAGGATCGGGCAAGCTTCTCTATATATATACGCCGGCATTATATCGAGGGGTAGATATTCCGTAACGATATCTTTGCCATCTTTGGTCACCCAATAAAGTATTTATTTATATCACGATGGAGTCTTAAAGGCGCAGTCGGCTGCTGCCACGTCCCACGAGATTCGTGTCAGTGCACTCTCGGCGTTATAGCAGTTAGCCCCATTCATCCAGAAGTACACACACACACACACACACGCGCGCGCACATATGATCCCGATGCACCGCACATATCGAATCGGGCGAGGCAAGATAGAATTCTGATTTCCATTTGCGCGTGGGCACGTAATGCATAAAACCCAGGACATAAATTTTGCCCGCGCGAAGGGATTTACAACGCACTTCACCGTGTGTGTTTTCGAGCTTTTAACGCACGATCGTTCGTACTTTATAAAGTACATTTGACTTTCCGCTGCAATCGATCATAAAGTATTTCATGATGATTTTACTTATTTACTTTTTTTCCATTTCGCCGAAATGTTTAAAGACTAAAGATTTTTGCCGAAATTTAAAACAAATATAACGAAAGTGTTGCAATTTTTTGTTTTTTTGGATACCGCGATCTGAATGTTATATCTCAGATGAGCGGAAAATCATTACGAAAAATCTCTCGATCGGGAATTTTCATTCGATATTTTTCTCGTCGTCGAATTTAGACGAAAAATAAAAAAAAAAGTGAGGGAGTTTTTTGTTTGTGATTATATAATCAAAAATTTCAATTAGAATTTCAGCCAGACCTCGAGTCACGATAAATTATGACGCGTACGCGACTTTCGCGATAGCGAAATTCATAATACGAGAACACTATATATATATGAGCCCGCGATCCAAAACAAGGAATTTCCATAGATCGTTTTTCCTAATAAGCCCGAAGATATTTTTCGCAGCGCTCTCTCACGAGATATAATGTGCAATATGCCGTCGTATGCACGAGGAGCTATAAATGCGCCGCGATATAGGAGTCGCGAAACGCGATTTGTTGAAACGGAATCGCGAAATGACCTTCGAATCCGTTCACTCTTACTTCGTGAACGCGATCTCGCGGAATGACGAGATCAATATTACACCTCTCTTGGAATACATAGCTGTATTATATATCTCATGTATACAATAGCGTATACGGATATTTTATACAATTTCGATCGAAGCCAGGCATACGCGAGAGAGATTTGCAGGGAATTGCGCGTTCCACACAGGCTCGAAGGATATATCGGTACATATATATATAAATACTGAAAAATTCTTATTTTTCATTCGCGCAAGATCGCGATCGTGGAAAAATATACACGAGAATCCTTGTCGTTTTTTATTAATTTATTTCCATTGACATTGTAACTCGATATTTTTACTCGATTATACCGATTTATCGTTGTTTTTTGTTTTTTTTTGTTTTTATTTTGTTTTTCAATAACGATGATGGAATTTTTTTTTCCCATCGATAATCCTTTAATTAGCGTGTGTTGGGAAAAACCGCGCAACCAAACGTGAAAATTTATTTCCGCATCTAAGCCAAAATACATGAATAATCGATTGGCTCGTATTTTCTGTCTTTTCTGACCAAGAATTATTTATAATTCTTGGTTTTTCATCGTTGCCACATTTTATTCGTTTCGCGCACGTTTTTATTAATCGTCTCCGCTCTGCCTTTTTCTCTCTCATTATTCACGATTTTTCACAAAAGAACGCCACACATGCTTGCTTTATCATATATAGTCACGGATCTCGTTCGATTTGTAATGCCAGATCCAGGTATAAGAGGGAACGATTTAATCGATGAGCCGGACGGAGATGGAACATTGTGTGTACGTAAATATCGATGCTTCGTTTGGCTCGAATTGTAAATATAAAAATGATACAACGTCGAGAGAGCTTCGAGGATATATAATATGCGTTACAGAGTCGATGGTAAAACGTTAGTCGAGGTCGCAGACCGGTCTCGAGCCTCGAGCCTCGTACGCATACAGCATCGACATATCGTTCCGATATTCTATGTTATGAACATTTTTTTTTTTTTTTACAAGACACAAATGCGGAGATGAAAATTCTGAGAATCGGATGTTTTGTTATTCAAATGATGTTTGTACTTTTTTTTTTGTATTAAATTTATCGAGTCAGCGATCTTTTTTAATTAGTTAATACATGTTCAATGAGGCTCGTTGCGCATTCCCCAGTCAGAGAGTGCAGAGTTTCGCTATGGGAATTTTTGAATACTTTGATTTTTAATGATATAAGAATAAGCGACGAATGTCTTGCTGAACACGAATCAGTATAACTTGTCGAGGATTGTCCGATCAAAACTGACCTTTTTCCCTTTTTTTCCTCTGCTCTACCGAGTGTAAAAAAGCTCCTGCAGTATGGGAGAAGCTCGCAGCTTGACTCCTCGGGGACTTACAAGGAGATTATCAGGCCTCCGGGTCATGGATTCAGCTCATTACACAAGCTCATTACATAAAATACCATTTTTGAGCAATTTATGAGTCCTTCACTACTGCTTTGGACTGATCCAGCCAGCTTGGACATGCTATTGAAACTTTGTCGGCCGACCATAAAAATGAATATTCCACGCGTTAATTCGCCATATTCAATGGTGGCCGCTGCAGCTGGACCGATGCACACTATGCACCAAGCGAATAAAAGTGAAGCGAAGCAAACCGAAGCGAAGATTTATATTACGTCTTATGGGAATATGCATATAGTATTTGCAAGCATGTAAATGAGATAATGCTGTAAGACCAGACGTTAATATGAAAGTTTGCTTCCATTCACTTCGGATTGCTTTCAAAAATCCAGTGCCAAGCACAGAGTTCGCACTTCAGAGTGATTTCAAAAGCCTTTGTGCTAGCACTCGGGAGTGAATGAGGAACCAAACTTCCGTATTGACGTCTGGTCTTATAAGCGTTATTTCATTTATATATACGCTTGCAAATACTATGCGTATTCCCATAAGACGGTATGTAATATAAAGCTTTGCTTCGGTTCACTTTTGTTCGCTTGTGGATTGCATGTTATCGGTATAGCTGCAGCAACCAACATTGATTATTGTAAATTAACGCATGAAATATTCATTTTTATGATTGGCCGACAAAGTTTCAATAAAATATCCAAGTTGGCTGGATTAGTCCAAAGCAGTAGCAAGGGACTGATAAATTGCTCAAAAATGGAATTTTATGTATAATTAAACGAGCGACGAAATGCCTAATTAGATAGAACTACGCACGAAAGACTACTACATTTCTAGGGCTAAGTAAATACACCTGCAAGTTTAAGAAGAATCCATGACCCAGAGGCCTGATACTCTCCTTTGTTAGTCCAGTCGTTCTAGCAATTTTTTCTGCAATCTTCTACAGAATTGATTTTGCTTTTGAAAAAGGTTCAGAAGTGTCCCCTGAGCTTAGAGTCAAGTTAGTGGAACGCGGGTTGTCGAGCTTCAGTCGTCATCATGGAAAACATGTTTTATCAAATATCTCGTGAACCGTGCATCGGACGACAAAAATAGTGGTAACCTTTTTTTGTAGATAATGAAATTCTCTGCGACTTTTATTGGAAACTTTTTCCTGTTTAGTGCATAGTTTTTTATTTACAGCGCGACAAACTTTTCCAAACATGATTATAGCTGAATATATAGTCAACGAACTGGATGTAACAGTAAAAATGGAGACGTTCGGAAAAGTTTTCCGCGCTATAAATCAAAAACCATGCGCTACATAGGAAAAAGTTTCCGATTAAAGTTGTAGAGAATTTTATTATCTGCAAAAAAGGTTTCCACTATTTTTGTCGTACGATGCACGGTTCACGAGATATTTGATAAAACGTGTTTTCCAAGATGGCAGCTAAAGCTCGACCCCCCCACCCTGCGTCTCACCAACTTGAATTCACACTCAGAGGAGACCTCTGAACTGTTCACAAAATCAATTCTGTAGAAGTTTGCATTATAAACCTACTTTTTTTTTTACTAGAATGACTGGACTAACTGTGGATCATCTTAACATTTCTCCCTTGATCTTCAAATCTCAATCGACTACTATCGATTATGCGTATTATAATACGCATGCTCGCATTGTGCCCGCATACGCACTACAAAAGTGCTGTATATGCTAAGACGAAGATAGCTTAGGCAAACATAACCTAAAACGTAGCTTTTAACGCGATAATTTGGAATTTTTAATATTCATTTATGAAATCGGGCATCGGGAATGATTGAAACGATGGGAAAAAAAAAACAGCAATGACGCGAAAAAATTTCATTCCTTTTTCATTCTAATAAAATGTCACGAAAAAGTAACACGTGTAGACGATCGAGAAGGTAGGAGTAGAATTGTGAGGACTTCTGCTCTATCGATGTCACACGTCTTGACGCACACCGACATGCGAATAATACATGCGATGAATCTCTTTTCAGACGATTTGATTTTACGTATTCCGTATTATTTTCCATATTCCGACAGTTCGAAATTTATAGCTCTTTTCGAAATATCGAATGCGCGTTATAAATCATAATTAAATTCGAATTATCCGGAATCATGAAAAATTATTATTCATCATTCTTCTTTTGTATACAGAGAAGACGTGTATAATAACCAAGGATGAAATCCGACAACTTTATTTTTGCACGATTCACGTCACGTCTCCATTACAATGATACATGACGAACGATTTTTGTCCCCGAGGGTCTGTAGCGCACACAATCGTGTTCTTTCAGGAGTTCGAGGCCTTGTCTCGCGTGCAACAATCAAGGACAGCGACAGACTGGATCCATTGAAATCTTGTTGCTTTTTTTTGTTTTGTTTTGTTAATTTAGTATATAAAATATATCGCAAGAGCAATGTGGACAGCAGACTAAGAAGGAACATTACGTGCGTATCGTATCAGCGTTATATTACACGGTAGAGACTATACAACGAGATATATGTTACGGGACGAAAAATATTGCAAGAACCAGCGAAAACGTGCGAGTATGAATTCCAAATTGCTATTTACGCTTGATTCACGCACCGAAAAAACTTCGAGACCCGCTGCGGGAATCGGAGATATAGCGATCGCTTCGAAGATTACGCAAAGGACTAAAACAGTCGAGAGCAACGATATAAAAAAAAAAAAAAATAACGCTCGAATTTCTCACAAACTAAAGGTGATAGAAAAAACAAGACTTTTCCCCGAAAATTATAACAAGCCAGGTGTGATTTTATTGCGTTGGATGGAATTTTTGCTCGAGATTAATTGGGGACTCGTAGGATTAAAAATAGAAAAATCGTGAAATAACCATTTATTTCATAATTTCTATGATAATCAGGCGCGAGAACGGTGTCCGTTAACCCCTTCGTTGGCGCAGAGAGAATTCGACAAAAAGTGCCCAAAATGGCAGGACACGCACTATTGCGCATTGCAAGTTGACGCACTATTGCGTCAATGCCACACAGGGCACGGAATTATTTGACGCACTATTGCGTCAGTGCCAACGAAGGGGTTAAGTTCCTGTGAGAATATCGTTTTCAAAAAAATTGCGAAAAATCTCGAAAACGATGACGACACGATATTGTCAGAATTTTTGTACTTTAAATTTGCCACAAAAGGTTTTTTGCCACAGGTAGGGAAGAGAAATCGGTTGTCAATATGAATAAGGAAACTGCAGGAGCTGCGGTTTGCAGTGTAAAACTGCATAGCAACCGCATACCGATCGTTATAACCGACCACTGTACGAGATAAAAAGAGAGATGGACGCAGACCTTTCACGTTCCCTTATAGTCGTAACACATAGACAATTATTCAACAAAATGCGCGTGTATATAAGAAGATAAAGTTAACGAAGTTCTCGTTGAACGATTATTACGTTTGGCAAACATGACTAAGCTAATATATAATAATAAGAATAATAATAATAATAAATGAAAAGATGCATTTCGATATGCACGGGGTCATCAATGATTTCTCTCGGTCTTCTCGCGGTAGTTACACAGACCTATTATGTATAATACCCATTTGAAATTACGAGATATCAAATCGTTCCTACCCAATACCTATAGAGTCGTGCTAAAAGACACTCGTTCGCAGTCTTCGTAACGTTCGTTTTCTTATCGCATTTTTTACTCCCGTTGAAAGTTAGACGAAAAATAATTGTATGAACAGGATGGAGTAGAAATTAAGAATGTTCAATGCACAAATATTTGGAGAAAAGCGTCAATTGAATTCGGTAAAAAAAATTTTTAGGCTCGAAATAAAATATATGAAATTCTTTCAATTGATTTGAAGTAACTGTTGATTGATTCAGGGCAGACGTGCCAGTTGTGGCCACTGTACCGTTTTGTATAGCCACTCCGCATTTCCCTCGAATTTTTTTTTGAGTTTCAAGGCTGTGTTCATTTCATCGAGCTTATAATATTTCGATATTCGAGATGTTTCCGCACCACTGTCGATTGCTTTATTAAATTTCTGCTAATTTATTTCAACGAAATATAACGAAATATGCCAACGCTGAGCGGTTTGTGTACTTTTCTTGTCAGAAGTGTTAAGGGATCCCGAGGTAAGAAGACTACGGTCTCATATCTAAAGTCATTCCGCCCCATCAAAAATTGATGTATATTTTATCAGTTGGAGCTCATTTTTCGGGTTGGAATAACAAAAAAACTGATATATCAGTTTTTTTATATATCTGAAAAATATCACGGTATATATAAATACCTGAAAAATACACGGTGACCGAAAGTCGTACATTGAGAATGCAATTGTTCTATTTGTGACCAGCTCATGGCCACAGATAGAGCACACTTATACCACTTCAGTAATATTTTTATGACGCAAATGAATAACTATTTTTTACTGGAATCTGCCGTCACCGATTGTCTAATACTCCACCTTTCGCTTTTAGCGCAACCGTATCCCAATTCAAAGCTTGATGACCACAACTGGTAGTTCGGATGACCAAAAGTAGTAAAAATGTGGCCAAAAATGGTAAAAAATGGCAGCTACAAGATAATTTCCTATTTTCCTATTTATCATGATCAGAATAGGTTTTAAATGATAACAATCCGATTCTGTGTACCTTTTAGGTTATATCGATCACTTTTTCAGTTCTGAATTTGCAATGCTGTTCGTAAAGGAATGTTCGAAAATGCTCCAAGTGGCCACATAACTGGTCTATCCTATACGCGGGCAAGTTTTATGCTCACTGGCTTGCGTAGAAAATAATACGAAAAAAAGATTAAAGATCAAATTTTAGATACAAAACGAAAAGTTATAATACAACAGGAGCGAATGTGCTGAAATTTTCGAATAAATGTTTATTCGATGGTAAATATAATAATTATTACCGGCTATAGTGAGGTTTTATCGGCGAGTATAATCCTTGGAAATCGATGATTTTGTTCGGTACAAAAATATCGAAGTTTACTCCAAAACCGGACACTCACATTCCTCGCACCCCCCCACTTTTAATATCCTGTTAATGCGGAATCGCACGATATAAAACGTGTGGGAAAAACACGTTTTTCTAATGTTTGTGGTCCTTCAACGAGATAAAATAAATTTTGAAAAATCGTATACACCGCAATCGTATATGCATGTGTGTGTGTATATATGGTAAGGGGGCACCGCACGTCGAGGTACGTCCACAGTGCAAGTTAAACGAGTGCTGAATATAAAAGATATTGTTTTCACAAACACTTTTATGGAGAAAAAACTACACTAATGATGTTTTCAAGGATTATTCCCACACTGAGGGTCGAATTTTTTTTATTGAAAAAAAAAAAAAAAATACTCCGATCAATTCACGAATATAAATTATTGACACGACGATCGCACTATAAAAATTCGAGTCTTTTCTTTGCAATGAAAATATTCGAGCTATAAAGTCATAAAATCGAGAAATTCAAAATAAAATATAGTGTCTCGAAAAATAGATGATTTACGAAAGAATAAACTGCAAAAATAAAAATTTCACAAACGCTATTAATTAATCTTTGAAAAAAAAAAAAAAAAAAAAACCCCCCGTGAAAGAACACTCACTTTTTTCAGAAACTTGCACGAATCAGTAAATTTTTTTCTCAATGACGGATCACTACATTTTTTTTAAATCCCAAAAACACACGCGGGACTACAGCAGGGGTCATCCATTATCGTTGATTGAGCGACGAGTGTTTGTAAAAACAATTTTCAACTTTCGACACTCATTTGCCTGGGCAACAACGTCGTGTGGGACTGCCTTAATTAAACCGCGAGGGCGAAAAAGCTGCGGTAGAGCAGCGTTCAATGGAAAACTTCAATTGCATGCCTCGATCGGAGGTTTGACGTTGGCGCGAGATTCGCATGTATACTACACCGGAGTGTGCGCTGTGTGTTCCAACCAGGAAAACCGTCGCGGTGCGACTGTTGGTGTTTCGAGCTACTCGAAACCGCGAGAAAACTTTCACTAGTGAATAAAGGTGGGGGATCGACGATCTCTCTCCATCTCTCGTCGAGGCAATAAGCATCGACGAGTAAGAAGTTCCCCCCGCGAGTCGCGATTCTCGCGGTGTGGGTGGATAAAATGGAGAGAGAGAGAGAGAAAGAGAGAGAGAGAGAGAGAGAGAGAGAGGTGAGTCGTCGGCGATCGAGTCTGGGCTGCCCGATCTCACACGATACGAGGTAAAGCCAGCGAGCGCGAATTCAACCGCGAAACTTTGCTCGCTCTTTCCATCGTCTGGGTCGGGAATGTTTTTTTTTTTAATTTCTTTTTTTTTATGAGATAATTCACCTGTTGCGTTTCCGAGAACGCAATTCTCATAATCTTCGATTAGTTGTTTAAAGGTTTTGTAAACGCGCGATATGGCATAACTGCGATTGTGTTGGAAATCGCGAGAGAGAGAGAGAGAGAGAGAATGCACACACGTTTGTTATTCTCTCGCGGTTTGCGAGATTAAAAATCGTTTTCCGAAATTATCGGGTATTTTCGATTTTCATGAGGCAAAAAGGATTTGGTTTGCTATACTTGTGTAGCTTCCTTATTTTTTGGTTTAGCTGAAAAAAAAATTGTGCCTCTCATGGGGAGGGGGTAAGGATTAAATATTTCTCCCACGTGAACAATTTTTTGGTAAATTTTGAGGACAAAAGCTATCCTCGTGTAGAAAATTTGACCAGTTTTCCGGAATTCTGGCCGGAGCCGCAGTTATGGATTTACTTGTCTGGAAAAACTCGGCAAATCCTGAATTGGGGCTGGCCAGAATTCTTTTGGATTTACGAGTCTGGAAAAACTCGGAAAATCCTGACTTGGGGCTGGCCAGAATTCTTTTGGATTTACTAGTCTGGAAAAACTCGGCAAATCCCGACTTGGGACTGGCCAGAATTCTTTTGGATTTATTAATCTGGAAAAACTCGGCAATTCCTGACAAATATATATACGTGGACGATGATTTTTTTTTTTTTTGAGTAATTTTTACGAAATGATTGGAAGAAAATGCATCGAGCGTTAATTCTTGCTGAGAAGAAGAAATTATTGAAGGTGGCCGTAAAAAAATAACTCGTAACTTCCGAAAAAGCTCTACGAATTTTAAATCTAAAAGTTTGAATAATCGATTTTTTTTTTTAATATTTCATTCTCAAGGGTCTCGTTCGATGAGTTTCGCAACATATATCGGCGATAGAGAATGTGAGATTATTTATTTTTTTTTTTTTCCTCGGCGCTTTGTTCTTTCGAACGAGCCGTTAAGATCTCCTCGGCGTTATAACGGTCGAGGAGAGAAATGAGCCAACCAGCACGAGAAATGAGTTATGTCGATTCCGCGTTTGAGATCTCTCACGTGTGACCGAAAACCGTACATCGAATACCAACGACCCGCGGCTCAACGAGGATTTTTTTTTCATTCTTTCCTTCGATCAAAGTTACGAATAAATAAATATCATCTTAAACAAATTTGTTCCGAGTATTTCGTAAAATTTTCATGTCCCCCATATCGTATTTCAATAAATACGAATGCATATTTTGGTTGGGTGTATTTATTTTTTTTACCGGGAATATAAAATTTTTTAATTCAACATAGCGGTATATATACGAGGAGTGAGTAAGAGCGTGCATTATTGGGAGTGTTATTTTGCTTCTGTTAGCAACCCATTCTCCGCCTTTCCAAGCGGTATACAGTTACTTTTAGGGTGAAAGGTGAGGCGTATATACCCAACTCAAAGTTACACGAGGATTCTACCTGGCTAAGTATACATATTATACACGTATATATGTAAAGATGTGTGTGTGCGTGTGCATCTATACTCGAATGCATGAATGTATATGCGTTAGATATACACTCATAGTCAATGTATATCTATAGCGACAGTCGATTACCCCATCATCGAGAATCGCTTCGTTACAGAGGGCCCCAGATGAGCTTGATAAACTCGGACGAGGAAACTCGTATTACAGTAAAAGTCCTCACGATTTAACTCCTCTCAAAATTCAAGCGTTCTCATTATTTGACTTTCCATGTATAGGACGCATTGTAACGGCTCTCAAATTTTGTCGTTATTTTTAAGAAAAAGTCATATTTATTCGCGTTAAACTACCGCTTGAGATAAATTTTTTTTTTTTATCAAATACCAATACTGCGAAAATAAATATGAAGAGTTCGAATTATCGTGACGAAAACGAATTCAAGATTTCTCATTCGCGGCTATTATCGCGGGATTCCCGAGTCACCCGCGAGGGAGTTAAATTTTAAGGACTTGTACTGTGCGTGTATGCCAAGTTTACACGGTTACGTGCAGCTACGAGAAAACACACCTGAATATTCTAATGTATACACTGAATCATCACACCTGAATTCATAAATGACGAAAAATTGCTCATATTGAAACGATATCACTTTTTTTTTTTTTTTTAAACGATCGTTTAACGAAACTCGCTGACGACGCTTCTAGCTAAATAATTATATATTTCGCTTGAATATCCACGAAAAATGAAAAAGAAAAAAAAAAAAAATTGGAAAGGATATTGGGAGCGAAGGTCCTTCGTGAGTTTTAAAATATTACGACAGGACGAAAATCGATTCGTATTCGAGCTTTTTTTTAACAAATAAAAATTTATCAATTTTTCAGGATATCATTATTTATATTCTTTTAATTTTCAAGTTCTTGGAAATTATAGATAATTTTTAATCGCTCGATTCGCTGATAACACTTACAATATACAATGTGCAGCCTGGCAATTTAATGTTTAAAAAAAATTAATGAGTTTCTCGACCTTTTTGTTTTGTTTTTCATGAGATAGAGTAGATGCACCAGTGAATGACCGCGTTGACGAAAAAATATAAATAATTCTTATAAAGCATTTAGGTATTTTTTATAAACTGTTATCATACGATCTCATATTAGTTTTTAGCGATAGATGGCACCGTAATTTGTAATCGCGCGGATATTGTTATAGTGAGAAAAAATTGAAAAAAGAGGCAGCGGCTCGTATCTAATGGTTCTCGCTGTCAGGCTTACCAGGTAAGGTCATGGCGAACGACTATTTTAACTTCATTACTCAAGTTTTTATGCACCGTGAGTCAGACATGATTGTTCTCCGGTACATTCACAAAGCTTGATGAGTCCAAAAACTTTTTATAAGCTCAAATTTATGCAACTTCCGTTTCATTCAAACCGGTCATTTACCGGAGCACGACTTTTAACGCAAATTCCAGTGAATGACCACGTAACTTCGTTACCGCGTGAACTCCCTGGTGAAAAATTCTAGTCGTATTTTTTCGTAAAAAATTGTAAATATGCATTAGTTTTTCATGGAGAATTATAAATTTTTCCGAAAAAGTGTAGCGTGTTGTAGGATTTTTTACTGAAAAAGCACAAACTCTTATGACAATCTACAATTTCTTATAAGAAAGTAAGTATGCATGTTTACAATTTTGTCCGAAAAATTGCAATTTTCCAATTTCTCTAAGAGTTCGTAGAAAATCGCAGAAAATCATTTTCACCAGGGCTTCGATAAATCATGTTTCCTATGACGGATTAATATTAATAATAATGCAGTTTATTCAACTATTCTTACCTAATTATTAAGCATGACAATTTCTACAGTCGCAAGTTCGCTCGCTTCCCAATAAACTATAACGTATAAATTCCGGAAGAATGTCCGCCTAAAATAACGTTAATTGTATAAACGTTATTTTAAGCGGACATTCTTCCGGAATTTATACGTTCGTGTTTACTAAAGTTATTTCCCTGTGAATTAATATTAGCATAAACATTTCCTTTTTTCCCCATTATGAAAAATCGCATTTGGGTAAGTATATAAAATAGTAGGTGGGTCCTAAATAGGTAGTTATAATTCATTTGAAACGTTGTTAGAATGACCGCGGTCATTCACTGGTTTTGAGTAGGTCATTCACTGGGGAATTCGACATGCCTCAGTATTTCCTTTTATATATATTGCTTTTAGTCTATATATCTTCGTATTTAAAGCTCTCGTGTAATGAACTACGGCTAAAATTCTCATGACGTATGAAATTGTTTTACTAGCGTCTACTTAATTATTTCGTCTGAAAAAGCCATTCGCGTATGTCAAAATTTCCTTAATCAGTCATTCACTGTTGCATTCACCCTGCACAATTGTGCCTATCGTAAATTCGTTCGAGATAAATGTTTTCTCATGTAAAATTCTTCATGTCCACGAAAATTCGGTAGTGCTTCAATCTCACAAATATTATTCCCCGGGCCGATTATTTTCATTTCAAGGTCCTGATATGCATAATTATTTATATTCATTACAAAAACAATGTCGATTCGTACGACTTTTTTCTTTACACGAATAATATTTTTCGACTTTTCATTCGTGTCTCGATAATTCAATTTTTCATCACTCAAACGTTCGACCGCCGTATGGATGAAATATTTTTCATCCAATATACGATGAAGACTCGAGTAAGTGATGCATCACGGAGTCCGGGGGTTAAACGAAACGAGTTTTCATTTGAGTCCCGGTACCGCGGCTTAATCGTCGACTCTCGCATCGGTAATACGTTTACATCGAATACCGCATGTTCATATACATATATATATATACTGTACATATATACGTACGCGGTATATTATGAATGCACGAAATGCGCTCTCCCGAAAACTTTTTTTGAACGAATCGAGCAAGACACACGCGCTTCTCGTTAATCTCTCTTCGTTTTCTTCCTGGGAGGTCGTAAACTCTCGCGACGACGAGGACACACGAAAAAAAAAAATAACCGAGAGGTGTATGAACGTTGATGTCGTTTATCCTTGTCACAAGGAAGCTTCAGGGACACGGCACTTCGTTGTGTTATCTTTTTTTTTAACCCGGATGTTCTAATTACGAGAGAGAAAGAGAGAGAGAGAGAGAGAGAGAGAGAGAGAGAGAGAGAGAGAGAGAGAGAGAGAGAGAGAGAGAGAGAGAGAGAGAGAGAGAGAGCGAAAATTCTCCTCAGGACGATGACTTCTTTACCAATCACGAAGTGAGATCCACGTGCAAAGACGAGAGCACACACGAAACACGCAACTGCCAAAACAGCAGACTCGAGATATCCAGTATTTTTTTAAATTTATTTTTATTTAATTTTAATTTTAATTTTATATATTCGCTTGACTATACTATAACGTATGAGTGGATACCATCGTGATACCGCTTTGATCGACGGAAATAAATGTATATTTTAAAAAAAAAAGTAGGAATAAAACCCTTTTGCCTTTCGTTAATCGAACGTCTCAATTTTTTGAAGACTCGAGCGAGGCTAATTGATTATTTTTTTTAAGATCGACGCTCGCGGTATTCACGATGATTCGGGCTTATGGGCGAAACGACACAGTCATTTTAATAATATCCTCTCAAACTCCAGATCTCTATCTCGATATTCGTTTTTGATGGAACCTTTTATGTATCATTGTTACTAATCTTTTTTTCTTTTAGAACTATACACATCGGCACATTTTTTCTGTCCGAACAATCCGTGATCTCTCTGTTTCAACTCGATCGAGCGGTAATTTCGGCTTTGTTTCGTTACGCGCGATTGGAATCGAATGCTCGATTGATATTTATCATGAAATTATATTGAAAGATGTAATTAAAAATTTCGGTGTCAATGAGGCTATTCGAGAAAAAATTGAAAAATCACACGACGCACACGACGAAAATTTATTCGACAATTTATACTCGTTTGAGATACACACGGTGGGTTATTTTTCAAGATATAACAGACGTATCAGTTCTGGCCGCTGTAAACGTTTGTCACCACTTAGCATTACCCTCGAATTTTTTTCAAGTTTCAAGCCTGTATTCATTTTATCGAGCGTAATATTTCGATAGTCGAGATGTTTCCGCACCATTATCGATTGCTTTATTGAATATCTGCTAATTTATTTCAACGAAATATGACGAAATGTGTGTCAACGATGGAGCGGTTTGCGTAGTTTTCTCGTCAGAAGTGTTAAGGGATCCCGAGGTAACGGTTTCTCATATCTATAAAGTCGTTCCGCCCCAACAAAAATTTGTATTTTATTAGTTAGAGCTCATTTTTCGGTTTAGAATCACAGAAAACTGACATATCAGCTATAATACCTGAAAAATACGCGGTGGCCGAAAGTGGTACATCGAAAATGCGATTGTTTTATTTGTGACCAGATCATGGCCACAAATAGAGCACACTTAAATCATCACTTCAGTAATATGTTTATGACGCAAATAAATAACTATTTTTAACTGGAATCTGCCGTCACTGATTGTCAAATTCTCCACCTTTCGCTTTGTAGCGCAACCGTATCCCAATTCAAAGCTTGGTGGTCACAACTGGTACTTCGGATGACCAAAACTAGTACAATTGTGGCCACGAATAGTGAAAATGACAGCTACAAGATAACTTTTTTTTTTGTGTGTTCCAACGTATACCCTTGCGGGTTTTTACTTAACCCTTCCCATTTGATTCCTCCTACCGCTTCCTGCCCGCACTTAGCTAAGCTAACCTAACTTCCTTAGCATCCGCAGCTGCTTTTTAGCTACACTGTATCGCATTCGCCGTGTACATGGGAAACTCCGGAAAACCCATGCCGATACAGACGGCCTTATTTTTACTGAGTTTCCGATATATTACCATCCGAATCTCAATAAAACTGCCTCCCGCTCGGTAGTCGGCGTGCCAAGACAGTGTCACCCATCCAAGTAATGGCCTCGGCCAATACTGCTTAACATATGGGAGATCGCCAGAGCCGCACACCGCGACCGCGCGTTCACTATACTGTCGGTGCTACAAGATAATTTTCTATTTTCCTATTTATCATGATCAGAAAAGGTTTTAAATGATAACAATTTGATTCTGTGTATACCTATAGGTTATATCGATCACTTTTTCAGTTCTAAATATGCAATAAATGTTGAACACCGTTCGTAAAATGAACGTTCGAAAATGCTTAAAGTGGTCACAACTGGTACGTCTACCCTATTCAATCGTACATTCGATAATTATTTGCGTGACTCAATATAATATAGCCTTGAGGGTAAAATACTAGGGCGAGGTTGGATAAAACCTACCGAGAAATATATTCCTCGCGTTTTTTGATTAAGGTAAACGATGCCAACCAAATCCAACCCATTGTTCTGTAATTGCGAGGAGAGCTATGTATATAAAATGACGAAAAAAAAAAAGACTCGTGGGCCTGCCTCGTTCCACCCCACACGCCCCGCTCTCATGCCGCGTGTTCGCTTCGTCCATTTTAGGAAGATTCACCATTATGGGGCAAATTGAGCTGGAGAGACTGGATTTTTTTTTTAATCACCGCACTTTAACTCGCTCTCCGCGACGCCATCGCATTTTGTATGGGATCAGAAGCCACACACCGGGAGTTTTCTGTGTATATGTGTATACGTTGCTCGCGAGAGGTGCGTAACGGTTAATGCGGCCGATGCGTTGGGAACTGGATCACGGTTAAGCGAACCGTATTCGCTGAAAATTGTGAATATATAGCTCTCGCGGTAGCTTGGCAACGGTGTGTTAGTAATATCATATACCGAGACACAGACAGAGAAAATTTCATGTATACAATGCAAAATGTACTCTAACTATGTAAAGTACGACACGTGTTTGAAAATACGTGTTTTTTGGACTAAGGTACCTGCGCGGGTAATAAGGCCTATAAAAATATCCAATTTAATCAACAGGTTTTAATTATAATCATTACTTAAGGTAGTTCTATCGCTGCAGACTAGTCAATTAGCTATAAATGTCTAAATGATGATTCCTAAAAATATTGGATATATGGGTTAAAATTAATAAATATTAAATAAGCTTACCCAGGTGAATACAATTAATCAACGGTTTATTATAAATAATTATGTAACTAGTAAAATAGTAATTGCAACGACTCAAGTATTACTAGATCTCGTATGATATTTACGTGTGGCAACGTTGCGTTTTCTTTCTCTTTTCATTCTCGTGCCCTCTCACTCTCTCGCCCGCTCTATTGACGTTGACGCGGAGAGGTTATGTTGTTCGACTTGTCAAATACCGCTTTCGTTTCGATATCGCGTTGCCACATTTTTTCACCGTCACGACATTATGCCATAAGTTGTGTATCACTACCCGGATGCTCGTATTAAAATCAGTATAGCTTAAAAAATTGGTCGACAATCATATTTTTTTTTAGGCCCGTTAGATTTTTACGTGTTTAATGAATCTAAGTCTCGTTTTTTGTAAGAATCTTTTGGATTTTCGATAAGATATATCGTTTTAAAGTGACCGGAAATCGGTTCTTCTATATGCCGAAGCAAATTTGCCTTGAGGAACTGGCATTTTCAAGTATTAATTTCTCCGTAATTAGGTCGATAAGGGGCATTGACGTTTCGCGAAATGAATAAATATATTAAAATTGAAGATATAAAAAAAAAAAAATTTAAATCTTATGGATTAGTTACCACGATAGAACTACCTTAAGAACATCTTCGTGCAATAGGCGTCTGTTAGTGTCGCCTTGAGCGAGAGCGGTTATTTTAAATACGATTTTTTTTTACTTAGACCTTATTAGTCGACAGGCCTTATTATACCCGCAGGTACCTTATATGGATTTCGATGATTTGTCGAAACAGCCATTTTTTTACGATGAGAAGAAACTCCATTCTCTATAAGATTTTGATTTCTCATCACGCATATCACATGACTAGCATAGTTTACATAATAGCATTATTGCTTTGCATAATTGATGACAAACGACGCAAAGATTTCGTTCACGTAACGTCAAAAAATTTTCAAAAACAATGACTCGATTCTTTCTATTTTTTCAATATTGACAAAGCCACGAAAGCGAAATTATTGACGAAAAAACACAGTCCGGAACGTTCAAACTCTTGAGAGACGCGCCGAGGGTGTCAACGCAAGCCACCTGAGTTTTTAACGACCTTTGGGCATTGAGTTAAATCAAAGTTAACGATCTGAATTTTACGATATGTTCCGAGAAAACAGTGAATCTCGGTGCGTGCCAAATTTCAAATAGATTCACCGTTTAGTTTCTGAGATATTCACCGTTGAAATTTAATATTATTTAACACTTCTGGCTGAACAGAAGGATCGCTACGGTTAGGTATACTCAAAGCGCCTGTACGAAATTCTGGAACTTAAAATGTCATGAACAAAAACCTATCTACGCCGAGGAGGTACTCGCCAAGGGAACATATGTTTAAAGTTTGAGAATAATTCACCGTCGTTATAACGATTTCCGGAATCTGTTGGGAGTTGTCGCGACGCGACTCGTCCAAAGCGAAGGAGTCTCCCAGCCGCGGTAGCTTCCCGAGAGATCTTTCCACTTCGAGCATTCGTTTCGCTGTGCTTCGTGCTTTTTACAGCCACGCGAAGGAACAGGGATAAAGTGCCCGAAGTGTATGAGCCTCTCTGTATACCGTGTGTGGCAGACAATGGGCCTCTCCGACGTGGACTGCCGGAGTTCACGCGGCCTGGACAAAGTACGACTCTGGTGGTACTTCGCAAACTCGGCAGAGAAGAGGCAGGGATACTACCCGACGACGATGTAGCATATATATATAAGAGTATAAGCACGAACCGACTAGCCTCCACGCTACACCGAGCGGAAACTCTCGGACCTCGTTACATAAGTCGACAATATTTACTACATAATATATGAAACGCCGACGCGTTTTGTTTCGATTCTGCTGGCTTTTCCATCCTGCGCTTCGCTCTACCAAATGTCCTAACATTCTGCCTGTTGCTACACACAAGTTTGGCATTTCATGTCGAATCAGCTATGCCCCAGAGACAAAAAAATAAAATGAAACATCGTGGTCTGCCTACCCTACTGATGTACGAATTTCGATCTTCAAGTTAACTTGTGTGCCACAAATGGGGTAATTAGGATCAAAATAGACCACTCAATATGGACGAATTCCTCATCGCCTTTATGTCCTATCGTCCATTGTTCTTTATATAAGGTCCTAAGCTTGGAAGAAGCAAAAAATATATGAAGGGTGTGTTTTGTTTTTGCGGAGAATCGTGCAGTCTGATACCTTTCGTGGACTTTCAATGAACAATGAACCCTTTGATTGTGCCTTAAGGTAGTTCTATCGCTGCAGACTAGTCAATTAGCTATAAATGTCTAAATGATGATTCCTAAAAATATTGGATATATGGGTTAAAATTAATAAATATTAAATAAGCTTACCCAGGTGAATACAATTAATCAACGGTTTATTATAAATAATTATGTAACTAGTAAAATAGTAATTGCAACGACTCAAGTATTACTAGATCTCGTATGATATTTAGGTGTGGCAACGTTGCGTTTTCTTTCTCTTTTCATTCTCGTGCCCTCTCACTCTCTCGCCCGCTCTATTGACGTTGACGTGGAGAGGTTATGTTGTTCGACTTGTCAAATACCGCTTTCGTTTCGATATCGCGTTGCCACATTTTTTCACCGTCACGACATTATGCCATAAGTTGTGTATCACTACCCGGATGCTCGTATTAAAATCAGTATAGCTTAAAAAATTGGTCGACAATCATATTTTTTTTTAGGCCCGTTAGATTTTTACGTGTTTAATGAATCTAAGTCTCGTTTTTTGTAAGAATCTTTTGGATTTTCGATAAGATATATCGTTTTAAAGTGACCGGAAATCGGTTCTTCTATATGCTGAAGCAAATTTGCCTTGAGGAACTGGCATTTTCAAGTATTAATTTCTCCGTAATTAGGTCGATAAGGGGCATTGACGTTTCGCGAAATGAATAAATATATTAAAATTGAAGATATAAAAAAAAAAAAATTTTAATCTTATGGATTAGTTACCACGATAGAACTACCTTAATATAATTATGGAATCGAAGGGATGAACAAAGAGTGACATTGCCGTGAAGTGCGTGGTCAGCAAGAATTTAGAGACTTGGAGCGCACGTTGGAATTTATTATAAGAATCGTTTATCATTGCTGGAGCTTCACATTGGTAAAAAAAGAAATTAAACAAACATGAACTTTCCCACGTCGTGAGTAGCGCAGTTCTTCAAATTTATTTTCCCGTTCTCGCGGTGCGTAATGGAGAAGAAGAAAAAATTCACCTAATCGCTTCTATAAATACGCCAAATGAGAATCGACCAGTTCACTTCGCGTTATTGGTCGAGTCTGCCCAACATGTTCGAAGAGCAAAGATAGTGTAACGTCGCAGAAGTTGATAACGGACCGAGAGACGTGTACAAATATTGCATACATAAATGACTATCGATAAGGAGGACGCGACAGTGCCTCGACGCCATCTAATTTGAAAAAAATTTATATACCAGGCTGATATATATTCAGTCACGGTATAATCTGCTCAACGTCATTATTGGTGACAAATATAATGCGCGAGATTTTCGATAACGACTAACGGATTCTCATGAGCTCATTTCACGGTGAAACTTGTGACAAAAATAATATAATAAAAATACGAAATTTCTATTAAACGAGTCGAACTAAAGGTGAGAGGGGTGGGGGGGGGGGGGGACTCGTCGTAATTGGGACGACCCAATTGATCCGTAGTTATCGTCATCGCAACGCTAAATTGGATCGATCTATAAATTTTGCGATAATTGGTAACGTTTCTCGAGATTCATGTAACTTTTTGTTGGCTATTTCGAAGTGAGAATCGCTCATAATGAATAACGATGCTAATGATTTTCCGTGCAATTAAGGCAAGACCGACGGGAGGCTCTCTATTGGAAGGTAAAAAGGGGCTAAATTGTACACGAGCGTGAAAATGGCTGATTTTTGGTCAAAAATCGATCCATTTGACGGGTAATGTTCCACACATATAGTCCTGAACTATCAGGACTATCGCATGTAAGTAAACGCGAAACGTCCACAATCCATGAGCCAGGACTTTTTTACGATATACCCAGCAACGAAGCGGTGAAACTTCCTGTCGGGATGTTCTTTTCTATTCGAACGTTAAAAGTATGCAAGACCTGGCCCCGATCTATTACGATGGAACAATGGGTCGCAATGCGAAAAAAAAAAACGAGGGTTATAATTACAATTATATATGTCGGGAAAATCGTTGCGCTACGTATAAACGCGTGATTTTTTTCAGATTGAAAGTTAATATATTTGCTGGAGGATCTATGAACGCCGCGTGTGTCATTCGACGTGCTCCTTTTTATTCGCACGAAATGTATTATAATCTATAAAGTCACACGTCAAATGAAGAAATCATCATCCTATTATAACTGTTATAATAATACGCAGAACTGTGCAAGCTTCTTCTTCTTCCTTTTCCTCATTCCGCACGAAATAAATCACGAAATAGTTTATCCCTTTTATATTAGATTGCATATATACAGACCATGTATGTCCATTATACAGTTTGGACAACGTTGAATTGAAGTTTGGCTTCAAATGTTCTGGGGTTTTTTGAATTATTTTATTATACTTTCGTGAAATTATTACTTTTTTTTCTTTTATCGTTTCGATTTTTGTTTAGCTTTGTATCCCTCTATCGTTTAAAATAATGGCGTAAAAAATTTGTAAAACAGATGAACGTACTTCTTGATAAATTATTGTTGTTCACTGTAAAAACGAATAAGCTAAATAATATTCATTTTGCCCGAATAAAAACTTGGGCCCCCGCTGCAGATTACGAGTTTACGATCGCAATTCCTAATAAATATTTCCTCGATTAATTCGTTACGGGTTATAGGGAATGAAAAATGGCGATTGTAGTTGCAATTATTTGCAATCACACGACGGACTTTGAGGCTCAATCAATACGTGGGAAAAATTTCAAAAATTTCTTAAAAAAGGAACGATTCTAATTGTTGTGGCGCGAGTTCTGGCTGAACGTGTTTGCGGAAATCGAGCTATCAAATGCGCGGTTTGAATGAAACTCTTAAGGCAGAGACTCCTCAGATTTTCGTGACAAAAAAATAACGTTTCGAAACTGGATTTGTTTGAAATAAATTTCCTCAATTCCATTTCCTCCTGAATTCTCGGTTGATATTAAATTTCCATTGTTCGAATGAAATATTCAACTATATAGGGAAGCTCGATGGATCAAAATTTTGAGAAAACTTTCTAAAAAAAAAAAAAAAATTTTCATACGACAATGATAAGCATATAATCACACTTTCCTCTTTTTCAATCTCATTTATTAATTAAATCAGGCATTATACTTGATATTATAGCTGTGGAATGAGGACATTACGCGCGAGTACGGAAAATAAATCTCTAATTCAAGTTCACACCACGTATAAGTGCTCACAGATTTTCCTGCGTCAGAGATATATGTTTTGTTCCCACGTGCGAAACTCTCTCGGGCTTCGTGCAGCGGAAACTTTCGGTTCATGGGCTTTACTCACTGGTCGGAGAGACACGCACTTTTGCGTATATATATATATATATATTATACATTTATGTATAAGGTGGAGATACGTGAGTCATCAGAGACTTCTTCCCGTCCATGGGAGTGTCCAGGACGAAGAGAAGTCACCGCTGCACATCGTATAAGTGGGAGGACCGGACTGTGAATAACGCTTGCATGTGCAACGTACTATGCAGCTTTTGCACAAATATATACTCTCCCCTCGACGTGAGAAAGACTTGCCAGCCCTCGCGATTCTGTACACGTGATTAAGCTCATTCAAAATTGTATGCCCACACATGTATCGTCACATGGAAAACGCGTCGCTAACGTAACGATTACTCGGAGTATTTTTATTTAAAAAAAAGGCAAAAAAAAAATACGTAAATACCTTTGCAAATATAATTGAAACATTAAATATAATTTTTTCGAAAACGCGAGTAATTTTTCACGAAATAAAAATAATTTTTTTTACTCAGATCCTTTTTTTTCTAACTCTCAATATTTCATTTCGCAACGACTCGATTTTATTTGTTAATTTATTTCTACTTAGAGCGCAATTACGTTTCTCGTCGCTATATACACGATGAGAAAGACTTTCTTACCCACGTGATTCTATTCGCGATAAAGTTTAATAATTCAACATTTTTTTTTCTTAGTCCCCATTGAAACTGGCTCACTTGACAAAGAATTGGAGCATTTTAATAATGAATAAAGATTTCAAGATACGCGTACGCGACACGATTTACGAGAATTTTTTTTTTTTTTTTTTTTTTTTTCGAAAGACAATTTATATTTATTTTTAACATACTTTTCTAACCCCAATACTCAATGTTTAACGTAAAATAATTTCATTTCTGAAACATAATTATACTTATTCAAGATCATAAGTACTTTCTACTTTTTTTTTTTTAGGCAAATATATTTTGTTTGAATCATTTATACAATTAGTTTAAAATACATTCGAGTGGAACTATAATGAAGTTGGACTATGAGAGTAAAACTTTATTTCAGACGAAATTTTGCATTCAACGAGCTCGAGCATTGGGGAGCATCATTTAAATTAATCCACAATATGTATAATTAATCCAGACGAAGCTCCCATAATTAGTAAGAGAGAGAGAGAGAGAAAGGTGGCTTACTTTTACGAGCAGGAGACGCAATAGTACAAGGAATGGTATATACGTACAGACGAGTCCCAGTACCTCGTATTGTACACTCATTTTTGTAGTTTAGTTAGATACACGTTTCCTTTTCTCTTTACCATTCTACGAATAATAAAAGACTGAGCAGAGTTGTCCCGGGGATTCTCTTTTACTCAATTAAACTCTCAACAGGCATCTTTGATTAGGCGATAAGTGCATATGAACGAGAATTCGATACTAGTCAAGTCACTATACGTCCAAAAAAAAAACGAGCTGAAATTGCATTAAATTCTAGCCACAAATTTATTTTTATAATCGTCGAGAGGGGGAGGTCATTGGTGATCTAAATTCAGATTAGCCGTCATCTTGAATTTTTAGGAAGACTTTGTTTTTTATTAAATAACTCGCTCGTTTTCAACTTTTGAGTAAAAATGGTCAGCATCAAACTTGTAGGAAATTTAATTCTCTACAACTTTTGTCATAGCTATTTTTCGCCTACGACCCATATTTTTCGACTTATACCTAAAAAAAGAAGGCAAAATAAAACTATCGCATTATCTCGCTCATTTTAAAATGATCACCAACAAACTTGTGAGTAATAAAATTCAGCGTCAACGGCCCTTTTTTTAGGCGAAAAATGACAACGACCAAAGTTGTGGAGAATTAAATTTTCTACAAGTTTGGCGATGACCATTTTTACTCAAAAGTTGAAAATGGGCGAGTTATTTGATAAAATCAAATTTCTCTCAAAATTCAAGATGGCGGCTAAAGCAGGAGCAGAAATTTTCCGGAAATCTGAATTTAGACTAATACCAATGACCCCAGCCCGGAGGATCATGAAAATAAATTTGTGGCTACAATTTAATGCAATTTGAGAAGTACACACAGCGACTGGACTACACGGAAAACTGCAGGACAAGAGAGTTCTTTCTCTAGATTAGAACAGAAGACGAGGGAAGTTATGATCCTTGAATAGAGGAGATCGCCTTCCGAATATAGTGGAGAGTCTTTCACAATCAATTAGTCCTTCGCAACTGAAATCATTGTTTTTTAGGACACGCATCGATCATTCGATATACGATCAGTGTTTTTCGTCTCGAATGAAACAGCCTAACTTATAACTTGAAATTTTTTATAATTCGCGAGGCTTGTGATTTCGGGGAAATTTGTTCGATCTGAAAAATCGATAAGCCCAGAAAATAATTCCACTCAATTAACGAAAGCAAATCGGATATTACATTTTTTTTTCTTTGACTCGAGTCCTTTTTCTCCCAAAAACTTCCAAAGGACACCCGATAACAAAGATGGCGGCTAAATATTTTTCTCTCGCGTTTCGGAGTTTCACAGGGTACCGCCTCGTCGTAATAATAGAAACACGAAGGAGTGAGAAAAATGATGGTGAAAAAAAAAAAATAACGAGATGGGTGAAAGGGAGAAGATGGAGAACCGACGAGAGTTATATAGAACCATACGGAGCTGGAGGCGACGGAGCGAGCACATTTAAAAAAAAAAAAAAAAGGAGTTCAGGTCGCCGCCTTTGTCGAGACTTGCGAGCGTTTGTACCGTTCGAGCAACGACCACACGTCGCAAGAGGCAATAGACCAGGTATAACAGGCACTTCTTTCCTGTATATTATACACATATATATGCTCTCACGATCATCCTGCTGCTCTTGCGGACTCTGTGAGATTTCTCGATTCGCGGGATTTGGCCTAGCATCTTTTTTTGTTTGTTTTTTAACAAGCCCGCGCTTTTTCGTATCATACTACATATATCTCATCTCTTGCACTCTTCTTTGCGACAGGTTCAACCTCGATTTTCTTTTTAAATGAGTTTTCGTTGCAAAGTTTTGTAGATCAACCGAAAGTAATGAGCTTATAGGCCTATGTGTGCTACTTCTTAGCATACGATACACTTAACGATAGCCTATTATTTTTAAATTGGTTTTTTTCCTGGGTCATGCCGATTTTCCGAAAGTCATATTTTTGTTTTACGCAGAAAAAAAAAAATTTTTTGAAGCAAAAAAATAACCCAAACCGTTGCTCTGAATTTTATTTCCGATAGCCCGTTTCATTCGTTGGCTCTATAAATTCTCCGAGTCCTGAACTGAGAAATTTGGAGAGGGGCGGAGAAAATTTTCGAAATACACGAATTGTTTTTTGAAAAATGCGTAAGAGAGAAAATATTTTTTGTTTTCTTCACGGAAAAAAGTTTTCTGTCAATTCTATTCATGTTTCCATCATGTTTTACAGTTTTGTTAATAGAGAATGCTTCTCGGGAGGAAAACTTCGGAAATTCTTTAGAATTTGAAATAAAAAGGACCAAGTGATAGAATGAATTTTTACAGTTTAAAAGTGTAAATAGAGTTTACCACTGTGACAAACTGTACAAATTGTGAAATCAATTATAATATAAAATAGCGCATCTTTTTGGGTTTAATGTTTGAGAAATTGCAAAGTGAACTGTAAAAAATAAAAGTTTAGAAGATTTTGAAAAGCGCGGGTCGAATTAGCATAATAAATGTAGCTTATTATCTATCAATTAGCAATTAAATCGATGAACGAATTTAAAACTGCTGTTCCATTATCTTTGAAAATACTATGAATTTTGCAAAAAAAAAAAAAAATCGTCATTGACCGGGATTTGAACCCGCGGTCCTCCGCAGTAAACGAATTCAACACTTTCGATCCTTAAATAATCATTAAAAAAAAAAATAATTAAAGATTTGGAAATTTTTTTTTTACGAGTGTTTCTGGCTTGGTGGTTCGGACTTTTTTCCGTCGAAATTAATTTTGAGCCTACCTAAGATTTTACCTGAGACCTACCTAACGACCTACCTAACGACCGACACTATACCACTACGCTATTGATTTTATGAACGCTTATTGATCCTTATGAATTTCTTGTTTGCGTCGTATTTTCCATACACATTTTAAAACTGTAATTTTTCCATTATTTCACAGTTGAATTCGACGAAAGCGTGCTACAATTTTTCTTTGTTTCAATTTCTGTTGTTCATAGAGAATTTAGTATTTTTTGTTATGTCTTACATTCGTAAAAATACTCTCTCTATACAGTTCATTTTAATGCGTCAGTTTAAAAATTTTTCTTGTACAAATCTATTGGTTTTTCATTTTATCTATAGCAAAATTCATTGCGAGCATTTTCAATTTTTACAGTGTCACTTTTTTGAAGTGGAAATAGTTGTTTTTACAGTTTAAACCAACAAATATGGTTATACAGATAGTGCAGAAGTATATTCCGCACATTACTTTTTGATCAAAACACTGGTAAAGAGATTAATTTACTGTGTTAAACTGCATTTTTTCTCTTCATCGTTGTATTTTTTAAATTTCAGTTATTATTTTTTGAAATGTCTTTTTTTCCGTGTTTTAATGGGAGTATTTCAAGGATTCAAGATTGCCGGGGCTGATGCCTCATATGCTTCGAACATTCCTCAAGGACCTTCGACGCGTCGAGTCCTGCGAGACTGCTATTATACCGTCGCGAATGCCCGATCCCAAACACACTTACCGAACGGCGTCCGGTCACATCTCTCGCTATTATACGCATGCACCCGCGGTATCCTAATCGCTTTTATCGATCTACCAGCGCGTTTAATCCGATTCCCTCAGCGTGTGATTCGAAACGCCGCGCTCTTACGTATATACATTTTATAGTTATATATAGTACGCAGCGATCGTGTGTCGAATTGGCCGATGAAGAAACCGCGTATAAGCAGAGAGATAAAAAGAGAGATAAAAAGAGAGACCGAATTAACCATTTAATAGAATGAAATATCTTATAAAAAGAGTAAACAAAAATTTATTTCACTCAATTAAACGAATAAAAGAGTTAATTAAATGTCAGAAAAATTGATGGAAATGTTAATTACAGTCGAGGGTAATTTATCAAGATGAAATGAATCCAATTCGACACGGTGCGATTTAATTTTGATCGCGTCAAGATTTTTTGAGGCTTTGGCTCGTTGGATTAACCGATTGAAAATTCTAGGAATTATTCGTATATTTTTGTTTCGAACTAGAATACTTTTCTTCAATCGCGGGCACACTCGACCGACAAAAATTTTACGAAAAATAAAAAATTTCGCGGGAAATAATAAATCACGCGAATCTTCGAGATTTTTATGAAATTTTAATGTAAATTCCTCGAGCGACGATAATTAAATAAAAATTATTATTATCCTTTCGAGACTAGCCGAAGTGGATGTCCGGCAATCTTTGGCAAGACTCGGGGCAAACAAGAATCCCCTTGTCGATCCATTATATCACACAACGTTATTACATTCGTATACGCACAGATTCACCGGTCAAGATATATCTGCGCGTATGCATACATTTAAAAAGTGAGATTATCATCAAATCCGTCGGTATATATCCTTACGGAGGAAGTTTCGAAGTCTCTTCGTCGTTACGCCCGAACGCGAGTGATATGCGACTCGGACGTAAAATCTCGCGTTATTAAGAATAATTTGCGGCACGACCTCGTTAGCTTCTCCGCAAAATACAATCAATTAATCACCTTTCGCACTCGGGTAGCTCTGTATTTATATATATCGATGGACTGTCTGCAATGCAAGAAGGACGTCAATTCTCGACGTTAAGAGTACAATCGATACGCCCTTCTTCGATTTTGAGCCATCGACATATTATACCGCGAGAGAAGCGATTTTTTCTTCTTCTTTACTTTCCCATCCCAGGGCAACCATAGAACATCTCTATTATCATTCGTAATAACGTAAAGAGTCTTCGTTAAGTTCGTACGTGTATATGTGTATATATATATATATATATATATATATATATATAGGTACTCGTTGCTCTAGGAAAGTATACTTAACCAATCTAGTGCACGTAAAACCGTCATTCATCACGCTCAAACAAGAGAGTGCATAGTTCTAATGGTGTAGCATTTACGACTCGGATATAAACAATATGTTTCACGTTTATTAACATTTTTTTTTTTCATTTTTCATAAAATTCACACTTTCTCTGACTCGTTTGTCAAACAGCCGGGTGGTGCAAAAGTATACGTGCGTGTCAAATGACACATGCCCCGCGATTGCCAGAGAGAAAATGGAAAATCTTTCTTCGCGAAGGATATATGATGATGATGAGATGCATTATATACGATACAGCTGAAAAGTAGCGTTTTTTTTTTCTTCATAGATCATGCTTATGAGGTAAATGTACCAGTGGCCGCACACGTCCCAGTCGTCGCACACCACCACAATTACATTTATTAAGCATTTCATGATTAGTATTGAAGATCTAATTATTGCAAGATGATCGACGATACTTCACTAACGTATAATAAAAAAATTGACTAGCGTCTTACGCGGAATATAAATTATTCCGGGCCGCGTGTTATGGGGGCCGTATCAAGGGATTTCTTATCGAATATGCTAAGGAACAAAATGAATGATTTTTAACGCTCATCGTTTAGATTGTACGTGTATTCGAGATAAATTATAGCTCATTTTGTTCGGGAAAAAGTAGGGTTTTCCATGCAGCACACTGAAAAAAATGGTTCGGGATTTACAATAATACTGTTATTGTTGGCCAGTTATAGGTATACTGGTGAAAAAATATTGCCCACACAGAAAATACAGTAGCCCTTTTAGAAAATCCCGATTGCCGTAAAGTTCATACAAATATGACTAGTGAAGTATTTCTAATTCAACAATAATATCGCTGGTGAAGGCAAAGCAGTTTTGTCTACGGCGCCTATACTGCGCCTTTGTGGACGACACTCAATCGTCTGGCTAGCTTAGTCATTATAAATAGCTGGAAATTTATCGTTTTTGTAAATCAGCCATACTAACATAGCTCGCGAAACTACACTGTATTGTTCAAACAGCTGTAGTAGCTGATTTTTACATGCCTAGCTATTTCAACCATATAGTATGGCTGCGAGAATAACGTTGTGACACATAGCTATACTCATATGGCTCGCGCAACTATACTACGTTTTTGGAACACCTACAGTAATCTGTTAACGCGTGGTGTCTATGCCTCTGCCTCGCGCGAAAACGAGACCTCGCTACGCAAAATTTGATAATGAACGAGTTTGTGAAGAAGAAACTGAACGAACGGAATCTTGATGAGCTTATACCAACATTTGAAGGTAAGTCTGTTCTCACTTATCTACGGAATATGTAAAAAAGAACTATTTTTCCTGTTATATAAACGCCAATCGTATAACAAGCGAATTTTTGTAGGTTAGGTCAACTGTCATTTTCCTGCAAGGAGAGTATCATATGTCTCCGGGCCATGGATTCTCTCAAACTTCCAGGTGTGTTTCATTAGCTCTAAAAATCAAGTCTCTTTTGCAAAATATTTATGTATGAATATCATTATCGATAACAGATGATTAAAATAAATATTCATGATTATGAAACATATTGGCTGAATTTTTACTGTGACCCGAATATCCCCTACTATATATACCTACCTATACGAGTATAGGAAGGTACAATATCCTGTAATTTATCTATATAAAATGAATTTATAATTCAGCCATATTCTTTTGGTAGTATGGCTGGTACGTCTACCTCGTATGCTAGAGTTTATAAAACAGCTCTACTAGTATTGTTGGTATACAAATAATTCTGCCTACACTGACAAAACTGTTATCCACGAAACAGCATTGTATATGCTTGCTTCGGCTATACTAGTATGGCTGGTGTTCGTCTACCTCGTATGCTAGCGTTTATAAGACAGCTATACTAGTATGGTTGGCATACGCATAACTCGTGATGGTGAACTCAACCATACTATGGTATTGCTGAAATAGAGATACTTGTCAGATTCGCGGAGCTATTGGGTATATGTCTGTCATCACATAGTGGTATGCTTACGCCAACGATATTGTGTCAGTCATATTTGTATGGCTTTATTACCTAGATGGTATGGCAGTAGCGTATTTTCCCATATAATATGGCTGAAGCAATAATAATTATGGCTCGAATCGGGAAACTTTTTTTTCAGTGCAGTTAAACTTCCCGTAAAGCTCAATTGAACCATGTAATCTTCGTGTTCTATTATTGGGACAAGCAAATCATAAGCTGTATCCCTGTCAAGACACCGTTCGGAGACTGGTACAGACGCACGTATAGTTCGATAGGCCCGGTAGCTGTACAGCACGACATTCAGCTGTTTCGCGATCGGTGTCGTTACTTACATGGCATGCCGGGCCGGTGACATGGTGTCAAAATTTAATCCTTAACTTTCCTGACCAAATTGATATTTTGTATTTTGAATTAATCGGTATCCTTTTTATCGTGATGCATTATTGAGTTCCAAAAGCTAATTCTATCGAGAGTTTAAGAATCGATGCTCATTATAACTCGCGGGCTTTTAGCGTTCGAATATCGTATTATTGTGCGGACACTCTGGGCCTTCTCGTGTCCGAACACCGGGGACATAGCGAATAAGCGCTGTGCGGGCACCGGTACATTCCAGAGCTTTCCACCTTTCTCGCGGTATAAGTAATAAATTACGTAATATGTTAATGAACATTGCATGTGTTTTACTAACACGAAATCATAACCTTCAAGGTGTTTGAAGTCATTAATATAGAACGCATGAGGCTTTACGTTCTAAATTTGTATAGCAATCTAAACGGTCCCTTTAGGTGTGCGGCCACTGGTACACATTTACCTTACAGCTCGAAAACGTACGCTGAAGGCTTCCATAAAAAAATAACCGCGGACAAAATAATCGCGTATTAGTTATCTCATTACTTCATGAATTCATTAATTCACATTGTGTAATGCAACATTCTGTAATTAAATTTTCTATATGGTGATTAACAATAATATTGTGTGGGATGATGCTGTACAGTGTGATGATGGCGGTTATTTTGTCGCAGTTATTTTGTCCGACGTTCTATTGTCGCGGTTATTTTGTCCACGGATCATTAGTCGTGACACGGCGCTGAAGTGCGAATTGCAGAGGTATCGAAAAATAATGGAGATCATTACGAGAGACGAAATATATGTTGGAGAAAAGAGCTCGCATCTTGGCGAATGCTTTCACTATCATTATCGATCTTCTGAGACTATCGATGAAAAGTTTCTTCGCAATGTTTCAGAAACATCATCGATGACAGAAAAGGGAAGTGCATTCTACGGTTAATTGATAATTTTTTTTCGACAAAAATAAATATTAAATTGTAGATTGTAATTTAAAATTGTAAAAATGCAGATGTATGGAAAATTTTAAAGTTGTAAACTTAACGCGTAATCTCTGAGACTTTACCACGAGAAGTCAATAACAACCGCATTCGTAAAAGGTATCAAGATTCTTTTATTTCTCCGATATTCACGGCCGGGACGACGAAGACGGGGTGACCCTCGGAGTTGATATATACATGGGCAACGAGAGAAATACGCAACCTCACTATAAAGTCATCGAGGCACTCTGCCATTGGCTTGGACAATGCATATAAGAAGTGCGAAAGAAGCGTCTCTCGTGCACTTGACTCTCGCTATATGAAAGATCCGGTACTTCCGGTTTTTCGCTCGGATTCAATCGTGGATGGTGAGAAAAATCCAGTTTATCGTTCATGTGATACCGGCTGCATAGCAAAAGTGAATGAAACTCCGGAGTATACGAAACGTATTGAGTAAGAGATGTATGCGCATATGCTGGCGAGAGCAATTTTGCAAAAAGCCTATATGGAGCTCTTGGAGAAGCCCCGAGTATAGGGGTATACTTGGAATTTTTATTTTTACGAGCGATTCAATTGACTGGAATTTCTGAATTAAGAAATTGATCAATTGTAATTTTCTTAATTCGTAAATTAATTAACTTGGGAATGAAGTTCAATGACCATTGAAACTTGCTGATCGAATTCTTTAATGTGGCTAGTCGTATGACTCACGGGATACCCGAGATCTATAAATTAATTAAATTTCACAAAATTCTCGACAGAGTCCACATTTTTTCGCGATCAGATGTCTCAGCCCTACGAATCGAATAACTTTATTCAGTTTCATCGGGATTCTCATGGAAATTCATCCCTACCGCGAACTATACTTTCGATTTTTTTTTTTTTTCGCCATTCTCGATCGCAATTAACCAGCCAGGAGTTGCAGTTATATCGGATCTCGATATCGCACGAGAGCTTGCGGATAAAGGGGGACTCGAGATAAAGTTAAAGAGACACGCAGACTGAAGACAATAGCTTTGAGCTCAGATACACATACGTTGTTCTTTTTTTACTCTGGTAACTTCGAGAAATCTGATACCGGGTTTATGCTCAAAGGTACTCTCCCCCGTATGTGTATATGCGGACGCTGGTTCACGAAGCGGACCGTTATGCAACCTGTGTGCGGAGTCGGTTCTCCGCTGGCCGATGCCACAAACATCGCGGGCACACACCAAGGGAGCTGCCTCGCGGGTCTCTCTCACCAGTTTTCCCCGTCGGCAGACTCCCGTTTGGTCTGGGACCGCAACAACTGCGAGACTCGGTTTGGTATATATATATATATATATATGGCGTCAGTTTGCGCGCACATGTATGTGACACACAAGCTCGTACGTTCACTCGTGTACATATAACGTATACAGTAGTTATAAACGTCAGGTCGGTAGGCAAACTGTATACAATCAGGGGACTATACGGGGACTCGGGTCCTGATTGAACGCGTCTCGGCCCGTTTCCCCATTACCTCGACTTTCATTATAATCCAGTCATATGCCATAGATATGGTGCAAAGCGTGAGAAAAAAAAAAAAATTGGAACTGCGCCTGTGGACACTCTGTTTTGTGGCAGTTAATTTCTTTAAAGTTCTCCATAAATGATCATGAAGATTTGGAAAATCTGGGCTTCGCTAGTCCTTCGCTATCCGAATGAAATGAGGCATTTGATTTTTTTTCCTACGGATCAATTTCTACGAGCGAGAATATACGGAAAGCATAATAATGATGATGATGAAAATTTGTAAGTCCTCTGTACACCATCTACATGCACGTCGGCTCAGTCTCTCGTCCACCGGTTCGACCAACGTGTTCTGTACCAAAACCCGATGTATCTATACTCGCAGGTACAAACGCGCAACCGCAACCGCGCAAAAAAAGAAAGACCGAGCAGAAGTCGGATATATGGATACGCGACCTCACGAAACACTACCAATACACCGGACTGGATTCGCCGGTCGATCATTACGAAACCCAATGTTGGTTGCCCAACCATCTCCCCCTTTGTGTGTCCGGTATAATTTCTCTTTGTTCCACTGGCTGCCTCTCTCATGTATACCTCTTTCATCGTACAAATATCGAAGCCCCTTCATGATGCCCTCATCCTCCTTTACACATATACCTGACGAACAGAGCAATCCCAATGTCCACCAACTTTTATCCAGCTGACCTCATATTTCTTTTCATTAAATATCCCATTGCGTCTCGTTATTTCGATGGCAATGGATTTTTAATGGTTTTTTTTTTTTTTCTTCATCCAATAGTCATGTGATATCATGTGCACAATTTATCGTACGTTTTTCCCAACGGATTAGGAAGAAAAATTGTAAAAAGCTTTTGAGAAAACTTTCCTTTATAATGACTGATTCTTTTATTGTTAATTCAATTTTTTACGACTTTCCTCCAGCCTTGGAATGAACATCGCAATTTTGTTTCAATTTATATACCGCAAGAACTTCGAACAAAGGGGGCCTATATAGATTGAAGAAACGCTATGAAGGAGGAAATTGATAACGCGAACAATTGTCAAAAGCGGTGGATTCTGAAAATAATGAAGGATTCGCGACTTTGTCATGAGCAAATGAGATCTCTAAACGCTGTTCTTATAAGAGCTCATTAGGAGCTCTCGGGCATGCTCCGTTTGAAATTATTTCACGCAGTCAGCCACCAAATTTGTTAGACGATCAAGATGCGCAGATGAATGAGATTTACCTATAGTTACGCGTTATAGAAATGGATTACGTGGAGTCAACAAATGAGTCTAGTCGTGATACCAACGATTCAAACCCGCTTTCACGTTTTTCGGACCGTGATAGCTGTAATTTAACTCCATCATCTTTTATGACGCTATTATAATATACTTATGAGATTACAGGGCTATGAGAAGGCAAGAGCGACAGGACGTCGAAATGTGTTAGGAGTGTGTTACCATCAATTTTGTCAAACAAAACAGATCAGGCAATTTCGCAAAATGATCATGGCGTATGCGCATGTGCGAAGAAGAAAAAAAAAACACCCACGATCTGTTGGAACCTGCACCACGAGTCCAAGCTCCGAACGTTTGCCCTTTGCATATGTTGCGTAAAAGTCAACGAACGAAAATCTGGTTTTCGTTACTTCGACCGTCGAATGATCGATCGGTGGATGCTCTCTAAAAGTGGGTGTGACGCGCTTGTCAATATTTCTATAGCAAAAATACAATCCCAGACAGAAGTAAATTCCATTTTGTTGTTTCATTGTTCCTTGTACTTTTTGGCTTTCGATCGTGCTAGCATATTTATCGACCACTATCACTGATGAATAATCAAACTGAGGCAAGGGCTCGTATCGACGAAAAATCCTAAATTATTCCCTAAAAGAAATACAAATTTGATTTTTCAGCACTAAAATTATGATAATTATTTCGTCCTAAAATAGTGCAACGACTGTTTGCTTCAATGCTGCTAACTGTTCTTCAAATTATTATTAAAAGTTCAAACTTCCACCATCGGCATTGATCGCTGATGCCGATTTCCGCCGAGATATAGGGCGGCTCGTCAAAATCCACCGGTTCGAAGCTGTATAAGCGCCAAGTAACCATGCACGAAAATAACGAGTTTCAAGCTCTAAAAAAAAATTCTCTGTCATGGCCGTTAACGGGCGAGGAGGTCACCGAACGGCGAAAGCTTGTTGGGCACACTCGCTTCATCCGCACCCAAACTGCAACGGATCTGTATATATGCGCGTATATACGTGTCGGTGCCTACGTCATGAATTTTATAGGACCGGGTCGAGAGATTGGACGGAATTGTTAAGTTTCGTCCGCGCAGACCGAGTTGCGAATATAATCGTTGGACCCGGACCAAGGTGATCCGGTGCAAAAGCGAGAAGAGGAAGGAGACGAACGGGGAAGATGGAGATATTTTCCTCCTTGGGAACGGAGAAGTAAAGCGCGAGCGAATAAACGAAGCGCGAGAGATGAGAGATGCGAAAGGAGAGAAATACCGGAGGATACAAGCGAAACGCCAAAGTTATGATGGAGACTAGAAAGAGAGCAAGGAAAGTGAGTGAAGAAGATTCACAAACACGGGCGAAGTTTGAGCAGGATACTAAACGGGGATCGGCGAAGTGGTCGATGACGTTGAAGAGGCTAATACGCTCTCATGGGAGAGTAACTCTCGGCTCTCTTAACTAACCACTCCCGACATTGGTAGACAGCCCCGACGTGAGCGGTCCTCGAGATAAGTGCGTATAGGTATATATATTGCATGTAAACGTAAAACTCGATGGTCTGAGAGCCGCCGGAAGCTGAGCCAAACGTCAACAGCCTGCATGGATATTCCACTGAATGGTTTATGCTGGAAATCCTTCTCCACTTGATATTACTCGTCTCTTCTCGCCTCCTCTCCTCTTCTTTTTTTTTTTTATACCGACGCTTGTCATCGGACAGCCCAGGAAATTAAGCTCAAAACATTTGGACGGCTGTCCTGCTCGGCACAGCAACGTTCGTACAAAAATGGAGTCTACCGAAATGCCACTTGACACTTGTGCAACTATCGAAAATATAGTGTGGCATGGAAATTGTCAGCGCAACGCGTTGCTCCAACGAAATAATTGACAGCTGCCAAGAAACGCAAAATGATACCACTGCTTTTGCATGCAGCTCGTTGGTGGCTTTTTGATGCCCGAAAAAGTTATCGCGTGGGTTTGCAAAGTCGCAAAATTTTCTTCTGACGTAAAATTTCCGGAGATCGATATGGCAGGACCGAATGAGGTCTACCAGTGTGTGCGTTACCAGAACACTTTTATATGTGTGCCAGAGGGTAGGGTTTGTATTATGCACTCTCTCCGAGTTGTCGAGCCACAAGAGGCGAGTCTGCGGAGACCACGATACAAAGAGAACGTACACCAATGTGTACTCTAACAAGTTCTAGATTTATGTATACTGTACATATTATGTACATGTGTGACGAGTGCGTGTGGAGAAAGAGACTACACGGTCGATCCATATATGTTTCAGTTACACATATGAAACGATGTGAAGACAGGCGCGAGCTCGAGAGCGAGATCGTCCACCTTCTTCAACCGATCATCGTAATGAGCTCTCGCCACTCCTCTCTTCCTCACCCTCTCTCTCTCTCTCTCTCTCTCTCTCTCTCTCTCTCTCTCTCTCTCTCTCTCTCTCTCTCTCTCTTTCTCTCTCTCTCTCTCTCTCTCTTTCTTTCTCTCTTTGCGGTGAATCCAAGCAACCGCGTCTCGAATGTTTGCGGGGTCCCGAGTGAGTACTTCCGAGAACCGTGTTCACGACGGGTTTTCTATATATCCACAGTGCACACTATATTAACACTGTAATGAGCATGTACCTGTGCACACACATAGCAGTGTCACTGAGGCCAGGTAAATACGCGTGGAATACGAATGGAAAAAGGAAGTTTGTGTGAGATCCATGTGGTCTATGTGTATCCCATGTATATGCATGTACACGCGGCTGTCAGGGGATATATAGTTGTGCATTTGCCAGAAGAAATAAAGAAAGAACTGCATCACTAGAGGGAGCGGAACGAATATAGAAGTATCTCAGAGTTAGGGACACAAATTCTGCCCTTTACCAACTTCTTTCCATGCTCTCCCTCTCTTATTTGCTTTATATTCCATATATACATTTGTATACTCGGTCCAGAGGGCTTTTGCGTTTCACCGACTTATGACTTATTCTTTATTCTTAGACACGCGTATTTTTCGTTCTCGTGTGCGCCGCTAAGACCGTTCACCGGTATATAATATATTTACACACGAGCCAAACTTGTCTACCCTTTGATCCTCATTCTCATCGCCATGCGTTCGTATTTTGCTGTCTTTCGCGTGTTAATGTCGCGAAGCGACAGCTCTCGTTGAGCAACGAATTTTCATATCCACTTTGTTTTTGTCTGTTTTTGTTTATTTATTTAAAAATTTAAATTTGCAAGAGAGCGAGAAAGCTCCTTTGGCTCTGGGACGTTGAATGAAATTATTTTGGCATTTCTCGTTTGAGATGGTTCATCGTATATATATGCAATCAAGATCGACGTAAGAACATTTTTATACAAGATAATCATGATGATGGAGTTAAGGTTTGAATTTACGATGGGCTTGAGTAACAGGATATGATATTATTGGCATTGTCTTCGTATAAATCGAATAAAAAGAAATTTAGAAAATAATTTTTTAATCGAATAAATTATACTTTCGACGATGTTTCTTTTGAATTATCGTCCATGCGTGGCTGCCATTTATTTTTCCCATCGTCGTGACTAAGAGGACACCCAAAGGGCGAGTCATCTTGGCTGCCCTTTGGCTATGACGCTTAACGACACCCTTGGCTTCGGTGATTCAGAGTTTAGGTGCAATAAAACCATTTTGAGAGAGAGAGAGAGAAAGAGCGAGCAATCGCAGTGATGGATTAGAGTTTTCGCGAGATTAGGGAGAAGATGCGCTGAGTTGGGAATTGGACACTTTGAAGGGACGAGAATGACGAATCGAAGGAACACCATCGCATCGTCTGGCACGAGCCTGGTGCCCAACAACCCCCCGTCTGCCTGAGGTCAGATCACGCTATCTACGCGATGATTCATTCGCATCGTATGCTTCCTTCCAATTTCCGGTTCTTTCGGGTTTCACGCGGGGCTTCGCGTTGTCACGAGTTTCGTTATTATAAGGGGATAGGTTTCCAACGAGGAAGGATTTTAAGCATTTACTGGCCATTAAACAGTCGTAAAAGAAATTTTCTTTTCAAAATTTACTACTTTTTGGATATGACTCGGTCAGTAGTATCCTTAATTATCATACAGATTCATCCGATCTATTGAGTTTTGTTTCAGGATATCAGGAAAATTGTATCTTATCACCATCTACGAATTCTATTCAGGATTTTCATTCGCCAATCACGACTTTAAATGTTGTTTATGAATGAAAAAACGAGATACCAATGATTCGGGACTGGAAGCCTTTTTTTTTTTAATTCAGCCACAATATCTTGGATATCATGGAATGAAATTTGTGCCTTTGAATTATAAGATTAATCGAAGGTCAATCAATAATGTGATATGAAGCAATTCATTTACATACAATATTAAAATTAAAGTTAAGATTTACATCATTTTTGTTTTCACTCGATATTTTTTGCTATAAAATTGACCCACTTCGTCGGAATTTTCTTTTGATTTATAAAGCCCCTCTCGCGGATAATATTTATAGAAAGTGCGGAGCGAAGTTTCAGTTCGCTGCGCGCTCAACTTCCGTTGACATTTTACTAAATCCCATGGTGCCCTTTCATTCGCCTCGATATTATACGCTGCTTGCTACGCAACATTTTATGAATCGATGGAGTTTCCCTCGACATTTTGCTCTCACATGAGTGAACCAAACTTCCGGTACACACACACACACACACACACACACGATGTTATGGCGCAACAACGAGCTTGACTATTGTATAGGACGATAATGTTCGAGGAGGAAAAAAAAAAGATCATTCATGATATTATACGGCAAGATCGTTATTAATTCGATCATCGTCGGTCAACGAAGCAACCGCGTTAGAGACGCACAAGTTATTTTACGGTTCATTGAATGTAATATGGCGCATGGAAGGTCAATTGTGGAGGCTGGTTTGCCGATCGGACGAGGAGAGATTTACTACAGTCGATTTATCTCGACAAGACGCGATGTCTGCTACCGTGTGTGTGACGGAGGTCTCAACCTCGAGCCGCAAGAACTTCCTGGCGGGCTTTAAGGGAATCCCATGCATGTATATAAGCAAGTTGTGAGGCATACAGAGTCTCCTGGAGACTCTTCTCGACATCTCGGTACAGTGGGAAATGGACTTGTCTCGAATCGCTATCGCGGCTCTTTTGATCGAGTCAACTTATAAAGAATTGAAAAACTGCACATCCCTTCCTCATTATGAAGCAATGACCAAGATACTTTATATGCATTTTGAATATTTTTCATATATTCAAAAAATCAAATTTTTCAATAAAATCTGAAACCCTATTATACCATACGCGTCTTCTCAAGCTCGATGTCGGGGATGACTGTCCTTTAGTCTTTCTGTGTGGCAAGTATGCCTGGATCGATAGTCGTAAATTGACAAAAATTACAAAAAACATACTTCTGATATGACGATCGAAAGTTTTAAGGAAACCAAATTAAAAAATAGAAATCGATATCTGGGGTCAATGTGTTCAATGGTCAAATGTGTTCCATATATGTGGCATTCAGTGTAAAAATTTCAGGATTTGAATTGTACGAAATCCTACGTGTGTGAGAAAAAAAAAATATACGAATAGACAAAAACGCGTTGACATTTTTTTGTCCATCTTCAGAAAACCTATTTCAAATTTTAAAAAAATCTACAAATTACCTTTGACTTGTAATCAATCCGCCACGACATCTTGCCCAATAGTTAGCAATTTTTCTTTCGTCCTGCTACGAAACTTTGTTTTTTTTAGAATTTTTCCTCAGACTAATCATTTTTTTTTTGTCTTCGCACTTTTTATGTATTCATGTTGAGGCAACAAAAGTGAACTTTCGGGAGACGTTGTGTCGAGTCAAGGACCGTCTCTCGAAGTATATCTCTCGGCAAAGTGTATCCGAATCACGTATAAATGTGGCTCTTTTTCCAGCCCGTACATAATATAATACACGTATAATTATCTATATCGAGAGAAATCGAGGCTCTTTTCAAGATTTTGTCACATCGCAATGATTCGAGTATATATGGCACATTGTATATGTGTGTTTACGGAAATAAAGCGAGAGAAGAAAAAGAGGTCTGCTCGGTGAATTATTTCATCCAAGTTGATGATAATGGTATAATTTCCGCGACGATTCAAGAATCGCTGTGAATACCACATTCAGGGACGATTCTTTTCAATCGTCGTTACGAAAACGATGAAGAGGAGAAATTGAATCGCGTGTTTGACATGATTTACGATATTGCCAAGCGAAATATACGTGGCCTCGATGCTCATTTCCCTCGATATTATAGTAATTTACCCGTATGACAATTATACACATACATTTATGTAGAAATCTTTTTACGTACGATTATTATGCTTTGCTATTTACCCTCAACCCCTCGCCCATTTTTGTTTTATACATTTATGTATTTGTATTGAAATGCGTGTATTTGTAGTGCAAGTGATAGATTCGCCGTGTTATATAGCGATCGAAAGGACAAAACGCGGATTGCTCCAATTGTCAAGGTGCGCAATATATATTTCTCGTGTTTCTCTTACGGTGAAAATTTCACGCACGAGCGATCGAACAAAAGCTGCACAAAACCCAACATTTCAACGTGAAACGACGGTGACGGTGAGCATTCATGCGAGGGTTTGCGAAATTCAGATCCAATTCTCCGGTATATTATAATACCAAAACGTACGAGTATGTATAAGGTAAATATGTGTACCAGTGGCCGCACACGTCCCAGTCGTCGTACACCACCACAATTACATTTATTAAGCATTTCCATGATTACTATTGAAATTCTAATTATTGCAAGGTGATCGACGATACTTCACTAACGTACAAGAAAAAATTGACTAGCATCTTACGCGGAATATAAATTATTCCGGGCCGCGTGTTATGGGGGCCGTATCAAGGGATTTCTTATCGAATATGCTAAGGAACAAAATGAATGATTTTTAACGCTCATCGTTTAGATTGTACGTGTATTCGAGATAAATTATAGCTCATTTTGTTCGGGAAAAGGTAGGGTTTTCCATGCAGCAGTTAAACTTCCCGTAAAGCTCAATTGAACCATGTAATCTTCGTGTTCTATTATTGGGACAAGCAAATCATAAGCTGTACCTCTATCAGGACGCACCGTTCGGAGACCGGTACAGACGTACGTATAGTTCGATAGGTCCGGTAGCCGCTCAGTACGCCATTCAGCTGTTTCGCGATCGGTGTCGTTACTTACATGGCATGCCGGGTCGATGACATGGTGTTAAAATTTAATCCTTAAGGATGTATGAGCACAAGGTGGCGGGAAATGAGCGGAAACGTGGGCGCGGGTGAGCGCGGTGAGCGAGGAGCACGCATGAAACAAGAGAGAGTCGGACCGCTCATTATGCGACACACGCGAAAAATTTCCTTAAAATCGATAATTGTATGTCAAAAGGTTCGTTATAACCCCTATTTTTTATGGAACGTATGTAATCGTGATAGTTTTCTGAACATTTAACAGTTTTAATATTGATCGTATCTGATCGTGAAAGATACGAATTTCTGTTTCAAAGTTGCGTCAGCCCAGAATTCGTATATGGCGTGGGATAAATATCTTGATTTCACGAATTAATTACTCGCGTAAAGAGTCGTTGACCCATTTTGAAATTTTGCAGGTTTTATCATATACACTTCTGCTACACCATATAAAAAATTCAGATTTTTATATGATCGTGAAGCTAGTGCTCATACATCCTTAACTTTCCTGACCAAATTGATATATTTTGTATTTTGAATTAATCGGTATCCTTTTTATCGTGATGCATTATTGAGTTCCAAAAGCTAATTCTATCGAGAGTTTGAGAATCGATGCTCATTATAACTCGCGGGCTTTTAGCGTTCGAATATCGTATTTTTTTGCGGACACTGGGCCTTCTCGTGTCCGAACACCGGGGACATAGCGAATAAGCGCTGTGCGGGCACTGATACATTCCAGCTTTCTACCTTTCTCGCGGTACAAAGTAATGAATTACGCGATACTTTAATGAACATTGCATGTGTTTTAGAAACTCGAAATCATAAACATCAAGATGTTTGAAGTCATTGATAGAACGCACGAGGGCTTAGGTCCTAAATTTGTATAGCAATCTGAACAGTCCCTTAGGTGTGCGGCTACTGGGTACATTTATACCTTACAGCTCGAAAACGTACGCAAAATGATATGCTTGCGTTTAACTTTCGTATATTTGCTAATAGCTAATATCGAGACGGTGCTTGCCACAACGACAAAATGAAAAGCCATAGAGGACACGAATTTGTTCGTTAGGACGTTAGTTTATGCCATTAAATCATAAGATCCATCGACGATGTGATTGTATAATGATTGTTTGTTCAACGGTATTTTGATTTAGTCGAAAAATCATGAATAGAGATTTTCTGCAGTTTTAATGTTGTAAGCATGAAATTACGTTGAAGCAACGTTAAAACTTTTTTAATTATTGAAGTCGAATTCGCGGAAGCCAAAATTGAAAACCTAATAAAAGAGAGAGAGAGAGAGAGCTTTGGGTTCGCGATAAAATAATGGGGAAGTTATGTGCAAGTTTCTAATTTGTACGCCGTTTTTTCTATGGATCAAGTAACGTGAGTTTGAAAAATCTTGAATTAATTCGTCCAAGTTCGAACGAGTCTCGAGAAAAATTTTCCAAAAATAGGCTTGCTGCGCTGACATGGAATGTCCCATAAATATATATGTACCTCTGTGTCTCTGTGTTTGTGTGTGCGTGTTTTTTTTTTGTGAGTAAATCTGTGTATGTATAAGACAGCAAAAGAGACTGGGGGGAAAAAAGAGAGGCACGAGATATATTCTAAAAATAAATGTATATACAAGCCGGCATTTGCGAACTTTGAGCAAAGAGAGCTCTTGTTGGTTGCACTCGAGACCATATTATAATAATGTAACTCCGTAATATATTATCGTGTTTCTGGGCTGTGGATTTCGCGTATATGCCGCGGACAAGCACGCGAGTCGTCTGATGAAAAGAGGAGAAAGAAAAAAAAAATCTCCGCGACACCGTACTGTCGATTAAGACCGGTAATTATACGTAACGCGTATATATACAGGGTGGGTCAAAACAAAAAACCGGACTGATTTAAAACGCGAATAAAATCCGAACGCGTCGATCGATTTTCAAAAACTTTTTTTGGCTCTAAAGTAGAAGAATGAACCTTTGAATTCGCGCTTGAAAATTCGAAAAATCCTCATTCGTCGCTGAGATACACGCCCTTGACAAACAGGTTTTGAAAAAGTTGCTCGGAAGATGGAAAAAAATTACATGGTTGTTACGCATTATTGATTCAGAAATTCCCTGACTTTTCCAGGTTTTCCATACAGGTTTTGCAAATATTCCAGGGAAATTAGGACCAAATAAAAAAATGTTAAATATTAAAATAAAAAATTAAAAAAAAAAACTGAAATACAAAAAATAATTTAAGGACCGTAAAGTAAAAAATAAATACATTAAAAGCAAATACCAAACCTGTTCTTTATTATAAACGGAAATTTTTATGTCGGTGCCAATAAATGAAAAATAAATATAAACACTTATTTACAATAATAATTGCGTAGTTGCGTATCGACAAATCGAATGCAGAAGCGTAGCTTTGGAGCTTTGGAGTAAATTAGTTTTTAGTTTTTGAAATTTTCATTGTTTGGCACTGACGTAACTTTTCTTGTATATAATAAAGAATAATATAAATATTAAAAATATACAAAAATATTTATTTTTATACTTTTCAGTTTTTTTTTTTTTAAATTGGTTTCATTTTTCGTAATTCTGGCAAAAAGTAAATTCTGGAAAAAAATCCAGAGACTTTTTTAAATTCTCTGACTTTTTCCTGATTATTCCAGAAGGAAAGAATTTCCCATAGTTTTCCCAGTTTTCCATATGCGTAACAACCCATTAATTAATATTAAAGAATGTTCAACTTAATTTACATTTTTTTCAAGATTAACGTCTAAATAAATATTTTTTTTTTTCATTAAATTGAAGTTGCAAATAACAAATGAAGCTATTAGAAAATATTCTATGAACCCAAAAGAGTGCTAGTAAATTTATTCCGATTTTTATTACGAATTTATTACGAATTACGATATTTATTAGGAATTATTATGAAATTTTGAAATATAAAAAAAAAAAAAGAAGATCAAGAGAAAAGCACGCGTTGTTGTAAATTTTTTTGTCATTGATTGAACCAAAACATATCGATTGAACCAATATTTTTCGGATTTTCAAACGCTTAATGAAAGTTTCATTCTTTTACTTTCGAGCCAAAAAAAAGTTTTTGAAAATCGTTGGACGCGTTTGGATTTTGTTCTCGCTTTGAATCGGTCTGGTTTTTTTTTTTCGGCCCACCCTGTATATGTCGCGCTTCATGTCAACTAAGCTACCCCGTTTTTTCTTTTGGCCTCGAAAAAATTATTCAGTATGAGCATTTCGAAGGACAATGTATCCGCGATATTTCACCAAAATTACATTCCCCCGCTATTGTTGGTTCTCGAGATAATGATCAATGAATTATCAATTTTGTAAAAATCATAACTTCGTAACTACTGGTCGGATTTAAACGATTGAAAAAAGAATATTTTTTATTTTTTTTTTTTTCACCTTTTCAAAAAAAAAAATGCCATCATCGGAGAAAAGCTCATTAGACAGTTCTCGGGGTAATTTTTCGATTTTTTTTTTTCTACGAAAGGGCCACTCGGAATTTTACTCACTTTTTTTCCTGATAGAGTGGGGCAATACGCAACTCCACAGGATTTTTTTTAAGATGGAAGAGGGCATATCAGTGAAGCGGGAAAAATAGTTTTTTTGTTAATTTATCCCGAAAATTGTCTAATCAACTTTTATCCGATGACGGCATATTTTTTTGTTTAAAGGGAAAAAAAATTAAAAATATAACTATAAGTATGTGTGTGTGTGTGTTATGTATTCATAATTTATGCGAGAGAGAGAGAGAGGCGTAATAGCAGTAGACGACTACATAATCGTGACTGAAATATAATTATATATTCTCGTCGCGTAATTTTCTCATCCAATCAACAATTAAATTTACCGTATCTTTACTTTTTGTGATTTGCTCGAGATAAAATTGGAAGAAAATAATTAAAATCGCTAATTTGTTTCTTTTCAAATCTTTCAGTGAGCTATTAGGGGGGAAAAAAAATCGATTTTTAAAGTCAATGCGTTTCTTTAAGGCGCACATTATTTCTCAATCGACCCTAAATCAAAGCCACGAAATATTCCTTCGAATAAATCAAATAATCAAATTTGACAATCCAACGATCGATACTACAATTAAAATCATTAATCGAGCACCGTAATAATTACGATAGCGAACAATTGCGAGAACGTATTTGTTAATCGTAACGAAAATTTTATTAATTTTACGATTAATTAACGGTCAAAATTCGAGCAACTGAGCAGAGGAAAAAAAAAACCAAGACACGAAAAATATTTTGTACAAATATTTTTTTTAATTCGAAAATATTTACTCGAATGATGAATTTTCGAAACGTTGGTAAATTCGATTAAAAAAAAAAAGAAAGAAAAAAAAAACAATGACAATTATATCAATTTATATTCTCCGCTATTAAAGAAAAATAATTTTCAGAATCAATGAATTTAAGATATTAAATAATTTATTTTACAAAATGAGAGTTCGTCGAATTTTTATTTTGTAAGATGGGGAAAAAAAAAAAACAATACTGAAACATCATTTCCGAGGTCAGAACAACCGAGAATCCTTTTTTTTTTTTTTCTTCCGAGTGGACAACTTTCGCCACTATCGTAAATCTTTACTTGCTTCCGGTTTCAAGCTGATATGCAATCATGCACATTCGCATTAAAGTAATTGACATGGCGCGTCTATCTCGGCTAATTGACTTTTTTTTTTCGTAAGATCTCGATTTTCAAGTGTCCTATATTGCACAGACGGACAAACACGCACACACACGCGTATGCATATTATAAAACTGTGTTTAAAAAAAAGTTTCATGTTTTTGTTTCGCTAGTTAAAGTACTTTGGTACTTTTAGTTTTTGGTCTGAAATGAACTTCTGTGAAAAAAGGAGCAGCTTAGCTCAATTTCAAAAGTTCGCTTATGCAATTTTTATATCTCCATATTACGATTATTCGTTATTTCCCGAAACTCTCCAATTTATATAAAAGTCACGAGGACAAAACTTGCTAATCGAGAGACCCCCCCCTCGAGGCGTCAGTACGGTTTTATTGTACACATATTTTCAAGAATTTTTCCTTCACACTTGAATTTATTTTTACATCTCAGTCCTTTTACACATAAAAATAGTGGTTTTAAATTAATAGAAAAAATTTTTTATTTTCATTTTTTAATGATTTATGTCGGTGATCTAATCGCCTGAAGTTAGCCCGGCTTTGTTGCTGGCCGGCATGATATATTTCGACTTTGAAGCATCCAAAAACAAAATTTAAAGTATTTTATTGAAAAAGTAGAACTATAATTTTATCCCGTACCACCGCACATATTCATTCCCGATAAAAAAAAAATTAAAAAAACGAAATGGCGGACTTTTGTAAGTTGTAAAAACAAAGTCGAAAAAATTCAAAAGTCCGCCATTTCGTTTTTTTTTTTTTTTTTTTTTTTTTTTTTTTATCGGGAATTAATGTGCGTGGTACGGGATAAAATTATAGTTTCACTTTTTAATAAAATATACTTCAAATTTTGTTTTCAGATGCTTCAAAGTCGAGATATCATGTCGGCCAGAGCAATAAACAGGGCTAACTTCGGGTGGCCAGATCACCAACATTAAAACGTTAAAAAATGAAAATAAAATTTTTTTCTATCAATTTAAAACCTCTATTTTTATAAGCAAAAAGACTGAAGTGTAAAAATTAATTCTAGTGTGAAAAAAAAAATTCTTGAAAATATCTACAATAAACTCTGTATACTGACGCCTTAAGGCGGCCCATCAGTGACAAAACTAGTCAAAAATCGTGACGTGAAAAAAAATCATAAAACCTATCATAATATTTTCTAAATACTCTGTCTAAATAAAAATGTATGAATTTCGATGATGTTTCCCATGATATTTTATCCATAATTTATTATAAATAATATTATCAATAAAGTCTCAACTGACATAAGTATTTAACGCTGTCAGAGCGATCAAGTAAAAAACGATAGCTGATATTCATATGTTTCCTCGCGTGCAGAATGACAGATATATTATATCCGAGATTTGAACACACGATGACTTTCGCGATTAAATTTTTCTGGAAAATCCCTGTCAAGACACAATTTTTTAAGGTGGCTCATCAGTGAATTAAAAAACCGGCGATACGAATGAAACTTCGGGAGAGTGTTATCTAAGATGCAATGAACGCTCTCTAAAAATTTCAGGGTATGTTGCCAGGCAAATTATTGCGAGCGAGTAATTTAAAATTACCTATTTTAGCATGGGTCTTATGGTAGTTGATTCCATTTTCACCGGAAGTGACATGATACCTTTTGTTAAAGACGAGAGATCTTATTCAAATTTTGAGTATTGAAAGATGAAATCGTGAACTTTCCAATGGTATTTAAAAAATTGTGTCTTGCCAGGGATTTTCCCGAGAAATTTAATCGTGAAAGTCATCGTGTGTGCAAATCTCGGATACAATATATATGTCTGTCATTCTGCATGCGAGGAAACATATGAATATCAGCTATCGTTTTTGACATGATCGCTCTGACAGCGTTAAATACTTTTATCAGTTGAGACTTTATTTATATTATTTATAATAAATTATGAATAAAATATCACGGGAAACGTCATCGAAATTCATAAATTTTATTTAGACAGAGTATTTAGAAAATATTATGATAGGTTTATGATTTTTTTTCACGTCACGATTTTTGACTAGTGTTGTCACTGATGGGCTGCCTTAAATATCATTGGAAAGTTCACGATTTCATCTTTCAATACACAAAATTTGAATAAGATCTCTCGTGTTTATCAAAAGGTATCATGTCACTTCCGGTGAAAATAGAATCGACCGTCATAAGACCCATGTTAAAATAGGTAATTTTAAATTACTCGTTCGCAATAATTTGCCTGGCAACATAACCTGAAATTTTGAGAGAGTGTTCATTGCATCTTAGATAACACTCTCCCGAAGTTTCATTCGTATCACCGGTTTTTTTAATTCGCTGGTGAGCCACCTTAAAGGAGCACATACGTTTCTAAGGGCTTTATTTGGAGGTCTGTTGCAACGATATAGTGGTGGGGTTGTGGTGAAAATTATACTTTCGGTAGAAAGCTTTTGGATCATTGACTAAAAAATGCCTCATTGACATTTTTCGAATAAACATTGGTATAGCTGTAACGTCGATATAAGAGGAACTTGTCCCGAGTCGCTACTGCGACTCTTTTGATAGGGAAGTTATAGTCACTGCGAAAAGCTTTCGCGCAGAGAATATCTCCAGAACCGTTGGACCGATCTCGATAAAATTTTGCACAAAAATTGCTCAAGTCACATCCACTTTGAAACAACGAACCGGAAATTTGATCCATTGATTGATTTTTAAGTTACAATATATTCAATAAAAATTAAAATATCAAGAAACAAATATTTAATTATCTGCCAATCGGTCGATTCTCCGTGAAATTCAAAACTTGTTCATCATATTTTGATTAAACACATTCTCTCAACGTGTCGTTAAAATTTCAGCTCAATCGGATAAGTGCTATATAGTTGTAAACCCAACCGCTATAGTTGCGATAGAGCTATAAAATAAAGGCCTTACAGAGACGTATGTGCCCCCTCAAGGAACCCTTAATTGGCAAAATCAACTCGTCAATTGGAATGATAAAATAAAAAAAAAAAAAAAATAAAAAAAATTCATCAAAATCTACGAATTATAAAATATTTCGTCGCAAAAAAAAAAAAAATTCAACTCGAGTGTACGAAAAATCATAATTGAATATCAACGAATAAAATAATTTTGAGAAAATATAAAATATTAAAAACAAAAAACTTAATTTGTTTCGACTCGTAATTATATATACGCTCTTTTTCGGTATTTAATTTTTTTTTTTCACATTTCACGGTACAAAAGTCGAGTCTCAAATATTTTGACGAATTTTTTTTGTTTTTTTTTTTTTCTTCGTTTCACACGAAATCGCCCATATAGGTGAGTGTAATAATTATTGGAAAAAAAGCAACGTGTTCTTACCGGAAGTAAAGCTCGCGTGGCGACTCTCCCTCCCCCACACAAACACACACACACGCACACCGGGAAGAGTATACCAAGCTCCGCGTAAGGAACTTCCGGTTTGTATTCCTCGCACAACGTGGGTCAAGGTTCTCGGACTTTTGTCAATAAGACTCTGCGAGAGCACACTCTGATGCGCGCGGTTCTCTCGCGCGCATTAACCCCGAGAATCTTGGATTTATATTTGTTTTCGATTAAAAAACGACGAAAAAAAAAAACAACAACAACAATGTCCTTTGTTTCGATTCAACGTGAAAATCACGAAAAATCAAGTAATTCAAAATTTTTCCAAATTTTTGGATAATTTTTTTTGGTTTTTCGTTTTTTTTTATTACAAAAATTTGGAGCACGCACGTTTTTTTTTTTTTTTTTACGATCACGAGAATCTCGGAGGGTGAGAAAAAAAATTTCAAGTGAGAGAAAAAATGTCAAGTTAGAAAAAAAATGTCAAGTGAGAGAAAAAATGTCAAGTTAGAAAAAAAATGTCAAGTTAGAAAAAAAAATGTCAAGCGAGAAAAAAAATGTCAAGTTAGAAAAAAAATGTCAAGTTAGAAAAAAAATGTCAAGCGAGAAAAAAAATGTCAAGTTAGAAAAAAAATGTCAAGCGAGAAAAAAAATGTCAAGTGAGAAAAAAGAAAATGTCAAGTGAGAAAAAGAAAATGTCAAGTGAGAAAAAAGAAAATGTCAAGTGAGGAAAAATTCGTACGAAGAGCTGTCGGGACGACCGTTTGCGTTGAGCACCGTAGGGGAACTGCGAGAGAACGTTCGTCGTACAACGTCAATGAAAAAACACCGCCGAGCTCACTATAATACCTTCTCGGTCCACGCACCCCGCGAGACCATGCATGGGGAGAGGAGAACCTTTCAATCTGGGATACGTGAACGAGCGCGCGCACACACCATTGCGCACACACGTGTGCGCAGTTTAAGAAAATTTATAAATTTTTCATCCCTTTTGGTATAATTGACTTTGGATAAATATGTCACCGATATGCGGAGAAGAATATTGGGGGGGGATGAAAAAAAAGTGTCACGAAGTTGACGTCATCTCTCCGGACATGCATTTTTTCTGTACAAATCGAGAATCCCTCGATTGCGTCACGAGGGATGATGACGTAGTCGTTATTATGACGCAAAATGACTTTTTATAGACAGAATTTTTTTTTTGCCCAGAAAGCAAATATTTGAAAAAAGGGGGGGGGGGGGATAAAATATTTTACAACTTTTCATAAAGATTGATTAATTATCGTTCGTAAGATTCAACTATAGTGTAGAGCGAACACGTAAAGAGACGAAATAATGACTGTCAGTTTAAGAAAAAAATTCCCTAATTATGTCGCAAGTGCCTGGGACGTGAATATAATTATTTTAACTTTTTTTTTTGTTGGAAAGAAATTAGTAACAGTCGATTTACAATTTTTTTTTTTCAATTCTAGATAGGTTTGTCCGTTTTTGAAAAAATATTCTGCAATTTTTCAAGTCATAGGGTTTTTCATTTTTTTTTTTCAAATTTTATTCCAATTTTTTTCAAATGTTTTTTTTTTTTTTGCAATTTTAATCCAGCTAATCGACGGAGCTATTCTCAATTGCTCTGCTGAAACGATGTAGAAACTTCGATTTGACAATCATTGCTATTTTTAGGTACTGGTTAAAAATTGAAAAAAAAAAAAAAAGAATTAATAATCATTCTTTGCTCCGTTCGATGATATTCAAATTTTCAAATATTTTTGTACTTTCGAATTTTTCCAATGATTCAATTTTAGAATTTTCATCAGTTTTCAATTACGTTCCACAAAATTTATGCACTCGCGACAAGGACGAGGACAGTTCCTCGCCAATCTTGGATTTTTTTTTTTTTTCATAATCAATGTTAATCCACGAGAATTGAGCTCGGCGAGAGACAGCAGAGAGAAATACTACTGGATTTTTACAGCGTTATATACAATTATACGACACTGGGAGGAGGCTCTCGAGACTTCCGAGAACACGTAATACCATGAGTGAAAATATTATTGCAACGTCGGAGCTTTCTTTGTTGCAAATTCTCGTTGTATGCAACACATTGGTTTTCTCGGACGAAAGGTTTTCCTTATTGCGATTCTCATTGTCCGCATCGCGATCGTAAAGACGTTACACGAATCCGATTATTTTTATTTTTTATATATATATACCCGGATATAAAAGCTCGTCGAATGTAATTTACGCGAATAGCGAGAGAGCGATTTACGTTTTCGAGTATCGTAACGATATCAAAAAAAATTTCCGCAAATAAACTTCAAAAAGGTTCGCGCAGAGTCTCGAAAATGGAAAACAATCTTAAAACTTTCGACGTGCCGAAAGTTTTCAGCCCAGATATCTTAAAATTTGTGAAAGTTCGAGCAGTCGGATCATTTTTGGGGAAAAAAAAAAAAATCCAAAATTTCCAGAAATATCCGAATCCATTGAATGATACTAGCCAAATTCGATAGTGAGCATCCTTCGATGATAGCTCGTGTGAAAAAAAAAATTCAGGCTGATATCTCAAATTTTTCGCAAATCGGAGCGACTGCGGACATTTTTTTTTTTTTTTTTTTTTTTTTTTTTCATTCAAAATTCCATTAAATTCGTAATTTTTTTTTTTTACTACGTATGCTTCAGTCGTCTGGAAAAATAGCTCGCAAGCCGTTCTCGAGATTATAGAAATTTAAATTTTGCAGAACTAACGGACACGCTCATCGGATTCAACCGAAAATTTGATCAGAGTATTATTTTTCAACTTCGTAGACATTTTCAAGGATCTTGGCACAAAACTTTCGGAAAAAAAACAATGATATGCCATTTTTTTTTTTTTTTATGACGTTGAAATTTGCATCGTTGGAATTTAACGAAAATAGGTTTTAAAATCATTTCCGTTATTGTCTCAAAGTCGAAAATTGTTTGAACCTTTTTTTTGACCGGTCTAAACGATCGGGGGGCCTAAATATCCCAGAAAAGTGTCAGCGATACCGGAAATGATTTTTTTAAATTTTAAAAAAATCCTAATTTCGTTGCATTCCAACGATGCAAATTTCAAAATCATTTTTTTTTTGCGCATAACTATATCGCCGCAGTAAATCTTTTATCGTGACGAAAGTTGCAGAAAACGAAGGCAATTTGATTATTTTGCCAAGTACACTTTTTCCCATATTTGCAAAAAAAATTTACCCACATTGGCCATTCAAAATTTGAAAAAAAAAAAAAAAACTAAATTATTTTTGTTTTTTTTTTTTTTTTGCAGGAAAACGAATCTTCCCGTGTGAGGAAGTGAAATTTCGAAAAAATTATCCTCGTCGTGGAAAGATAAAGATTAACGCATACCTTGGCTGCCTTTTCATCCATCGCGTGCTTGGCGTTGATCGCGGCAGCCACATCGCTGTAGTCGCGATACAAGATGAATTGATCCTTCAGCCACTGACGAATCTCGACGAGACGATTTTTCAATATTTCCATATGTTCGTCAACAAAATGTAAACTACCGTCGGTCGTCTTGTCTGGGGAAAAGAAAATAAAAAAAAAAAAAATAAATAAACCAACAATAAATCGAAACCTCGCCGAACACGTTCGTCGTAGCAGATTGTAATTTTATTTCAAAGCGCTGTGCGCAGTAGCGTTGCGCTTTGGAGATTTTTTTTTTTTTTTTTCGAAAAAAAGGAATTTTTTTCCCCAAAAAGGAGTTTGAAGAAATTTTTTTTTCACGCATACATTGGAAATGGAAAAATTTGAGGGAAAGGACTTGAAATTTTTTTTTTTGGAAAAAAGATTTTCAAAGATTGAGGAATCTTCGAAGTTTTATTTCTTTACGTATACAAAAGTTTGAAAAAACTCAATTTTTATTAAAAACGAAATTTCGTAGTTCTTTGTTTTTTTTTTTTTTTTTAAATTGTTTAATTAATTTTTTCTCAGCCAGGATAAGCAATCGAAGGGAAAAAAAACTCAATTTTACCAGGTTTAGTAAAATTCTCTACGTTCGGAAAGTCCAGCGGTTTGATTATGGAAATTGCTGGCTTTCGCGAACAATTCAGTCGATCCGGCCACAGAAAAAGTCTCCTTTGGTCCTCCTCAAAGTCTCTCATACAACGGAGCATGAATTCTCGTTCTTGCTCCGTTCGCAAATTATTCATTCGCGCAGCGAGTCGTGCCAATTCGCGATTACGATATTCCTGATAATCAATTTTTTTGCCGGACCGACGAAGCTTCGCGGATCTCAAGGTCTTGTCAATTTCATTGTTTCTCGGTTGCCCACGAGACCGTGACTTTTTTCGACTGCTAATCGTTTCTTCGTCGCTCGGGGAGAAATTATTTCTATTCGTTTTTATTTCCGTGCTACTTCGTACCCTTCGGACCGTTCTGCCTACATTTTTTGAAAATCCATCATCTGACTTTTCCGCTCTGATATTTGGCGCATCGTATTCGGTGCTTCCTCGAGAAGTTGTCAAACTTAAACGAGATTGCGATTCGATCGGTTTCGTATTTTCGGACGCATCGGATTTAACGGATATTCTCTTTACGTCTCTTTTCAAATTTTTTATCTCATGCGAATGAATCCCCGGGGCATTTTGATCGTTATCCAATTTGGAAGCTGACGAATCTACGGTTTCGACGGAATCCGATGATTCCTCGTTCTTTTTCATTTTGATTCTCGAAATTTTGGATTTTGTCCTAATCGGATCTAGGTTTGATCTCGTTGAATTCAAAGTCTCAGGGGAAATTGACGAATGGGAAAGTGATTTTCCCAATTTAAGGTCCATCGAATTGGAGGATTTTGACGATTCCTCTGCGTCGCTGGCTTCGGTACTCATTCGCAAAATTTTAGACTTTTTTACCGACGAATCTGAATTTAACGGTTCCAGCGACTCGGATATCTCTTTATTTTTATATTCATTTTTTTTCGATGCGTTCGTTTCTCCTTCCGATAGACGGAATTTTTTATTTATCGATATCTGAGATTCTAGGAATTTTGACGATTCTTCATCGTCGTCGATTCCAAATGTTTTGCATTTATCTCTTCTCCTATTCAATTCGCGATCGCTAGAAACTTTCGAATGAGATGAATTTGATATTTTCATATCTTTATCGGACTCTGACAATTCTTTGTTGGAAATTTCATTGATTTCCAATGAAATTTTTTCGGCAATCGAGAAGGACGATTCTTTCTCCCTAGGAGCGTTAGATTTTGCAGAAAAGATCTGAGATTCGGTTTTTTTACGCTGCGAATGAACGGTACTTTCATTTTCACTGATAAAGCTCTCGAAAGAATCGTCGGAGTAATCATCGGAGTTTGCACGAACGGGGTAAGAATTTGAAGCTTCTAATTGATCTTTCTTCGTGGATAAACTTTCCACGGTAATTGCCAAGCTGGGATCGTCGTTGGGAAATTTTTCAGAAGCTTCGATTTCGGAGATGTCTGATCGATCGAGTACTTCGGCTATGGATTCGTCGTCGTCGATTATTTCGTCAATTTCTCTTGCGGATAATGAATTTTCTATTTCAGTTATGGTTCGAGATTTTTCGGTTTCTTTTATGGATTGAGATTTTTCGGTTTCTTTTATGGATTGAGATTTTTCGGTTTCTTTTATGGATTGAGATTTTTCGGTTTCATTTAGGGATTCAGATTTTTCAATTTCGGATCGTGATTTTTCGATTTCGCGGAGCGACGACGATTTTTCTCCGGATGTAATAATCCCACCGGAAGTATTTTCGACAGCAGTGACTCTCAGCGAAACTTTATTGTCGGATAACGATGATCGAGATTCCAATTGTTCGGTGCAAACATCCGGTATTTTAATATTCAACGTGGATTTTAGAAATTCTCGTTTCTCAGGATTCAATGTCACGTGATTATCATTATTTTTCGGATAATTTTTTTCGACAAGACCTTCCGTGCTTTCACTCGATCGATCGTGCTCCTGATTATCGTCGTATCTCACTTTGTATTTTTTGTCAATTTCCTTCAAGCGCATAAGAGCAGCCGTTGCTTTTGATCTGATCATTTTTTTTTTTTTAACTTTTAATGCTATCCGGTGATATAAAAGCGTAAATGTTTTACGTAAATTGCGCGACAAAGACCCGCAAGTAAAATTTCGAACGACTCTCTGTGTATCTTTGTTTGACGTTTGACGTGACAGTTTCGTTGTCATAGCAACAGAGGGTTTATATTTTTTGTGATCATGCGCGCCGTCCGCTCTAACGGCGATAGTATGAACTAAAAGCTCGAAAGTGGGGGCGCGTAACTGAATTCCAGGCATTTTTTATATATACTTATAATTCAAATTATCCTTTATTCGAATATTATCAAGAAAAATAAAAAATCGACGTTGCTCGCTTTATTTTCTCCTGCATAATGCTGGACTTTGACTAGGAGCACATATAATACATTTTTTGGTTACTAAAAAATTTAATTTTTGCATAAGGGATTTCATATATATCCTCAAAACTCGTTTTTGACATATTTTTATGTAAAGTTCATAATAGAGGGCTCGAGCGCAAAACAAAAAGATAAAAAGGCTATACAATTAAAGTGAAAAAAAACTGCCGTTGAAAACAAAAAACAAAAAAAAATATTTGACGAAATTATATATGTTACATAGAACTATAGCGATGTACTATTGTGCCTCAAGGTTATTATGGGATACTATGATGTGGCAACTCGCATGACATTCGAAAGTAAAATTTCCATAAATCAAAACGATATTTATTGTTAGTCACGGAAATTTGAAAAAGATTCAAAGTTGGGAAAAATACTTGGCAGTCAGAGTGTGCCACGGCAGTTTTTCATAGCCAATGGGCGAGTGCCATTCGTCCATCGGCTACAACAAACAAGTTCTTTCCGCGTAAGTATGCACGACGACCGACGACGTGTGTTAATCGCGCTACTGCTTTATCTTCAAGCGATAACGTGGCAAATTCCTGATGGTTATGTAAAAGCGAGAGAGATAAAAAAATACGAGAAGGGAGCGCGCTCTTGGAAACAAGCGCGTCTCTCAATCCCACATATCACTATCATGTTTCATTATTATACTGCGTGAAAATTTTAAGGTCGTTTTGAGTTGAGTTTCTGACCTTTTTGGAAACTTCAGTTTTGCAGCCGCGTATGTGCATTCTCGGTTTTAGGACAAAATTTTCGAGGTTATACGTAGATGTCGTTTTTACGTAAAGAAAGACGAATTATACGCATGCGCGTGCTGGAAACTCGAAACTATCACCTAAAGATGCGTGCACAAGCACAAAGCACAATAGAAAATAATAGCGTTCGAAGAAGATGCAAAAGCAACACCCATTCAAGTCGAATTAAAAAATCCGCAAAGCTTTAAATTTAACTTTTTTTTTGTTGCCCCTGATTCCTTGCACGTAAAATAACAACGTTATTTAACGCACAAGACATGTGATAAGAAATAAAAAATTAGAGGGAACAGGGTATACATAACCTGCAAATTTTCTTGGACTGCATTCTTTCAATTTTATTTTCACTCGTATCATGTGATTGGTGCTTATTAAATAGGAGTGCTTAAACGTATTAACGAAGTATAGATCATGCACATTATAGAAATAACGTTAGAGAGCCGTGTATATAAATGTAATAAGATGGCGCGAGATTCCATCTGTTTTTCGTTACTTCCTTGCATCCTTGTTTTGTGGATACACCTTAAGCTTTAACGGAAAACAAATTCAAGGAGATGCATGTCGCGTCAGCGTGCCGAGATTACTGCACGGTGGCGCTTCGGTTCTCGAGCGTGGTCAGCTACAATTGGACGGAATATTTCATCCAATCGTCACACTCCATCTGTCTGGCCCGGCTGTCGTCTACACTTGGCAGCCGTGACTCGTTCACCAAGCATTATCGGTTCGCACGTCGCGCAAACAAGATCGTCGGAGGTTTTTTTTTTTTGAAATAAGTATATATAATATTATATACTTACGAATATTCGAGTGTTTCGGGATATAAAAATACAAGTTTCGAGATGCGGTCTGCCTGTGGGTTTTTGATTCTCCTAGTGATTGGGGTCGCCCTCGCCGAGGTTTTCTACGAGGAGAACTTTGACGACGGTGAGTTGAAGAAAAAAAAAAAAAGAATTGAACTGCGAAAAGAGAAATTTTGTTGATGTGGCAAACGCGGGTGATCCTTCAATGAAAATATTTCATAAAAACGTATAATCATCCCTCCCGATAAAACACAATCATTCCTTTTGGAGAAAAAAAAACAACGAATTAACCACACCCTTTCTCCGTCTTATAACGCCACGAATGAGGCGAAATTTGAAAAATTTATTTTAAAAGGGAAGAAAAAAGTAGCTCCCCGTTGTGTGTCGCATGTGGATTTTCTCGATTTTTTTTTCTTTTCACCTAGCAACCGGCACGACAAAGAACTCTATCGTTACACGCGCATACACGGTTGATTTATTATCGCGTACATGAAAATACGTTTTTTTTATCGCGATCTTCAACTCTCGCGGAAGTCTTTCTCGTGTATATGTCGTTGGGAAACGGAAAAAAAACAATGGTTTAGAGACTAAAAAAAAAAAGTGGAGAGCTTGTTTGAGGAATTTAATAAATGTATTCCGGCTCCAAGAGACGCGGAATCTTGATTTTTTTTTCCTTCGCGTTTCGTCCGGTTTTCAAAAAAGCGAAAGCCTCAAAGCTGATTTTCATGAGCGCCACGAGCGACGACGGTTCTTTTTTTTTCCCCCTTTCTCTCTCACATCCAATCGCGTAGTTCGTGGCGACACGGGCCTCTTGATCGAGCGCCCGTAGCTCGTTCATTCTTTCGGCGTCACTCCAACCATGCGGTACGTTCTTTTGCTGTGATATTTTCTCCCATTGATGCATAATTTTTTTTTTCCCCATTACGTAATTTCGTTCGATACGACTGCAACGATAATTCTGACCGGTCAACCATACGGTGTCGATGAAAGTTAATTTTTTTTTTTCCGTGCACTCTTATCCGAGACAAGAAATTAGAAACTTTTCAACTCTCGTAATAAGAAGAAAGTTGCCTCGCGCCACGCGGTTGATCACTTCCGGTTTATTTTACATAACGTACATATAATTCGGCGCCGCGTCGCCCGAGAGGGAATAATTCTTTTACTCGTTCTATTTCGTTAAATGGACAATTACGACGATTCGTTATACTTGATTATGCGGATAATTATCGTAATTTCTCTAATTCAGACAAGTGGGAAAAAAACTGGGTGTACTCGGAGCATCCCGGCAAGGAATTTGGAAAATTCGTTCGAACCGCTGGAAAGTTCTACCATGATGAGAAGAACACAGGTTTGTGATAATGAAAATTTTTGATGAAATAAAATGTCGATTTTTTAAATTTTAAGATAATTTTAACCGTTAATGAGTGAAAATTGAAAAAAAAAAATTTCAAAAGAAAACTCAATATATCGAGTAAAAATGATAATTCGATGAAAATATTGACTAATCGAAAGCAAATCTTTCATTTTTGTAAATTATATCCTCGGATACTTTGGTACAGACACGATTTTTTTTTTTTTTTATTAATTAGGTAAGATCTAATTAATAAAAACGGGAAAAAATTTGAAAAATATATAAAAATGAAAGATGGCTTTAAAAATTTTTCCAAATTTCACAATTTCGTGAAATAAAATTTTTTCATATAAAACTCATAATATTTGGAATTTATATTGAAACATTTATTTTAAAAAAATGAATGAAAATGATTTGAAGAAAACGAAAAAAAAAAAAAATTATTGAGCAAGTACGCCGGGTCCGTACTCTACGATGAACGAGACTCGACTCTCCATTCATTATTTTTTCTTGTTGCCTCAGCAACGTTGCTGTACATTTTTTCTCTCCTTGTTTTTATTACATAAAAAAAAAAATTTTTTTTTTGGTTCCATTGACCCACCTGAAAAAACGTGAAAACAATTTGAAAATTTTTTTTTTACCGCTATACTAGTTAGCTCTAGGGGTTGAAACATCTCAAAATTGTAAAAAAAATACTCCCAAATTTAAAAATCTGAAAATAATTTTAAAAAATTCATATTTTATGCTAAATTTAAATGAAAAACAAATGTCATGATTCTATCTTTTGATTTTCCATGGTTTTTAACGATTTTAAATATTTCTAAAGTCCTATAATAGCCATTAATCCTTCATTACTTTCAAGCGTTAGTGGAAAATAATGAGACGAAACGAAAGAAAAAAAAATTCGACAGATTTTTTTTTTTATTTGTCAATTCTAGTTGTTTTTAAAAAAAAATTGTGAACAATTTTTACGTTGTGAAATGTTTTTTTTTCAATATCGATAGACAATCTCCGTGAAAATCGTAGAAAACAATCAATTAAGGTTACATGCAAATTATTATTATAAATGACTGACTCAATTAAATAAATTGTAAAATACAACCATTTTTTAACCACAGCAGACTCGCAAAAACAGAGCACAAAAAATAATAATTCGTAATTAACACGGTATGTCGAAATTAAAAATAATTTTCGAAGACACAAGTCATTTTTTGGTTCTGTTTATAATTCTAAAACTTGGCTCTAAATTTTATCGCTGAAACGCGCATCAGCCACGGGAGCAAATGAGTTTCATCGCAAACAATTGTTTCTTATTTTTGTTACCCGAGAAAGCAAGTATTTTGAAAAAAGTTTAACCGTAAAATCTTGATAACTCTCCGCACCAAAAAGCAATGTTGAAAAAAAAAATTTCACAAAGTGAAAAATTGTTCATAATTTTTTTTGATAAATAATTAGAATTGACGAATAAAAAAAGAAATTTCTGTCGAAAATATTTTCTTTCGTTTTTTCTCATAATTTTCCACTGACGCTGAAAGTAATGGAGGATCAATGGCTACTATAGGACTTTAAAAATACTTCAAACCGTCAATAACCATAGAAAATAAAAGCTCAACATCATGAAATTTGTTTTTTTCATAAATCTCGCATAAAATATGAATCTTGAATAATTTCAGATTTTAAAATTTTGGAGTATTTCTTTTTTAATTTCGAGCTTTTCCGACCCCCATAGATAATTAGCATGGTGGTAAAAAAAAAAATAAAAAAAATCCACGTTTTTTCAGATGGGATAAATCGAAAAAAAAAAAAATTTAATATTAAGATTATACATTATTTTCTGAAATATAGTTTAAAAAAAAGTATCAACGAAATATTTATGATACAAAGATGAAAATATTTAAAAAAAAAATTAAATACCCAATTTCAAGACGTACCAAAGACAAACAGAAGTACCGATATAAATTTGAAACGAGTATACGCTGCATTTGCGAAAAAATTCAAAATACCATCGGAATTCGAATAAATTGATAGCCGAGCCTAGAGTCACATGCTATTCCCAAAAAATCATGGATGGTAGGTGCTACAGGAACTCGAAAATTAAGAAAGGTCCGGCTTATGCCCCGGGTTTGTAATCGTACAACTCGGGTACCTAGCGCAGACACATTTTATAGAAAAAAAAAAAAGAAAGAAACGAATATTCAATTCCTTTCGCCAACCGGAACGTCATTTAGAAGATATTTCCGGTACGAAAATTCGCAGGTATTAAGACGTCGGAAGATGCTAGGTTCTATGCCCTGAGCACTAAATTCAAGGCTTTCAGCAACGACGAAAAGCCTCTGGTTGTACAGTTCACGGTGAAGCACGAACAGAACATCGACTGCGGCGGCGGTTACGTCAAGGTCTTCGATTGCTCGTTGGACCAAAAGGACATGCACGGAGAGACTCCGTATCTCCTTATGTTCGGTAAGACGTATCAATTATCCGTGTCCCGTATAAATATTTAATAAAAACAAAAAAAAAAGACAAATTACGAGCCTAGAGTCACCGACCGTACCGTTATAATACGCAATGGTTTGTCAGTGCTACAGGAACTCGAAGAGCAATATTCTCGCTTTATGCCCTGCGTTAAGTCGATATGCTATTCTCAGGTACACGCCGAGAGACAATTTTTTTTTCTACCAAATATTCATGATTCCACGAGACCCCCGTTGGGTTGGAAAAAAAAAAAAGAAAGAAATGAAAAAACGTCTCAAAAACTCGATTTTTCAACGTAAATGGCGCAAAATTTCCCTAATTACTATCGTAATTTCAAATTTTTGAACAATTTCCAAGAAAACTTCGCGTCGCGTACAGAGATATTTGCGAATTTTTCGAGAATTTTTCAAATAACGCGGCACTCGGCCAAAACGCTTCTCCTCCTCCCAAAATGCATAAATTTAATTTATTACGCATCGATCTAACGAGACAACTTGTCACTCAGGACCCGATATATGCGGACCCGGCACCAAAAAGGTTCACGTTATCTTCAACTACAAGGGTAAGAATCTTCTGATCAAGAAGGACATTCGTTGCAAGGACGATGTTTATACTCATCTGTACACTCTCATCGTTAAACCCGACAACACTTACGAGGTATAATATGAAAATTCAATCAAATTCGACCATTTTTTTCTAATCAAAATGGGCGTGTTATTTAAAAAAAAAAAAAAAAAAAATACTATCAGTACGCTGATCTGATTTTTTAAATTAACGGATATTATTGATATTAAATAATTTACTTGCTTAAAGAAACTAACGCAATGTATATTTACTTGAGAAAATATTTAATTATTTTTATTATAATTTATATATAATTAATATATATTATATATTTATTAATATATTTAATTATAAGCAGAATTATTTTTAAAAAAAGGAGAAAATTGTTTGCAACCAAGTTTTCTATTAAAAATATTTATAATTGATTTTTCTAAAAGAAAAGTATTTCGAGCGCTATTTCATTCGAATGATGCCGGTTTTTTGGGCCTTCAATGACGTAAAGAAGGAAAGATAAATCAAAATTCGTCTCGTTTTATCTCAAAAATTAAAAAAATGCCCGAAACGAGCCTCGAGTCACGTGCCCTTGGCGTTCACTCAGAGGGCAAGTGCTGCAGGTACTCGAAGAGCAAAGATTGTCTCGCTTGCGAATTGTAACGAAGAAAATGAAAAAAAAAAAAAAAACTTTGTTACTCGTAACTCGCGAAGGCCAATATTTCCAATTATTAACAAAAAAAATTTTCGCGATTCGTTTAAAATTCTTTCTTTCTCGCTCTCTTTATCCGTTTTTTCCGTTCCTAAAAGCTTTAATTTTATTTTTGCAGGTACTCATCGACAATGAGAAGGTCGAATCCGGTGATTTGGAGAGCGACTGGGATTTCCTGCCGCCGAAGAAGATCAAGGATCCGAATGAGAAGAAACCCGAGGATTGGGATGACAAAGCGACTATTCCCGATCCGGATGACACGAAACCCGAAGATTGGGACAAACCCGAGCACATTGCCGATCCCGAGGCAAGCAAACCCGAGGACTGGGACGAGGAGATGGACGGCGAATGGGAAGCACCGATGATCGACAATCCCGATTTCAAGGTAATTTTCTTTTTTCCTTTTTTTTTTTTTTTTTCCCCCCGTTCGTAAAGCTCGAGTAAACGAATTTAGTTCGCTAAATTCATCTTCCTAAAAAAAAAGCACCTGCCTTGCCGCAATTGGCACCGAAGGTCGTCAAGGGAAGAAGAATAAAATACTTCACTGGGTGTGGGCATAGCGCATAAATAACTTTGCACTTCAATCAGTGTCGTGACATTTTTAACGACGAAAAAAAAAAAAACAAAAAAAAAATCCCAAAGAATTTGACAATTTACGAAAATCTTGATTCTCGGGGAAAAAAAAAGTTTTTCTCTCTTTTTTTTTTGTTTCCCAACTTTTTCCTCCGAATCCCCTTTATAGGTGAAAGCTGACAATTGTAAATATTTACTTTTTTTTTTTTCTCAGGGCGAATGGAAACCCAAGCAAATCGACAATCCGAATTACAAGGGACCGTGGATTCATCCGGAAGTCGATAATCCCGAGTACGAGGCCGATTCAAAGCTCTACAAACGGGACGAAATTTGCGCCATTGGGTTCGATCTCTGGCAGGTCAAAGCCGGCACGATATTCGACAGCGTTCTCATCACCGATGATCCCGAGAAAGCGAGCGAATTCGACATCAACGCGATGATCGTAAGTTTCGCTTTTTTTTTTTTTTTATTCTCACCCAATGAATATCTCGAGCCGAATTAACGCGAGAAAACCATTATTTTTTACATTTTTTCTTCTCCCCCAATGGGGGGAAGGAAAAAAAAAGAAAGAAAACATATTTTTTTCACATAAATTTATAAAAAAAAACAAACAAAAAAAAGAAAACGTATTTTTTTGTTTGTTTTTTTTTTATAAATTTATGTGAAAAAAAATACGTTTTCTTTTTTTTTTGTTTTTGAATAAAATGTTCCAAAAATGATCCAAGCAATCGGGGGAGGGAAAGGAAGAAAATCAAATAATTTATGGGATGCTTGTGAATCCCTCTAGTGACCCGACTAACGCTCGACCCTCCCACAAAATGATGAAAAAAAGCTTTTCCGATTAATAATGAGCGATGAAAATGCTGGAATTCCTCGTTGCTGAAAATTCGATAAAACTAAATATTCAAAATTTTACTCGCTGTTGGGATCTTTTCTAATATTTTCGGGGTGAAAAAACCTCCGCGCTTCGTTTTTTTTTTTTTTTTTCGTAGGAGGGCGAGAAAAAGATGAAGGAAGCGCAGGACAAGGAAGAGCAGAGCGAGAGAGAAAAGGCGGCTAAGGAGGCGGGCGATGAAAAGGCCGACGACGAGGAGGACGAGGACGATGAGCAGGACGATGACAAAGTCGTTGAACCTGAGGTAAGAATACGATGGAAATTTGAACGTAAAAAAAAAAAATATTTCCTCCCCGCAAAGGTCTTGTCCGAGAGACTGAATATGTTAATTAAATGATGATAACGCCACTTCTGACATACATGAGCGATATTTAAGTGGAATTCCTCGTTACTGAAATGAAAGAAAGACATTTTTTTTTTCGAATAATCAAATCGTCCGGCTATGTTTTACTAATCGACAATTTTTTTTTTTTTTTTTTTTTTTGCAATTTCAGGAACACGACGAATTGTAAATAAGCGCGTCGAGCGAGGCATAAATTCAGACTGTATTCCAGGAGCTGTCGGGCTTTGAAAACGCATCAGCCGACACGGATACCACACACAGACACACAAATGCATGGGGGGGGGGGGGGGGACGAAAGAAAAAAAAACAAAAAATCATTTTAGTCTTCGCTCCAACGTACAATAAGACGATTTTCTCGTATATATATATATATATATATATATATAATTTGAATTCGCGAGTCTTGCTTTATCCGCGCGCTCAATTATCCAAGAATTAATGACACGAATTTCGTTTTACATTCGGAAGAGAAGCATAAGAAGAAGAAAAAAATGACAAAACCACGAATTAATGGTTTTTAATTGTCGAGAGACAAAAAAAAACAGGAGGAGGGGGGGGGGGATTCCACCGTTTATCGGCTCGTGAGTCTGAGCATTTATCCTAGTCCTTTGACATCGCGATTCTTCAATTGTCCGGTGTGAATAACGAAAATACAAAGCACGTTTGTCTCGTTCTCGTTAAAAAAAAAAAAAAACAACAACAGCCGTTGACCGTACATTTGCGAGATTAATACTCAAACGAGAGAAACGAAAGAAAAAAAAAAAAAAAAAAATACGATCTTGGATCTCCCTCCATTTCTCTTCAACCCTCTAATCCGTGTCGCGCAATATCGCCGCAGCTCCAAAAAAAAGACTATAAGTTGTTCCGTTTTTGTTTGTCAAGTGTTTTTATATGAAGGAAAAAAAACAGAAGTAATTTAATACCGATATATATATATATATATATATATATATATATATATATATATATATATGAATATATAGATTATAACGTCATTTTCCGTACGTCGTAATATCCGTGAATCCCTAATCCGCGAATAATTGGCGATCGAGTGATGGTTGTGAGTGCGTGAAAATATGACTGAGCGATGAAAAATGATTGATAAATTATATAAAAAAAAAAAGATAAAAAGAAAAGAAAATGCCACCTGATAACCATGTAATAAACGAATAAGACTTTTCTAGATGTGCTCAAGTCTGTACTTTAATCTAACAATTCCTCTTACTCCGCCCACAAAAACTTAAGGATGTATCCGACGTACCTTCCCAACCAAAAGTGACTTTCGTCGACAATATTGCATCTTCATGATAAGATGAAAATCGGAAAAAATTCAACCACAAAAAAGACGATAAGAAGATTACTTTTTAATAATAATAATGCCCAAAAGTAATCATTAAATTGTTTAAACAAAACATTGTTAAAAAAATTTTTAGGGAATGTTTTTTTTTCGTCATGTCAAATCAATTCGTTGATTTTTCTGACTACACATGCATTTTTTTTTTAAATTTTCTTGTCATTTTGAAATTTCGGTTGTCGGAAATTTGTAAAGGTTGTGTTATACGAAACTATTCGTTCAATGCCCTGAAAACTTCTTAATTGTAATATACACCGCTTTTACGAAAACATATCCAAAATTCACGATTTTTCCTTCATTTTTCAAAATTAAAAAATTTTCGAAAACCGAAATTTCAAAATGATAAGAAACTTTTTAAAAAATTCATGCGTAGTCTGAAAAATCAACGAATTCATTTCACGTGTCAAAAAAAAAAAAATTTCTAAAAATTTGTTAAACAATGTTTCGTTTAAACAATTTATCCATAACTTTTGGCATTATTATTATTCAAAATTAATCTTCTTCTCGTTTTTATTGTGGTTGAATTTTTTCCGATTTTTATCTTAACATAAAGTATGCAATATTGTTGACGAAAATCACTTTTAGTTGGGAAGGTACGTCCAATACATCCTTAAGGATGTATTCGCTGTGTGTTCAGTGCCATATTATGGTCGGGTTCCATTATTCGCTCAAAGCGCTTCGCTTAAGGTGGCTCATCAGTGAATTAAAAAACCGGCGATACGAATGAAACTTCGGGAGAGTGTTATCTAAGACGCAATGAACGCTCTCTCAAAATTTCAGGGTATGTTGCCAGGCAAATTATCGCGAACGAGTAATTTAAAATTACCTATTTTAACATGGGTCTTATGGCAGTTGATTCCATTTTCACCGGAAGTGACACGATACCTTTTGACAAAGACGAGAGTTCTCATTCAAATTTTGAGCATTAAAAGATGAAATCGTGAACTTTCCAATGGTATTTAAAAAATTGTGTCTTGCCAGGGATTTGCCAGATAAATTTAATCGCGAAAGTCATCGTGTGTGCAAATCTCGGATACAATATATGTCTGTCATTCTGAACGCGAGGAAACATATGAATATCGGCTGTCGTTTTTGAACTTGATCGCTCTGACAGCGTTAAGGAAGTTCATCTGGTACCGAGTTAGTCAGAAGAAAAATTGTTACGACTAGCGTAGTCCGTTCAATAAGTTTAGCATGTAATATGGAGGCTAACCTCCAAAAAAATCAGTATTTTTCGAGACAAACTAATTAATTCTAAAGTTCACAAGAATCCTATATAGATTTAAGAAAGCTATCCAAAACGTTCTTCACATCTTTTTGTATCCATTATAAAAGTTTCATTCGAAACTATTTGTCAATGGTTGCAAATTTCAGGTTTATAAATGGAAAAAAACACGGCAATCCATAAGAGACCATGTTAATTAAGAAAAATTTTATTTGTTAATATAATTGCGCACAAACAAGAAATCCGGAAAGTTTTAAATTTTAACAGGTGACTTTTTAGATACTCATAAGTGTACTAGAATTTTTTAATCAATATCTGTTTGTTAATTCGATCATCAGATGAACTCCCTTAAATACTTTTGTCAGTTGAGAATTTATTTATAATAAATTATGAATAAAATATCACGGGAAACGTCATCGAAATTCATAAATTTTATTTAGACAGAGTATTTAGAAAATATTATTATAGGTTTTATGATTTTTTTTCGCGTCACGATTTTTGACTAGTTTTGTCACTGAATGGGCCGCCTTAAAAGGCCCGACCGCCCGAGCATGGGCAAATTAAGCGTTTTGACCGATTTGAACGAATAATGGAACGCACCCTATAGCGGCTGAGAACGACTTGGAGCGCTCATGGTGGCGAGAATGCACATCTTTTGCTGGAGTCGCCTAGAGCAATCGAGGGCAAATATAATAGAGAAGTCGCGGTAAGGTAATGATGATTTTTTTTTTCTTCTTATTTCGAAGATATGATCGAGGATTATTGACTCGGTTGATTTTTTGAAAATTAATTTATCGAAATTGGCTTCCGGCATTAAATTTGCCTCTCCAACGGTATAATTGTTTACACTTCAGATGATACTTGGATACCCCCTCAATCATTTCGTCGCTTACATAATAACGAGTAAAACGAGATTTTTCCATTATCAATGATTACTTTGATTTATTTGCATCTAATTTACGAACAAGAGTGAAATCACAGGATCATGATGTTTATTTTAATAATTCATGCAAATAATTATCTTAATTGGGGGAAAAAAAGAAAAAGTAGCGTTCGTACGTGTATCGGAACTTTATCGCTGATGAGGTATATTGAGAATCGAAGGGGGGGGGGGGGGGGAAAATGGACTAGCGGAGGAGTGAAAATAAATTTATTGGGCAGCCGTAACGGAGTACAATCCCTCGTGAGCGCCGAGCTGCTGAGTCAGCCAGTCGAGTCCTTGGGTCGAACCGCCGGGATCCGTGACCGGCGATGAGCCTTGTATATGCCAGGCTCTGCCGCAGCATAATTTTTGCAACGACAAAATATCCGTTAGTTCCTCGACCGTAGCGCAGTCCGTTACGTCCTGGTGAGAAAAAAAAAAATTCTCGAATGGAGCTCCGACAAGAAAGTATTCTGAATGTAGGAAATTTAAGAAAAATAAATTGTAATTTTTCTCCGACAAGACCTCGTCGAAAAATATACCAGTCGTGAAAAATTGCCGATAGAATTTTTGAGGTCTATCGACTGAAGAGATTTTCGGACGATAATCTCACAATTTTGGAGAAAAAAATTGATTGAGATTTAAAGAGAAGCTTTTAGTGGAATAAAATTTTCATTAATCGACGCATTACGAAACATTCAAATTATTCATCACGGATTTATGAACTATTTTTATTTTTAATGAAAAAAAAAAAAAAAAACAATACCTGCTTATTGGCATATATCAAGAACCAAGCATCTTTGAGCTCGCGCTCATTGACGATCTTCGACAATTCTTTCTGGGCTTCCTCGAAGCGCGTTTTGTCGCTGGCATCGACGACGAATATCACCGCCTGCGTATTGTGATAATAATGCTTCCACAGAGGTCGGAACTTGTGCTGTCCGCCGACGTCCCACAGGGTGAACATGAGATTTTTGTATTCCAAGCTCTCGACGTTGAAGCCGATTGTCGGAATCGGAGGACCCGACAGCGTCATTCCTCTCATTGCCGAGAGAATGCTCGTTTTTCCAGCACCGTCAAGACCCAATATCACGACCCTCATGTCTATCTTCGTACCGATGTATACCCTGTTGTCCTGTGGGAATTGCGAAAACCAAAAAAAAAAAAAAAAAAAAAAAAATTGAGTAAGTTGTTGCATCGATGAGTAGCGGAATGAGACTTTTTTTTTTTTTTTTCTACCCACCCTGCTAAATATAATGGGTATCGATGATTCGGGAGTCAGAAAATCGGGTCCGAGCTGAGCATAATGTATCTGTTGCTGTTCCAGCGAAGCGAGCACCTCCTTAACTTTTTCTGCGCTACTCAGGAGTTTCCAATCCTCGGAATCGAGTATACTCTCGCACTGTATGCAAACACCGGCGACCTGTGATCTCGTCGCCGCAAGATCCTTCTGCTGCTGTCTAAGGGCGCACAATCTTCCGCGCGTCTCCGTATCGACGCACGACATTGCCGCTTTCTCTTGTTCACCTAGCAACGTTCGCAGCTCCTCGAAGTGCTGTCTCACCCTCTGTCTCGCATCCTCTATCGCCCAGCCTTCCAGCTCCTGAATAACCGTCTCTGAATATCGAGAATATGCAACCGGATACATAATGTGCCTCGTCGTTGATTATCGAGAGATTTTGGGACGATTACCGATAGTTTTAATGACGTTCGGAGAGGCGTTAACTCAAACATGAGAGAATTTTGAAATGCTTTTTTTTTTAATATAAAAAAAAAGCTTCCTGCTCCTGAATATTGAGAATATGCAACCGGATATATAATGCCTCGTCGTTGATTATCGAGAGATTTTGGGACGATTACCGATAGTTTTAATGACGTTCGGAGAGGCATTAACTCAAACATGAGAGAATTGTGAAATGCTATTTTTAAATGTAAAAAAAAGCTTCCAACTCTTGAATATTGAGAATATGCAACCGGATATATAATGCCTCGTCGTTGATTATCGAGAGATTTTGGGACGATTACCGATAGTTTTAATGACGTTCGGAGAGGCGTTAACTCAAACATGAGAGAATTCTGAAATGCTTTTTTTAAATGTAAAAAAATGCTTCCAACTCTTGAATAACCGTCTCTGAATATTGAGAATATGCAACCGGATATGTAATGTGCCTCGTCGTTGATTATTGAGAGATTTTGGGACGATTACCGATAGTTTTAATGACGTTCGGAGAGGCGTTAACTCAAACATGAGAGAATTGTGAAATGATTTTTTTTTTAATGTAAAAAAAAGCTTCCAGCTCCTGAATATTGAGAATATGCAACCGGATATATAATGCCTCGTCGTTGATTATCGAGAGATTTTGGGACGATTACCGATAGTTTTAATGACGTTCGGAGAGGCGTCAACTCAAACATGAGAGAATTGTGAAATGATTTTTTTTTTTAAATGTATTAAAAAAAAGCTTTGTTCAAGCATGATTGAGCTTTTACTCGACTATTTTTTAAAAATATTTTGCGGAGTCGCTTCATCGAGATCCGATAGCCCTTTAACTGGAAATATAATTTTGTCACGTAGTTCAATGTCATTGATTTATGTTAGGATCTTGATCGGTGCGAATAAATCTCAAACCTATTCGATGCGCCGTATCTCTCATGCTTTCCATAAACTGAGTCATCTTTTGGAGCGCGGTCACGATTGATTTTCTCACGCTCTCAGCCTCCATCTCAACCAGAGCAGGCTGAAAATAAATTCAGGTTTATCGAACAACAAATTTTTATTTTATATTGATTTATCATCGTAACAAATGGAATGCCTCTTCAATGTGGAAAATTTTCTATCAATTTTCCATTATATTAAAATGACGCAAAAAGTCGAAATTCCAGAATGGGATGGGGTGGTTTTACATTGCCATCGACTTTATCGTGTGTATGAAAAATCATTGATACCTTGTGAATACTGTGACGACCGTAATCCTTGCATAGATAGCACATGAGAGCGTTGTGACAACCCTCCTGAATGCAAGTGAATTCCGCTATGTGCGTCGTGTGTATAGGACACTTGGGTTTCTCGCGCGGCTTCTCGGACAGCGGGACTCGCCTGTGCTTGTTCAGGGTCTTGGACGAATGAGTTATCATGTCGCACGCTTCGCACAAATGGGACGAGCATATCGTACAGTAGAGAACGGCAAGATGCGCGTCATCCTCGTCGCAGCATTGAGTCGACTGAAGTCTCTCTCTCTCGAGAGTAAGGGTCTTCTCGCTGCTCGACTGTTCCAGCCTCTCGAGCAATTCTATGAGGGCAAAATTTTTTTTCAATCCGTACACACCGTTGTCGCGCAGCTCCGTCGGCTGCCTGTCGAACGGACACTGCAAATATTGCTGATCCAGGACCGACGGCTGCAGACGCAGCAGACAAGAGTGACACACGGTGTGGCCGCATTGCAAGAGACGCGGCACCTTTGCGCCTTCTACGGAGAAAACTTCCTCGCAAACGCGACATTCTAAGACCTGGGAGGGACGGATATTTTTGTTTTCTCAGTCATGTATTCATTGAAAAATACGGGGATCGCGAGGGTCGAGGGTCTAAAAAAATCATGAAATACAAAAATTTTGTTTCTTCATTGTTGGGCAGGCGCGACTGAACGCGCAGTGAGCGGGGCACGCGTGAAACAAGTAAGAATGAGACTGCTCATGAGTTGCATGTATAATTCATCATTATTACGCATCTTTGTATATTGTTCCGCTCGCATATTATAACGTGATAATGTGAAAAGGGTTTTTCTCGTTGAATAAATAAATAAATTAATTAAATATTTCGTTGAAACTTCTTAAACGACCCGTGACTCTCTGTTCTTATCGTCGTTACGAATTCTTAAGAATTTTTAACATGCCTTGGGCAGTTTGTATCGGACATCTGGGATTATTCGGTAAATTTTTTAGATAGAAATGTGGATAGCGCGTAAGCGCCGTAAAGTGCCGTATAAATTTAACGATTTTCAAACTCATAATTTTTGGATAAATATTCGATAACTTTTGGCTTAAAATTTTTCAAGTATGTTGGGATATATTTGCGTACTTTACTGTAGAAAAAAATTCAGATAATTGTAAGATATTCGGGTTCGTGCAAGGAATATATATCTCGAATTTAATTTTGGCTCGCTTGCGGAGGAAATTTTTTTTAGGTCTTTGAGAATGAGAAAGGAATGCGCAAAACGTCATTCAAAACTATGCGCGATCGGATCAATTTTTAGAAACATTGCAACACAGGGGGCTGACTGCCTCATACTTACCAAAACGTGTGAAAAATGTTAAAATTCATGTCTAACTCGATGATATTACATTTCACAGATTACTTTTCATTTTTAATGTTTAGATGTTTATTAATGTATGAAGATGAAATTTACTTACATTTGCTTGCAGATTCGTTTGTAGAGATCGCTGGAAACATTTTCCCAAACGATCTACGTCTTCTGTCATGATGAGCTCAAAATTATTATCAGTATTATTATTTTTTTTGTAACTAACCACACAATACACTTCGCACCTCACAGGTCCGATGAAAATCAGCTGTTTTTTTACTGTACGTAGGCGACATCTGCTGGCAGCGTTTGTTGACACTCTGTTCAGTGGGGATCGTCGAAAATTTGCTTTTATATTTTATTAGTATTTATTTACTTTATTCATAATTCGTAATGCATTCAGCACTATAAAATCTGTTTATCACAATTTCATAGTTTATTAGAGGTTTTTTTTTTTTTTATATAAATGAATTTACACCGCTGCGAGAATTTGTTCCACAAAGTTTTTTATTTCAATAATTATATTCCTATCTTCTCTGAGCGTTCCAGCTAAATTGCTCGCTTCTCATATTGATACGATAAATCTCAGTTAAATTGGGCAAAAAAATTTTAAAATTGAATTAATAATTTTTAAATTCATCGGGATAATTTTAATGGATAAAAAAATTGCAATTATTCGGAGTAAAATTGTATAGAAAAATTTGCACAAAACTCGCAGTTTATAGTCATTAAAATGGTAATTGATTATATATGTCATTTTTCTTGCACGCTTCTGAAGTAAAAATTCATGTTAAATTAAAAATACCTTATTTTTTTACGGCAAATTTTTATAAATCAACGAATACTAATACAATAATACGTTGCCGCTGCACCAATGAATATATGTGAATAAATTATTTTCAAATTTCTCAATTTCTGAATTCACACACTTTAATGATACCTTTTTTTTCATCAATAAATACGACACGATTTGACGTGTTTACGTGCACATGGCATTTGAATGTGGCACGATAATAATCATCGGTGACTCCAACCGTCAAAGGTTATACGTCTTCAAGGATAATCATATCGATTATTGTACCAGTAAAATGATTATTGTTGAAAGAAACGTTTGATCATGAAGCAAAACTCGTGAAACTGGTAAACGTTATGGAATATGTTTACAAATCATATAATAGCTAGGTAATAATAATCAATCATGAAATGGAAAAAAATTAACAGCAAAAGCAATTGGAAATGAGAATTTATAATATGCCCTCCGTTGAGGTCTCTATAAATTATGATGTGTATATCAATTTACCGTAGGAAATACGAAATTTCATGTAAAATTAAGATCCTTAATTTTCTCCCATCTCCATAAGATTATTATAAAATCAATGATTAATCATTAAAACGATAGCCAATATATGGGCTTGAGGATAAAAGGGCCAATTTTTTTTTTTTTACAAAATTGCGAAACGCGATGAGCAATAAAGCAGGGCATTGATCGAAAGATGAATTTATCATGTAATGCATTCAACCGTTCAACGTTCAAAGTGGGAATTATTCAATGAAAGGAAAAAATGAATTAGATACGAATTCGTTGAAATTAGAAGGTTATCCCTTTCCCTCATAGACTTATGACTGTTGAGATTTCTAAAGCGATCGTGAGACATGCAAGTCTCTGTTTAGCTGATGGGTATATATCCTCAAACGCTATATAGCTCCAATCGACTCTTATTTTATGAAATAATTAAAAGGACTCATCTGAGGCTTTTCTCACGCTAAAGTTACACAGAAAACTGTAACTGCGATGCGAGAAAAAAATAAATAAATAAAATAACGTTTGGAACTATAATTCGAAGTCTGCAATCGAGCATTGTGCAATTTTTATTACAAAGCTAGTGCAATTTGCAAAAGCATATATTGATTTTTTCGTTCGTTTGTATCCCGATTCGATTGTTATATTTTGATTGGGCCCAGATTGAAGAAAGTTCTCCATTTATTCTGAGCTCTCGGAAAATTCTTTTTTTTTCTTTTCAAGAGAGAGAGAGAGAGAGAGAGCAGACGCGTTTAAAGTTTCACAAATTGAATTTCAATTCAATTTAATTGCAAGCCTTGAAATTTATTTGCACTTATTTTACCGTCACGTTTGAGTCAATGCAACGTAAACTTTCGTCGTGCATATCGAGATGAGAAGAAAATAGAAGTTAGGGATCGATTTTTCTCGGATTTTTTCTTTTTCACCATACAAAAGAATTTCTATTTTTAACTCTCAGTGTAACAAGTATAATGAAAAGAATCTTTCTCTCTCTCTTTCTCTCTCCATCTCTGATGTCTCTTTGCAAAGTCTCGTGGGACGTTGAGCTCCGTGTAACTCACAGTAGACACAATTATGCCACTATAATGTCTTTGTGTTATACCAAGAGCAGCGTGGAATCGCGTAATTATTACCTGTGCATCTGTGCCGAGAACTCCACACCGAGATTGTAATTCGCGACAAGGTGTGTATGTGTGTGTGTATTAGTACATACCACAGCGAACCCGGAATATTATTTCTATTTTGTGGAAGTACATTTGGCTATGTATACGAGTACAAGATGCAATATCATATCTTCTTTATATTACACCTACTAGAATCTATGATTTTCACGTTACATCCTTGTTATAGACGTATAATTATGACGTAAAATGATATCGTTGAAATATAAAAATTGAAATAGCTCTCGTAAATTTGAAAAAAATAAAAAAAAAATAAAATAAAATAAATTGATGATAAATTGTAATCAGAAAAATGACAAATTATAATTTTTTTTTTCTTCAAAGGAGGAGTATCCATTTCTGGATTATCCAATTCAGTAATAAAATTCAATGATCTTTGATGAAAGGAAAGAATGAATATATGACAATTTTGAGCAGTTTAATGAATCGAAAATTCCATCGTGGCAGATTTTCCTTATCTTCGATTTTGTTAAACAGAAAATCGAGCATAAAAAAAATTAACGATTTTCTCCTATAACGTGGGTCTCTTACCGAAATTTTTTTTATTGCATTCACGTGCGTTGAATGAATTTGATTGTAAATTTCGTCAATGCAGCGAAACTTTTGTTTCATCCTCTCTGCGTCAAAAATTTCAAGTAAAACCTGAGCAAGACTTCCTGGCTTTTATTTCACTCGTTGTTACATATCCGTGAGTTAATTGTGATAAAAAAAAGAAAGAAAGAGAGAAAGAAAGAAAAAACGTTTCCTCGCCGTGTGCACGCTTTTGCTTTCTCCCTGCCAGACTTGGCCCGAGATTTCTTAGCCTCATGTGCGGAGTAAATTATTCTCAGGGGCACGCGGAATATGTGTTAACACCCGAAGAAAGTGTATATTCTTAGCGATTAATTGATTCGTTAATTTAATTGACGATGATTATTATCGATCCACGTTCGATAGTGCGCGGTATTAATTAATCAAAGATTAATTAAGTTTGGTGAGACGATTAGAAATTTTTTTTTCTCACGAAATAGTTTGTGAAAAAGTAACTAAAAAAAATGTATTCAAAGATTCGCTTATATCGAACAAAATTATCGATAACGAACACAATTTGCTTCACCGTGATAAAAATTTCTCTCGCTCGAGCAAGATATTGATAAATCACAAGTAAAATGATTAAAATTCAAATGAATATTTATTCAGATTCGGCAAAACTGATTGCCCACGAATAAATGATTTTCATATGACATCAATGAGTTTAAAAATTCATGGATATAACGTCAGAGCACGTGTGTACATTAATAATCATCCCATTGAGGAGGTTCACTAGGGTTTGCGGGAGGTGAAGAGGGTCGGCGGAAACCCGTATATGCTTATACATGGGCCGATGGCACTGCAGTCAACTGCGTGAAAGTAATTTATCATGAATCGGAAAATCATGGAATTGAGAAAAAGAAAGTAACGATAAATGAATACTCAGCCCTTTTTGACCGTAAAGGATCGATAAAAGTTATTTTACATTGATATAAATGAAATAAATTCGATTTTATAGTGTACATAATTCTTACGGCTTGTACCGTCAAGTGTCATAGCCACAGGCACCGCGTAGAGAACAGTCGAGCTGTCAAGAAAATTGCGCGCTCAACCTAAACCCAACTGCTCCGGCTCTACAGCGATTTTGCCATGCTTATCCCCTCTTTACAACCCTTTACTGCGAATTAACTATGAATTCTGTGAGTTCATTGAATATAGTACTCATAAACTAAGTACACAATCGATCTGATTTTTGTCATGCTGCTTTATTCACCTATACCGTAGTATTTTTTTAAAAATTTTCTCTACATTTTCTCCGGAGTTATAAAGGGGAAAAAATCGCAATTTCTGCTTATGCCATAAGAACGCGTGTTAAAAGAGCCTCGTCGGAAACGAAATTTTCATGTGAATGGTGTAGGTGAAAATTCCCAAATAATTCAGGCATATTTCTACATTAGCAGTGAATATCTGATTAAAAATTCAGATTTTTCTGTGCATTTTTCTCTACCTGGCGAACCTCCTTAATCGAGCTCTAATGCCATTCACACGTGAATTTCCCCCCTCGTGTGATTGGCAAACGTAGGTAATTTGGGAACGCTATAAATTCTATATAGATTCGTTCGCCGAGCTGGAAAAATAAAAGAATGCGCTCGGAGTTCGTCAATGCATGATGTGTGGCAATGAGAAAAATGTACAGGTGAGAATTTTCACGATTTCTATACGTGTATATACGTGAATCGCGTTGCTGACAACTCAAAAGACCGTAATTCAAACATTTTCAAGCACACAAAAGCTGATTTGGGTTGAACCCATTTGCTTGATTGACGTCGATATATGCATATCGTATACCAGGAAACTAAAGACCACATGGTTTTACGACGTTAAGAAAATAGGTCGAAAAAAAGAAAGAATGTTGCAACAATGCTGGTATAAGTTGATTCACCGAATTATACTGGAATATTTTGTGCGTATATATACGCGCACGATATAGTAAGGAAATATTTTCTACGGTCGAGGAGTCTGTGCTAAAGTGTACCAAGCAGTGCCGACGATTCCACCAGAGGATCGCTCAAGCAGATAACCTGCTCCAGGTCGGAGAAAGTGAAATTACATACAGCGGAGGAACTACGTGCGTGTAAACATCGCAATGTCTTCTAAAACGGGAGCAATAAAAAAAAGCAATAATAATAATAAACAAAAGAACGACGCGTCGATTTGCGCCAGATATGTCATTAAAATAACATGTTGGGGTTCAAATTCTTGCCTATCCACTTAAAATTTGGACAAATTTTTTATGGTAAAAGTTGAGGCAGAGTGAGACATTATTTGTTGTTTTTTTTTTCTTCAAGTGTTCGTAATCTTGTTGAAAATAACAATTCAGATATATGTTAAAATTTATGCACAGTAGGGAAGCATAGAAATATTTATTTAGCACGAAAATTATTATTATTTGAGCGCTGCGAGTCACTGCGATATAACGTGGGCCGAGGCCATCTCGACGTTCAAAGTTCAGACATTCGAACATATGTTAATGAGTTTTGAACGCAACATCGAACAAATAGTATGAGCCAAAGCTTATTTTGAAACATATGTTGTGAAAGCAATGACGAATTATTAGATTTTTCAAAACATCACGCTGTTCCCCAGGAATTGATCGACTGAAAGTTTTCTATTCCCTGAATTATGTATTTTCTTGATAACGAAAAACCCACGGACCTCATTTCCGGTTTTTCTTCGCTTCGTTTCATAGATACGAGCTTCGCGTATTAAAAAAAAATGGTTTCAAAAATTTCTCTTCGATATACGTAACTTTTCGAGTCTAGTGACGAAATGACAAATTATATTGTTCGATGACAATATTAAAATGTATCGACAACGTGATAAAGATGAGAAAAAATCCTCGTGAATATCCTCTGATCCACAGCTGAGAATTTATATGATTAAACTTGGAAATTAAGCAGTGTGGATTTGATGAGAAATATTTTAAAAAAGTGTCATCTCCGAATGAATGATAATTGACCTATACGATTTTCATTTCATTAAAATATAACAGAGCTGGGCAGTACTTCAAGTACTCGGTACTTGCGATGTACTGGAAGTACAGTACTTGAAGTTCAAAGTACTTTAAGCGTATTTCAAGTATTGTACTTAAATTTCCAAGTACTCGGCCTCTGTTCTTCAACAACTTTTTGAAGCACTAAGTATGAAGTACTTTTGAATACGTCTTGTCAATGGTTGCATTTATAACGCCTTTGAATATATAATTGAGGAACGTTCTGCGCCATCGTTGGTTAAGATTGCAAGGAATGACCGTTCAAAGACTCAAGCTACGGTAGTTACGGTGTCATTGTGTCAATGCATGGCTCCGTTTTTAACAATCCGTGTATTATATTCGTTACTTTTTCTTTTTCAAACCTGAAGCTAAATAAATCTTAATTGCAATCGTCAATGCTATTTTTTTAAAATTATTTCTAATTCTTCGTTTTGATATTTCTGTTCCAATCTGCCTGACCAGAGTGAATTGCACAATGTGAAAATATGTTTTGATACAAAAAGTACTCGAATAAAAATCAAGTGAGTATTTAAAGAGTACTTAAGAAATCAAATATAAGTACTAGGAACTTACGAGATGTATACCCGAAAACTTGAAAAGTATTTGATACTTGATACTTGAAATACACGAGTACTTCAAGTACTTACAGTACTTTGTACTTTTTACTTGAAGTAATTTCGGGTACTTTGCCCCAGCTCTGAAATATAACTTTATGTGAAAAGTACGTTGATCCTGTGAAAATTTTATAGTTAACGAAGATTTCATGTAAAATATATATATTGTCGGTCACTGACAATGTTTATTCCAAAATTAAAATAATTGCACAACTTTTTTTCCGTTCTTAGGAAACAGAGCAGAGGAGTTACGAGAATCGTAAGGTAAATATAAAAAGAGGAATTAAGTGCAAGGATAATATTAGAAAATAATATATCTTTACATTCTGATGACCAAAAATCACAATATCAATTGTTACCTCCATTTTTTTTTTGTTGCCATTAACAAGTCCCAAATTTCATTAATTCTGCTATTATTAGATGCTATTTTATAATAGCATCTAATAATAGCAGTGGGGCACGCATAATTTCATTTTTTTTTCTTCAAACTACACAGATTATACGTTTTATTTGATAATTTACGAAGCTCAAGACCAAGCCACGAGTGCGTTGGGTAATTTTTGGAGCAAATTAAAAATATTGCAAATCATGTGCTCGTGAATTCCAAGGGCATATATACGTTTAAATGTCTATAATTTTCATGCGTATATTGTGTAATGCCTCGGATCATATGTTATATGTTTGACTGAGGAACGCTACACATTTTGGATATCGTTACGCATATATTGGCCATAAAAATTTACGATAAGTATACCCGGTAGCTTGATCATGATTATTATGAAATGATGATCGTGTTTCGGAATTAAGACATCGCGGATATGGCCCGAGTATATTTCGATTTTTTCGTACGGAATTGGGATGAAAAAGTTCGATGAATACAAACATTAATTTTTTATAACGGACGCGAGCGATGATTGATGTCACGTTTCGTAATCGGTAATCCGTGATCATCATTAAACTTTGTCGCTCTTCCGATGCGACGCAAGGTCTGCTCCGATCTTCCGTGGGAATATTAAAACGACATTGAATTTAATAAATATGGATACATGTAAGTCCTTTTTTTTTATCACCAGGCACTAATCTTTTAATCCATCGATTACTAACGAAATTTGTTATGAATCTTTCGGTAGTTAATCTGCGATATGAAAAATGACATGCATCGGCGAGAATTGATCAATTGAGAATATAAATTGGGACAAGATTACGATTTTAATTTGAAAAAAAAACAACCGCACGTGCTTGGACATATTTTTCCACACGATGTTCGGACTTTTAGACTTATTTTAAACCTAATATATAGTCTGCAAATTGAAATACGATTTTTTTTATATTTTCGTATAGTTATTTGTCCAAAATACCATTATGTCAGCTTGTAAAATAACCGGAGGCTACTGATTATAGTGGTATTGCTGTCAACGAGGCGCTCGTTATCTCGACACCTTTGGGTTCATCGCGTCCTTTGTCATTCTCTTTTTTTTTTTTTCGCGAATCGCGTTGATCTCTATTTGGAGTTGTTTGAGCGACTGGTTAACTGCTGGGGGAAATACAATTCGACGGAGGACTTAATTACAAGTCGTTGGGACACGAGGACCTCGATGGTCACGATTGCTCAAAGTTTCAGAGAATATATTCTTCTACACCAGAGACTCTTCTCTGAGGAACGAGTATTAAACGTCTCGCTTGGACGTTTCATTATTGTTCTAGCCAGTATTATTTCAGAAGGATTTCTCTTGGATCATTAATATACCTAATTCGGTAGTAAGACGAATTGTAATGTACACGTATATACTCTGAGTTTAATTAAGAGATTCCGCACAAGGTTGCCGGATCATCGATTATGTATAATTTCCTCGGATAATTGAGCCTCTTGATTACCGATCAGTCAAACTTTTGTCAATTTTCAAAAAATTCAATCAGCTCTCACAAATTAATATGTTAATACGTAAAATCCATATTGTGTAAACGGTAATCGTATGCTATTATTATAATCATACACGTAATGTCATGAAAAGATAGGTTTTTATATCAGCTAATAATTTTTATGATACTTTTGTACGTTGATCTTCTTCATTGGATAAATAAATAATCGATGCACAAATAATTGAATCCAATAATGTCTACTATATTATAATGTGCTGGATAGAAATCCATCGGTAATGAGAACAAAATTGTAATTTCTTTAAATTCAAATTTCGGAAAATTCGTTGCGCAGTCGTATACGAACGTTTCGACGAATAAAATCACGGACTATATCGACGCTGGACACATTTTTCTTTTTTTCCAGCGTTTACGCGATCGAGCGCTAAGAATCTCCGAGTCGGCATCACGCGATGACTTTTTGCGCAATAAAAAAAAAAAAAAAAAATCTTCGATCCCGATCGCTCGTTGCTTCATTCCAATGGAATCGCAATCGCGGTCATGAGTCTAAGTTGCCAGAATCGATGTAAGATATTGATTCAAAGTAAAATAATATCAAAATATGATTCTTGCAGTTTCAATGAATGTTTTAAAAAAAATCAGCTGATTATATTATAGGAAATTGATTGTTCGATCAAGCGAAACATTGAGATTGTAAAATCATGCCTGAGATTCTGAAACATACAGTGACCAATAGCGATAGAATATCGAAGCAAAAAGTTCCAATGAAATTGATAATAAAGCAGAAAAAAAAATTTATAAACTCGTAAAAGTTGCGATTGACATAATTGCGTATGGGCGATCTAGAGTTATATGTGGACACGACTCATCCAGCATTCTAATCGCAATGAATCTCATACGATTGCGCGAGCACTGAAATAAATTGCGATGAATCTCGTATCGGAAAGTATCTATAAAGTAACTCGTGCAATAACACGCATCTTAGTCAGCCAATATCGGCTGTAACTGACTCGTTACACAGTAGAAAGTAACCGAATCCGCAATCCTGGATCCACCTCAATGAATCTTTCGATCCCCCCCTCCCCGTTCGAACCGTATTGACGATAAGGCAAAACGGATAGGCTATATAGCTTATATTATATATAGGCTAGCATGGAATGGACACCTTTCAATGCACGTGGCTACACTTATTTGTGTGTATACGTGTATCGAATCGCATGTAACCATTGCATGTTTCATTTCTAACACCGTCATCATTAAGAAAAATTCCCAAAAATAACCTAAATCAGCTTTGGCTGAAGTCATGTAAACCGATCGTGCACCTATCGCTATAGCAGGGAAGCATTCAGCGAAGGACGTTCGAGCCAAATACCGATTTGGGTTTATGATCGACTTTATAGTCGATCTTAAATAAATAATGATCTTAAATAATAAATGATCGACTTTATAGTACATCTATACGAAATATAGATTTCATATAGATGTACGACATTCGTGAAAATATGTTGTAGAGGTACGACCGTTACCAGCTCAACATAATGAATATATAGAAAAGAAAATCCGAAACTTTGGTACTAAAAGGTAGTAAAAGGTAGGAAAAAGGTACGTCTGTAGATTCGCCATAGTCAGAAATTCACTGACATTAAATGACAGGATTGTAGGGCATGTTTGCTCTCCTCTCTATGCTGCTATCCTTCTTCCGAAGCAAAGATTGTAACATACATATCCTTCTCGGCTGAAAACCTGGGACGTTTATTGTGCGCACGGATTTCCAATTTCGCAAGATTTCATCCGCATCCGGATAGCTAGAGCTCTGGCTCGCATACAAGTTACGGAGTGTACCATCTTCGTGATAGATGATGACGGACGCCCTATCCCATCGAGTGCAATGTGTGCTGTATGCATGCACAAATGCGCTTTGCGCGAATGTTGGTGTAAATTTGAACCAGATGGTAAATTTCGACCACTTTGTGCTTCTTACGATCTGAGATTAGTTGTCCACAACGTGTCTGCGCTATTACTTGTACTTACTTGGCTTACGTGTGCTACTTGAGACACATATTCGACAAAAGTATATATATATATATATATGTACACGTAAATAGGTACATAGAAAATGTACGTGAGGCTATTTGCGCCACGAGCGCGAGAGAATGGCACTAAAATTGCATCACTATTCTCATCGCTAATAAACCAAGTCGTATAACACTGTATAACTCATTTGCGAGCTCACAAATCTCACTCTCTGTTCTCATCTACTTTTGTACTCATTGTCGTGTTTTGTTCATATAAATTCGTCCGGTTGTGCGTGGGCATATCTCAGAAAGTGTGACTTCGGCATTCAAGCGAATTTTCGAGAAAAATCGGAAAAACGTATAAGATTCACGTCTTTTTTTTTTTTTTATTTGTTTAAATTTTTTTCAAGGATCGAAAGAACGTTCGATTCGCGGGCAAAAAACTTTATGACGAAACTCAAGTTTTAATTCCCACCTTTTTCACGTATACAGATATGATAATAATAATAATAATAATAATAAAACGATGTTTGCATAATAGATCTGAGATATAAACCGAAAACTTTACGAGTATAACCTAGGATGACTATACTCATCGTTCTTTTCTTTCGAACATTCATCCAGTCTCTATATAGTTTTCTAATATTCATTAAATCGATTGAATTTAGATGCAAATATACGAAGTCCTATAGTAGTCATTGTTTTTTATTAATTTTTTTTTTTTTTTTTCGTAAGCACGGAGCACACGATTAATTAGTCACGCACCGGTTTTCTTGCCCGTTTGACGCCTCAGTATTAGCAACGATATATAATATAGTTGTGCTGAAAGTGGCATTAGCAGATTGAAAAAAAAAAAAAGATCGCATCACCGACTCGGCAATCCATTAACGCGATATACATATATCTCAAGTCTTTACAGTGTGCGAAAATTTCTCACGACTCTTCTATGCATCAAAAAAGTCACAGCGAGATTGCGCATTCACGCGCTCTCATCACACGATTTACCCTGGATATGAGTTGAAGCAGAGTAGAAAAACTTCATGTACACGCATAACACTGTGAATTCTCGAGCCTAGAGGAGGTGCTAATTTGAGCCACCATTTCAATTTTGGCATATATTCTCGCTAAAAATAATTCAGCATACAAGAAGCTAAATTATAATGATCCATTTGATTCAGGGTGATGCCGTCGCAAATGCCAGATTTTTTTTAAACGTCTTACGTACTGGCCCATTTTTCGGTGAGAAATCGGCATTCGCCTCAAAACAGTAGCGGGTTAAGTTCGGCTAATTATACCGAAAATCAACTCAACACGGAGGTTGACGTGATCGCGGGCTTGTCCCAAAATAGCGTATGGATTTTTCGACTTTAAATGGATTATAACGGTGCCGGTGGGTTCAGTAAAAGACATACAGGTCCTCGTGAAATGATGAATAATAATGGAATCTCAAGCAATTATTGATTGACCTGCCAGTAATCGTCAATTCAATCGACTGTAATGATCGAAATTTACACCATATTGGAAATTTTAGCTTCCCTCAACCACGTAAACGGTCTTTCAAAGCTATCAGCAGTCGTTTCATCCAGATTTTTTTTTTCACCGATTTGATAAAATAAATATGTCGCAAAATCCCCCAGAGCCCTTGCGAAAACTAACAAAAACCATTCGCTGAGCTGGATATATAATTCGTTCCCAAACGATCGTTGGTTAATCGAGACAGCTCTGTACTGCCAATTTCTCTGGATAAATTCTACGATGCATATATATGAACGCAACATGCAGGAACAAAGACACCTTAGATCCTGAGAAACGCAGTTGTTTCAAATTCACCACATGGTCCATATTGACATCAACTCATCATAAATATAAATATATATGAATATATATATATATATATATATTAAATTTCTCGCGAATTTAATCACACGTCATAATGTATATCTATACATGTGAAGCACGAAGAGATCTGCGAATTAATGCGACTGGGCTTATAAACGCGCGTGCAAGAGTCTCGCGGATTTGTGTGATGTACCGGCGCAGGAGAAAACCGCTTCCTGGATCTTGTTTTTTTCCCCCCATTTCTTTTTAATTTTTTTTTTTTTTTTTTCTTAACTTCAACTCTCTCGCGGTCGCGTCGGTGTTACGATGTTATATCCCGCGTCAATTATGTACGCATAACTCGTCGGTGTTACTGCTGCGATTACGCGTCTTCTGCATATATTATATTTCATTATAACCGTATAGTACACGTATATATATATATCGGTAATGCCAGTGAAGAGAATGGCGTAAACCGTATGATTTAACCAGTATACAGGGGCGTCATGTGGGTTAAGCCGTTTTGTCTGTCAGCCCTAGTCATAAAGATATATCGATTTTCGTTTTTTGTTTTTTTTTTTTATATTCACCGTTTATATGTTACAGAGTCCTTATAACCACAGGATACTCATGCTTACTCATCAAATACAATCCATAACTGTGCGGGCAAGTATGTGTACAATTTATGCAGCGTAATTCCGGTGAGTAAACGAGTACGTATGCGGGAGACTGACGCGATAATCTTATTCAAAGTATTTATGTTTTGCTCTTCGGACTAACAGTTATTTTTTTTTTACATATATGTGTACAGAAATGTAGGTATGTATTTGTGGTTCCATATGTGCATATATTGAAAATCTATCGCGTAAGAGCTAACGGTGACAAGTCTCTATATATACTGCCGAGAGTGAAAGTCTATGGCCGTCTATTTTGCGGACGTTATATGGACGTCGCGCGCGTGAGCCATCTCGCTTTTTGCTATGACCTACGATTATAAATCGCTTCGGATGAAACCGCTCCAAAGGAGCACACGAACACGGGCCTCGTGAGCCGCGGTGTATAAAGCCTTTTCGTCGCACGTGCATACGTGAAACAACGAGAGCACATCGCGATATTGGTATGCGGCAGGGGGATATCCAAGCTCGTGATAAAAGAGCTCGTGCTCATGAAATTTACCTTTGTATAATACGATATAGATATATAATTCCTGTACGATATCGCGATACTATCCGGGATGCTGTGTGGCACGAGTCTCGAATAATACGTAATGGAGGCAAGAACAGAACGAAATGGTTCTTTGAAGGAGAATTTTTTGAAATTCATTGTATATTTATTATGTGTATCAGATTAATTAATGAATTATAAGTATGAAATTATTTCAAACATATAATTTATTGATTATTAATATTTTTGTATTTATTATTTAGATATTATTTATTATGCATGAGATTTGTCAAATTTTTTGGACAACTGAAGTATCAAATTGTTTAAACTTCTTGATTTCAACGAATAATTTTTTTTATTGACTTTTTTTTTATTATTTTTTTTTTTTCAAATTGTATCAAAGATCGAGATACCATCAGAGAGATTGTGAGAAGTATTATAGATCAGAATAATGAATGCAAGTAATGAAAATTGCAAATTCAGTCATACCGATATTCTCGACTCAAATACGGTGATATGGGTCACTTATATAGCTGTCAAATCGAAGAATTATGATGTTCATAAGAACGAATCGACAAAACCCGAGATTCTCGAATCACCCGCGGCTATCAACGTGAGAATAACCTTGACTTTTCACTCACTTATACATTCTCCAATAAAAATTCATTGGTACAACTGAGGTATGTAATTGTCCCTGTCGATCATAAGCTAAATCACTATACATAATCACGTTTGGCAACTGTCGTAGTTTTATATGGATAATTTTAATGCCAGACTCACCGATCTTCACGCAACAATTAATCATTAATGTAAATAGTATTCTTTGATGAGAACGAGATAATGTCAATTTTAGATGTAATAAAATATCACGATCAATTAATAGGAGAAGGTGTGAGATACCATGGGACAGTGCGATTTTCTGTCAAATGAACTGTCAGAAAATCGTAAAATCATGCCACAACTTGCATAATAAAACATTGAACGAATTTTCATAAAAGCTTTGCCTGTGTATACTTTTATGCATTGCTAATTGAGCGATGACAAATAAAGTACAACGATCGTATGCAAAATTTATACGCAACGAACTGGCATCACCGTCAGAACTTTAGAGATGGTTTCAAGTTATATTACCTTGAGAATTTGGAATTTCTAATTGTTGAGCAATTGAGATCCCAACTCGCTACTTCACTCTGGTGCATGTATTGTTTTATAGAAATTGACCTGACTGAATTCGAATCGTATTTTGGTCGCAGTATATATATATTGGACTTTAGCATAATATATTCAATTCACGACTGAATGAGACTCGTTGCCCTTCGCTTCGGCATTTCGTATGAGAAATAGGCTTCGTTGGATCTACATAACAGTTGATATTAAACCATAAATAATATTTATTATTTTATATTTTTTTAAATTCATTATTCGACACAAATATTCAAGTGATTATCTGGCGATTCGTTGAGAAGACTTCATACGCGTATACAATCAGCACCATCATAGACGATTAAAGTTTGAACAGCTGTTTGCACAAGTTTTTAAATGGACAGTGATGTTATTGATGATGGTCGATCTAGAACGAAGAGAGCTTGGACTTGATATAGATAAAAATTAAAAATTAATGACGATCAATGCACTGATGGTCTGTTCTGAAAAGATTACTTGAAAGTCATCGGATCCTGCAATTTCGTACAAAATAAATTCGGCAATATTTTCCGGATTCCGTTGACTGATGACTTATTCCCAGAGTTAACGCGAGACTCCACGAATTCACCGGGGACAACATTATTCATTTAATTATTCGATAAGTAGATGAGCTTAGTTAATTTTGGTGTTTCAAATGATTTGCTTCAACAAAAAGAAATTACTGTAATTATAACTGTTGCTATAATATTCAGCGATGAATTCATACTTCACTAAAAAAAAAATGGGCCCTCACTTCGGATCTGTAACTTTATTAGAGATTTTTATGTCAAGGGCATTCTGTCCAGGCAGATTAATACTTAGAATTAAAAGAAATTATAATGATCAAGCCACAGAATGACAGTTCATTATTTACCAATTATCTACGAAGCCCTTTTTCTTTAACTGATATCTGTAACACTTTTTTTTTTTTTTTTATAACATTTTTGATTCAGCCTCGCCTCGATTGTCACATAAGTTTGGTTAATTTCAATGCTTTACATATTGATTTACAAACAATTGGCTGTGATGACTAAATCATTGATATTATCATGAGATCAACATTGAATCAATACTACGAATTTAATTTGCAAAAAAATTATTCGAAAATATCTGCAGTGGCTCCTCATTGGCAGGAAATGGATTATTTTTTTTGGATATCAATGGCCTGTATATTTTTCTCTGTATATTTTCTTTGTTCCGGGCTCACCTTCACTTAGACCAGTTGGCCTTCGAGAATACATTTTTTCAAGCTTCCTCAATCGACTAAAGTGACCTGTTCCCTTTCGATATGTAAATTCGAGCCTATCTTGCCATACGATGCATCTAAATTTTTTTTTGCACTAACGACTGTTATTGAAGAAAACATGATCTTCGTAAAAAAAAAGAATAATGCATAAATAGATCCACGTATATTTATTGCAAAATTCACTCTGAATAACGATCCATAATGCTTCAATTATCGTGATCGTTGTGTTACGAAAAGAGGAAGAATTCCACTGAACAATTTGGGACCAATTTTAGTACAGCGCCATTAAATTATAGGGAATTCTTTTTACCGAAACTTGAAGCTTTGTATTCGCTATTTCTGCGGTTGCCTATACTCCATCCCCATCTAACTCTATAAACTTATCTATGCCGAGAGTCCGCGCTATAGGTCCATCCCGAGTCTTCCTCTCGAGATCGAGCTTGGGATTTTGCTTTCACTTTCTCACGTGAGCGAGCGGAGATGTACACCAACGTCAATGTATTATATACCTTCAACGAGCCATACCACACACGCGCTAAAACCGAGGCCTTTTCGTCCTCTCACGAGGAGGAGACGGGGTCTGAGACGAGGAGCATCTTCGCCAGAGGCGATTCTGTGCACGGAGCTCACTCTCGCTCGTATATCGCAAATGCACCTTATAATGCGCACTCCACGGCGCAAAATATGCGCATTATGGGGCATTCTACGTCAAGTAAAAACGGTTTTTTTTCGATCCGGGGGGGTTCAGTAATTTTGACGCTTATATATTGGAATTTACTTCGGCTTTCAACAATGCAGAAAGACTCCTGTAGTTGCAGCAGGTCCAAATTATAATTGACACAGGAAATATCATTGACACTATATACTTTAAGGAATTTCATTAATCATATAGTGTACTGTGAAGAAAATATCATTAAATGTAATATACAAAAGCGTATGTAATCTACAAAAATGAGGTTGAGAAATTAAAGTGCATAATTAAAGAGCATTATTTAAAAAATCTGAAAACATTTTATCTACACGTGGTCAATATAAATTTCTTTGTGCAAAAGATGCATCGAAACTAATGCTGGTCCAAATTTGCACCAATTCCTAAATCACCAAAAGTACACGGTAGGTATGCACGATAAGTGATTTTTTTTTCTTTTTCTTCATCATCAAGAAAAAGATATTCAAGAGTGGTATTCCTTGACTCCGGCAAGATACACTAGGACCTCGATTTAACGGCCAGTGGCGGGACCGGCTCCGCATCGCACCTTGTTAAATCGAGGTAGCGTATGCCCGCCCATGCTGTATCTGCGCATCGGCACTCCGTGCTACGGGCCTGATCGGGGAGACTTTAAGCGTCCCCCACCATCTCCCACCACGCGAAAAACCGATCGATAAATGCGACATGGTGGGGACTGTCTATTAAATCGTGGGTCATTAAATCGAGGTCCTAGTGTAAGTGTGTATTACCTTTTGCTATAAAAAGTCTTGAGCGTTCGTTGACCGCAATCGATCGACTACGGAGATGTGCATCCTTCGACGATATATCGTTCGATAAAAACAGAGATATATCAATACATCTCGCCCTCTCGCCTACATCATCGAGAGATCTCATTTCGTCCACGAGAACTTTCCGTTCACCATATCTTTTACATATATTGATAATTGACGCGAATTACATGCATCTCGCCGTTGATTCCGCGATATTCTCGTGCTGGTACAAGTTACACACCTCACCGTTATTCTTATCCTATTAGCGAGACTCTATGATTACATCGACACCTCGATGTACAATTTATCCTAGCTGCGATAGTTATGCATCAGAATCATGGGAAAAAAAATTAATTTTTTTTTTTTTCACGTCCCGCGCATATATTTATCGTACATGGGACGAGTGAAGTCTGCTCGAAGTCTGGGCGACCGATATATAATTATACCTGAGTAGCGTCAAGATTGTGAAATTAATATTAAAGGATAGAAAGACGCGTAAAAAAAAAAAGAATTCGTTTTAAGGATATTTTTCAGTGTGACACGATATGGCCCTCATATCCCGTGTAGAAAATTGTTTGGGCGTCCCAATTTAAAAAGAGGCCCCTTATGGGCATCAACAGGGCATCCCCTATAGAGGCTTCCTCACTGTTGCCTAACTGGGGCCAAGTCAGGGTTTATTTAGGCATCCAAGTTAATTTTGTTCAGGCTTGCCTAATCTGTGCCAAAGTTGGGCCAAGTCGGGGTTGATTTAGGCATCCAAGTTAATTTTGTTCAGGCGTGCCCAATCTGTGCCAATGTTGGGCCAAGTCGGGGTTTATTTAGGCATCCAAGTTAATTTTGTTAAGGCTTGCCCAATCTGTGCCAAAGTTGGGCCAAGTCAGGGTTTATTTAGGCATCCAAGTTAATTTTGTTCAGGCTTGCCTAATCTGTGCCAAAGTTGGGCCAAGTCGGGGTTTATTTAGGCATCCAAGTTAATTTTGTTCAGGCTTGCCCGATCTGTGCCAATGTTGGGCCAAGTCAGGGTTTATTTAGGCATCCAAGTTAATTTTGTTAAGGCTTGCCCAATCTGTGCCAAAGTTGGGCCAAGTCAGGGTTGATTTAGGCATCCAAGTTAATTTTGTTCAGGCGTGCCCAATCTGTGCCAATGTTGGGCCAAGTCGGGGTTTATTTAGGCATCCAAGTTAATTTTGTTAAGGCTTCCCCAATCTGTGCCAATGTTGGGCCAAGTCGGGGTTTATTTAGGCATCCAAGTTAATTTTGTTAAGGCTTGCCCAATCTGTGCCAAAGTTGGGCCAAATCAGGGTTTATTCAGGCATCCAAGTTAATTTTGTTTGGGCTTGCCCAATCTGTGCCAAAGTTGGGCCAAGTCAGGGTTTATTTGGGCATCCAAGTTAATTTTGTTCAGGCTTGCCTAATCTGTGCCAAAGTTGGGCCAAGTCGGGGTTTATTTAGGCATCCAAGTTAATTTTGTTCAGGCTTGCCCAATCTGTGCCAATGTTGGGCCAAGTCGGGGTTTATTTAGGCATTCAAGTTAATTTTGTTAAGGCTTGCCCAATCTGTGCCAAAGTTGGGCCAAATCAGGGTTTATTCAGGCATCCAAGTTAATTTTGTTTGGGCTTGCCCAATCTGTGCCAATGTTGGGCCAAGTCGGGGTTTATTTGGGCGTCCAAGTTAATTTTGTTGAGGCTTGCCTAATCTGTGTCAAAGTTGGGCCAAGTCGGGGTTTATTTAGGCATCCAAGTTAATTTTGTTCAGGCGTGCCCAATCTGTGCCAATGTTGGGCCAAGTCGGGGTTTATTTGGGCATCCAAGTTAATTTTGTTGAGGCTTGCCTAATCTGTGCCAAAGTTGGGCCAAGTCGGGGTTTATTTAGGCATCCAAGTTAATTTTGTTTAGGCGTGCCCAATCTGTGCCAATGTTGGGCCAAGTCGGGGTTTATTTAGGCATCCAAGTTAATTTTGTTAAGGCTTGCCCAATCTGTGCCAATGTTGGGCCAAGTCGGGGTTTATTTAGGCATCCAAGTAAAACTCATTTGTTAATTAACAATTAAATATATTTTTTCACTATATATCACCTTTTTACCGAATATCATGCTGGTTCATCCAGCCTGGCGAGACAGCGCTTTTAATTAGAACTCGTAGATTAATGTCATTTTAATACATTAGAATCATAAGATATCAATGGCGTAGTGGTAGAGTGTCGGTCGTCAGGTAGGTCGTTAGGTAGTTCTCAGTTAAAATCTCAGGTAGGATAGAAATTAATTTCGACGAAATAACGTCCGGACTACGAAGCCGCAAACATTCGTAAAAAAAAAAAATCTCCAGCCCGTTAATTTTTTTTTAAAATGATTATTTAAGGATAGAAAGTGCTGAACTCGCCGATTCGAGGATAGCGGGTTCGAATCCCACTCAGTGACGTTTTTTTTTTTTTTGCAAAATTTACAGGATTTTTAAAAATAATGAAATAACAATACTGAATTCATTCATTGATCATTCCTAATTGCTAATTTATCGATAATAAACTAATAAGGGGCCAATTTCGACTTGTCTCACGTATTTGATTTGGCCCCATATGCGCGGTAAAACTTGGGCCAATTCAGGCGACCAAAATAGGCCCAAGTTTGAAAGCCTGTATGGGGCCAAAATACTTAAGCGGGACAAGCCACTGTTGGCCCAATACAGGTGACCAAACTTGGGCCAATTGTTGGGTCCAACAATGGCCCAATACTGAAGACCAAACTTGGGCCAATTCGGGCGACCAAAATAGGCCCAAGTTTGAAAGCCTGTAAGGGGCCAAAATACTTAAGCGGGACAGGCCACCGTTGGCCCAATACAGGTGACCAACATTGGGCCTAGATAATATCGAGGAAAATTAACTTGGCCCCAGTTAGCGCCCGGAAAAAATTTCTACACGGGATATAGGCTAATATAGATTTGCACAGAACGGGGAATTATGCTTTAATTGCCAGTGCGAATGATTCATTATGTTAATTTCATAGAACGATTTCAGAATTTTAATTCACGCGAGCCAGGCAACGATTTTTTATATGGTTAACCCGTTCGTTTTAACATTCCGTATACTTATAAATCGATAAATCTGCGTTGTCCGATCGGTGTAAAAATATATTTACGCGAAAGATGTTTCACGCGCATCGATTGAAAAATTAGCCGCCGTCGCGGAATTTTCACGTTTCATCGCGACGTGAAAAAATGAAAAATTCGTTGTGTCAAATTTCGTGAGAGATTCCACGAGGCGTTTCGAACAAAATTTCAATAACTCATGCGGATAATATTTTCATTGAACTTTGATCATCGTCAATTTACCAAGCCAGCTACAGACGAGAGAGTTATCATATACGACGAGAGAACGAAGAAAACGACAACGCGCGGATTTATAAGTTACGCAAGACTTTCGCTTTAAATGAGATAAAATTGCTGCGGGGTGTCGATGAAATCTTCAAACTTTCTTCGAGCGTGTCACACGCGTTATGTCATTTGACGTGTTCGTGTAATATGAAGAAAAAAAAACATATATATGTGTGACTATTAAAAAATAAATGACAGAGTATAAAGTTGTAAAAACGCTATATATACATGAGGGTTTAGCGGATCGAGACTGCGTGTATCCGTGACATGAGAATCAAGATCCGTGTCCAATTATCGAGTGTCATTGACCGTAAGTCCGAGAATTCTCGCCTCTACTTTGGATAATTATAGTCTTGGTCGTTAACCGTGCCCTTTCGAACAATCTCTCTCTTTCTCACCCCCTTAAATTTTTTACACTCTTCCTTTAATTTTTTGTTGTCAATACAATTTGGGTCGAGAACCCGCTAAATCACAATTATGATTGGACACGATGCGGATCACGGGGAGGGACGCAAAATAATAGGGGAAAAAAAAACGACGAATAGTCGGAACAAAGGAGGCAAAAGATCTAAATTATACCCGATTATGTGCAAGTTGAAGAAAGACTCATTTTAGTAAAAAAGCCTCGTGAATTGTGTCTCATCACAAGTTTTCAATGATTCGGCGGCTTTATTTGGGTCGATGGTCCCTTCGAAGACACACGCGAGCTTTCGCAAAAACTTCAGTTAAATATTCGACAGCGGCACATGAACCAGGAACCACTCTGAGTGGGTAATAAACTTCCTTTGCTTCGATTAAGAGCATCAAAAGAATCTCTGGCGCCCTGACACTTGATTAATGAGTCTGAAATATTGTAGACATGCTCATATATAAACTCAACCGGAACTCACGATCTATCCGCGATTATTCCTGAGTATCCTACAAAGGTGCAGCATAAAGTTTCCGATCGTCGTATAGCCGCGAATATTGTTTATAAAAAAAAATAATTTATCGACATATCTGTTGTACATATTGATAAGATTTTTTCGACGATTCAATCAGAGTTTTTGAAAATTTCTCGTCTATGGTTACATTTCGTAAATTATATATGTATGGCACATCGAGGCTACATATCCGCACAGAGATATCCTCATCGAGAAACAAATGAAACACACACACACATGTGAAAAACGTTACAAATCCGCGAATGCTCGGAGAAGGAGTAAGGTGAATCAAGAAGTCCCCCACACACACAGTTTGGTGAGTTTGTGTCTGGGAACCAAGAGAATGTGCGGAATAAATTCTACATTATACTTTCACTGTAGCTATCTTAGGTCGGTAGCGCCTCGGGCAAAGAAGAAGATCTCGAGGACGTGTATATTATGAGAAATAAAAAAAAAAAAAAAAAAACCAACAACACCCGAAGAAGAGTCCGGATGAATAAAACGAAAAGGAAAAATAAACGAAAATAAATAAATTTGAAAATAAAAAAGAAGAAACGCTTGGCGTTATATCATTCGAATCTCAAGGCTGACCCAAACAAGATAGACTTATATATATATATATTCATATAGCTTAGCGGATGTACATGCTGCACGAACAAATGTATATATGCCTGACGGAAGAGAGACGCGTATTCGCATATACTTGGCACCTTTTTGCATCCGCTTATATATTGCCGAACCTGATGTACTGTGCGGCAACAGCGGACATGAACGCTGCACCGCAAATATACAATACAACACTTGCACGTGTACCGTGTGTTGCCTATATATGTATGCGTTATAAAACTCGGTGGCAAAGAAATAAGCGAAAAAAAATGAAAACAAAAACAGATCTCAAGACGTAACAGTGATTGCTTTAATTAAGGTTGTTGTGGGGTCTAGCCGTTGCTACCCTAACTTTTCGCTATAAAATAATCGTCTTATTAAGAATACGTTTTGGAACGATATTTTTTATACGTGTCTATAAAAATATTCATTTTTGACCAATTGATGATTATAGGAAATGTTTTAATTACTTTATGAAAGTATTTTCTATAATATGCTATCACTCAAGTAACGCGAGACGATAATGGCAACGTTGTATATCGAAGCATATGATTATGCTCAGATTGTTAGCAGTGTCACGAAGCTTAAAACATAGGCGCTCCATTAATAACCTTAAAAACGATTGCTCAACAGTGTCAACAATGAATATCGGTCCGGATAAAAAATTCTTTCGTTGGGAAGGAAAAGTGTGTAGTGAAGCTACTCATGGAATAATCATTATATTGATCAGGAGAATAAGAATAAATAATATACTTTGTTAATTATCTCGAAGAAGAGTCATTTGAGATCTCTGTGCATATATGCCTACCGAATGTGGATAAGGTTGGTAGCACTTGTGCCGTCTACGCGTTGCCATGTTTTCACAGCCTAATATTTGTTTTTAAAAATATGAATAATTTTATAACGGTGCTGTAAATTCTCATTTTTAAGCTGCAATAAAACTTAGTTCGATAATTAGTCGAATTTTACCTATTTTTTCAACGTCTTGGTAGCATTTTTTTTAGCAGTTATATATACATCTAATATACTGCAAAACGATCGGAACGTTTCTATAAGCGTAATGTGATAAGGACAAAAAACACGTTGAGTTTCTGAATTAAAAAAAAAAAAAAAAAACTGTACTGTAGATCACTCTTTAACTGCACAGGACGATCAAGAGAAAGGGTTATAAAGATCTAGAGAAAAAAAATCAGCTCAATTCTCAATTGTAGCATTTGACCTGGCCCCACAACAACCTTATAAATGTAGAACGATATTATGGAATAACGGGATTCCACTTGAAATCGAATATACCAGAGGACATCGATTGAGTGTAGAATTAGCTTGGAGGAATAAATGATGAATTGATCACATGGCGTACATTCATTCCGCGATTAATCGGCTCGCGTGTGTGGTGACCGTAACACACGTTATAGTTTACGCAACGAAATAGTTTTCCCAGTACACGGGATTCATGGATATTATTTCATAAGTACAAAAAAATTATTCGGCAAAAAATGAGAGGAGTTTGATGCATTTTTTTGTTAAATCAAAAATTAGAATTCATTTTGAAAAATTGTCAATCTGGCAATATCGTGTGATACGATTGATAAATTGAAAAATCTTCAATGAAGAAAAGAAAACTGCTTTGAATTGATTGAGCTGAATCTTGTTTTTTTTTTTTTTTTCAAACGGCGTTGGAATTCTTGCTTCTTTTTCCTTCCCATCGGGACCAAGGATGATTCGTCACACAAAAAAAAAAAGTGCCTCGAGTAAATACCGTTAATATTATGTCACGCAGATAATCCAACATTATAAATTCGAGTGCTGGTATGAGCAAGAAATCAATTTGCACACACCGTAATCTGTGATAATATATATAGCGTGCGTGCTATGACTAATTGGCAAATGAAAGAAAAAAAAACAATCAATATTCTTGAAATAAAACAAAATTATGGTTGGACGGTTCAATCCTGGCATGAAGGACAGACCAGTTATAACGAGAGTAGATAAATTTCTTTGAAAAATTTATGTAATAGTAGGTGCAACACTATATAACAGGACGGGGATAATTGATGATCGCGGGAAAGAGAGTCATCACGCTCGTCATTCGCCCCGATTATACATAACCTATCTAGTAATATTCTGTGATATATGTATGCTTATATGTATATATATATATTTTAAAATAAGGATAGTACAGTGCAGTACTTTGTACGTGTATATACTCATAGGATGAAAAAGAAGAATGATTCGTGCCGATCTCTGACCTTTCCCACTTTCTCCGAAGAGATCGTATAGCTTTAGTGGGGAAGAGCATCAAGCGCCCTGCTGTTATACTATTTGCTACTTCTTCGTCATCTTCTTGCTCTCTAAACTCCTTTACCCACGATATCGGCGGGGACCGTCAATGAAAAAGCTACATCCACGCGGCTAAGATTCTTCGAGAGAGCATACAGATATATATATATATATATATATATGCGCACGAGCGTTTGACCTTTACAGGGAGATTGGAATGCCTGAACAAGCATTGTCAATGTTTTAAATAAAATTCACGAACGAAGAATATAAAATTTATATATGTACATTTAACCCTGATGTATTGAATTTAATATTTAGCTTTAAATGTGCATAAATATGCTTCGTATACGTGTGCTATACACGATGATCAAGAGTACGGGAATACTTGTTGATTAGCATTAAAAAAAAAAGAACATTGTACAATTTTATCCTCGCGAACGTAACGTTCATAAAAAAAAAAAAATACCGTCAATGATACTGTGCCAAGGTACTATAAAAGACAGCGCAAAAAATTTGTTCCAAGATATATGCCTTTGACTCTCGCGAGAGCGCGCGTCGAGTCACCCAAAATATAATATAATGAAAAGTAAAGCGGGATGCGATCGCTCGTGTGAAATTTTTGGAACAGCGTAAAAAAAAAAAAAAAAAAACACTGCTCAATGGACGCGAAAACAATGAAACAATTTCATAATTGAAATAATTTTCTTAGCTCAATTCTTTTCATCGCTGAAACAACGTGTTCTGCTGCGCGATATGCTTCTCATTTGAAGAAAACTATTTTGGATTACGAACAAAAAACAAACCGATCGAGCAGCCTTCCTCATTGCACATATACCTTTTTTTTGCAAACGTTCACGCTGATAAATATAATATCGTTCGAACAAGCAGGAAATCCAGAATTGGATTCGGTCGAGCATAATTACGATGTTAAATCGACTAGATTTTTCGTTGACTCAACCGGAAGTCGAAGTTTATGACTTAAGCTGAATCCCCCCCCGTGTATATGTCTATAATTTCGTAATACGAGACACGTATACGATCAACGTTCTAATTTGAAGGTGATACATAAGGTACGTTTTGTTTCATTGCCGAGTTTGTTTTCTATAGGACTAATGCCCCCTGGGATAATATTGTGCGGGTATCCAAGTGCTCATCTTTCCGGATGAATTTTCATCCAGTGGGCGGTACATATGTAACTCGTCGGGCGCAGTACGACGTGTATATATATATAGATATTATATGCGTAAACCTTTCTCGACGTGACGAATATCCCGGAGAATCAATCTTCTTTCAACTTTCTTCGCCCGGCATAATATGTAATACCGGATATACGTGAAATGATCGCGGGAGAATCGCATCCAGCCGATGATTTGTCACGCGTTTTATCCTATCTATATATACTATAATGATGATGATCTCGATGATTATCCCGGATAAACTTACATGCGATTAAATCATCGTCAGCACATGAGCACGCTCTATGAGAATTCAAGACTTGGAGATCTTTTACCCAATTTATTGCTCTGTCCAAAATGTTTTTGTGATATCCATTTTACGAAAAACATTGAGCTATAGATTTTTTAAATAGGCGATTCAAGCAATAATTATTTGCAAAATTAATGGAGAAGGCAAGAAACGTCAATAGAGCAATTGTAAATCAATGGAAAAGAAGCAAAAAATCTTGATACAATTTTCAATCGATCATAGTTTCTTGTGCTAACTTTTCTGGGTGTAATTCTCATTTGTGGAAACCCGAATTTTGGCAAATTTTCAATCGATCACTTTTGCACTACGAATTATTGATGATAAAAAAAAAAAAAAGAGGTACGGGAATGTACGTGTACGCTGCATAACTCCTCGTTATCACAACTGTAAATCTCTTGTTTATGGTTGCAAATAGGTATATATATATAGAAAATGATCGGTATATACAATGTGCGATAAACGAAGAGGCAAAAAGCCGAAGAGCTCGGAACGCGTCTCTTTCTCTCTCTCTCTCTCGATCTCTGCGAGAATGACTATCTAGCCCGAAGACAACTTTCGCCCTCCAAGGCTGAGAAGATTCCGGTGTAAGTCTCATCGCGCGTAATAAAAGCGTACATGCCGGGTATTATATGAGTATCTTATACAGCTCGCGGTCATTGAAAATCCTAGGGACATGCACGACGACCAGGATCGTACACGATCGGGCTTTTCCTTCTCGATTAATAACGCCAGCGAGTCTCTCTAATTGGCTGATTTGAGCCGTCAATGAGTGTCATGAAATTATCATCGAACGATAAAAATATCGCGACACACGAGCTCTCGGCATATGATGGTTCCCAGGACATGACTCGAGTAAGATGGGGAACCTTGAACGATGCTATGATACTTTTGACAATATTTTCTTTTATTTTATTAATTTTAAAGGGAAGAATTTTGTCAATAACGGGGCAGACACGAATTCGAGTCTTTTTGTTTTTTTTTTTTTAGTTAGATTGAGAAAAGAAATTATTCAATGGCATCGTATTTTTATGGTCAAATATGGGTGAAATCAATGTTTAGTGATCGTTAGGAAATTTTGAGCCATTAGAATGTTACAAGCTTTGAATATTAATATCACTAACTTATGAAAAACTGGACGATAATATCCCTTTTATGCAATTCGACGGTTTTTCTGCAAATTCGTCGCTAGCTAGATTTTGGTTTCAAATCTAGACATTCGTTAATTTAGTCTCACTTTCATTTCCATCATGCCAGTCTATATTTCAAGGTTTACTACTCGACTGCCCATGACTGTATCACTGAAAGTTCCATAATACCGAAATTGAACAAAAAAAAAAAAGTTTGACGTTAACATTTGTTTTAACGATACCGATAAATGACCTTGCAAAACCGAATAGCACGATCTTCCTTTGGCTAACTCAATATTTTTCTCGAGATCCCTGTCTGACCTATGTCGATCGCTACTACTTGACAATTGTGCTTGAACCGGCTCCGGGTCATCCCGCGATCCGTCACTCTACTGATAGGTCGGAGCATTTAATTTTTTAATTATACAGATCGACGATAACATCGATTATGTATATTCCTTTTTTTTTTCGTACTTAAGTCAGCTATGTTGTAAAAAATTACGAATTCCATCATGTCTTTCGTTGTTTTAATCCACATTCGACTTGGTATCTCTTTGGCAGTTAATTTTTATACATTGGGTCGACTCTTAATCTTAACGATAGATCTTATGATGGAACATTTGCTCCTTCACTGAGCCTAATAGTTAAACTCATTATTCCCAAACACGATACTCTTTGTTTCCTATGAATTTAGATATATATATACGCATTCAATTGGATACGAATTGGCATTTTCATCTGCCTACTGTCATTTGTCAGTTTGTAATAAAAATGACTAAGCACACATACCACATGTATATATATATCACAATTTGTATTACTATAGTGGTCAAATACGACACTTGACCCTCTGCGAGAAGATCCGAGATCCCAATTGCGAGATTTCTCGAAAGAAGATGCCATCAATATATATTTCATCCCGTCATTCTACGACGTTACGACCACAAATTTTTACTTTGATCAATAGGCATATTCAAGATTGATAGGCATGCTCAGCGAACTATTTAGTATTTTCATCAGTTATTACAATGCAAAATTCGTCACGCGCCGACAAACAATACTACAGAGAGGACATAATCGCTATACTTATAGGCAATTAATCAGTGATTTTATAATGACTAGCAGGTGTAAATTATATCGAAGAAACAACATTTAGGAATATTGCCAATGATGTGAACAGTAATTTTTTTTTTTTTTCAAGCTGTAATTTCGATATTTCAACTAATTTTTGACTCGATATTTCTGAAGTTTCGAAATATATTTTATTTTCACGTAACGATCACGTCATTGTGATGCTTGATATAACTTTGACTTGTGGAAATAATAAAGTGGACGGTAATCATAATATAAATATATAAATTTATCATAAATACAACACTCGTTGGGTCGTCAGAGTTGATAAATATTCAATTGAGGATTAAAATATTTCAAATTCATCAAATTCTTCAAAAGATGCGAAGGAGCACCTTAAAAATTATCAGTAAATTGTATCATCCGCCATATCCGCGTATTCAATGCTACACAGCAGAAACGAAGCGATGGAAAGAGTTGATGAGATGAAGAAAAAAAATTACTCTCAAATTTTGTGAATTGGCCAGAAATGATAATTTATTCGTCTGAAAATAGGATATATATTGTAGCTGTATATGTTACCGGTAATTTGAGATTTTTCGAACCAACGATCAGAGCACAAATTGTTTATCCCGGTAACGTGAGATTCCTTTGAATCACGGGGGGAGTATATATCAGGTGAATCCTTTCTCGATCTCGGATCTCTGGTCGCCTCGTGACCTATGCCGTGACTTTCAGCCGGTGATTTTTCGGTTCGTCGGTCTGTTCGATCGACGATCGTTATTTTGCCAAGGGATATACATGCGACTCTCTCGAGAGGCATCGGCATCGAGAGATTATAGCAAAGAGAGGAGCTCCAGCAACAGAGGCGAAGGAGAGGAGGGAAATACAGCCTTGCCTTATACCAGTCGCGTTATATACTACCACAAGGAAAAATCTCGCAAAGCGGTAAACTGTTGTGTAAAAAAGCCGATCAAACGTGATGTATTTACACAAATACATACGTGTGAGACGAAGATAATCTAATGGCAGAGAGGTGACTATAATGCTTCAATAGTTAGGATGACGTATATATCGGTATATAGGAGGGTTCTTCGTACATTGGAATGCGAGAAGGGTCTAGCACTCCCTCGATGTATAATATTATGCTATTGAAGTGGAATATTCACCCTTTATTATATAATAATACTCAAGAAGGTTTACCGCGACAGTCGTTTTTCGGAGTTTCGGCTGCGGTAATACAATTGAAATTCAGTAAAATGCATAGCCAACTTTATATCGATCAGGCTTGCCGCAGTTTTAAGGATGTTCTTAACATATATTGGGTGCGGCAAGGGGAACACGTTATAGCGCGGCGCGGGTGACGTGCGGGGTAGGTTGCGTTCGGCATTTGATTTATCAAATACGTTTTCGTTTTATTAATTTGCCATTACTCACGCTCAATTCTGTTTGCAAGTATTATATTTCACAATCGGCACGGTGAAAAACTTTCTTTATGGGCAAATTATATCCATGAAGGTCTAAAATCTGTCGTTTAAGCGATTCTTCGGGGAAATGTTAGGGTGACTGAACCAGTGAATGAACACCTACCAGTGAATGAACAGGCTTAGTATTTTAATTAAACGGCAGAGATATGATTATATTATTCTGAAGAATTTTGTATTCATAATGAAGTGAAAATTCTGAGAAAACATCTAGTAGTGATATTATTTGACGCTGTGAAAGATTTGCGATGCTATGGATTTTTTTTCGTACTTGGGGCGCATATTCATAAGAGACAGCCATGTTGTTATAACCATCTGACTGTGCATCGAATACCAGAATATTCCATATCACCTCGATAAATCTTTTTAAAAGATATGCAATAATTTTTTCAACGTTATACATTGCTAAGCTTCAATTATATTAATGAATTTTTGGTCAAAAACCCAATATTGTTTGCGATATATGGCCGTTTATTCACTGGTCCAGCTTTTTAACCTATTTCCAGTGATTGAACGAGCGTTGAAAAGGCTTTTCATAACCTCAAAACGCACGAGTATGCGTACGCATCTCTGGTTCCATTGTACGTTCATTCACTGGAAAGATAAGAGTTCATTCATTGGAATTTTTGTTCATTCACTGAGAAATTGGTTATTTCGTTCATTATAATTTTTTTTTACAAAATCCTTGCGAACAGGGCACTTCGAATATTTTTTTTTATATTCTGTGAACATTGTTCTATAAGATCTAATTAGCTCATAAAGAAATTCGTAATAAGTTAAATTATAGGGCTTTATCGAAATAGAAAAAAGGCTTATGCGTTCATTCACTGGTTCAGTCACCCTACCGTTTTTTCACTCCTAAAATAATCTCCAATCATAGCCTCGAATACTTCTCCCATAAGAGCCCACGTATATGCGGCATATTTAATGTTTTTTTTTTCTCTTCAACTACGTGGTCAAAACATTTGAAATAATTACGGTGTATTCCTACAGCACAAACCTCCCCTCAAATTTTAGAATCATTCTTACCGTTTTTCTCTGGGTTAAGAACTTCCTTAATGTTCCCTGTTTTATGGGCGCAAAGCAAAGAAAGTCGTTGAAAAACTAATAAAAAAAATTAATAGTTTCAAAAAAATGTATAAAACGGAACTATGTGGAATTAAACTTTGCTGTGCCAAGTGCTTTACGATCATTACTAATGAACGGTCTAAGGCGAGAGAGACGATTTAAGTGTTACAATGAATTCATGGACTCTTCGAACGTTTGTCTTTGCATACACCTCTGTATGATACTTTCTTGCTGGAGTCTCGTCAGGATGAATTAAATGGAAAGTATATAAGCTCTTTCTCTCTCTCTTTCTCTCTTTGTCTTTTTATTTCCTAATACTTCCCACGTTGAATCAACGCGCGCGAGGATAAAAATTCAGCCCACTCGTCCGCATATATAATTCGTAATGGACCGTGTACTCTCCGCGAATACTATAAACCGTTTGAATTCCTCAAACGATTTTCCTACGTTAAAAATGACTTCAAGTTTAATTGGTTTTTTTTTTTGTTTTTCCAGTCGCAACCTGCATTCTACAATAAATACCCAGAATTTCACCTGATGCACGAGCATGAATAACATCCTTAATTCGTCGACTTTAAATGACACATGAACCACAAACGCGTGCGTATGGCAATTAATTTTACGAGCTTTCCTGCATTTTTCGTGCCGTAGATAACATTAGTACGGGAGCAATAAAATGAGAAACAAACGTAATTAGGGGGGGGGGGGGGGGGGGAGATACACCGAAGAGCGAGCGATTACGAGAAGACCGGTCCGAAGGAAAGTCGTCAATGGAATTTGTTTGTACAGATTTCGTTGGAGATCATTTGCTGTTAAATGAGGGAGGAGGGAAGGAGCAATGGAATCCTGGAAAATTATCGTCGTTATTTTTCTCGAGAGTGAGAATGAAAGGAGGAGTAAGCCAGAGAGAGAGAGAGAGAGAGAGAGAGAGAGAGAGAGAGAGAGAGAGAGAGAGAGAGAAAGAGAGAGGGAGAGTGGAAAGAGACGGATGCTGCAGAAATTGTGTATGAAGACTCGCCGATTCTCGCGAAGAAGTACCATCGTTGTGACGTAACGATTCGCGTCGTTACGTTCGCTCTCGTGTACGTTCTATCTCGTGTATATTATATACATATATGAACAGCCCCTTCTCTCATAAAAGTCCTTTTACCCATCCTCTCTATTCGACCTGATGAACAGCTCGAGAGAACACATCGTCTCTGCCAAAGAGGAGCCTCTCTCTCTCCTCCTAGCGAAGATCGGAAAAGAGAGGCTCCTCTTCGGCAGCCCGTTCACCTCACGTACCACAGTCGCATCATCGAGTTTCATTGAGACGGTAACGAAGGAAAAATAAGCTCTTCCCGAGTCACGAAAGTCACGCGCGAGAGTGTTTTGTATCATTGACGAGTATAATCGTCTTCATCGTGAATCGGAAGATATATATATATATATATATATATATTTTTTTTTTCAAATTTTCATTTCATTTTTCTCATTAACCGAGAGTTAACGGGGATTCATTTCTTTTTTACGTCTCCGCAACATGTCCTTCAGGACCTGCTTCGTCGTCGCTTTAGGTTCGTAATTTTGGTGCAAGAAAATTTGTGCATTTTTATCGATCTTGTTTTAATACGATTTTTAAAATTATATTTTTTTCTTCTCCCATGCGTGTGTGTGATTGGGTAATATAATTCCGAAAAAAAAACGAGTAAGTCCTGTTCTGCTATTGCGAAACTAAAAATTAGTTTTCATTGAATTGTTAACTGCGAGCTGTAAGGAAAAAAAAAAACAAGTCCAACGAACTTTTGAGTACATTGTAATTGCAATTTTGAAAATTAAAAGATCTTTATCATCCAAGCTGAGGAGCTTCTTCGTGCACTTTTTTCTAAATTGGAAAGTATTTCAACTTCTTAATTGAACGTGGAGGCTTACGTATGTGTGTGTGTGTGTGTGTGTTTTTTTTGCTGCCTCATTACGCAGAGTAATGTGGAAGTTGGTAAAAATCTCGTTGAAACGGCTATCACGCAATTTTATCTCGTTTTTTATTGATCCTTCAATTTTATGGTGCTAGAAGCAAGTGTATTTACTTCATATGTCCGCGATAATTAATACGCGTGGGTGATTGTGCATATGGCAACTTTCCGTGACTTCGGGATTCCTGGGTATAGGAGAGACTGAGTGCCATGCGTGTGATCACGATTGCGTGAATATCTCTCTTATTATGCAGATGTTGGAAGAAGAAAAAAAAACACACACAAAGGAAGAAAAAAAAATTGTTAGAAAGGTGTATTGTGCCTCATACATCCGGCCAGTGCCTGTCTATTTAGATGTACAGATATACATATATACAGTACTCAACGCGTCTGGATATTAAAGGAACGCGAAAAAAGCAATGTACCGAATCGATTCTTCCATTTCCTCCGGCTATCTCTCTCGGTTTAAGAGGATTTGGCCATGAAGGAAATGGCAACGATAAGAAATTTGAATATTCCATACGTTGCAGAGGAAGATATATTATTATGATTCGTGCGACCAAGTCCTATTCACATCAGATCTGAAACCATTTTTGAGATATATACGAATCCATAAAATTGCTCGATTTTATACGCAGTTGTAGGAAATCTTCAGCTCTGTCGATGGTCCCTGACTGATGCCGTCCAAAACAAAAATAAAAATCGGGCATCTCACGTTAACTCGAGTACTCAATTGTTGTCATTTTTTTTTTTTCTAAAGTCATTCCAAGTATCGAGCATGTCCACGAATTGATGCGAATTATTCAAGGGCATACTTTATACCGACAAAAATAGAACGGAAAATATCGGCAATATGATAGGCTAATTTATTCTGGAGCTCTCCTTGCATCTACCCAATGATCGTAGCCAAGAGAATCATATACATTTCGACATCGGTTCTCAGAGACCTGAGAACGTCGTTGCAATATGATTGTTCCGAAGACTGCAATAAATTACAGGGCGAAATTTCAATTAACAAAATCACACGGAGCTCGAGACATTCCAATGAAATTAATATCGGTGATTTTGGAATCCTCATAAAACATAGAATATTAAACGGTGATTGTCTTTGGAGCTGGGGAGTCTTACTCTTGCCATATATTTCCCTATTCTTGGATATTAGAGTTTTATAGTCGCCATCGAAAACCGAAAAGTACTGTGTATCTTTTGGAGACTGCTGTTGGGCTTTAACCAAATTCATGATATATTTAAAGCGTGTCAATACGCGTTTTTTTAGTTTTTTATTATGTTTTTTATGCCCCATACGAACGGAGACAGCTCCAATGCTCGAAATAACTTAGGTCTATGACGTAGTCTGAAAACGGGTTTCATTCAGCCAACCTAATCCAAGGTTGGCTGACATTAATTCTTCTACAGATATGATCGAGCGAACGTAAATCATTCGAAACAACCCCAAAATGAGATTAATTTAATGTCGATATTACTTTCGCTGTATTCAACCTCCGATGAGGTTGGTTAAACAATACTTTTTTCTTGAATGCCATAAGGATATGCAATTAAAACTCCGAGTCTATAATCACTTCCGTCCTGGAGTCACGATCAATTAATATACCAACAACATTCGGTTCAATCGTAGGGTTAAATGCAATTTTTTTCAATGAGGTCGAAGCGCATAACAATCTTTAAGAATTTATTCATCGATATTTAGCCGCGGCTGCTGAGCGGAAGACCGGTTTTTCTAAATTTGCGCTGACAATACAACGGAAATTCAGTAAAAAAAATAGTGAACTGTATCTAAAAGGTGTATTAGGAAATAGTGATTGAGAACAATACTCTGAAGGGATGCCAAGGGTTGAAATGGAACATGTAAATGGGAAGGGCCAAGAAGATGGGATAACATTTTTTTACCATATGGTCTTGCACGTTTATTTCGATGATTTAAACTTACTACCGATATTGGGGACGTTTGAATATGTTGTGCCTGTGTGTTTAGCGTAAATGCACGAGCGAGAAAATTTCTAACGTTACATAGACCCGAGAGGCTCGAACAGCATAAAGCGTCGGGGCGTTCGGCTAATTGGTGAAAGAAAGAAATTTTCAAGCCAGCAGAATGAATTCTCATCTCGCATACCCTGAATTACAAAGACCCCCCCTTTATGAATTGATGAACCGTTGAATCTTAATTGCAAAATATTTCAATGTTTATTATGAAGTATGCGTTTTTTTTTAATGCATTCAGATTTCTATAGAAGTGCATTTGTTTTTTTTTTTAAATTTTCTCCAGTGGGCATAGCATGGAGTTGCGTGTTGGGTCTTCAACGACCACCGCCGAGATACTCGCAGCAATACATGCCGGATACCTCGTTCAATTGTCGCAACAAGATAGTGGGCAGTTACTACGCTGATCCGGAAACCGATTGTCAATTGTTTCACGTTTGTGTTTCCGTAGCCGGCAGTATTCAGGACTACAAGTACGTTCAGCCCAGTGCCACGGCTATGAAACTTTTCCCTATCTAATTAATCTACATTTATTGTATCCTCTGTCTGATTTTTCACATCGATAAATCATCATTGAGTTTTCAAAATAGTATTTTCATGAGACTTTTGCGGAAAGAACTTAAGCTATAGTCCCCCGATCATTGATTAATGCTTTCATGAGCTTGTTCATAAATCAATATGAAAGGCATGGTCATATTGAACATGCAAAAAAAAACCCTCCCTCGCCTACAATCGGATACGACATTACAATTCGTTTTACTTTGCTCACGCGAATCAGATTTCTGTGTCCCAACGATACGGCATTCGATCAGGAGAGTCAGACGTGTGCCGATTGGTACGACGTCGATTGCGAAGCCGCGACTCTCTACTACGCCAGCGACAACTTTGATCTGTATCGTTTGGGTTCGGGACTGGAGTCGCTTCACTACGACAGTGTTCGCAGTGACGCCGAGCCCCAGGATAATCTTCAGCGTAGCGAGACCAGCGATCCCGTGCGCTCATCGGTAAACAGCCTTAATCGCGCCACACCGTCGACCTACAGCGCCAATGACAACGGCAATGCCAACAGTCGCGATATCTTGCGCGGCAGCAGCAGTATCAATTTTTACAACAGCCGTAACGGCGGCAAGGACGAGGACTACGAGAACGAGAAGGCTTACAGAGACGAGGCGATACAGGAGCCGAAGAAGAAAAGCGGCGTGAGAAAAGTTGCACGTAAACAACAGCAAAGCAATGGCAATAATGTTAATGCTGGCAATAATTACGGGGCTTCGAGCACCGTTGCGCCTGTTATCGCTAGTAGTCCGATTGCAAACAATTACAATGGAAATTACTATAACAATTATAACAGGCAACGAACCAGTGTTTTCCCATCATCGACGACCACGAGCTCAGTCGCACCGGAAAATTACAATGTTAGGAATCAGAACAACCAGAAATACAACGTACCGACAACAACCTACAGGCCATCCACCGCTCAACAGACTTACAGTACTTATCAGACCCCAAGCACTACCACCAGAAACATCGCTTACAACAATTACAACAACAACAACAACAACAACAACAACAACAACAATCAGCAACAAACGAGCAACAGTTATGGCCAGAGTATCGTAACGAGCCCAAAACCAACCAGCTACAGTCAAAATTATCCCAGCGCAGCCGTAACAACACCGAGAGCAAACGGCTACAATCAGAACTATCAGGAACAACAGACCTACAATAATCAGTACTCGCAATTCGGGCAAAACATCCGAACTCAATCGACGACGGTACAGCCAAGCACGAATTATCAATCCAACGATTACAGCACCAATCATCAGAGAAATTACAACAACATACAACGCTCAACGATCGGAGCAAATACATTCCCAACGACGATCGCACCGACGACCTTCATACAAGATGCTTACAACTCGAATCACGGTCAGTACATGAACAATAAACCTAGCGAACAATCTTTGACACGTAAAACGACTCAAACGACGAAATTACTATCTTCAAACAATGCAGGAAGCAGCTATTCGCCCACGACCTACAGACCATCGAGCAACGGCAGAGCCGTGACGAACGATAATTCGCCGATTACGAGCAACGCCAGGAGCATCGATCGTCAGAACGTTCAATCGACGATCAACGAGAATAACGGACAGTACAGCGGACAACAATTGTCCGTAAAATCAACGCAGCATTACGACTCGACGAGATCACCGAAGAAAAGTATTGTCAATGAAAATTCGTCTAGTCAGTCGCGCGGTGGCGATCGTTACGTTTCACAGGCTACCGGCAATGACAATGGACAGTACAGCAATAATCAGCAGCAGCAATCCGTAAAATCAACGCAGTATTACGACTCAACGAGAGCACCGAAAAAGGCAACGCAGTACAATGGTAATTATGACATTACGAGCAACGGAAAGTATTACGAGAGCAGCACCGGTAGCTACGACATTGGTAGATCCCAGGCTGGCATAGGATTCAGTCCATCGAGCATAAATCATCTTGCCGAGACACCAAGATCAACAACACCAGTTCCAAAGTACGTTTAAAAAACTTTGTTCGACTTGCTATACCTGTTTATGTTCTTAAAGCCTACGAAACATTGAGCTTTAATTATATTGTAATCCTAAAAAGAAATTGCTCATGACGTTTTATACATGTAGAATCCTTTTTGTATTTTCATGACGTGTTTTTTAAAAAATTTTTATCAAGGAAAACCGGTTCCCCGACGACCTACAATCCCCAGAGTTTCAATGTCAACAATCAGAGACAGACCCAGACGACGCCAAGAGGCACGACCTACGTGAGCGGTTCGGCAAGACCGTTCTCGACGACCGCGAAATTCAACGATGCCACAACGGCCAGACCAAAGTCAGGAAAGAAGAATGATTACGATTATGCGTATTACGACAATGCCGGTGGCCTCGAGTACGACGGTCTCGATCTCGAGCACGTCGTCGCTGGTAGCAAAGAGTCATCGAAAATATCGAGAAACTAAAATTATATATGTACGTATATTTAATGTTGAGGAATTATTTCACTAGAATAAGCGCGAGCTCGCGCTTCTGGGAGAAAGAGCAGCGCGTGAGGGTATAAGCACGAAAATTGACAGAAAGAAAAAAAAAAAAAAAAAAACGAAGAGAAAATTCTTATTTATTTCTCTCAACAACGGCCAGTATATGTAACACCACTCAAATTGGTCTTTGATCAACGACTAACGACGTATAACAATCGAAGACGAATTTTCGTGGATAAACAAGAGTGTATACTCGATGACACGATGATTATGATGATTCGAGATAAATGTGCATATAATTTTCTCTTTTCGTCAAGTATACGCACTTAAGTATATAACATTCATGTATCTGTGTCGGGTTTCATTGGCCTCGAGGGTTTCATATCGACTTATTGTACCATGCGCAATATGTTTCTTGAACCTAATCGACATCTATTTCACGTTACTTTCTTTTTATTTGTCAGTATTGTAGAGTAGAGCGAAAACAAGAAGGGAAAAGCATCGCGACAATGATTTTCTATTTTAATTGAAAACTTCAAAGAGCGCGGTCTCTTTGGCAAAGAAGTTTTTTGTTTTGTTTTCCTATATGATGCGAAGAACCCTTGAAAAAGAGGGCTGCATCTATCAAGTTTAAATTTATTGATTGTATCGAAGCAAAATTTGTACTCTTTAATATTCGTACTGAGTGTATATATATTATAAATATTTTAATAAAAAAAATGAACGAGTTGATTTATCTTCATGTCCCACGCTTGACACAGCTCAAGGATATTTATACTTTATACAAAAGTGTTTGCGTTCGAGTATTCGATGAAGAATAATTTTTGGAGTAAATTTGGTACTTACCACTTTTGGACGACGTTGCGATGAATCTTATTCGCAGCTGTCTTTCTTTTATCGTACTCGCTTGTGCAAAAGCGATTCGAAAACAACTTTTTATCACTTTTGTGTCGGCAAGCAACTCGAAACCAACTTTTAATTAAAGAATAATCAACTTTTTCGTATACAAATTTAACGCGAAACACTTCTTAGAGGTTATGTAAATGTCTGGACGCAGCACTTTGCGTTGGAGGTTACAAGATCGGCCACAAGCACTGCACTTCGATATAAAATTAAGACACGACAAACATGATGCACTTGGGGTATTACGAAAATATTGCAGATTTAATACGTCAGGGAGGTATGTACGAATGAAAAAAATTATGATTTATGACATAAATAATGAAATAATGAACCGGCCGGACTAGAGCGCCCCAAGGATTTCACGGCGGGATCCAGGTGGCTTCCGTGTGATGCAAAAATATTTATTTACGCGCCACTTTTCATTACGGACGAATCACGAACTATCATATCAAAAAGCTTTTCCATCACAAGAACGATTTACACTCATTCAAAAAATCATTGTTTAAAAACACACTTTTTCTGGAGAATTTTTAATAAGAAATTTTCGCTATAAAAGAAAAAAAAGTTCAATGACAATGTACTGTTAAAACGATCTACATTTGGCGATACGATTAAGTTTTTACGTTCAACAATTTACACGGATTTGTTTTTTTTACATTTTCGAAAACAATGTGTGCTTGGAATTTTTAAACTTTGAGGAATTCGTACAACGAAAAAAAATTAATCAATTCAATCGATTTTCAGGAAATAAATCCCGAATTCTAGTCAACTACCGCGTCGCGTGTTCTCCGGCGGCCATCTTGGTCGGAACTTGCGCACAATGCTTTCCTCATCGCCTTCTACCGCGGACGAACCAAGAACTAATAAACTTTGTTCCGATTTTTTTTCGCGATTAAATTTTAACTTTTTGGGAATTTGCATATATAGCGATTTCCGATAATCGTGAGAAATCCAAAGAGTATAAAAAAAATAGAATTAATGAAAGTTTTTAACAATAAACCTCGAAAATTCGAGTATATCGACTTCCACTGTGCCACGCTCTCTTGATGATGCTTGTACTGGAGGTCGATAGTCGCAACCAGGTAGGTATGGGTATTTATAAATCGGTATGGTAAAATGTCGCGGAGTTTGGATCAAGAGAAGATATGCAACAACTCGAATTATTGTTTTTTTGAAGAAAAAATTTGAAAAAAATTGAGTATTGGTGTAATACATGGAAGCTGCAAACGCAGAGCTTCGGCAATATAAAAAAATTTTCATAGATAATAAAAATATAAATAATAAGAATAAAAATATTTTTGTCATATGATTATGTCGTTTTGTGATTTGTCACCTGCCCAATCCCCGTGAATACTTTTATTACAATCTCACAATCTTTTTTACGGTAAATCATAATTAAACATAGAATATATATAAGCGATATTTCTCAGGGACGCCGAAGCCTCGCCGAAGCCTTCACTCCCTACAAAGCAAATAAGGTAAGGGATCCGAATTATGTTTTGTCGCTTTCACATGGGCACTTCCGCTTAAATTATTATTATTATTATTTTCTCTTTTCATTAATCACCCGCACAATATTTTTTATTTTATTTATCTCGCTCTTGACACATAAACATAACACCCTTCGAAAGGGCACGAGTCTGTTGTACCGGCAGATGCTACATACCAACCTCCCTGCGCGCGTGACCACGAGCATTATAGTATTGTTATAATTATTAATTCTATTATTTCGAATCACTTGTTAATTTTTTCATGTCGGAAAGTGCACGTACTACGCCGATACTTTTCATTTTAATCAGCTAATTTCGTCATGTGGCTGTAATCAATTTACGCGGATATCTCAGTTTCAAGTCTTTTGGCCGCTCTTTCTCTCTCCTCCCGAGGCGCCGCGAAGCACTACGAAAGCGCGGCGACACCGCGAACTACAAGTTTGTATTCATCATGGCCACCCGTGGGTCAGTTCAGTGATCAATTGTAATGATGAATAAAAAAAGTGTTGTATTCGACGCCGTGTTTACTGTCGATATTATTTCGGGATATATATATAATTAAGATATATATATTATTTTTCACTATTCTCAACGGGGACACGCAGATAGATATTTTATCTCATGCAAAGCTTACACGTGTCGTAAAACCTCGAAGTATATTATTCCCGCAACTTGCTTCGTTTGGGGGAGGCGACTGTCAATTTTTTTACCACTATAATTATACACGACTGTGAAAATCTTCGCGTTCTGTTGCAAAGTGATTTCAAACGTTTCTACTCGTTTATTAACCTACGATAATGAATTTGTGCGACGATTCCGAGTCTCCGGTGTGCGATACCCTGGATCTCAGTGGTCAGGGCTTAAAAAAATTGAGCAGGTGCCCGTCCGACGCTGACATTTGCACTCTCATCGCCGATGACAATGACCTCCAGAGACTCGACAATTTGGACTCTTATCACAGAATTACCAAGGTATGTTCAAAATTCGAAAAATCGAGTCACCCAAAAATCATGAAAATAACACTCTTCCAACTGCGCATACGAAAACTTGGAACTTTTTACAGAAAAAAACAAAAAAAAACGCTATTCGAACGCACGAAAATAATCAAAAATTTTCATAACGAAAATAATTTTTTTTTGCATCTCAGGTCACTCTGGACGATATAAAATTGAATTATTTTGGTAATAACATTCTTTTCGCTTGGATTATAAAATTTTTTATTTGAAGCTCCTTGCGCATTATTTCAGCTTTTTTTTTTTGTACAAAGTTCCAAGCTTTCGTACGTTCGATTGCATGGAGAGTTTCATTCGCATAATTTTTATGTAAATCGAAACCCCCTTAATGGCAAAGAAGATTAATCCCTCTGGCACGGCAAAATGTTACCACAACATGCCGTATTAGTGCTTGACAATTACATACGGAATAGAGTAATAATGCTGACATTTGAGTCCTGTAAATTTGAAATACAAAAAACTTGTATTCAGGAATGGGCGATTCTCGTTGATTAAAAAAAAAAAAAGTCATATTTTCATTATATTGCATGAAAAAAAAAAGATTTAACGAGCAATGGCTAGAGTGACAATCGTTATTTTTCGACACAATGTTTGATTTGGAAGATTTTTTTTTTTCCATGTAATACGAAACAAATATAATTATCTACAATTAATGGAGTATACAGTCGAACAATGCGCAGTTACAAATACCGTAGGTTATTTTTATAAAATAATTCGTAATAAATAAATTATGAAGAAAATAAACGAAAAATGCTTTTTTTTTTTTCAAACTAACAGGAGATGTTCATTTCTATTCATATTGAGCTTGCTTTGAATAAGAATATATTTTCATTCGAGAATTCACCTGAAATGAGAGAAATTTTTCTGCTAACCCTTTTATTGTTAACATCTATCTATGCTCAATATTAGTTACGGTTCGAGTGATATATGTTGCTTCTGCTATAGTTGATCAAAGAAGGGGAAAAAAATCGATGAAATAAGTGATAACTCGAGTTTTTGGGTCTTTAAATTTCATCCGCTTTAAAAGGATGAGATCGTGGGAGTAAAAAGATTTAATCAACAAAATAATAATAACAATGATGAGAATAATATTGTTCTTTCAGCTTTCCATAGTGAGAAATCAACTGCTACGTATGTACGGAGTTTCCAAGTTACACAATCTGGTCACCCTCAATCTAGCCAACAATGGTATATTGACGATCGAGGGTATCAAAGATATGACAAATCTTCAGACTCTCTGTCTCGCAGGCAACAACATAAAGGTATTTATCGAAATATCCTAAAAAAAAACATGCGACAAGATTTTTTTTTTCTGTTTATTTCTTATTAAAGGAATTAATTTTTTATTCCTTTTTTGATCCTTATTTTTTTTTCCTTATTTAATCATATTATTTAATCATATTATTTATTTTAATCATATTTTTATTTTTATTTTATTTACATATTTACATATTTACATACATACATACATACATACATACATTCACACATATTTACATACATACATATTTACAAACATATTTACATATTTACATACATACATATTTAATCACATTTAATTATTTTAATCATATTATTTAATCATATATTTATATTGCAATATCATTAATCATGTTGAAAGCCAAATATTCCAAAGTTCATAACTCACAAGTAACTGATTTACTCAAAATTGCTGTAGAACTCTTTTGACATAAATTTTCAATAAAATTTGCTTTATTTATTAAGGGGGGGACTTTGGTAAAAACATAAACTTTTTTTTCTGTGAACAAATATCACTCATGTTTTGACAATGTATGTGGAAGCTTAAAACAAGATTTTGAGCAAAAGTTGGGCTCTGTCGGTCGAATACTTTCCAAGTTATAGCGTTTTTACTGATTTTGAAACACTATCCTTCGAAATGCTCCTTGCGCTACAACTTCTATCGCAGCAAGCCTGAAATTAATTTTCAGTACAGATACTAGTATAGACTAACTTTTGTAGGAATCGATTTTCAAACCGACCTTTCTAAGATGTAAAAAAACATCCCCCTTAAGGGGGCAAGATAAAAAAATCCCCCTCAAGGGGGTAAGGGGGATGTTTTTTTTATCTTAGAAAGGTCGGATTCGAAAATCGCTTCCTACAAAAGTTAGTCTATACCAGTATCTGTACTGAAAATAAATTTCAGACTTGCTGCGATAGAAGTTGTAGCGCAAGGAGCATTTCGAAGAATAGTGTTTCAAAATCAGAAAAAAACGCTATAACTTGGAAAGTATTCAACCGAAAGAGCTCAACTTTTGCTCAAAATCTTGTTTGAAGCTTCCGCATACATTGTCAAAACATATGAGTGAAATTTGTTCACAGAAAAAAAAGTTTCGGTGAAATTATTTTTGATCATTTTTGACCGAAATTTCACCAAAGTCCCCCCCTTAATAAATCTGCCCTGATAATGCCTTTTTACACACGTTGACGAATAAAAATGCAGACTCGTTGCCTAATCGTGTTCGATTGGGTTTGATTTTGTGTCAAAATGAGGCAAAGAGGAGTAAAGAAAAAATTAACGCATCATCGCTTCTCATCACGTAAATTAAGATGCGACCGAGGAAAGAAAAATTTTCGGCCAAAAAGCTATCCGAGCTCGAACAAATGAAAAAAAAAAATATTTTACGTATCAATTTTACGTTATTTTATATTTTTCTCGCGCAGTCCATAGAGCATCTGCACACAAATACGAAATTGGAACATCTGGATTTGTCTGAAAACAGCATCAGCCACGTTTCCGATATTTCTTTTCTAAGGAATTTAAAAGTTCGTATCGTCGACATAAAACTCTTTATTAATCGCGATTGAAGGGGAGCAACTACTTTAGGAGACCGAAAATTACACGATTTTGGGATTTTTTTTTAATGTGAAAAAAAAAACAACAGTCATTTCCCAAACTTTGACAATAATTTATTCATGTTTCGATAAATCTCTGGTAATTATTTCAACTCATTTCATGCGTCAATTAAGGTGTAATCCGTTGCGCCCCTTGGGGTGTCCTCATCCTTGTTGACGATTTGCGGGAATTGTGCAGCTCGCGATTCGCATCTGGGATCACCAAAAAAAAAATTTCTACATAATTGAAATTTTTTTTTTCTGTACATGAACTTACATTTTGAAAAAAAAAATCAAAAATTGAATGTTCGAACGTTTGAAAAAAAAAAAAATTATCGATTTTCGGCATATTTTTTTTACAGAATTTTGCAATAATAAATATATTTTAAACAATCAAATCTTTCCAACTTTGCGTTCACGTTTCAATAAATTATCTTATGCAAACGTGTTTCAATTTTGAAGATGATCGATCATTCAGTTTTTGAGCTATGATTCTCGCAAATTGTAAAAATATTGTTTCGAGAAAAACACCTTTAAGAGCGCTCCCGGATATCTTGAGCGCGCTTTGGGGCTGAGCGGAGAGGCGTTATCATTTATATATGTACATACCGTTGAATGGAATCCGAATATCGTTTTAAAATTTTACCGAATGTATTCTTGCGATATTTTGCCAACGATTTATGAAATAAAAACAAAAATGGATTTTTTCGAAGCATCTAAAGTGGTTGCTCACCTCAAATATTTGACGAGCGTCGAATGATCGTTCGATCCATTTTTTTCCCCAGGAATTATTTTTACACAACAATCGTATTATAACGCTGAGACAGTGCGAACGATATTTGCCAATGTCCCTGGAGACACTGACACTGGCAAACAATAATATAACCGATCTCAACGAGATGTCGCATCTCGGTAGTCTGACGAAACTCATAAATTTCTCCATCACCAACAATCCGTGCGTTAGCATGACCGGTAACAGTATGTATCCTTTTTTTTTTTTTTCGTCATGAAAACAATATAGTTCGCGATACCACCATTCTCCGTTCAATCTTAGACACAGGGAGGGGATTTTTTTTTTTTTTTAGTCAAAGAAGCTTTGGTACTTATAGTCTCAGGAAAATCTCATAGACGATAACTTGCAGAGTTGGGCAGCCACACGTCGCTCGTGCAATTAATTAATGTTTTGAATAGAATTTATTATAAAAATCGGAGGAGTTAAAGGCCAAGGGGATGAATTATGAAAAAAGTCAAACGACCCTGTACGATTGGAAAAACTAATTTAAAAAATATATATATATATATATATACGATGCCTGAGAGTGCTCGTCATTCTTTAGTTAATTGGAATTACTTGAAGTAATTTCAATTTCAGTACAATAATTTCCAGTAATTTGTAATTAAAATAATTTTTCATTACAATTTTGCCCAACTCTGCGATCTTTTAATGTTCGATAATCTGTTTTACAAAACATCCGGTGGATGAGGATAGATTTACGACGTAGAATTAATTATTTCTTAACCGATAGTCTATAGAGGGTTCGACTACCGTCCCTTTGTTATTAATTGGTCTATGAGTCTCAAATCCATCGATGGCTACGCCGTGGATCCGATCGAGAGGTAAGAACCGTTGAAATCACACAAAGTAGTTGAATTTACAATAGAAATATCGATTTTATCATTCGTTCTTGCAAATCGGAAAAGAAAATATCGCCAAAATCGAGATTTTACCGTACGTACGAGGCATTCCACTCTAAATCTACCTGACTATAATCATCATCGTCACATTTATTTCCCCCATACAGTATGTCGTGGGTTCATAACAAAAAATCCATGTTAATTTTTCGATTTTTCTCATAATTGGTTTCGTCGGTTGTATTTTTATGCATAAAAAGATTAATTGGATATAGTTACGAATCAATTTTTGCAAATTTACACGATATAATTCTTTGTTCGGAAGGAAAAATTTTCTCATACTTTTTCCAAGATGCCCGTAGCCTTTGAAAATCTGAAAATTCATGCGCGGCACACTTTTTTTCTTTTAAACTCCTCGACGCTCTCAAAAGACGAAAAAAAAAAAAAAAAAAAAAAGAAATGAATTACAATGAGGATCATGGACAGCTCGATTTCTCGTCGAATACCTCGATGCTTGACACACTCGACACTTTACTCACACTCCGAAGCGCTAAAATCAAAGGAAAAACAAAAAAAAAAATAAAAAACAAAAACAAAAACAAAAAATCGAGAATAAAAATAATCTCTCACGAAAGCGAATCATCATTTAATCCGCTCGTTGAAATACTCGCTTACTCAGCCTGAAAGCCGAGTGGCTCTATTCCCAGGGACGCGGTAGACAATTTCGCGTCGGCGAGCATTCGCTGCTGGTACAGTATCTCGCATCGGTGTGCCCATTGTCGGGCGAGTGTCTCGAGAACGAGACCGATCGAAAGCTCAGGCTCATACTGAGCAAGGCTCAGCATCATCAGCAACAATTGAATCAGCAGGGCGATACGAGCAATGTTCACGGTATGAGCTCGTCGCCGGCTTCGAGACGAAGATTAGGTCCAAACAGAACGAGCTCACCGCGAAGACCCGGTGAGTCAATGAGATTTAACGAAATTTCACGATCTTTCGATCTTAAATGTGAAAAAAAAAAAAAAAAAAAATGAGAAATTAAGAAACGAAAACGTCGGAAGGAGAGGATTATTTTTTTTTTTTTTTTTCGAAAAAGAGAAAAGAGAGAACGTTGTCGAGAAATCCCGAGTAATAATGTGTTTTCTCCAGTTGCCCCAATGTTGGCATACCACGAAGATAAATGCTTACAGTCGCCAAAATTTTATGAGGCAAAGTACTGCATCTGCCAGTCACCTTGCAAAGGTACCACTAACGATCGCCCTGACTCGAGAGCTTTTTTGTAACACGTGCCTATATATATATATATATATGTACTTTTTTTTTTTCAATTATTTAATTGTCCTAAAAAAATGAGCTAATGAGTCGTCGCACGGCTATCATAACGCAGCGCGCGCCCGTAAATAGGTAGTACTCTCAAGCTTATTTCGGCTTTTAGAACGACACAACGATAATTTTAGCGAATTTATGAGAAAAAAACAATATATATATATATATTAGGGTAGTCCTTATTTAGGGCTTGGACGAATTTTTAATCAAACGCCCCCCCAAATCGGCTCCAAATAATTAAAAAAAAATACCCTAATTTTTTCATATTTTTATCTAGACTCTGACCCCTCGCACCCGAGGGTGAATTTTCCCATTTGACATACACGTGTTTCGGCCATATTCTCAGGATATATTTTATTCTAAGAGTAATAATTTTAAAAAAAATTTGTAACTGCGAGATTTTAGTGTTCATCGTTGCTACTATGCGAAAAAAAAATCACATTATCATACGGATCAATTTAGACAAATTGCACACCCTTTAACTTTGAAACATGATGGTAAACCACGTTACCACCTCGATTTTCTTGAATTTTTCTAATTTATTTACTTTTTAACGTATTCAGATCCGGTTTTTTGCACTTTTCAGTTGCTTCAGTGATGAAAGAACATAAATATACAGTATAATTGTCATCGTTGTTTATAATATAAGATTTATAAATAAAGAAGCTAAAAAAATGACGTTTTTTTTTCGGAAAAATTCATTCTTGAAGAATCTATCCAAGGTAATAACTTGAAATTTTAGTGAGAGGGGGTTTTTGGGGTCACTGATTACGAATCCGCTATCAGATCTGCAAAATTCAAGATGGCGGATTCAAGATGGCGGGCACCGTAATTTAAATATTGAATTTGAAAAATCTGACATCGGATTCGTAATCAGTGACCTCGAAAACCCACTCTCACTGAATTTCAAGTTATTACCTTGGATAGACTCTTCAAGAGTGAATTTTTCCGAAAAAAAACCGCCATTTTTTAGCTTGTTTATTCATAAATCTTATATTATAAACAATTATACCAATTAGACTGTATATTTATGTTCTTTCATCACCAAAGTAACTGAAAAGTGCAAAAAACCGGATCTGAATACGTTAAATTGTAAATAAATTGGAAAAATTCAAGAAAATCGAGATGGTAATGTGGGTTACCCACCATGTTTCAAAGTTAAAGGGTGTGCAATTTGTCTAAATTGATACGTATGATAATGTGATTTTTTTTTCACATAGCAGCACCAATGAACACTAAAATCTCGCAGTTACAGATTTAAAAAAAAATTATTACTCTTAGAATAAAATATATCCTAAGAATTTGGCCGAAAGACGTGTATTTCAAATCGGGGAAATTCACCCTCGGGTGCGAGGGGTTAAAGTCTAGATAAAAATAAAAAAAAATTAGGGTATTTGTTTTTTTTAATTATTTGGAGCCGATTTGGGGGGCGTTTGATTAAAAATTCGTCCGAGCCCTAAATAATGACCACCCTAATATATATATATATATAAGTATTATGTAGAGAAAGAAATTGTACATATAGATCATTCGTCGTTGGGATGTAAGGGAATTTTCTTTTATAGACGTGTATGTAAGAATTTTATTTAAATAATTGGCGTATCTGCACGCTTGGGCTAGCGATGCTAGCGCTAAAACCAAAAATTATACCACGCATTATCCTCAGCAAAGTATTGAAAAAAAAAAAAAAAAAAAAAAAAAAACGTAACCGATGTCTCGATAAGGATTTATGAAAAAAAAAAAAATGTATCGCCACAGCTTCCTCGAGGAATTCGATGAGACTGAGATCGCCGGATCGCATGATATCTAGCTGTCACAATGACGCTATGGTGTCATCCTGTCACGCGATTCTCGGCAACGAGCACGAGCCTCTCATGACGCAGAGTCTCGATCCCAATATGCTGTGCAATACACTCAACAGCAGATCGGCTAATCACTCGAATCTTCAGGATGTCGAAGGTTCGTTGAAATTTTCAAGGGGATAAACAAAAGAATGGGAAAAAATTTTTTCCGGAAGGGGAGAGCGGAGATTGGTATGACAGAAATTTCGAAATTATAAAGCTAATAATTGTGCGTTGGTTGCCTGTGCGGACCTCAAAAGTCCCGAAAGATCTTAAATATCATGAAACTTTTTGACATTTTAATCGACACTAAAAATTGCTATATACAAATATCAATTTAGAAAGATCAGCACGAATAACGTGGGAATAATCGACATTTCGAGTCACGTGACCATTTGCTTGATTGTAAAATGACGTTTTCGTAATAAATTTTTTTTATAAATTCACAACAACTATCGGAGTACTTCAAAATAGAATTATTGCTGAACGCTTACTCGAACTATTTTTTTTTTTTTTTTTTTTTTTAATTAAATCAATGAGATACCGAGTTGGTTGCTAGACAAATTTCTTTTTCGGTCATTGTTTTTTTTTTTATTTTCAATTATGAAAAAAACTTTTTTTTTTTCAGAAAGAAATAAAACTCGTACGGCGAGAGTTCGTAACGCCGAAATGATCGAAAATTTGTGATTCACAGAGACATCGAGCCCGCTGCAGGCAGCAACGAAACTCGTGCCAGTACCGGAGTCCCTGATGAGCCCGGATTTTCGACCGCCCTCGGGACTCTCGCGTATATTACCAAAGATCCCGACGAGCCGACTCAATTCACCGATACAAACGACAATACCGTCGAAAATATCGAACGACACGAATGGCAAAGCCATACCGATAATAAACACGGCGAATCCAATGGCAAAGACGAACGCGGGAATATTAAAGTCTAGCGCGCTCGCAAAGAGCAATTCAGGGACGAATTGCATCGGCAAAGTTAGCATAGCGAAGCCAATCGTCACGAGCTCGTTCAACACTGCCAAGTGTCCGAACAGCGTGAAGATAAATAATTACGTGCAGAGCAGGACACTGCAATCGGCCAAGAGAAACGCGAGAAATTCACCGAATATGGGAAGAAGCGCAGCTGCGAAAGGTAAAACGACGATGGAAAAGCCAAAGACGAATTCATCGAGGAGAGCGCGAGACGGCGATGGGGATAACAATATAACGCTCAGCAGCGACGACGAGGACAGCGAAGTTTGCCAGGCCAAGCTGGACGGTATACGTCATCGGGCTAATCAGAGAAGGCAGGAGGACACGAACAGAGGTAAAACGAAGATTTTTGTTTTTGTTTTTTTTTTTTTTTTTTTTTTTTTTCACTTTGTATACGCGAAATTTGTAACATTATCGATGAGTTATTTTTTCGAGAATATTCTCCTCATGTGATATTTATGAATATTTTCTCATTTTTTTTTTTTTTTTTCTTCTTCTTTAAACTGTTCAAGTCGAGGATCGAACGGAGAAAGCTGCGGTGTGCATTCAAAGAATGTGGCGGGGCTATCGTGCGAGAAATTTGAACAGAAAGGCGACGAATATACTCAAGACTATCGAAATGATGAGAACGAACAAGTACATACAGTAAGTAGAGAGAGAGAGAGAGTGAGAGAGAGGCATGGATAGAAAAATATATTTATTTTATCAACGGCAATATTGGATGAGAGCCAACGCAAATTTACAAAGTGACATGCACGGCGCTCAAGGGAACATAAACAAAGAACAGAAATTACATAAGGAGAATTAATTTAGAAATAAATGAGAAAGATCGCATAAAAGAAATAAAAAATAAAAATAATGAAAATAAACAGAAAAGAGAGGAGAGAGAGAGAGAGAGAAAGAGAAAACCTCACAATAAAGAACTTGCATTATTTTCAACTTTTGGATTATTTAAAGGATGATTATTCAAAAATTTTATTTCTATTTAATATTTTATTTCAAATAAAAAAAAAAAAGAAAGGAGAGAGAAAGAGAAAACCTTACAACAAAGAACTTGCATTATTTTCAACTTTTAGATTTAGATTAAAGGATAATTATTTAAAAACCATTTACATAGGTTTTTTTTCAGTTACTCATTATTATTTAATTAATTGTACCAGCTTGAAAAATTGAGCTGCATTTAAAACGTATATCGCGTGACAGTGACGCCACAACAACCCCCCCCCCCCCCCCCCAGTGCAGCAGCGCCTCTAGCGTTAAACTCGAGAAAACCAAGCAGCTAATCATTCCTAACCCAAAAAATCTTCGTGACTCGTATAAATATGTGGTCTGTGAATGGAGTTGAAGCATGAATAATGTACCTGAACAATCGAAGAAAGTGTACGAGTATTGTTTTGTACCATTTTGCAAAAACGCAACTGTATCAAAACCGGAAAAAGAATTTATTTGCGTTAGGAATATCCTCTGAATCTATTATTGGCAAATTTGCAGATGTCGCTTTCGTGTATCCTTGATTAATTTTTTTTTTTTTTTTTCGAAGTTACAGCATACGCTGTAATTTATATTACGCACACTCGTGCACCAATTATTTACTTTCACGAGATTTTTTTTTCATCCACGGATATCCTATCCTTTTAATATGGGGCTTATCCGGTGGATATTAAATATCCGGAAGATAACCCTAGATGGAAAAAAAACCAGGCCTTAATACCTAGGGGTGTTGTGACGTCACTCGGCCCGCAGAGCGCGTCTTACAATTTTTACACCTCAAGATATATAATATAATTTACTTGCTTAAGGATGTACGAGCACTAGCTTCACGATCATATAAAAATCTGAATTTTTGTATATGGTGCAGCAGAAGTTTATGTGATAAAACCTGCAAATTTTCAAAGTGGGTCAACGACTCATTGCGCGAGTAATTAAGGTGGCTCATCAGTGAATTAAAAAACCGGCCATACGAATGAAACTTCGGGAGATGAATGAAGGAGATGCAATGAACGCTCTCTCAAAATTTCAGGGTATGTTGACAGGCAAATTATTGCGAACGAGTAATTTAAAATTACCTATTTTAGCATGGGTCTTATGGCAGTTGATTCCATTTTCACCGGAAGTGACACGATACCTTTTGACAAAGACGAGAGTTCTCATTCAAATTTTGAGCATTGAAAGATGAAATCGTGAACTTTCCAATGGTATTTAAAAAATTGTATCTTGCCAGGGATATTTCCAAGAAATTTAATCGCGAAAGTCATCGTGCGTGCAAATCTCGGATACAATATATTATGTCTGTCATTCCGCACGCGAGGAAACATATATGAATATCAGCTATCGTTTTTGACTCGATCGCTCCGACAGCGTTAAATACTTTTGTCAGTTGAGACTTTATTTATAATATTATTTATAATAAATTATGAATAAAATATCACGGGAAACGTCATCGAAATTCATAAATTTTATTTAGACAGAGTATTTAGAAAATACCATGATAGGTTTATGATTTTTTTTCACGTCACGATTTTTGACTAGTGTTGTCACTGATGGGCCGCCTTAATTCGTGAAATCAAGATTCTTATCCCACGCCATATACGAATTCTGGGCTGACGCAACTTTGAAACAGAAATTCGTATCTTTCACGATCAGATACGATCAATATTAAAACTGTTAAATGTTCAGAAAACTATTACGATTACATACGTTCCATAAAAAAAATGGGGATTAACGAACCTTTTGACATACAATTATCGATTTTAAGGAAATTTTTCGCGTGGGTCGGATAATGAGCGGTCCGACTCTCTCTTGTTTTTAACTTCTCTTGTTTTTAACTTCAGAATATATATTCAACTATTACAGAATGATATATATAAAAAAAAAAAAAAAAGAGAAAATCGTTTACACGCAAGTTCTCTTATTTAAGGATGTATGAGCACTAGCTTCACGATCATATAAAAATCTGAATTTTTTATATGGTGTAGCAGAAGTGTATATAATAAAACCTGCAAAATTTCAAAGTGGGTCAACGACTCTTTACGCGAGTAATTAATTCGTGCAATCAAGATATTTATCCCACGCCATATACGAATTCTGGACTGACGCAACTTTGAAACAGAAATTCGTATCTTTCACGATCAGATACGATCAATATTAAAACTGTTGAATGTTCAGAAAACTATCACGATTACATACGTTCCATAAAAAAATGGGGATTAACGAACCTTTTGACATAAAATTATCGATTTTAAGGAAATTTTTCGCGTGTGTCGCATAATGAGCGGTCCGACTCTCTCTTGTTTCATGCGTGCCCCTCGCTCACCGCGCTCACCCGCGCCCACGTTTCCGCTCATTTCCCGCCACCTTGTGCTCATACATCCTTAATTCTGTACAATTTTCGTTTGATTGAAAACCAACTCTCCACCCCTTCCCCGATCTTTCGATGCAGAAAACTCTCGACCGACATGGAAGCGACGAGAACCGCGCTGGAGAGCGAGCACAAGTTGCAGCTATTGCAGATGCAGGCAATCAATGCATTGTGGAAAAAAGTCGTCAGTCTGCAGCCGGGATGCGGCAATAATCGCGATAAAAATGATACGGAGGCTAATGCGGGTCAGGCGAATACCGACGTTGTCACGAATCTCGCGACAACGTGCAATCTTCTTCACGCTCAGGTGCAGCAGCTTCAGGATTCGATGTCGGAGATAAAACGTTGCATGTCGAGCATGCAGCCGAGATCACAGACGCAGATTGATCACGGTGTCTCGACACAGACGGAAATATCGGCGGTACATACGCCAGCGGGTGAGGAAAATACATTTCCATATGGAAGACCGGCTGCGGCTGCGGCGCATCGTCCCCAATCATTGTCGATTCATCGGACGATACACGAGGTCAGCGAGGACAATCGTTTTTCAGCGAATCTCGCTGGTTGCGCTATGAAAAAAGTCTCACAATCCACCGATACGACCGACGACGAGATCAATACCGATATATTGAATTCAAATGAGAATCCGGAATTCTTGAATTCCGGGGAAAATCCGGATATGTTCAAGAGTTGCGAGGAAATTGTCGAGATCGAGGTCAAGGATGCCGATTATGAGATCGGGACGGTCGACGATGACGAGGGGCCAGCGGAGGCCAGCGGGGTTGAGGAAATTTGCGAGGAAATGCTTTGCAAAGAATTGCACAGTCTCATCGAGACGGAGAGCAACAACGGTCAATGTAGCAATACCGAGAGCGAGAAAGACGCTGATTCGGAGGAAAATCCGACGAACCAGCTCGATCTTGAGTAAGAGAGAGCAAAAAATATACATATATATATATATAAATATATTATATATTATATATATATATATAAATAATATATATATATTATAATATATAATATATATATAATATATATAATATAAATATATATATATATATATATATATATATATATAAAATTGAATAACGATTCTTACGGGGAAACACGAACAATAATTTCTCTCGTGTGTCGTGAAAAATTCGCAATTTTTTATTATTATTATTTTTTTCATTACTTTTTGTTTCTCATTCGCGATTATTTACTCATCAATCATCAAGCTTCAACCAAAGAACATTATTCATTGTACATAGTGTAACGCTGAATGAAAAAAAAAGGGAAAAAAAAACGAGCGCTCTCGTGAAAAGTTCAAATCCGCAAAATACGGGCAATTTTTCTCCTACGGTTAAATTGTGCGGTAAAATTCGACACTTGAGCGTTGCTCAATTTATATAATAACGAAGCAAACTAATGTAACGCAAAATAGTAAATGTTTAAACGATTTTTTTTTTTTCATCGTCACTATATCGCTAAAGGCATCCACGCGCGTTTTGTGTCGATGTTAAATTTTATTACAATGGAGAAAAAAAACAACAATGTAATCGTTTTTTTTTTTGTTTTTTTTTTTGCGAAAAAAGAAACAAAGGAAAAATGCAACAATCATGAGGATAGACTCGCTGTGTTTTTCTTGCGAAACTGAAATGTCGAGCGAGAAACTATACGAGATTGAGAGGATCTTACTGAACGTACAGTAATGTCGAAAAAGTAGTAAATTTTTTTTTAAATTCTCTTTCTGCAGCTTTTATTTTAACGAGCTACGGTTACTTATTCGTCGTTCGGTCTAGCACACGCACGCTCAAGCCAACGAGCTGAAAATTCAAACTTTAGCCTTTTTTTTTTCAATTCAAACATTTTCTTTTGTCGCAAGTTTGAGATTTTTGAAAAAAAAAAAAAAATCCACCAAATTCATCAGCATTCAGGTTGGATTTCGTCGAAAAAAAAAAGCAGAAAAAGATAAACGATTATAAAATTATTTAAAAATCCACAATTTTTGTGAGATTTCAATTTTATACAGGCCATTCTGTATGATGGAAGAATTTTTATAATTCCAGTTTAAAAAAATATCAAAATGTTCCGTACCGTTTTTAAACAGTGAAAAAAAAGTCTTTTTAAAAATAGAATGAGTCGTGGAGAAAAAAAAACCCGACCATCTTTGCGGTATTTTTTTTTTTTTTTTTAATGAAAAGATTGAATTAAAAATTCATCTCTTCGGCTCTTGGCGATAAACTGGGCAATTTTAATGTAAATTGCTAGTCATTAATTTTTTTTTTTCCCCCCATATACACTGTCCATTTGTCAGAGCAAAAAAAAAAACGATAATCAACACTGGTCGTTAATGAAGAGTTGTAAAAAGCGTTTTTCAGTCAACTTTTTGGAAATTATTGTACGATTGGTAAATTCTTTAAAAAAAACAAAATCAACTCGATATACGTGATAAGAAAATTTTCCGACGAATCGTGCTCATCGCTGGTCGCAGTGTCAATTCTTCCAATCCATTTGAATCTCGAGTGTCTTTGATACGAGACTAAAATAACGAAGCTAAGCTAATTCGCAATTAAAACAAAAATCTAATGAATTATGGCAAAGGAAAGAGAGAGAGAGAGAGAGAGAAAGAACGATAAAAAAAAATATAGTCTAGTCACAGTGGCTTGTATATTTAGGTATAGCGCGAGGCTACTACCTATTATTGCTAGGATTGTTATGTAGGTAAAATAACTTGTTGGCTTTAGAGAGATCGATTTCGAATGACTCGAACCCCTCCCGTGACAACCTTCGAATTAATTTATTTATGCTTGGTATATTTAATGGATTTTCGTTGAATTCGTACGTGATCCCTTAGAGTAGCGGATAAGCTTGTCGTTTTTTAATGCCAAAGAAAGAAAAAAAAAGAAAAAAAATGAAAAACAAATTTACGCTGAGCGTGAAACGAAAACGTGTGATGTTTGTATTATCGAGGCTTCTTGTTTGTGGTGCTACGAAGCTTTTGTGGCCAATCAAGCACCGTTGCAAGATTTTAAACGTTAGGATAATGTTTTTTTTTTTTTTTTTTCCCCAACTGTATTCCAAAGTGAGATTACTCATACATTCCTTATTTTTCGCATTCCTCCGAAGTATTGACCTGGTGATTATTGAAATACAAGGATATTTGTCACCCAAGAATTTGAATTTGTTCACTCGTGTTTTATTTTATCTCATTATTGTGTATAAAAAAAAAAATAAAAAAAAAAAAGAGCTGCCGTATCTTCGTCACGAAGATTGAATTTTTTCCACGAGAAGAGGAAACAAAAAGATGGTGCGTCAAGAATAGATGCGAATAGTTAAGTTTTCACGCTATTCGGGCAGTCGCAATACTTTGAATTTTCAATCACCGTATTATAATATTATTATTTTTTTTTTCCCGTTAGGACACGGAGACAAAATTCTCACAGTTAGAAAGAAAATCTTACCAATTTCCAATAAATATATATTGTATATATATATATATATATATATATATATAACATTTATACAGTAAGATAAAATTTTTGACATGATCCGCGGATTCAATAAGATAATCATGGCTCGTATGTAAAAAAAAAATACAAGAATCCGTCCATTGATTTCGAGATACATACATATTTATATATGTATTTATTCATACATATGTATTTACATACAACTATATGTACATACATATTTATGTATGTATAGTTACATATTTATATACGTATGTATATCATTATATATATATATAAATTTTCTCATATTTTGTTAGTAAAACACTGAAAATTCGCCCAATAATTTAATTCAATTTTAATTATTGAGTAAAAATAAATTAGGCCCAGGTTTAAAATTCTGAAAATTTTTCCATAGAATTAAAGAATAAAAAAAAAAGTATTTAGATCGCAGTTAGAAAGTGGGCCGACAATAATTTATATTTTTTTTATAATTAAAGAAAAAAATATATTTTCTAAATTTTGAAAAATTAAAAATTTCAATGATAGTTTATTGTAGGAAAAAAATAAAATAAAAATAAAATGTATCCGGGTAAAAATTTTATTCTTTTTTTTTCCAACAATAAACTATCATTGACATTTTTAATTTTTCAAAATTTGGAAAATAATTTTTTTTCTTCAATTAAAAAAAAAAACAAAAAATAGAAATTATTTTCGGCCCACTCTCCAGCTGCGATGAAAATACTTTTTTTTATTCCTAAATTCTGTGAAAAAATTTTCAAAATTTTAAAACTGGGCCTAATTTATTTTTGCTCAAATGGGGAAAAAAAAAAAATTATTTTATGCAGTAAAACAAGTGATAAAAATCCGATGAAACCTTTTTTTAACCAAAATATGAAAAAAAAAAAAAAAAAATTCAACTGAATCCGACAAGGTTGGGCCGATGACCACGTGAGTTGACTCGGAATGCCCCATATATAACTCGTATCGATCGCAGAGACGTATTATATTCGTCGATTAAAAACTCACGCTCTAGGATTATCTTCACTGAAACATCTTTTTGCAGAGAGTCCTCTCATATATGAGATACGACTGCATGATTCCTTTAACTTTCTCAATCTCTCGAAGGATATCCGTGTTCTTGGGACAAGCGGAATGCGCACATTTGAGATCTGCTATACCGCGCTCGTATTCGTTCAAGCCCATGTAAGCCTGGCCCCGACGAAACAGAGCTTTGCCGTTTCCCTCGTTCATCGTGAGAACCTTTCGTCGCATGGAATTGAATTAATTTTAATTTAAAAATCAATAAAAATCCATTGTCTTCGGGGGGGGGGGGGGGGGGGGTAATCTTGAAAATCAGATATTCAAGATGGCAGGAGAGAAAAAAAAAAGCAAACTCATGGAACAAACCTGATTGCACAGCTTCAGGGCTTCTCTGTATCTCTTTCGCTTCAATTGAACAGCGGCGAAATTCAACAGCGCGACTATCTTGAGCTCCCTCGACGTCTCCTCCGATTCGTTCGACGAATCCTCGATCTTGCTCATCCAATCGTGATATCTCAGGGCTTTTTTGTACTTTCTACCCGCATTGACAAAATCCTTTCTCGCGTAATAATGATTACCCGAATCCTTGATCTTCTTTATCACGTCGACGGCGTATTTTAGCTGCGATACGATTTATTCATATCAGGTCTGGGCAAATTATCAAATAGTACTTCAAGTACAAAGTACTTCGAGTAATCGAAGTATTTTCGTATATTTCAAGTACCAAGTACCGAAAATACTTGAAGTACCGAGTACTTTAAGTAATAAATATTTGAAGTACTCGATGTACCGAGTACTTTAAGCAATGAATATTTGAAGTACTCTATGTACCAAGTACTTTAAGTACTAAATATTTCAAGTACTCGAGGCACCGAGTACTTGAAATACGTCAAGTATCAAATACTTTTCAAGTTTTCACGCATACATCTCGCAAGTTCTGGCATTTATATTTGATATCTTACGTACTCTTTGGACTCATTTGATTTTGAATCGAGTACATTTTGTATCAAAACATATTTTCACATTGTGCAATTCATCCGGGTTAAGCAGATTGGAACAGAAATATTTCAACGAAGAATTATAAATAACTATAAAAAAAAAAAAATAGCATTGACGTGTCTAATCAAGATTTATTTAGCTTCGGGTTTGAAAAAAGAAAAAAATAAAGAATGTAATACACGCGGATTGTTGAAAACGGAGCCATGCGTCGACACAATGACACCGCAACTATCGTAGCTTGAGCCTATGAACGGTAATTTATTACAATCTTAAGCGAAAGATGGAGCAGAACATTCCTCAATTTTATATTCAAAGCCCGTTACAGATGCAATAATTGGCAAGACGTACTCAAAAGTACTTCGTACTTGGTACATGCAAAAGTACTTCATGGTTGTTACGCATTATTGACTCAGAAATTCCCTGACTTTTCCAGATTTTCCACACAGGTTTTGCAAATATTCCGGGGAAATTAGAGCCAAATAAAAAAATATTAAATATTAAAATAATAAAAAAAAAAACTGAAATACAAAAAATAATTCAAGCGCTGTAAAGTAAAAAATAAATACATAAAAAGCAAATACCGAACCTGTTCTACGATATAAACGGAAATTTTTATGCCGGTGCCAATAAATGAAAAATAAATATTAACACTTATCTGCAATAATAATTGTGTAGTCGCGTATCGAAAAATCGAATGCAGAATAGCTTTAGAGCTTTGGAGCAAATTATTTTTTAGTTATCGAAATTTTCATTTTTCGGCACTGACGTAACTTTCGTTGCATATAATAAAGAATAATATAAATATTAAAAATATACAAAAATATTTATTTTTATACTTTTCAGTTTTTTTTTTTCAAGTTGGTTTCATTTTTCGTAATTCTGGCAAAAATTAAATTCTGGCAAAAATTCCAGAGAATTTTCTAAATTCCCTGAATTTTCCCTGATTATTCCCGGTTTTCCCTGTTTTTTGAAATTTTAATTGCAAATACTTTGAGTACACGGCGTATACTTGAAAATTTAAGTACAAAAACTTTGAGTACATGTCGAGTACTTGGAAGTTTAAGTACAGTACTTGAAATATTTTCAAAGTACTTTGTACTTCGAGTACCGCCCAGTTCTGATTCATACGAAGCTACAATTTCATTTCACGCGTTCTATCTCATGATTATAGCAAAATTACTCACGTCCGTGTCTTTAGCATCTATCGCGTAATCCCAATCTTCCGGCCAAGGAGGAAATATATCCGCCGTATCGTCGCTCTCCTCGAGACCCCAATTTTCTCCCTCTCTCAATTCGCCGCAGTTCGTTATGCGAACTTTCTGGGGAGCACGGAAGAAGCAACGGAAACGAAAAAAAATTTCAATTAATTCTCATGAATTTCATGGCGAAATTTTGAAGCAGGATTTTTTCTCCTGCGTTTTTTTTTGTTTTTTTTTTTTTTTTTTACCTCGACGGGCGAATCGTTGACCGTGGGTACTCCGTTGAGCTCTCGAACGATGCCCATTCCTTTGATGACTCTGCCAAATGCGACGTGAGTATTGTCCAGATGTTCGCTTGGTACGGCGGTAATTATGAACTGCGAACTGTTCGTATTGGGCTGTCCCTCGTTGACCATACTGAGGAGACCCGGCTCGTTGTGCTTCACCTCGAAACTCTCGTCCTCGAAGCGCTGTCCGTAAATACTCTCGCCCGACGTACCGTTGAAATTGATTATGTCGCCGCCTTGGATCATAAATTGCGGCACGACTGGAGGAAAAAATTTTGAACAGTGCATAAAAGTTGAAAAAAAAAAGTTTCTAAATCATGGACTAGGACAGGCGGACGAATAATTCATACTTTTGTGAAAAATTGTTCCTTTGTAGTGAAGATTTTTGCCATTTCGACCGATTCCCTTCTCGCCGGTGCACAGAGCACGAAAATTTTCAGCAGTACGCGGTACCTTGTCCTTGAAGAGTTCAATCACGATTCTTCCCACTGTTTTGTTTGTTTTTTTTTTTTTTTTTTCCCACCCCCAATTCGTTGAAAACAAAAGTGTAAAAATAGAGAATTTGTGTTTAGAACGCGACTCGTCGAGATCTACTTACCTTTCTCATCGTTGATCGCGATGTCGAGAAAAACAATGGGATTCTTCTCCAAGCCATTATTGCTCTGATCTTCCAAGGGTCGCTTCATCGTTGTTTTCAATTGTACGTTATCTTTTTTTTTATTATCAGATCGTATGTTATGTTGTTAAAAGTCAGAACACAGCCTGTGTACACGCGCGAACAGCAACAGTAAATTATTGTCAGACGTCAGGCTTGCGGTCGAATTTAGCGCCATCTGATCGCGGGGCTTTCGTGCAAAAAAGGTTAGACAGCGCTATATATATATATATATATATATATTGGTTGCAAAACTCGACTGGGTACATTTTTTTTTTAATTTATCAATTATTGGATACTTATAAACATTGTTGTACGAGTTTTTCTCGATATTTCTGACAATGAGAAAAAAAAAAATTGACAATAAATATTATATAGACGATGATATAAAAATTAACAGGTTCCACCGAGATTTGAACTCGGATCGCTGGATTCAGAGTCCAGAGTGCTAACCGTTACACCATGGAACCAGTCGTACTGATATAAACATTTGTTTTAATTAATATAAAAATTGTGCCGAAATTTGTTGAATGGCGTGATGCTATGAAAATATTGGTATTATAATTGATTTTTTTAATATTCAAAAATACTAAAAATAATAATAAATGACAACAATAAAATTTAATTTAGGATTTCTTGAAATTCAAATTTATATTCAGCAATATTTTTGTGTTGACGAAATTTCAAAGTGCATTTTGCCGATCATAAAGGTTAATATTTTTTAAATTTTTTATATGATTAAAAATCACATTTTCGTTCCGATTTAGTCATATCCTGATCGATCGTCCAGTCTATAAAACCGCATATCTGTGTATATAACCTCAAATTTTCATACATCACGAAAACAGTGTCAAAGTAATTATATTTCTACAAACATATATGTATGCAATGAAAATATCTATGAACAACTGTAACTTGTAATTTTCCGCTTATTTATTGCATATAGTGATAACTTTTGTTCTGCAATAAAAAAACGACATATCGCGGGACAAGTTTTTTCAGAACAAAAAGTAACAAAATATATGTATATATTTTTTTATTTCATAACTGATCCGCAGGTGGCACTGATGAGATTTTTCATACATTTTGTAGCCATAACCCTACAATAAAAAAGATTCCCCCACATTCAATATCAATTTATCCAATATCTCTCGATGTAATCCGTTTTCGCGATTTTATCAAAAATAAACAATGCGGAGATCAGCTGTGTGTTGGGTGGCAAAACGATTGTTCGCGGGAAACGACAATCGCACGTCGCGTGTGGCCTGTGTGTGTGTGTGCGTGTTTTGTCTGAAATTTCCGTTGATAACCGCCAGGGTGAGTTGGTGCGGTATGAAAATTCTCTCGCTCATCGGCCAGGGCAAAGTATGAACGGCGCGAGGGGTATAAGGGGGGAGATCGACCGGTCTTGAAAACGGTCTGGCATCGTACTGGCAGATCCCACCTATAGTACCACCAATACACAAGGGCCGAGGACTAGTTATCGTCGCGACCATTGGTCCTCAATTTGCCGACCAATCATCGGGAAAGTGCCCACGAAAATATCCAATGTAAGTCCGCACAAATTATCGAACCCCTCAAACGGTTTTAAGCACCAACGACCTCGGTCAAATACAACCTGCTCATCTTCATTCATCGTTTATATCAGCATTTTTTGCACAAAAAACCCAATCGTGAAAACTACAGATATTTTTTTTTTTTCGCGCAACGACGCAATCCCCAACGCGTTTAACCGTGTGAACTCTCAACGGCCATGTTTGTGAGAGCGCTTTGCCGAGAGAGTATTTCGGAAGCGTCTCCGTCTATCTGTAGCGTCGTTTTTCAATCGTGCCGCGTCTCATCATCGTCCAAACCATTATCGTGCATATTATTATCACTTTTGCTCGTGCCTTATTGTGATAGTTTTTGTTTTTGTTTTGTTTTGTTTTTTTCCGCCAAAGCCATTATCACTATGATGACGAATTCTTCGTGTTTTATGCGATCCCGCGTGGAATGTTATAAACCGTTTGTAAAAGGCTCGATGAGGGCTGAAAATGAAAAAAAGAAAAATAAAATAAAAAACTTTTCGTCGTTTCGCTTATTGTTGCTCGATGCAAACTTCGAAAATTTCGAAGTTTTCGCATTACCGATGTCCCTTTTTCGGAGGAGCCGAAGAGTCAAAGCTCGGAGTAAGCCGAATATCCGGTTTATCGGAATTTTCATTTTTCATTTAACGAAGACGCGTCTCGTCAATTTGAAAAAATTGTTTTTCTGTCTTTTTTTTTTTTTTTTTGTAAATTTGTGACCAGTTATTTCATAAGCGCAACATGTAATATTCGCTTATTCTTTGCTCGATGAAAATTTTTTGCTAAGGAGGTTCGGGTTTGTTGAAGAGCAGGGAAAATATTACTGCGCGGCTTGCCTGGCGGGCAGCTTGCGAGAGAGAGCTCCGCGTTATGAGATCCCAGGCGTACGAGCGCGCGAGCCTCTTTCTTAAAAACTTAGATATTTTTTCATTGATTTCGTATATTTCTATCCGACGTTAACAATTGAAAATTGGATTGAGTACTGACGTTGCGCAAAGATCTTGCGCATCAGAGCTCGATCTTTCCCAATGTTTTTCTCAAAAATCGCGTAGGAAAAAATTAAAAAAAAAAAAAATTGACGAGACGCATTAATAAGCAGAATGCAAATTATACAAATTTTAACCTAACGGTATAAATGTTGGCCAAAAGTACTGAATCTCCCTAAAAGCATGCAAGGAGCGCAAATGTACTTTTTGTTTCGACTATCGTTACTTCCACATTCCTTGAATCTAATTTTCGTGATTACTTTTCTAATCCGATCCGCTGTAAAAATAATTACAGCGGTAACATTACGATCTTGAAGCATCCGGTTACGAATGCTTTGGGTCGCGCGTGAAATAATACGTGAATTATGAATAAATGAAAATTTTATTTTACCTATTTCAGCCTTTTTGTAGACTTAAATTTTTTTCAGAGCAATGGCATCCGTGCGCATAAAAAAAAAAAAAAAAAAAGAACTTTGTTCAAAGCAATTACGTACATATTAGCGTATTATAGGAAAATTATAGAAAAAAAAGTAAAGTAAGGATGCCTTTCTCAAATTGAGGAGAAATTTATCATCTTCGAGTCGCGACGAAACTTTGATCGTAAGAAGCGAGGGAAAAAGTAGATCGCGAGGAAGTTATGAGTTTTTGGAGTATTTTCCGATTTATATGGCATGAATTTGCGGTCAAATTGGACTAAAGTTGAGAAAATTTACCTGAAAGATCATCAACAATTTTGTACATTCCGACTATGTTGACTGTACAATTGTACAATAAATTTTTTTTAGCAAATGATGTAATAATATGAGATAATTTCCAAAATCAAACTACCCGCCATACGACAGTAAAATTCCTTATTTTTATGAGGGAAAAAAAAACCAACATTTCCTTCGTTTGATTTTTCTCAACTATAACAATTACGTGCGCGTATTATAGGAAAATTATCGTAAAAAAGTAAAGTAAGGATGCATTTCTCAAATTGAGGAGAAATTTATCATCTTCGAGTCGCGACGAAACTTTGATCGTAAGTGGCGAGAGAAAAAGTAGATCGCGAGAAAGTTATGAGTCTTTGGAGTATTTTCCGATTTATATGGCATGGATTTGCGGTCAAATTGGACTAAAGTTGAGAAAATTTACCTGAAAGATCATCAACAATTTTGTACATTCCGACTATGTTGACTGTACAATTGTACAATAAATTTTTTGTAACAAATGGTATAATAATATGAGATAATTTCCAAAATGAAACTACCCGCCATACGACAGTAAAATTCCTTATTTTTATGAAGGAAAAAAAAAACGAATATTTCGTTCGTCTGATTTTTCTGAACTATAATCGACAAAAGATTTGTGAGACAGTCGAGAAAAATCCAAGTCATCGCTGTTTTCCCTTCGAGCAAATTTCCACGAACCGAGCGAAAAATTTCCCGATTTATCATTGCGGATATTGCAGCTGAGAGAGCTCGAGAATGGATCAACTGAGCGAGGGCCAGGCTGTGATGGTAGGCGGTGCGGGTGGAACGGTACAGGTGGTTCAGATGGGCCAGGGAGGTCAGACGATGATGTTGCCGCAGGCCATTCAAGTGACCGGCCCCAATGGCCAGATTCAAGTAGTTCCGGTCTCCAGTCTCGCCGGCGCGGGACAGCAAATCGTCATACAGCAACCCCAGACTCCTCAGATCATTCAAACGCCCGACGGTCAGACATACATATATCAACCCGTTCAACTGGAGGGTCAAGTTCAGCAGGCTCAACCGACCGGTAATAATTGTAATGAAAGAATTTTCCTCTCCGTGATAAAAGATACGAAAAATCGATTGCGAATCGCCTCCGATTCGTGGAAATTAATTTTTTTTTCGTAAAAACGTAAAAAAAGGAAAAAAAAAAAAAGATAACACGCTTTTTCGATATTTTCAGTTATAAACATCAATGGGAACCTTATGCAAATAGCGGGCACGACTCAGGGTACAACGGCGACGACCGCAGCTCCTGTACAACCAATGTCGAGTCCAAACACGGCGGCTTCGCAGGCAGGAAATATTGTCATGGTAATTAAAAAATCTCTTTACGCTCGCACAAGCCGGATAATTACGATATATATTTTTATTTCGTTGAAGAACGAGAAAAGAGAATGAAAAATAAGGACGGGAGTCAGGATCATGGGGGAAAGAAATCATCGAAATATCTAATTATCGATGATAACGTTGCCGGATCTATCGGTCACGTGATATTTGAACATCGAACTTGCGGAAATAAGAAATTTAGATCCGAACGAAGGAAAAAAAGTCACGTCGATGCTTCGATTCTCGTTATTTACCGGAATTTGGGATATTAAACATTTTTTTTTTTTTTTTTTTTTTTTTTGGAAAAATAGATCGTGCACGCGATCTAAAATTTAAAGATATTGTCGAATATTGTCGCAAGCGGTATTTCAAAATTTCCTGCATCCAAAACTTCAAGGGATTATAGGATTTATAGGACATTTTATTCGATTCGATTGATTCGAGTTTTAGGAGAAAAAAAATTCATCAATTCGTACTTGAAAAAAAAGAAGAGAATAATTGATACAATTTCGGAGATGATTGGCTGCAATTTAAAACGCATAACTAAATAAAAATCGAGAATCCTCATATATTTTATTCCTCATATATTTATTTATTTATATATATTTATTTATTTATATATATTTATTTATTTATATATATTTATTTATATATATTTATTTATATATATTTATTTATTTATTTATATATATTTATTTATTGATATTTATTTATTTATTTATATATATTTATTTATTTTATTCCTCATATATTTATCCTCGTATATTTTTTTTTCTAAGCCTACTCAGCATACTTTTTCGATTTCAATTTGACGTTCGAATAAAATATCACATGCACGTACGTTGGTAGTGAAGTAAAAACCCAAAAAAAAAAAACAAAAGAAATGCCTTGGTAGCGAAGTAAAAAAAGAAAAGAAATGAAATGCGAAAGATCTAGCGTAACATGATCAAAAATCTTCTTTTTTTTTTTTTTTTTTAATTCCAAACTCGAGTTTCGTGATTTCTCGTTCGTTAGCATTATTTATATTACACTTTATATTTGATCCGTGCGAGTTTCGTAATTGCATTGTTCTCCGTCGTTTCGCACAGATGGTACCCGGTAACAGCGGACAAGCGCAATTTCAAAGAGTCGCACTGCCCAACGCCGAATTCCTCGAGGAGGAGCCCCTTTACGTAAACGCAAAGCAGTACAGGCGTATACTGAAGAGGCGTCAGGCTCGAGCGAAGCTCGAAGCCGAAGGAAAAATTCCCAAGGAACGTCCGGTGAGTTTACCGGGGGGGGACAATATTTTTTTATCGTATCGAGAGGGTCGCGGACGATGATATTTGGAATGTGCCTGAAATATTTTTTTTTTCTTGCCGATTTTTGTGCATAAAACACATCCCTGGGAGAATTTTTTTTTGTATCTTCATTTTCATTCAGTCAGAACGGCACATCAATGTTTCTCATGAAATGACATTCAGGGCCAATTTTTCGAGCAGAAGGAATGAGAATTCGCAAAAAAACTGCTAGTTTCATATACTTTCGAAAAAAAAAAAAAAAAAAAAAAAAAAAAATACGACAATAGCACAGAATCACGTGGGAAGGAAATATAATGACTATATTTTCGCCTACTGAAAATAGGCCATTTTTTATTTAAAAAACTCAAATTTTGAGTTTTTGAAATAAATAAATAAGTTTTGCCATTTTTTTATTTCAAAAACTCAAAATTTGAGTTTTTGAAATAAAAAATGGCCTATTTTCAGTAGGCAAAAATATATTCGTTATATTTCCTTCCCACGTGATTCTGCGTTGACGTATTTTTTTTTTTTTTTTTTTTTTTCGAAAGTAGGTGGAAAAACTTGCGGTTTTTGTTCTTTGAGTTTTTTTTTTTTTACGAATTCTCATTCCTTTTGCTCGAAAATTTGCCTCGAATGTCATTTTATGAGAAACTTTGATGGGTTGTCCCGACTGAATGAAGATAAAGATCGCGAAATCCTCCTAGAGATGTGTTCAATACATAAAAATTCGGAAGAAAAAAAATATTTTACACAAATTTCAAATACCATCGTCTATTACCTCTTGTTTTTTTTTTTTTTTTTTGTGAAATCCCTCATATACTTGTAATCCAGAAAATCATGAATTCACAAATATACATATATATATATATATATATATATATTTTTTTTTGCATTTTTACACAGAAATATCTTCACGAGTCGAGACATAGACACGCGATGAATCGAATTCGTGGCGAAGGTGGACGTTTTCATTCTGGCCAAGTTAAAAAGCGAAAGTAAGTGGCAAAAGCGAGGAAAGAAAAAAAAAAAAAAATCAATATTATTTTAATGAATCAGCATTGATAAGGAAAAAATTTAATTTCACAAAAAAATCTCGAATGAACAATTTCAACCAAAAAGCTTCCTAAAAGTGACCAATAATTATCCGCTCGCCCCGTGCGCCAAATTTTAAGCTTTCGGCAGCCTCATCGATGCGCGCTCATCTGCTCCCCCCCCCCCCCTTAATTCTATTTTTTTTTTATTTCACAAAAATTTCCAATATTTCGTCAAATCTATCCCCCAAATGCAATTCCATCTCAAATACAAAGTTTCCTCTCCGAGAGAGCGGATGCGACGAAGCGAAAACGTTCCGAATAGTCGGAAAAAGAATTTGGCAAAATGAAAAAAAAAAAAAAAATAAAATAAAATTAAAAAAACTAGAACTCGTTTGCTCGTTGCAGCCGATCGTCAAACGCGAATTTGATAGCGCAGCACATATCGTCCGGTGGTAATACGATTCGTACGATATCGCTGCCGGCGTCTGCGAGTGTACAACATCACAATACCGATAACATGACTTCTACCATAATAATCGAAGTGAGTCGTGGAAAAAACAAAACAAAAAAAAAAACAAAAAAACAAAAAAAGTGTGGCTCGAATCTTGCGGATTATTGTATTTTGGCGTTACGTTTTCAGGGAGCCGGTGCATCGTTACCTGAAATGATAACCGACGCAACGATCGTGTCGGATGGACGTTGAAAATCTCGGTCATGCGAGATAAGTGAAAAATTTTGCAACTTTACGCGTGAAATATAAAAAAAAAAAAAAAAACGTATATATATATATATATATATATATATATATATATGAATATATATATATACATACAAGGATTATTAAGTACGAGTGACCGAGAAAATAGCGTGTATCACGTGATCGTCCACTCGTCGATCCTTTCCGCACGACACGAAGAAGAATTTTTTTTTTTTTTTTTTTTTCACGTTTAACAATATTTTTAGTGTAAATACTTACAACTATCATGATTATTCATGAAGCGACATGGGCGCTCGATACTCGTCGCTCTCCTTCCATTTTTTTTTTTTTTCATCAATTCCACGAGGACGCCAAGCCTCAAATGGATCAACGATAAGTACGCAAGTTTTCGACGGAATAGCTTTTTTTTTTTTCCCCCCGTTTGCACTCGGTTTAGATTCTTCCGTTTTTTTTACAAGTGGCCTTATCATATTTCCTTCTTTTTTTTTTTTCCGTACAATACTTTTCTTCTTGTCTTCTTTCGATGCTCCGGTACAAGCTGAGAATCAAATATTCCGTTGTAAAGAGCCGAGACCCTGTTAGTACAATTAATTTATCACAATTTTCATCGGGTCTTAGGAATACCAATGCCAATCGAAGGTGGGGGGGGGGGGGGGGCTTGATTTATAAATATATATATATATATATATATATATACATAGTTTGTTCCTCGTCAACGATAAAACAAAAATAATTGATTAATTTAAAAAAAGTGATGAAAAAATATCGTTGCGAGTATGAAAACGTGAGAGATGTCCGTTTACGATAATTTTGTAAATACAAACGAAAAAGACTATGAGAATATTGGGAATGTGTCTAAAGAGATTGTAACGTTTGAGAGAGAGAGAGAGAGAGAGAGAGAGAAAAAAAGATTTAAAAAAAAAAACAAAAAATTACGTCGGTACAAAAATAGCAAAGTTTGATATAATTTTTCGGTTTGTTTTTTCTTCTCGTATCTGTTTTTGTATTTTTTTTTTTTTTCACACGACGATTCATTGAAAAATGTGAGAATATATGTCGAAAATTTTCTTCATTTTGCAATTTGCTTTGCTTTCTTCTCGTTTTCTTTTCTTTTTTTTTTTTTTTTTTTTCGTTTTTCGTAATTCTAGAAGACATTTGAGATGAAGTGAGTTTCTCGTGACTTTGAGAAATTGAAGCATTCCGAGCTGGAATCTTCGAGCGGCGAGGAGGATGGATCCAGCGGAATGGGAACGCCGTGCAATTGTTCTTTCAGGATTCGTTCGCCGGTCGTACCGATAACGTCGATGTACTCGGTTTTGCCGGTCCTGCGACGGTAAATCAACGTCGTCGTCGTCGAAGAACCGTGAGAAAAGATGAAACATAGTCTCAATTAGGAGTATGAATGAAAATTTTTTTTTTTTAAATCATCGAAGCGCATAATGTGGAGTAAGTAAAAATAATGAGGACGTATTTGTTTATTTTTCGTTAAAAATGACAGATGTAGCTTTTATAGGCAATTTAATTTCACGGATTTTGATATATATACAGATATAGCGTAACATGTGTGACGTCATAATTTATTTTTCAATTTTTTATGCTAACGGTAATTTTGATTCAAATAAAAAAAAAAAATAAAAAATACGTACTAAATATTTTTTCCTAAACTATCAGATTTTGAGATAAAAAAATTTCATTCATACTCCCAATTGCGCGTTAAGGGAAATGGGGGGAATTATCAGATTGTACCGTGGAACAAAAAAAAAATTTTTAATGCGAAAATATATAATTTTTTTGCACGTAAAATGTATGTATACATCAGGCCGGTTCTTTTTTCAACTTTTTTTTTTCCTTTTTACGTACCCTTCGGAAAAGTGAGCTTTTAGCCACTGACGAAGCCTCGTGAAACCGGAACTCTTTAGCAAAATTCTGAAAGGTGACTCATCCGGTTTGAATTTTTCAAACACTCTAATCGAAATATCTCGAAAACTATACAAGCTAGGAAGCTGTTTTTGGTTTCATTTTGTAGATAATCGAATTTTCTTTAAAAAAAAAAGTTCGTGATTATTGTACCCCCAAATGTTCATCTTGTACTCGTTGAGTTATAATTGAATAGATAAATGAAGATTCTTGTTACCTTGTAAATTTTGATTTCACTCGTGTTCCAAGCTGATAAAAATTATGTCACGCAAACGATTCAATGGAAAATTAAATTATCCGCTCATTTTCTCTCTATCTTTTATCGCTCACTGTACAGTTAAAAATGAAAAATGTTAAAAATTGATAAATTCTTCGATAGGAGAATTTTTCCATTTTAGCCCACAGAAACTTTTCCACTCTATTTTGAAACGCAGTGAAACACAGTCGAAGTAGTCTATCGGAGAATAATCCTTTTCTAACTCAATAATGAAACTTTACCACCGGCGCAACTGTTTAATGTATTGCTGGTAAATTAAAATTGGAATTTTCGCACTCTACGGCCGAGCCGCGTGATCGATAATTTTTTTCACTAATTCTCCCTGTACCCAGAGAGGAGTCTCGCGTTGGGGTCCAATAGTACAATGCTCTATTAACCAAAAAATGAGGAACAAAAGTAGTTCGTCATGCAAGTCGTTTGCAATCATCGCAAAGAATTTTCGAATTGTATAATAAAACGAATTTCTATGAATAAACTGTTGGAGCAATTTGAAATGATAACTTCGTTTTTTCAATTTTTATTTAAAACTATATATTGTAAGCAGTAGAAGATACAGAGATAATCGTAACGCGTATCGTGTGAATAATTGAATTTTCTATGAAATAGCTTGCGTGATATTATTTGTATCAGTTTGAAACACGGGTGAGATAAAAATTTACAAGGTAACAAGCATCTTCATTCATTTATTCAATGAACTAAACTTTAAACGTTCCCATCGAATACAAGATGAACATTTGGGTGTACAGTAGCCACGACATTTTTTAAAGAAAATTTGATTATCCGCAAAATGAAACAAAAAACAGCTTCCCAACTTGTACAGTTTTCGAGATATTTTGGTTAGAGTGTCTGAAAAATTCCAACCGGATGAGTCACCTTTTAGAATTTTACTACCGATTTCCGGTTTCACGAGGCTTCGTTTGAGGCTAAAAACTAAATTTTCGAAGGATACGTAAGAACAAAAAAACCGGCCCAATATATATGTGTATAATTTATATTTTATGTAAATTTTTTTTACACAAAGTATAAATATTATTTATATCAATGCACGAGTCAACGAATTTTCGATGACACGTGTGAAATATTTAAACCGCGATACCAGTAAAAAAAAAAAACCAATTTTCGCATATAAATTTTTCTCCGTGGCGTACGCAAAACGACCGATAGAACGAAACTCACGTGACACGCAGCATCTCGCGCTCTTTCTCGTTGGGTTCCAAGTTGTTGTTGGGTTTTATAATTTTACGGCCAGCCGAGAACACCTCGGAGTCTGACAAATCACGGGGATCTCTGTAGGATCGTTTGTTGATGGTTTCCGGTATAATCCACTTTTCCGGCAAGCTCATGCATCGTCCGCTGCGTTTCGCATAAAGCGACAGATAATCGTCTGTCCGTAAATTGAAAAAAAAAAGAAAAAACGAGCGAATGAAAAATATGCCCAAGCTCTCACACAGGTCTGAGTGGTAGAGGAGAGACTGGAAAAATTTGACCAATTTGACGAGACGAACATTTGAGTGGCCCTTGAGCTTAAATTAGGAGTATGAATGAAATTTTTTTTTTTCAATCATTGAGGCGCATAATGTAGAGTAAGTAAAAATAATGAGAACGTATTTTTTATTTTTCGTTAAAAATGACAGTTATAGGCAATTCAATTTCACGGATTTATATATATATATTAGGGTGTGCGGAAAAAAAACAATTTTTTTTTTTTTCGGTTGCATCCACCAAAAAAAGTTGAAGTAAGGTAAAAAAAGAAGAATCCTGCAACGTGAGGCCAAAAAAAAATTATTTCGAACGGCGCATTGCATTTGAATATTTTCCATAAGAATAACACAGAAAAATATTGGGATTTCTGAATGTCGTAGTGCAACTCGTCAGAAAAAAATCACACAAAGATGTCATTAACATATTCTCATGGAGAATCGAATTCCCTACAAAAAAATTTCTTACGAAAAATTAGCTCGGAACAACCGTTCAAGTGGAATATAACGCGAATGAATATAGTGGAAATAACGCTGTCTGAAATTGAATTGATAGGAAAAAAAATAATTCAAAAGGCTGTAAAAATCGAATTTTTCGCTTTACGAAAAAACTTTTTGGGGGTTTTTTGTAGAGAATGTTCTGCTCTAACATACTTGCATGAAATTCTTCTCAAAATATTTCTCCTATACAAAAAAAAATCAAGTACAACAAGAAATATAAAAGAAACGACGTTCATCATTGATCGTGTTTAGAAAAGCTTTATTCAATGAATTTGGTTTAATAAGATAGAATAGGTTTTTTTTACATTATAATGCTTAATAATCATCGTTTCTTTTTTTAAGAGTCTGTTTGTTGCAATTAGGGCATTTCTATCGATAATTTTGCACTTTGCCCAATAAATATTGTAGCTGCTCTTCGTTTTTTGTTAATGAACCGTTATATGCTTCTATCAAAGCGACGTTGTTAGAGCAGAACATTCTCTACAAAAAACCCCCGAAAAGTTTTTTCGTAAAGCGAAAAATTCGATTTTTACAGCCTTTTGAATTATTTTTTTTTCCTATCAATTTAGATTCAGACAGTGTTATTTCCACTATATTCATTCGCGTTATATTCCACTTGAACGGTTGTTCCGAGCTAATTTTTCGTAAGAACTTTTTTTGTAGGGAATTCGATTCTCCATGAGAATATGTTAATGACATCTTTGTGTGATTTTTTTCTGACGATTTGCACTACCACATTCAGAAATCCCAATATTTTCCTGTGTTATTCTTATGGAAAATATTCAAATGCAATGCGCCGTTCGAAATAATTTTTTTTTGGCCTCACGTTTTAGGATTCTTCTTTTTTTACCTTGCTTCAACTTTTTTTGGTGGATGCAACCGAAAAAAAAAATTGTTTTTTTTCCGCACACCCTAATATATATGGATATAGCGTAACATGTGTGACGTCATAATGTTATATTTTTCAATTTGTCATATTAACGGCAATTTTGATTCAAATAAAAAAATAAAAAATCCGTACTAAATATTTTTTCCTAAACTACCAGATTTTGAAATAAAAAAATTTAATTCATACTCCCAATTAAGGAAGCTCGAGCGCCCGATGAGCGGGTCATTCATGAAACAAGAGAGAGAGAGCTGAACCGCTCGGGGGGCTATCCGTGGCTAGCGGATAACTTTGACTCATGATATCCGAAAAAATAAAGTCCTCGACCCACAAATTATTGATATATTCGCAATACTCATGATCCAATCAACGCTTCTCTAGCTTTTTGTCAAAATCTTCGTCGTATTCTTATCAGCTTATCTAGATTTGACGAAAATGCAAGAACCGGCTTGAATCTTTTCTTTATTATTGGAAAAAAAAAAAAAAAAAAAATTGGTCAAACCTTCCTCGCTCTTCGCGAAAAATCTTGCAATTCTTACCGAGATCCTTGGAATATTCCACCTGATAAATCGTCTTGAAGGATTTCTTTTGCTTCGCCTCGATCGCAACCTCGTCCGGTGAAACTTCGGGCAAAACTTTTTTCAAATGAGGATACTTCGAACGTATCTAAGATACATACGGATTAAGCACAAAAAACGTTTTTTTTTCCTCGTTCTTTCTGCTTTCTTTTTTTTTTTTGCAAGCACCTTCTTCAAATTATCACGAATATCCTCGGTTCTCTCCTCGTATGGTAGTGATTCGTTTTTTTTCAAGGAATTCAGATATTCGTGAAACGGTCCGTTCAATGGATTCAGCGGAGGATTATAATCCGGCGTTGAGACGCATTTTTGTAGCTTCTTCGATCGTTTTGGATAAAAGTCTTGCTTGTAAATCGTCACGAAATCACGAGTCTCATCGTCGGCCTCCAAAATCATGTCGAGTCGATTCTAATATGCGAGATCGAGGGTGAAAGAAAATAAATAAAATAAAATTTTATTCGCCACAAGGTTAATCGTGACCGTTGATCTCGTGAATTATTGACACGCAAAACAGCAGAAAGCTGAGAATTCATGGGAAAGCTTCAAGCTTTTTTTCGAGTTGTTGGGGAGAGAAAAAAAAAAAAAATTGTGTCGTACATCCCAAAACGTACGATCATTGCGAATATATTTAGATTCGAAACTAAAGAATATTGCAGAGGGGCATTATTTCAAAATTAAAAATATGTATTTTTAAATAATAACACTCACAATTTATTTTATAATCTGGATATTTTTTTACATAGCCTGAAGAGCATTTTCTAGAAATTTCTCGTTTGGGGTTCTCTGCAAGATTTTTTTTTCTCGTCAAGTGACTCGGAGAAATGATTTGAAAAATTTAAGGGTAAAGGGGATCCACTTTAAGGAGTCGCGTTTGCTCGTATTACCTTTCTCGTCGTTTACGTTTTTCAATCAATTTAGCGTTTCTCATCATTACCCGAGCTCCGTCACGTCCATAGGTGTGCTGATACGTCGAGAGAACGGAGTGCAATTGCTTGGGACTCGCGTAGCCAAGAACTGATTAATGTTTTTTTGTTTTTTTTTTTTTTTTGCATAAATAATTACTCTCAAGACCGAGCAAAGGTTTTATGATAAATTTTTCATGAATTTTAGGTCGATTTTTTGGCAATGATCTTTGTGAGGATTTTTTTTTTTAAATTTATAATTGTTTCAACGATTCTTTTCATGATTTTCATAATTATTTCTATGATCACGATGATATTTGGGCGTTGAAAAAAAATTATCACCTCTCTTGGAAGTCGGCGGTGGAGCGAGAACTCTCTCGCTATGGGGATCGAGATACAAATTTTTCAAATAATTCAAAAGTTCGCTATCCTCTTCCATTATTTCGTCGGACTTTTCCAGCAAAATTTTCACCGATGAGCGAGGATTTTTATAATCCACCGTATAGACAGATCTCATACGTTCGTTTATCAATTTCTCAATCAATGATCTGTTCTCCGAATCGCTGAGAGCCGTCCGAGCGGCTAGCCGCGGATCTATCTGTCCCTCGACATCGACTCGTTTGGCGTAGCAATCCGGTGGAACGCGTCTGTTATCGTGTTGCGCGTAAAGGAAGAAGAAAAAAAAAAAAAAAAATGAAAAAGAAATGGGGAAAATTTTCGATGATTCCGATAGGAATGAAAGTACGAATGGATATGAATAAAATGAAAATTATTCACTGAGCGCTCGAGCTTACGCGGATATTTTTTTCAACTTTTTCGTTGTAAATACCGTACGATATTCGGTATTGAATATATTGCAAGAATCACTTGTCATTTTGGTAGCTTATAGACGAAATTTTTTTTTGGGAAAATAAAATTTGATGTGTCAGAGAATGCCAATTTTTTTTTTTTGACAGTATGACACTTTGCTGATAAATGCAGACCAATAAGGCAATAGTCATTTTTTTTTTGTTCGTTTATTGTTATTTTAAAAAAGAATGGATAACACAAGCAGTAATCTTGATCGTTGGATCACGATTCTCCCCAGCGTCTTCTCGAAGAGGGCAAGGGTTGAAGATATTGCTGTCGATTTTTCATGTTAATTAAGCCCAATTTACTGATCGTATCAATGTATTCGGAATGACCGGTGAAAGGCTCTTCCCACATGAAGAACGTTTCTGGAACTGGTAGACAAATAATACGAGAATTATCTCCCCGATGATTACGATTGTGCTGGAAAAATTCATGGTCGTTACGCATTATTTTCTCAGCAATTCCCTCTGACTTTTCCAGGTTTTTCACACACAGATTTTGCAAATATTCCCGGGAAATTAGAGCCAAATAAAAAAATGTTGAATGTTGAAATGAAAAATTAAAAAAAAAAACGGAAATACAAAAAATAATTTAAGCACTGTAAAGTAAGAAATTAATACATTAAAAGTAAATATCGAATCTGTTCTTTATTATAAACGGAAATTTTTATGTCGGTGCCGATAAATGAAAAATAAATATAAACACTCGTCTGCAATGACAATTGTGTAGTTGCGTATCGACAAATCGAACGCAGAATTGTAAGCTTCGGAGCTTTGGAGTAAATTAGTTTTTAGTTTTTGAAATTTTCATTGTTTTGCACTGACGTAACTATTGTTGTATATAATAAAGAACAATATAAATATTAAAAATATACAAAAATATTTATTTTTATACTTTTCAGTTTTTTTTTTTAAGTTGGTTTTAATTTTTCAATTCTGGCAAAAAGTAAATTCTGGATAAATTTCCAGAGAATTTTCTAAATTCCCGGACTAATTATTCCAGGAGGAAAGAAATTCCCTGAGTTTTCCCTGTTTTTCATACGCGTAACAACCATGAAATTGAAATTAAGGATTCAATGGACGTGCGCAGCGATGCCCAAAAATGTAGTGAATTTTTTAGAACTTTTTCTGCACATTATTATTGAGGAAGCATCTTTAGCTGGATAAAATAATGTTCGAGTAATAATGCAAGCTTCCAAAAAGCACGGTGTTTCATTGAATTTTTAAAATTTTCAAAAGATTCAACATTTCTAGACAATTATTATTATTTTTTTTTTCAAGCTCAACAGCAAACGTGATTGACCCCCCCTTGGTCTATGCACGCGCGGGGAAGCAATGCTCCTGATACATTGTAAATTTACAAAAGTCACAGCGACTCATCTTCCATATTTTTTGAAAAATTGAAGATTTTGTAAAATTCGAATCCTTTCCCCTTGCCAAGCTTTCAAGCCAACCATCCTTCGCGGTTATAATCGCATTTACGTAAAAAAATTTAGCTCGATATCAAAATTTGTGAAACCTGGAGGATAGTAACGGACATTTTTTTTTTTTTTTTTTTTTTTTTTGAAAAATTCGAAATTTCATAAAATCGTTTCATCGATTTTCTCCAAATTCAATACCAGCCATTCCGATATTATATTCGAGTTGTACACTCTCCTACGATTTTCACGTTTTTTTCTAATAATTTTTGGAACTTTCTGGCACTTCGTTATAAAGATACCCCGGAAACTTTTGCCATGACTCAATTTTCTCCAGGAGGGAAGCAAAAACAATGATTTTTTTTTTTTTTTTTCAAATATCCACGACTTTTTGGACATGACTCTACGATACGTTTGATAAATATAATTATATTTGATTCAGTCACTTCTCAGATTATCAATGGCTTTCGCTGGTTGTATGTTCGGTCTCTCTATGGCGCTGTAACGAAATCTCGTTGGGTCTCTGTAACCATCGCGAAGATCAGTCACAACGGGATGTATCGGTGAGCCGATCGGAGAATCGACGGCTGCCATCAGACTTCTGTACTTTGCCATAGGAAGACCTCGAATATCAGGGAAAAGTTTCTCAATAAATTGGAGTAAAATTTTTGTTTTTTTTTTTTTTTCTAATTTCTCTTTTTAAAGGAATAAACGAATTTTTTTTTTCTTTAATCGTCAATAGAAACCTCGTTTAACATAATCAGTTTGATAAACGCTCTTCATCGTTTCATCTTCCATATTGGAATTGTCCAAAACTGATGACACGAGATTCGTCATTTCGCGATTAACTTTCACGACTTCGTTGTGCAAACGTCGCTCCTTGTCGGCGAGCTTTTTATACCTATTTTTTTTTTTTTTTTTCCAGATATCAGGCTAAATTTTTAGTAAATTTACAGTATAAAATTATAACAATTTATTGAATAAATCAAATAAATTTATTAAATAAATTTGAAAAATTTATAAAATAAAATAAAATAAAATATATTCAATAAATTTGATAAATTTATTGAACGAATCAAATAAATTTATACAATAAATTAGGTGAATTCATTGAACCTGCTGATATCGCTCTGAAATCCATGACTGTCGCATTTGCAATCATCCGGATCAATTCTCTTCTCGTAAAAACGAATTCCCGTTTTTAAGGGTGGTTGACTTGGTTTTGCCAATAGCGGCTTTGCATATGGCCACGTGAACTCACTGTGATTCATCGTTGTAAAATTGTCCCCGAGATTCGTCATTTTTCGTTTTATTTTTTTTTTTTATCGTTTCTTCGCAAATTTTTCGATAATGAAAAAAAAAAAAAAAAAATTTTCTCCACCCGCACCTGAGGGTACGAAAATTCAATGTATAACTGATTTTTTTTTTTTTTTTTTTTCATTTTCCTTATTTTTCTACGAACGCCAGATTTTTTCACTAACCACGAATTTTTATTGACAAGGAATATGGAGAAGAAAAAAAAAAAAAAAAAATCGTATCTAAGCCGTTGAAGTCATAGCTGGCTCGGTTCCAACTGCAACTGTAGTCAGAGTTTCTGGCTTGCGATTTGTCAGAGAAGCCGGATTATCATCCTCGACCCTGCTGACCATCATCGTACCGAAGATTTCGATGAATTTGTCCTTTGCCAGTATAATCAACGTGACAGCAGCACGATAAAGAATATAGTGAATAATCGCGTTTAAAACCGTCAATCCGATTTGCACGATTGTGGATTCAGTGGCCATATTATATTTTCTCGAAAAAAATGTTAAAAAAAAAAAAAAAAAAAAAAAAAACAATGAAAATAAAAATAATTACAATTTTTGTTAATCCTCAGCGGGAAATTACCGCGAATTTGGCCGATGACTCGAAGTGAAGTGAGAGAAAACAGATTCTTCGATAATCGATATATAAAAAGAAAAGAACGAGCAGTTAACCATTAACTATTGTTTCCTCATGAAGGAAGCTTTGATTTCAGGGGGAAAAAAATACATCAGAGTGCCTAAAACGTTCAAAATAATCGGAAAAATTATATTTAGAGAAAAAAAAAAATGTCCTGTCTGCCAAGCTGAAAAACTTTTTACACACCAAAAAATACCCCTTTCGACTATTGAATTTCGTTAAAATTCATATAGATGTGTCAAGAGCTTATCATCATTTGAATTTTTTGAAAAATATTCTCGGGCTGCTGCTTGCTCCAAAAAAATGTTTACATATCGAGATGAAACTTTTTTTTCCATTGCATTAAAAATCATGAGGCGCAGAGCCGAAATTTTCGATTCGCATGTACAATATCATAACTATTGTGATTATAATAATAGTATGATAATTCGTAGTAGGGACAAATACGTCTCTGAGGCCTTTATTTTAGAGTTCTATTGCAACAATAGCGGTGGGATTAGGGTGGAAATGATATATTTTCAGCAGAAAACTTGGATCATTGCCTTAAAAATGCCTCATTGACGTATTTCAAACAATCATAGATAACTGTAATAGGGAAGTTGATAAGTTACTGCGAAAAGCTTGCGCGCAGGATTTCTCACGACAGACTTGTCCGATTGAGCTGAAATTTTAACCACGCGTTGAGAGAATATGGTGGTACAAAATGATAAACCAGTTTCGAATTACACTGAGAATTGACCAATTGGCAGAGAATTAAATTATATTTATTTCTTGATATTTTCATTTTTTTTTTCGATGCATATACCTAAAATAAAGGCCTTAAAGGCGTTTGTGCCCCCTTAATTCGTAGCCTCGAGGATCTTTGTGACGACACAAGCGCATATACTAATATATATCTAAATATATATATATATATATATATATATATATATATATATATATATATATATATATATATATATATATATATATATATCTCTATATATATAAATATATATCTAAATATATCGTTATCCTGCTCATCGTGGAAAAACAACGAGAGAAGCTTGTAACCATGTCCTCCTGAAATTTGATAATCCTTACTCTAATTGGCGTTTGTTATGACGCGCGAGGGTCCGATAATTCATTCCTCGTGAGAGATTTTTTTTTTTCTATCTTTAACAAGCCATATTCGATGGTAATACGAAACTGCATGGAAATACGTACGAAGCTTCAAGAAGGGGAAGCGTGGAAAACATTATTTTTAGACTTTTCTCATGGGAATGAGAGCTTCGTGTATATCAGGAGATCGATGTATGCTCATGATTCATCATTTCGGGTGATTCGAGGCCTTGGAACAAAAGCAACGAAAATATAAATATCCAATGTATATAATATATATATATATGTATGGGGCATAAGTCAAATCACGTGGTCATCGGCCTGAACTTCTCGGATTCAGTTGACGAATTTTTTTTTTGGCATATTTTGGTTAAAAAAAGGTTATTTTTTCAGATTTTTATCACTATTGTTTTACCCCGTAAAATAATTTTTTTTCCCCCATAACTTTTGAGTAAAAATAAATTTGGCACGGGTTTAAAATTCTGAAAATTTTTCCATAGAATCTAGGAATAAAGAAGAAGTATTTTTACCGCGCATAGAGAGTCGGCCGACAATAATTTATTTTTTTTTTTAATTAAAGAAAAAAAATTATTTTCCAAATTTTGAAAAATCAAAAATGTCAATGATAGTTTATTGTAGGAAAAAAAAAGAAAAATAAAATGTCGGTAAAAATTTTTTTTTCTCATATTTTCAGCGTTTTACCATCAGAATATAGCGAAAAAAATTTTTATCAAGACACATTTTATTTTTCTTTTTTTTCCTACAATAAACTATCATTGACATTTTTAAATTTTCAATATTTGGAAAATAATTTTTTTTTCATCAATTAAAAAAAATATATAAATTATTGTCGGCTCACTCTCTAACTGCGATCAAAATAATTATTTTTTTATTCCCAGATTCTATGGAAAAATTTTCAGAATTTTAAACCTGGGCTAATAATTAAATTATACTCAATAATTAATCAAATTAAATTAAATTATTGGGCGAATTTTCAGCGTTTTACTATCAAAATATGAGGAAAAAAAAAAATTTTTACCAAGAAACATTTTATTTTTCTTCTTTTTTCTACAATAAACTATCATTGACATTTTTAAATTTTCAATATTTGGAAAATAATTTTTTTTTCATCAATTAAAAAAAATATATAAATTATTGTCGGCCCACTCTCTAACTGCGATAAAAATACTTTTGTTTATTCCTAGATTCTATGGAAAAATTTTCCGAATTTTGAACCTGGACCTAATTTATTTTTACTCAAAAGTTATGGGGAAAAAAATTATTTTATGGGGTAAAACAAGTGATAAAAATCTGAAAAAATAACCTTCTTTTTTTAATCAAAATATGCAAAAAAAAAAAAATTCGCCAACTGAATCCGAGAAGGTCAGGCCGATGACCACGTGATTTGACTTGGAATGCCCCATATATATATTTAGTATATACCTACCGAGGATTTGCACCACCAAAAGAGGATTTAGCGAATTGGAAAAAAAAAAAAAATTTCATCCCTTCTCTATTTTATCTCCCACGCGGGAGATCATACGTAATATCGTCTCTAAACCTTTGCATCAATGTAGCAGCACGTATTATCGTTTTTTTTTTTTTTTCTCCTCCGCCGGGATTCCAGGGTAATGTACAAATATCAAGGAGCGAACAAGGACAAAGAATAAATTGAGCGAGTGTTCGAATTTAATGGATCCTCCCGAAAGTTATCAAGACCAATGTTTGATCGGACGCGATGAAAAAAAAAAAATTTCAACAAAATTTTTTTTAAATAAAATAATAAATTTTGAAAAAAAAAAAAATGCAAATTTTTAATTTCATAAAAATCAAAAGATTCGATAATCATAAAAATTGATACTTTTTCTTTCGTTTTTTCGTTTCAACTATATGTTTAAAGGAATCGCGAGTTTTTTGTTATTCGGGGCAATGTTCACACGTAACTAAAAAAATAAAAAAAAAAATAAAAATCACAGTTTTTTTTTCATCGCGTAAAATTTCATCGTTCACGCGAAACAAATTATTCGCGATAATAATAATGAGCGTGAAATCGACGACGAAGAATTTCACCGTTTCACGAATAAATTTTTCGACTCTCTGAGACATGGAATCGAATCTCGCCAATCGTTCGCGACGTGCATCTAACCTGACACACGCGTAAAAATAAAATATGTCACTCGTCCATATGTTTCGGAGAGAAAATTATTATTATTTTTTTTTTTTTCCAAAAATTTTTCCCCAAATTTGAGAAAAAATAAATATTTTAAAAAGTAATGAATATAAATGAAATTAAACGAAAATTAATGGAAAAAAAAATTTGAAAAAAATTTCATCAAGCTGGTCATCGAGGCAAACGATGGATGATAATTTTCGTAAGAGTCCCGCACGCGAGATCAATCCGACGAAAATTCAGGCTGACTATTGCTGCAGCGGCGAAGAACGCGCTGGTCGAAGATACGATGGAACGACGAAGTGTCATCGTCAGGGTGACACGACGAGCGATCACGAATTGTACAAACTCACGGAGGAAAAAACATCGGACGAGGGATCGGTGACCGAGATCGAGACGAACGAGGGTCATGGGGTATATGATTATTTTTTTTTTTTCAATCATATTTGTGCAAACTAATTATCCCCGTACTGCCCAAAATGTCGAAAAAAAAAAATCATGCCAAAAATCCGAAAAGAACGATACTGTTGAAAAATGCTTCAACGATCACCGTGACAAATATTCGGATCCCCGTATAAAAAAAAAAAAAAAAATCCACAGGCCATTTGGCGTGGAACGCCCCGTGTACGATCTCGTCACACCTTTTTTTTTCGCTATCGAACATTTCATAGGTCTCCTATCAGCAGTTTTCTCCGAAAACATTGTTTTCCCATCGATAATCCGTGATCGATACTTTTTCACGAAATTTTCGTGTAAAAAAAAATTTTTGTAAAGATCTTTCCTTCGGTCCATCTATTTTCCATACATTAATTTTTTTTTGCACGAGAGAAAATTCTACAGCGTTCAATTTTCTTTTGCTTCTAAATATTTTTGTGTATATATTTTTATCCTTTACAATGAGAATAAGAATAATATTTAAATATTCTATGATCAATACCATAATCGTGCGAAAAAAACCACGTTTTTTTTTGCTACAATACTCAGAACGTTATATATATATATATGAGTAAAAACATCAATTGGGAGTATAAATGAAATGTTTTTATTCAAAAATCTGGTAGTTTAGGAAAAAATATTTCGTAGGTATTTTTTATTTTTTTATTTGAATCAAAATTGCCGTTAATATAACAAATTGAAAAATATAACATTATGACGTCACGCATGTTACGCTATATCTATATATATCAAAATTCGTGAAATTAAATTGCCTATAAAAGGTGCATCTGTCATTTTAACGAAAAATAAAAAATACGTCCTCATTATTTTTACTTGCTCTACATTATGCGCCCCAATGATTGAAAAAAAAAAATTTATTCATACTCCTAATTATCGGCCAAGCTTGGGCTTCACTATCGAGGATCTTTTTGTAAGTTACACAGCTTGGTGTCTGTGTTGAAAAACACGTGCCATAATTTTTTCAGATTTTATCCTCCATTTTTTTTTAGATACCATTGGGTATCGAATTCTTTCATTTGAAACTTTTTTGTTCTTTTCATTTAATTTTGGCGGCTTGAATTTGAAAAAAAAAAGAAGAAGAACCAATTCTATATTTTTTTTTTGTAAAAAAATGGCAATTTTCCGAAAAAAAATATAGCCTAATTAATGTACGTGTAGAAAACTCTCAAAATCAAGATTATAATCGGAAAAGTCGTTTTTTCGCCATTGCCCAAAGTTCAAAAAAAAATTCCATATTTTTTTCAGAAAGCTGAAAAAATTTATACTTAACGTATGTAATTTTTAAGCTGGGATCTTCAAAAATACTCCTAGGATTAATAAAAATGTAAAAAAAAAACATTATAAATCTCATTTATTTCAACAATTTTAATATTTTTTTTATTTTTTGGAGCAGCTATTGAAACGAACAATAGACAATTTTTGTGTAAACTGGTGTAAATACTGGATTATTGTTTTTATTATTTTACCATTACGGCAACATACAATCAGTCCAGTTGAAATACACGTGCTAGAGAAAACGTTTCCGAGTACGACGCAGGTTTGAGAATAACTGTTCCCAAATTATTTGGTACAGGCGAAATCGAATGCAACGATTGAGTACCTTTGACAGTCTTTGAACGCAAAGATCTTTGTTCGATTTCAGTCTTTGAATTCAGATACTCAATACTTTCCAAAAACTCAAAAGTTACATTTGGTAAATTGTTTGAATGGGCTTCTACCAATTTACCAAATGTAACGTGTGAGTTTTTCGAAAATATTGAGTATCTGAATTCAAAGGCTGAAATTGAACAAATTGAACAAAATCATCGCATTCGATTTCGCCTGCACGAAATAATTTGAGAACAGTTATTCTCAAACCTGTGTTGAACTCAGAAACGTTTTCTCTGGCACATTTATTTCAACTGGAATGATTGTATGTTGCCGTAATGGTAAAATAATAAAAAACAATAATCCAATATTTACACCAGTACACAACAATTGTCTATTGTTCGTTTCAATAGCTACTCCAAAAAATCAAGAAATATTATAATTGTTGGAATAAATGAGATTTATGTTTTTTTACATTTTTATGAATTCCAGGAGTGTTTTTCGAGATCCCAACTTAAAAATGACACATACTATGTAAAATTTTCTCAGTTTTCCGAAAAAAATATGGAAATATTTTTTGAACTTTGGGCAATGGCGAAAAAACAACTTTTCAGATTATAATCTTGATTTTGAGTCTTTGACACGTATATTGATTAGGCTATATTTTTTTTTTTTCGGAAAGTTGAGATTTTTTTACAAAAAAAAATATGGGATCGGTTTTTTTCGTGTTTCCAAATTCAAGCCGCCAAGATTAAATGAAAAAAAAAAAACGTTTCAAATGAGAGAATTTGAGAACTAAAAAAATTGAGGAAAAAATATGAAAAAATTATGGCACGTGTTTTTCAACACAGACACCAAGCTGTGTAACTTACAAAAAGATCCCCGATAGTGAAGCCCAAACTTGACCGATAATTCGGTACGTGAGTCGAAAAGTATGACACCTCAGATTAATGCCCGAAACTATGACACCTCCATTTAAATTTACCCGGAGTTGTCATAGTTTCGGGCATTAATCTGAGGTGTCATACTTTTCGACTCACGTACCGAATTGATGTTTTTATTCATATATGTATATATATATATATACATATTTCAGGACGTTCGTCCCACGTGTCATCAGTGCGACTCTTGTCCAAAAAAATACGAAAATTCATCTCGCGAATATTCACCGTGTACTTACGGAACAAAAGTCTCGGGAACTCATCGTCCGAACAAATCGGATAATCTCGTGGCTGACGATGTCGTCGGCAGCGCCGAGCCCGGTGTTATTTGCCAAGAAGCGATATCGCCGAATCGTAATCAGCGAAATTTTCGTAATTACGGGAATCCGGTTAATCTGCCACAATCTGCATTCGTGGCAATGAAAAAACTTGAGCGTCTCAAGGAACTTCAACGACGCAGAGATAACTCGGAGAGATTTTATTCCCAGGAGATACGACGCTTGATAGGAGAAAATTTTTTTGCCGAAAATGCGGCTATCGTTACGTCGTCAATGGCGAAGAACAGAGATAGAACATCGTCGACACTGGGAACACGCGGGAACGAAGATGCACAACAAAATTGCATCATCGAACAACGCACACGAGGTGGTGGTTTTACAAAGGTGAGAGAAAAAAAACAAACAAAAAAGCGAATAAAAGAAATATAAATTTGCCAACGATAGCACAGAACGGGGATACGAATCGATTATGCACCAGGTCACACACTCGCGACACTGATTCTCGAAAAACTTAATTTTTTATTTTTTGTAAGACTCGGATAACAGTAGGGAAAAAAAAACCCAAACAAGACGCGAACAGTGCGAGTTCCCGGCAGGCCTCACTCAGGCGAGGGAAGTCCGCGATTGCCGCTGGGGTGGGGGGGACGGTTGAAGTTCGGACTAACGACCGATGGTAGCGCTGCAGTCGCAAAATTTCGTAATACACTCGGAAAAAAAAAAAAAACGTCCATTTAAGAAAGAGCAGGACAAAATTTTGACACAAATCAATTACAAAATTACTCGTACAATTTTTGGCCAAAAAATTCAAACTTTGCAACAAGATTTATGGAGACATAATTTATAAATTTGAATGTTTCGTCGTATGCTTATGAGGCTCAAAGAGGCTCACTTCCGGTGGGCATTATATTTAGTTCACGATTCGGCCACCGGAGTCTCGCATTGTCGAATTTCAAAAATACTCACCGTTTGGAATTGAGTAAAAGTCAAATCCTTTTTTATCATTGATATTCGTATGGAATATATATATATATTTAGCGATTGAACAGTCGAGGCAAACGGAAAAATTAAATGATGTATGACAGGAAATGGAGCCTTACGGTACGATGACGACGACAACGCGTCTCGATTGTGGCTGCGTTGAAGAAACGATAATACCGATATTCAGTAGTTCCGTTGGTCACGTGAAAAAATGCGAGAGTCATCGTTATCAGGAACGTCCGGTCTCGAAATTGGGCCCGGCGCATCCACAAGAATTATCGTACAGAGCCGTTGAGAATTTAGGAAAGCATGAAAATTCCGTTAACCCGTGTCAACCGCTGAGAATGCGCGGCAAAAATTCGATCGATTGCGGACAGTGCAGAAATGCAACGAGCACGGTTTCGCGCGATCTCGAGTCCTGGGAGGATCGTAAATTACATACGAGAAATCGTAGATCACCGAGAAATTTGTCACCCATTCGAGCGAACTCACCGGTAAGAAAGTACAGCGATACCTCGTCGAATTGATCGTTTTTTTTTTTTATACAAAATATATTTTATAACGAGTCCAAATGGATAGTCACTTTGTGCAGACTATACAATTTCATATGAATTATAATTATGAATTGTATATCGATCTAAATGAGTAATAAAAAAAATTACGCAAAATTTCTCTCATAATACGAATTATTATTATTTATTATAATCGTAATGATTATAATATTATAAATGGGTTCCCGGCCTAAGAATCACTGGACAAAATTCCCCGGACAAAATCTCCCTGGACAATATCTCCCCCAGACGTATTCTCCCCACACCTCATAACATTCACCCGAGTAAATAATCTCCATCAAGAGGGATAAAATGATAATAACACAATTGCCATTAAGGCGATGTATCACACCCTCCGACCACCTTGAAAACGCGAATTTCTACTTTCTCCGAGATGATACAAGCGATCAGGATGAAATAAGCTTAGCCACACTGCAGTATGTTGGCAAAAAGTGGCTAAGTTTTTTTTTCATTGCGATCAGTTGCGTCGTTTGGGAGAAAGTACCTTCAAAGATTTTCAGCTATCTCTCTCTCTCTCTCGCACTCACGTGTCACGTGGTACAAGTGCGACTTCGCTTTAAGGAGGTTCACCAGATAGAGCAAAATGCACAGAAAAATTTGAATTTTTTTTTTTTTATCAGATATTCACTACTACTGTAGAAATGTGCCTGAATTATTTGGAAATTTTCATCTACACCATTCACATGAAAATTTCGTTTCTTACGAGGCTCTTTAAATACGCGTTCTTATATGGCATAAGCAGAAATTGCGATTTTTTCCCCTTCAGAACTCCGGAGAAAATGTAGAGAATTTTTTTTTTTTTTTAATATTATTTCAATACAGTATAGGCGAATAAAGCAGCATGACAAAAATCAGATTGATTGTGTATTTAGTTTATGAATACCATTCAATGAACCCACAGAATTCATAAGTTGTTCGCAGTAAAGGGATGTAAAGCGGGGATAAGCGCATGGCAACATCGCTGTATAGAGCCGGAGCAGTTGGATTAGGTTGAGCGCGCAATTTTCTTGACAGCTCGACTGTTCTCTGCGGGGTGCCTGTGGCTATGACACTTGACGGTACCAAGCGTAAGAAATACGCGCCTTGCTGCCAGACTTCTTTGCGTATTATGTACACTATAAAATCGAATTTCTTTAATTTATATCAATGGAAAATAACTTTTATTGGTCCTTAACTGCTGTCAAAAAGGGCTGAGGATTCATTTATCGTTACTTTATTCATCTCAATTCCATGATTTTCCGATTCATGATAAATTACTTTCACAGTCGGCTGCAGTGCCGTCGGCCCATGTATAAGCATATAATAGGGTTTCCGCCGACCCTTTTTAGCTCCCGCAAGCCCTACTGAACTTCTTTAACAAGTACAATCCATAACAATACACAATCCTTATGATCCAGTACGACTGATTGTACAACAAATTGTAGTTTTAGTGCAATTGAGGGGCGCGTGCACACACACACACACACACACACACACACACACACACACACACACACACACACACACACACACACACGCGCCCATACACATTACACATGCCATGCCACAAATGATGGCAAGATATGCAAAGGAAATTTCGTCCAGGGAGATTTAGTCCGCGGACATCTTATAATATGTGTGACACACACTATAAATGACGAGATTGAGTGAAAAGGGCGCGTTAGGAAAGAGAAAAATTCCTCGTGGGTGTTTATATTCTAGGGAGAGCACGGTCTCTCGTTTTATCAGCGTGTGTATAGAAGAATCCCTGCAGAATCCCGTGATGTCTCGCTCGTTTTCATTGTCCGAACTTTTCGAAGCATTAACTCGTAGAATTGTTTTTTCATTTCTTGAAATTACATAGTCTGGCCAATTAATGCCCTTGGCTGCCTAAACGTGGGTTAACCCTCGATCCGCGTGGACAAATTTTAACCCCGGGGTTAATATATTTGTCCCCGGATCCAGGGTTAACAGAGAAGTTATTCACGTGATATTTATCACTGATTATCATTATTCGCGTGATAATTATCATTATTTAGGTCATAATAATGATTAATTAGCATTATTCACGTGATAATTATCATCAATAATGAAGCTGTTATTCATTATTATGACTCTTTTTTCTAACGAAAGACAAATTCTTCTCCCGCAACTTCGTTTTGGTTGCTTCAGGGTATAGTTGCTTCACAGGGTAGGAGAGACTGCGGATACGATTAACGCAATTTTTACATTTTAATTTTTATTATCAAATTTTATTTTTTCCCTCTATTATTTGCGCTTAACATTACACGAATGGGCGCAATGATATCCATTTTTTCTTCTTTTTTAAAATTATTATTATTCAATTCAATTCGGATGCGAGAAACTTGTGTTATTTCTTTATCTCACCCTTGGCAAAACCAATTTGTGCGGATCTCTTGTTTTCCTGTGCGAAAGGACTCTCGCGAACCCCCGTACCTCGGTCATACTACACTCGCTTTCGTTGTCAGCGTCGTCGGGATATACACGAGGAATTCCTTGGGGAATAAGAAGAAAAATAAAAGGAGAGTGAGGAATTTTCGCGATTCTCATTGTTGGTTTTCCAGCGATTTTCTTCACGGTCATGTCCTTGTCCCTTTTTTTTCTCGGCAAATATAGGGTTGTATTCCAGAATAATCCCCGAATAAAATGTACTTTCCCCGATTCGTGTCCAACGAAATAATATAGATTTTTTTTCTCTCGAGATTCAGTGATTTGCAATTTACGCGATAAAGGCCCAAAATTAATGAATAAACAATCGTTATTTCATAATGAATATCAGAGCTGGACAGTACTTAAAGTACCCGGTACTTGTGATGTACTGGAAGTACAGTACTTGAAATACTTGAAAAGTATTCCAAGTATTGAACTCAGATTTCCAAGTACTTTCCTGTACTTCAAATACTTTTTCAAGTACCAAGTATAAAGTACTTTTGAATACGTCTTGCTAATGGTTGCATGTATAACGCCTTTGAATATACAATTAAGGAACGTTCTGCGCCGTCTTTGGTTAAGATTGTAAAGAATGACCGTTCAAAGGCTCAAGCTACGTTACAGTGTCATTGTCAATGCATGGCTATAGTTACAGTGTCATTGTCAATGCATGGCTCCGTTTTTAACAATCCGTGTATTATATTCTTAATTTTTTCTTTTTCGAACCCGAAGTTAAATAAATCTTAATTACACTCGTCGATGCTATTTTTTTAGTTATTTATAATTCTTCGTTTTAATATTTCTGTTCCAATCTGCTTAACCTGGGTGAATTGCACAATGTGATAATATATTTTGATACAAAAGGTATTCGAATAAAAATCAAAATAAAAATATAATTACTAGAACTTACGAGATGTGTACCTGAAGACTTGAAAAGTATTTCATACTTTATACTTGACGTATTTTGAGTACTTGATACCTCAAGTACTTGGTATTTCAAGAATATAAAATATTTAGTACCAGTACTGAGCATTTAAAGTACTTGGTACTTCAAGTATTTACGGTACTTGGTACTTGAAATACACGAATACTTCAAGTACCTACAGTACTCTGTACTTTGTACTTGAAGTACTTTCTGTTACTTTGCCCAGCTCTGACGAATATTAATAATTGATTTATAATGCCAAATTTATGCCGTTTATAGTTGCTTTTTTCTTCTGTTTTTCATTTGAGTTTTTTCTTTTTTTATTTATAAATTTTGGGACTCGTGGACGAATTTAGGGAAAAATCATATGGAGCAACAAAAAAAAATGGAACGCATTGACGTCGCGACGACTTGTTGCTCGATGCGTATATGTTCGATTTCTCCACGAGGGGGGTGGCGAAATATCATTAGGGATGAATGGTAAGAGATGATATCCGAGCAGAAAAAGTTATGAGGGAAACGGATAGGGGTCAAGGTATTGGAAACTTTTGGAAATGAATGACGATAGGGATGAGAGATGATATATAGAACAGACTTTAGTCATTTTTCAAAGAATCTCCAAGTCATTTCCACCAATTGACGAATGCACATATATTCGTATATTTGTGTATACCTAAATAGTCTTCTATGGAAATCACTCATCGTCACGATCGTCATTTATGAGACATCGAACGTTCAATCAGTATCATTTTGTCGATTAAAACGAGATCATAAGACAGTGACGACAAGTTTTTTTCTTTCACAAGTATCTCCCGAAATTCTTTCATTGTGAGCGAATTCATCGTAAATTCGCGAGCCAACCCCCTTGTGAAGGGGATCACGATTATCCATGTGGCTGAAATTTATTATTCAAATGAGATTTATGATTTATTCATACGAATAAGTCGACGTTCAGCTGAGCCAATGATCGAATTATCATCCCTGTTGACGCTCTGAGAACTTTTTCCAACGGCCTATATACATATATATTGAACGAGATATTTCACCCTAAGTAGAATCACGTCTATATAATTAACCCTTTAAAACGTTCAATGTTGTACTACTTGAAAACGAATATTAAAACAATAATCGTACTTTAAGTGACCAAATGACGGAACGATATTTACGACTCACGAGGCTCAAAAGGACTACTCTATTAGAAAATGGTTTTCTCTCTCTCTCTCTCTCTCTCTCTCTCTCTCTCTCTCTTTATTGAAACAACTTTCCCAGATTAAAACTCTACTGAATAACGACTCTAGCACAGAATACAAGTTTCCCAAGAACAAAATCACCAATTGATTGTTCACCGAGCCGGAAAGTTGTCCGCCGAGAGAGTCGTTATTCGATGGAGTTGTCCCGGAAGCCTTTCATCCAAGGCAAATTTTATCATGTCAGATTTTTACTAGGGTAGAGTTGCGTCCGGGAGAGTTTTCGTTGTATCCCAAACGCTATTAAAACGCTCAAAAAAAAAAAAAAAAAGCACACTGCGCGCAATCGCAGATCTATCGTGAAACAGCGTGACAATGATTTTGATAAACGAATTTTTTAATTTCCCCAAATACAAACAAATCTCTTTTTTCAGTAAATTTCCTCGATCAAGTCGGGATTGCCGAGTTTACCCTGGCTAATAAATCCAAAAGAATTCTGGCCAGTACCAGATCCGGCTACGCCGAGTTCGTCCTGATCAGTAAATCCATCACTAGCTCTGGCCAGAAGCCCGGCAAACTGGTCAAATTTCTACACGGGCAGACGCTTCTGCTGTTAGGAACTGCTAGATAATTAGAATTTTTCATGTAAAAAAAAGCTCCAAACGCTCGGTCATCCCCCACCGATGACCCGGGTGAACAGGGATTGTCCGATAACGATGCTAATGTGATAAACAACTTTCCCCATTTATACAACGTATAAATTCGCTACATATATGGCTATCCATCCCCCTCGCAGCTTTATTCTGCTCCGTCGATCTCCCGTTTAACCCTTTCGTTATAATTTCAAAAGCAGATATTTCTACGTGGCTTCCAAATCAGGATTTTTTTTTCTCGTTTCATCTCAGAATGGTCGCTCAGCGTGGATCAAAAAGGGTTAAATAGTGTTCACCGCGAGCCTGAGAAGTTCGAGGTCACGTTGGAAACCTCACATGTGTCATGCATGTGTAAGACAGCTCCTTGACCAAACTATAGCTCGATACGTAACTAAATGAATCAGGAACTCGTGTCTTCACCCTCTCTCTCTGCCATTTTTTCCAGCCCTTGTACCACGAACAGTGCGACTTGATTCGTTGTTTCCGGTATTCTCGTTTCGAATAAAAATGTACGTGTCTCGATCGTTTGTCCAAAATATGCAACAGTGACGATGCGTCAGATATTATTAATTGATTAATTTTACGCGTGGACATCATCGACTCGGGAAACCCCAATTTTTTTCAACCTTTTCTATCTCGTTTTCGCAAAAGTTTCGCTCATCTGATCTGGATTGCAATTTTTTTTTTGTCCCCCAATCACGAAGTCTGGTGACTTATTTTTCGTACTATCACGATGTCCGTTCCTTTCGAATTTGACGAAAAAAACAAAGAGGGAGCATTGAAATTGAATAAGATTTATTCGCGAAAATAACTTAACAATAGAGCTGTTGTTCTCACAGCACATCGGCTATATCAATTGTTTCATTATTTATATACATTTTTACGCAGCAAATCGTTATCGGGCTGTCGTAAGATACATAATAATGAATGTATTCATATTGATTGCTGGGAGAGCGAGAAAGTTACGAGAACGATATACGTCATCATCGATGAACAAACGATTATACGACTGTGAGATATGACAAGAGAGGGGGGGGGGGGGGGGTTTGTTTTTTTTCGTACATTCGTGGTTGTATATCTATATGTTTTACGCTTCGGTTGTCCATTTTCAACAAAAGGGCAGATGCATTGAAGTTTCGAGCTCACCCACGCGCCCTGAATGGCTCTTGCGAAACACGCATATATATATCGGCGATCCGCACAAAAGGTTTGCCTTTTATGGAAAAAAAAAAAAATTTGCGAAAATATATTCTTTATGTGTCACACATTTTCAGCCGAAAAATTGTATAAAGTAAATCTAAAATACTTTAAAATTATATAATTTATATCAAATTTCATTAATTCTGTGCGGCTAAATTTTTGTTTTTTAGCATTTAAATTTGCATTTAAACTTTTTTTTTCGAAGCGAGATAGTGCACTCGAATTCGGGAAATAAATCGAGAGAATCATTTTTTTTAAAATTTTATCCAATTTGTTTAATTCTTTGTTTGATTTTTTCTATTATTCGTTCTGTACTAATTACTTTATAATTAATAGTATTTTCATTTCATGAAATACCAATGGATAATAATCATTCACAGCATGGAGTAAATGTACGCAGTTGTAATTACTGCAGGTCACTTTTGTATAAAGTATATTGATGATAAATGAAATATATATTTATATAAAAATTAAATAGGAACGATTTTCTGAATTATTTTTTTTTAATATTCTCGAAACAATCTTTCTTCGATTATATTTGTTTCGAATATTACAAGTAAAATTCCACATAACATTCGAGTTTGATTATCTTTTTCAATGATCCTTGACGCAGAAAATCTGTTATATCTTTTTGCGAGTATTGTAAAATAAAAGAAGACAAACAGTGAGAGAGAGAGAGAGAGAGAGAGAGAGAGAGAGAGAGAGAGAGAGAGAGAGAGAGAGAGAGAGAGAGAAATTTATACATAATATGAAGGTAGCTTTGATACGTTCGTCAGTGAATATTTAAATCTTCAAACAAAGCCGATTATGTTCTCTGCATGAAAAAATTAAATTTTTTCAAGCTTGTTAATCGCTCCTCTTCGTTGTACGAGCATCAGTGCACCGGAAGAAGGAACGAGCAAAAAAAAATCGAGGGATATGCTCAGCTAGAATTTGAGCTTAATGACGCTTACTCGTGGCTATAAAAATATATTTTCGTGACTATATACGAGGCTGACAGTACAGCCCGAGGTAAAAAAAATCGTTAGTCTGCGGATGAAGCGGAAAAATTAAACGATTTTCATACACCGCACCCACGCGAGTCCTCGAAACGTTACAAATATGATTTTTACATCGTCGCTGGCGATATATCCGTATATATTTTCTATTCATTACATTTTGTTCATAACAATTTATGGTAAAATCGATCGTCCGAATGATTGGCTAAAAGGTTGTTTTCGGTTTCGAGAGGGGAAAAAAGAGTCAGGACCAACCAAATAAATTCTGCGATAAAAAAAAAAAATGAGTAAAAACAGGATTTGTCAATTTAGCGTGGAAAATTCTGAAACATGCGTGTGCAGGTGCGAATACGTGAACGAAAAATTTGGTTAATGCAACGAGATATATATTTCGTTATGAAACGCATAAATTCGTTCTGTCAGAGCTGTCCTTTGAAAGGATGAAGAATATACAAAAATAAACGTCATTTTTATTCAGCAACACCTTTGCCCGAAATACAATGGGACATTCGTGTGTGAAGCGAGCTCGTTAAATCAACACGCATCGCTCGAATTTCGGGGGGTATTTTTTTTTTTTTCCATCCGACGCCCACTGGTGTTAATTTGTGTCGCTGGAGCATACTGTTGTTATTACAAAAGTTCGTGACTCCGCACAGTCACCTTGTTATTTCTGTTAGCCAGAATTTCCCCATCCGTATCAATAATTTTTTTACAGTAATTAAACCGTAATTATTCCGGCGTGGCGAAACTAATTAAGCCATGCGGATGGCAAAATACATTTTTTTTTTTTTGTAATATCGCTCTTCAGGAAAACACACAACATATACCCGAGATATAATTGCGAACGTACGGTCGTCATTTCGTTTGTGCCATGATGTGAAAGATTTTGCCCACTCGTCAAAAGTCGATCAGACGGAAGAAAATGGACTGTTTTTCTTCGGTTCCGTCCGATACAGATTTTTTTTCTCAATTTTTTCGCTTCGCTTGTCATGAAATTAAGGATTTATCGTTTTTTTTTTTTGTACGCTGATATAGTGATATTTACGAAGTATTTCATCGCAGAGACGAACGAAAAAAAACAATTGGGGAACGATCGTTCTCGCGAAATTTATTAAAATAATATTTTTGTTTTTAAATATCATTTTTCATTCATTTTAATTGAAATATTTTCCACCTCTGCTTAACGAATATGCCTTGGGAATTTCGGTAAAGTGATAGGTATCGTAAATATAATTTTTTTTTTTTTTTTTATTCGAAAGACCCCGAGACCGCAATAATTTATCTTGTTGCAATGCGTGGTCGTATACAGGGAGCCTGACCCTAAACCGAGCCCAGTTCTCGATGAATTATCCCAATTTATCTAACCTTCACTCGTCTCTCTCTCTCTCTCTCTCTCTCTCTCTTTCTCTCTCTCTCTCAAAAAAATCTCGGTGTCTCTCCGAATACGAGCGCAGCGTGCATTCGTCAATGCGCGATCTGCAACGTTCTTCGATCACCTGAATTCGAAAGATCGCCATTCCCATGAAAAATAGCATGAGAAAATGTATTGTTTTTAAATCAATGCAAAACAAAAAAAAAATTAAAAGTTAATGAATAATTGATAAAATTTATTTATTTTTAATCAAAAGTCAAACAAAATATTTTCGATCGATTCGAAAAGTCATTGATACATCGTGTGCTATAGCCATTGAACCATTATCGAGTATATAATGACAAAACTAAAGTACCGCGCCATAAAATTCGCAACAATTTCTCTCTACGCGCACAAAATCCTTGGAAAGGATGAAAATGCTAGAAGCCGCGCGAAGGTCGAACGCGATCGAGAAATGAAGAGAAAAAAAAAGAAGCGAGGAAAAATCTCTTGCTGTGGGAGTAACGAAAGGATGGTTGGTGAAAGGGATGAAAGAGAGCTATAGAGAGTGAAAGCAAGAAGGACGAAGCGAAAAATTAAAAAAAAAAAAAAAAAAAAAACAAAAAAAACGAAAAGAGGGATGGGCAAGACCAGTTGCATCGCAACCAGTTGCTCTTGAGAGTGACGAACGGGAATGATGACGAGAGAGGGGATAGGAATGGAAAAATAGTGATGGTTTTGTGCAAAAATCGTAAAAGAGAGTTTGAGGGATAAATCAGGGAAATAATCCCCCTCCGTGTTACTCGCACTGCGAGGAGGCGATCATATGCTACCAAAATAAGAGAAAAATATGTACATATATAGTTCTGCTGAGGTTTACGAGAGCGAGGGTGGAAAAATGCTGGAGAGGATGCTGGACATCCCCGCGCTTCAGCGTCGTGCAATCGACAACCCCTCCTTACCCCCTCATGTATATATATATATATATATATATATATATATATATATATATATATATATATACACGTTGGTGTCGTATAGTTTTCCAACTGGGGGGGTTTGTGGCCACGCCTCTCGCGTCTATATAAGGGTCGTGATCTCTCCGGCACCTCACTCGAATCCCGAAGCATCGTACTGTTACAACGAAAACTGTAGTACTTCTCAGACACGGGGGAAAAAAACAAAAAAAAAAATCACCTCAAACTTTCGAAAAACAAGAAATCGCATAAATATTTTATACAGATAGTGGATTTGAGAGGGGGAAAAGAAAGTAGTGTCGGCTTGTCAATCCCGACGACGATAAATTTTTTTTTTTTCGTGAAAGAATTCGCCAGAAGATCCAGAAGACTCTCTCTATCTCTTTCTCTCTCTCTCTCTCTTTGAGAACAATAAAAAAGAATCGCTGACAGATATAACCCAACGACGTTTTTTTTTCCCCCCGTCGATCAAGACTGACTCAATTTTACTCGTAATGGACGTCAAAATCAGTTTGTTGAGTCTTCTGTTCGTCATGTGCGTATTCGCGCAAAGAGCCAGTGCCGGTCCGTACTTCGAAGACGGTGAGTTCGTTGAGAAAAAATGAAATTAAAAAAAAAAATTACAATCACAGTTGATGTGTGTTTTTTTTTTTTTTTCATAAATCAAATTTATTCGATTTTCATGTTTATATATTTTTTTAAAATTTTGTATTTCGACAATGCGAAAAGCTTGAATGTTTTTTTGTCAACTTAATTTTTCTTACTCGACTCGAATCATTCGACAAGCATCGTCCCACGTGTTTTCCTTGATTAAAATAAGTTTTTTTTTTTCATACGAAGATTTCGAATCGTATTTTGTTTTTAAATTTGTGGAAGATAATTTTTTATGGAGCATAACAAAATAAAATAAGGAATGTATGATTCACGAATATCTTACAGAGAATCAGGAAGAAATTATATGTAATGTGGTAATGTCGTCTAGTCGATCATATCGGTTGTTTAAAGCTCGCTCTATCGATCGTCTTCTATAATTCGTGTATATAATAGTTCCACATTTTATTCATACATGTGTAAATTTCTCTATGAATCGCTGCCGGTGCCAGATACGTATATAGCCCGTCTCAAAAGATAAACTCGAAACTTCGATAAAGTGATGAAATTTACCCACTCTACTTTGCCCCGTGGTAATGGTCGAAATCATCTCCGGGTAAATCGTGTTTGGCAGCTTCGAGAGAGACGATTAACTCTCGGCGTTAAACTCAATCGTCCGGACGAGTATTTATAGATTGGGGAAATGAGAATTTCACAATTAAATTTTCATCGTTTATACGATTTTACAATCAGTATTCGTCAATACGGAAATTTTTGTTCAAATAACTTTAGAATTTTTTATTTTGCATGATTTTGAGCTTTTCGGAAAATGTCCGTGGGCGCTCTCTGACTCTCGTAATTTTGCAGCTATCAAGCAAAATTTTTACACGAATCGACTCAGTCCGAAGCATGATTGTCATTGAATTTGCTAAGAATCGCTCGAGGGGTTGAGATTTCAAAAAAAAAAAAATGTTGAATTTCTCAAAAAAAATCTCCAATAGCTCTAACTTACTCAAATTTTTGGCTATATCGAACCAAAAGTTTGTGCATGGATATGGGACAAAGATTCGTGGCACCGAAATGGGGTTCGAATTTTCGTTTAATTTTGAATTAAAAAAAAATCTCTACTAGCTCTAATTCCCGTAAATTTTTGGCTAATGAGTCAAAGTTTTGTTTTTTCACAAATAAACTTTTAATATCACGATCACTGTTCGTATTTAATTTCACAAGAATCGATTGGGGAATTTAGATCGTAGAAAATTTTAAAAGTTTCAAAAAATTACCGTTGCTGTTTCAAATTTTATCGAAAACATTGTGTTTGAAATCAAATTGAGAAGATAAAGCTTTCAAATTAGAAATTCGCACATTGCCATCTCATTATTTTAGCTTGCTCACAAAGCTTCCTCTATGAGGAAGCCAAATTTGGAAAACCCACTTGCTCATAGTGGGATCTTCGTGAGCGAGTTAAAATGATGAGGAAGCATTGTGCACATTTTTAATTTGCGCGTTTTTTCTCTCAATTATTCAGTCTAAGACTTCGATAATTTTAGACCTTTGAAAGATTGCGATTTTGTGAAAAATTTAAAGTTTAATATGCACATATGGATTTGATTACGTAACGATTGTATCATTTTGAAAGAAAAATGTATTTTCGTGGCGTAATCCGATGACATTATGAAAAAAAAAAAAACACACACACAGCTTTTTCTCGGTCAGACATGTATAGTTGTGGTTTTTCGATAGTTCAATCGTAAAATTGTATTACGGTGATGTGGAGAATTCGTCGTTCTTTTCGAGATATGAAAAAAAATAGCGCTTCGCAGTAGTAAAGGTTGGCATATGGTCAGACATCTGGCTCGCTCGCTATAGGTGAAAAGTAAGGATAATCCCCTGGTGCGTTGTACGGACTTTCAAGCGACGATATTCACTCGAGATTTGTTTTCTATGCGTTAATTGTATGTGTAAGAAGAATTGAAATAAAAGTAAATACGTTTTATTCGCAAGTTCCATTTAATTCCATTTATGACACTTTTCCCAAAGCCTTTCGTAAAATGTTCGTTTCTTATACTTGATACAATCTATTCACCATAACAGCAACTCTTCTTATAGTCTCATTTTCCGTTCAATTCCATATAATGTATGTAAACATGCATTCAAGTTATATCCTGGGAACTTTGAATTTTTTTTTTTTATTGTAGCTTTTACAAACTTTTATGTTGCAAACGACAGTTGAGGGGTATGGCTACCCTTACAGCATGTGTTCTTAGCATACAAAGCATCGTTAACAGCAAGCTTTATACCGTTATTAATTACAACATTACCGTTATAACAAGCTTTATTATAACAGCATAGCTTTACCGAGCTACACCGATTTCTAAATAGTACAATTTTCGTTCTGCATTTTCAAGAAATAATTCATCTCTTTGATCCAACTTTGTATTTTTGATCGCTCGTTCAAATCGTTGTGATAAACTCCTAATTTACTGTATGGCATCGGTTTGAAAAGTTAAAGTCTATTATTATGAACGAAAATTTTTAGCTGTCGAGTAAAGTCAATGAAGCGTTTAATTGGGAAATTTAATGCAAAATTGTGCCTCGCCAATGAGTTATCCTGCAAAAAATAGAACGAGCTATCGAAAATATATTTATTTATTTTTCAAATTGAGAGCTCATTTGAACTGTACGAATTTCATTTCTACTTTACACACGCTCTCGCATCAACGGTAATGTGCTTTTTTTTTTTACACTTTATCCAATAAATCGAGTCATCATGATGGCTATTCTCATTAAATCTCTGGATCCTTTTTCGTTTTAATTTAAAACCCCTCTGATCGAATATAGATCGTGACGTAATTACGAGGAACCACAAATTAAAGAGAAAGGTTTTCCGCTTGATCGACCTCTATTTGATTGGCCTATAAAAACATAATATGGTTCGTCTGGTAATGTTCACATCCACTCGTGATAATTAATCGTTCTCATTGTCAGTCTATATGTACATATAGTGTGTATAAACGCGTACTTTGCAATTCAATAAGGGCAATCGAACGTTACGAGATACAGACCCGATGCAAGAAATAATGGTCCGTACAATCTAATCGATCCGGATATTAAGGGCTGTTTGACAATCGACACGTATACATACTACATATATGTTCCAGCAGGTTGTTGCAGCTTGGGCGCTTCGCACCCTCGCAATTGCAAAATTTTCGATCGACCAGAGACTTGACACGTAGAACAAAAAAAAAATCAATTTTTTCTTTCCCTTTTCGATTTTTCGTAATTTTCGTAAGCGTGCAAATAATAATAATAATAATTGAATTCTGGAACTTTCAATATTTTTCATGAAAAATTGCTAGGCATCGTCCCGTTTTATGAAAAAATTTCATCCTCTTATGATAAATCGAAAATTTTCCTGATTATGCAAATTTTCGTTTCACGCTACGTCAACTTGAATTTTTTTTTTTTTTTTCATATGCGTGACGAAAAATTTACATAATTTCGGCGAGGGTCGAGACAGAGCGTGTAATACCCATTGGTACATAATTCGTGGGGTGGCCGCGTGATCTTTTCTTCATCTTTTTCTCTCTGCCCTCCGAATCCTTTCCCCTTTCTTGACTGTGTCTCGAGATCGAATCAACAACTTTATTCACTCTTGATGATCAAATCCCCGCGGCATCCAGCCTCGGGGAATATTGAAATGTCCCGTCGTTTATTTTTCCGTATCCTTTTTCTGCATCGTGTCCTTGTCGGGACGAGAGCGACACGCGGGGATAATGTAAAAGAAAAGGAATATTGTCAAGTCGGATTTTGAATGAAGAATAATCCTTCAGGTACTTGCGACATGTTCGAGGGAGGGAAAAAAAAATATTACAAAAGTTTGAAGGGAGGATTAGTCGTTCGGGCTTAAGAAAATTGCTTCGATTCAACGAGGAAGAAGAAGAAGAAGAAGAAGAAGAAGAAGAAGGCCATTGAATTAGCTCACGACCCTTATTTTTTACTTTCGTGCTTTTTTTTCCACTTAAACTTTTGTTTGACAAATTTTTATTCAAGCGCTAAAAGAAAATTCGATCAAAAAATTGATATGAAAATTCATATATTTTAATATTATATTGCTATTATTATTATTATTATTATTATGCAATATATTTAAAAAATTGTGTGAATATTTTTTTTAATGGGGGAAGGGATGAATGAGGGATGATGAAATCAGAACTGATTATGTAATCTCGACACGAGGGTTTGAGAAATGTTAATAGGATGCCCCAATTTTCAAAAGCGTCAATAGAATCCATGTTTCGGAAGTAAAGCGAGGGTTGAGCAGAAATCAGAGAGGGAAACTCAATTATGTATCAGCCGATAAATAATGAAGTTTCATCTCTGATGCGCGGTAGATTCCCTTGATTTATTATTCATGAGGGGAAAATTTAAAATATTAAAGGAGAAATGCGAAAGATTGATTATTCGCGAAGTACGCCAGGAAAATTATTTATAATATTATAAATATATATGCGTAAAAAAAAATTTATTTTACAGTCTTAAAAAAATGTATTGGAACTTTCGCGAATTGCATTTACTCGCTTCATTATGTTAATACAACTTGTTTTTATAATTTCGCAAGACAATATTTTTTTTGTCCCACACGATTCACTATTCGGGTTTTCTCGATTCAACGAGAGATGAAGGGGGAAAAAAAATAGCTACCAGAAAAGAAATGGCCTCAAGGGGAATGAAGAGTTAATTCACCAAACACCTTTCTCTCTGGTGCTTTTTCTTTTTCTTTTTTTTTTTTTTTTTCATCAGACCGCAATTCCGGATCCCGCAGCGGGGAAACCCTCCAACTCGGATTGGTTCTTTTCTCATTCCATTCCACGCGCCATAGATTTTTATTCAAATGCCCAGAGCACTTTGCCTCGAGAGCTCGGTTATATCGTATTGAAAGGACAAAAAAAAAAAAGCATTTCCGGTCTTGGTGTGATTTCTCACTTCTGTTAAATATATACTTTTATTTTCAAAATTCTCGTTTCTAATTATTTTATAAAATTTCATTGATTTTGCATTGATCCAGCAATAAATTTCTCAATCACGCACTTGTTAAATCATTTCGTTTCTATCATATTATTATTTTTTTAGAAATTGAAATACCAATATTTCAATATTTTCTTATAAGGAAACTCCAACTCGTTCAGCTGATGCGATATGACAGAACTTTAATGATTTTTTTAAAAGGATTTTCCGATGATTCATAAATCGGTGATGTTGAAGACGTCTTCCTTGCGCTCTGTGTGCATCGATAGTCGAAATATTAAAATTAAAATTTGCATATACACAAGATACCCGGGGTCATGTATACATGAACGAGCAATGTATTAACATAATATGAAATTTATGAGAAACGATAAGAGCGATGGAACCCTCGTGTTTGTCTCGACGAGAAGGATGAGTGGCGAGGGAGGATGAAGAGGTTTTTATTATCCATCGAGTCGTGATGAGAAACATTTCACTGATCGTCCTCAATGCATAAGAATGTGTTATATTTCATATATAAATTCATATTGTATCCGCAGACCTTCATATACTGATTAACAGATTATTCTTCGAGTTCGAGTTTTAGTTAATACGAGATCACAGGAAGTTATATTCATTTTCATTCGATAAATATACGCCTGAAAAATTCTACTTGAGGTTCGACGATTTTTAGTCTGGATAATTTTCGCGAGCCATTTAATTCGTGAGTGGTGGCTGTTCAAAAGAAATTTAGGGCTCTTCTTTAATCGTAGATAGGCAAATAGATGAAATTTTTTTCATGGTAATATTTATTAAAATTCCCCAGATCTCGTCCGCATTGCTATTTGCCATTGTTTGCAGTAATAAAATATGATTTAAGGTGGTTTAGGTATACCAAGGTCGTGATCCTATTTAAGTGACATTTTTTACATCCATTGTCCTGGAAAATACCGGTTGCATATAGTATATTGCGTGTATTATTCAAGCTGTAATTTCCCATGAGCCATTTCCCCAACTATTTACATTCACCTAGCTCACCCTCCATTTTCTCGTCTTTTTTAATTCACATTTGTATATACATGTATATCCACGCATATACAAATATCATCTTACCTCACAGACATTATTATACTGTTTTCTCCAGGGTCCTGTTTCCCCTTAATTCAAGCCATTACCATCAATTCCAACGTTTCACGAATGCTCTTTATGCAATCTCAGAATGCGAAATTTATCATTCAATAATTTATTTACGAAAACAATCGACGAAAATTTCCTTCGCCAATCTTCATTCTATACAAACGTTAAATTCAATTGTCGTTTTTCAAAATAATGTTGATCCCGATGAAGCATGTATGAGGCTAAAGTGCCATGAAAATTTATCGAGGAAAAATGATAATCGTCCAAATTTTTTCTCCTGTATCGATGAAACAATCGAACATCGACGAATACGTTCGACCGTCGCGTCGCCTTGAAATATTATAAGATCTTTCGAAATTTGGGAATTAGGAGCCATTCCAGCGAAACTCCTGGATAATTTCATACCCTGCGAGGATTTTTTATTTTGAAATCTCGTAAAAATGGTACAGCACAGATCGAATGAAATGACGAAAAATACCATCGGGTATTTTACCATCGTATCCTGGGTATCCTCTTCTTGCGAAAGCTCTTCACGTTTTATTTTCTCCTCTCTCTTCTGCTCTCAAAGAGGCAATAATGTACTGACTCTGATTGACGAATGAAAGTTAATCCAACGGACGTCGAGAACCCTCGACCGAGCGATCGATCTCGATCCAACCTCGTGTATTTTTTTCATTTCTGATGCACGAACACATGTATATATGAATAAAGCTATGTATATGGTAACACAGTTTGGCACATTCTTTCTTCATTCGTTTATTCTCTTCTCACTTTTTTCTCACTTTGTATTTCGTATCCGATATATCTCACGTCAGTGACTCTTATCGTATCTCCTGATATCTGAGAAATGTACTCTCTCTCTCTCTCTCTCTCTCTCTCTCTCTCTCTCTCCCTCTCTCTCTCTCTCTCTCTCTCTCTCTATTCTCGTTTTTTTCTCTACGAAAGAAAATCACATTTTCTTCAATCATTATTGAGAAAGGAAAAACGTGGCTCATTCTCGATACATATCATATAAAGAAAGAAGGATCAAAAGATTTCCTTTCATTATTTCTTCTCTGTCATACAATACAAAATTCCGGTTTATTCCTTCCGGTGTTTTTTTTTTTTTTTTTTTTTTTTCATTATAGCCCGAACAAATGTACTCTTGATTATCGTAATATCGGATTCGAATAAAAATTGTCAACGATGTTTGACGCAAAGTTGAAAAATAGAGAGGATAACGTGAATTTTAGATATGACTTAACACATAGTCTGCAGATTGCCATTGCAAAATGATCATTGGCTGACTGGTTTCATAGATATATCATCTTGAAAATTTCGAAAGTCATTAATTCACATAATTGATTAAAAGCATGGCTTATTTAAGGAAAATTATAAAAAAATGTGTAAAATTCTTTAAAATGGAACAATCTCATTGAACCATAGAAAAAATTTGAGTAATACTTTTCAATTTCAATTCAAGAAATTGAAATATCTTTCTTTCTGAAAGAGAAATTCAATTTTTTCAATTATCAACGTATGAAAAATTAAGGGAAATTTATGAGAAAAATTGTGTATATTAAAAAAAAAAAAGATTAGATATTAGTATTCGTGAAAAAGAATAATATTTTTTTCTGAATATATTCAGTAAAAAATTATCTTTAATTTCTTATTAACAGCTTTCAGTATTATTGTTGTCAAAACTCAATATCCTTGGTGTCTTCGATGTCGTTCATTTTGTTTTTTTTTTTATTTTTAACTCACCCTTACAATTTACAATGATTTTTACTTTTTGATGGGAACGTACGTGCAAAACATCCTTAAGCTCTTTCAAATATTTTCGTCATTCACAATTCACCTTTCTTTTTCTTCATTTTTTGTACAACAGCTGTGTACAGAAATATTTGATATGAATCATAGCACGAAAGGGATTGCAGACATGGTTTCTTTTCGCTTGAAAAGTTTATTATTTATGAGACTAGAAAGAGAAAGAGCGAGAGAGAGAGAGAGAGAGAGCGGATAATGGATTTCTCTATTTTTTTCTCTCCTATCGTTATGTATACCTGTGTATACGTATAAGTACCTCGATCTTTACAAACGAGCGCACGCATTACGTTCTTAAGCCAGAGTTATGTTTCGCACGGGTTCTGACAGAAGCATGAGAAGGCAGAGTGGGGTCAAAGGAAACGAAGGAAAAATATATGGTATTGGATGAAACTTTAGCCCCATCCGGAAAGATGACCCTGAAATCTTAGACGCGAGTGTGTACACATGGCTGGGAAATGGAATAACGGGGTAGAAAAAATTGTAACTTGATGAGAAATGGACCAAGATTCTTCCGCAAAAATCACATTTTACCAACGTAATGATTTTTTTTTCTCCATCATAATATCTTGTAAGATTCCTCACAGTCAATAGCGTGACTTGGGTTTTTTCATAGGGTCTCAGACACGCTTTTATCATTTTAATTAAAAATTTTTTTTTTTTAATTTGATTTTGACTTTTCATATAATTTTCCATAAATCGCGAGCTTTCAAATTTTCGTAGGGTGTTAGCTCGCCACGTGTTCCAATCTAGTCACATATTCCCTGTTTTTCGATTGTTCAAAAATATCCGCCATGCACAAGCATAGATTCGGACGTCCCACTCGTGGGCCCTGAACCATCGATACGTATTAGCTCGGAGAATTCAAACATTTCCCAAGTGAATTATATCCTGGCAAACCCGAGCTTTAATCTTTCTTCTCGTTCATCGCGAATGACCTAGCGTGCGGTTGAATTTTTTTTCCCAACGGATCTTGCCAATTTGTGGCCCGCGTGAGGCGAGTGCATAATTTCAAGGTTTTGAATTTAAATGCAACAGCCCTTCCTGCAATATGATATTATATACTTCGTGCGCGGCCTCTCGATCATCGATGAGGGTAGTTCGAATTTGAAAAAAAAATTATTTCGCAAATTAGATATTTTATTTTCTTCGGATAAATTTCTAGAAATTTTCTTGAGCACGTGGAAAACTTTTGAAATATACCGCGAATCTCATTAGCCACCCCAATTAACCATACTCGTCACGCACAATGGCCGTTGGGAGGAAGAGGCTTGGGATGCTTGAATAATTTTGAAAAATTGAAGCAATTTTTAAAAGTAAAAACGAATCTGTATATTTGATCAATATAGCATCGGTTTATCCCTGCAGTCAACCCCGTCCCTCTTATGATCACATCGATAATATAAATGAATAAATAATGTTTTCTTTTTTTACCCTTAACTCATCTTTTCCTGTATTTACGGTCAAATAAAATCCATGGAAAAAACAATCCGATAAAACCTCAGGGCAATTGGAGTACAAGATTAAAGCGAGGCTAAGCACCAGCGTAACCTCAAAAAATTTCCAACTCGACTTTACTCAAGGACGGCTTGATAGAATGAAAATTAAATAGCGGGGCCATTTGCGAAATTGATCGACTCAGACGGCTCGACTATTGGTTTATAATTCCATGAAGTCGTTTAAGAAAAGTTTTCCGTTGCGATTTCTCGACCAATGCATTTGAATATCGTGTTCGCAGAGGAAGACGGAAATGGAATAGCCGTTGACCCGGATTACTCGGACAACGCTCTGGAGAATCTGATGCGAGCCGCGCAACAAAAGTGAGTTAAATCGCATTATATCGTGATACATATTCAGGAAAAACAGAGCGATTTTATAATGGCGACGGTGCGCGCTTGCGCGGTCAATTGTCACTTACCATTTATAGTTCTCGTCTCAGTCGCCAGCTGCCATTTTTCTTCAAATTTGTTTTTCCAATAATCTCGAATGAACCAATGTTAGAGCTTGCGAAAAAAAAATGAATGTCCATAATATCTGCATAGCATGGATCGAACGAGTAGCAAAAAATTGAGTTCAGCGATAATTTTGACAAACAAGAGTACACATTGACACGGTGTGTGTTGCATCAGTTTGATAAAAAATATATATGGTTAAAAAAAGTAGTAATTTGCAGTTTGGGGAAAAATATTTTACAGTGAGGGCAGCACAATAATATCAATAAATTGTACCATTTGGATGGTCATGCAAACTCTAAAAGCGGTGATCTCAAAAAATTGCAAATCAACTATAAAAGCAAATGATTGCCTTAACTATAAAATTAGTGCTTAAAGTCGCAGCTTCGACTACTTAACTATATGGTTTTTGTTCTAAATATTGTATCTCTCGGTGTTGCTTGGGCCATCCCGGTCTCGTACTCATAAAATTCCAACAGAACACAATTTTATTCTCGTCGACGATATTACACACAATTTTCATGCCTCTTTCCGAAATGTTTCCGCAAAAAAATTTCGTCTTATCGCCGAAAACAATCGCGATACGGATAGACCATGCCCTTCCGTTTATTTATTTATTTATTTTTTTCATTCAAAAAATTAGGACGAATTAAAGATCAAGCATGGAAAAGATCGTTAAGGAAAATAGAAAAGCGTAAAACACTAAGACACGTAGAGTTGCATCCAGCTTGATGTTTTCTCAATGTCTCGAAATATTTTTCAACGATTTCCTTAATCTCGAGTAGACGTTCCCCAATGATATATGTGTTTAGGCGTGGCTGCATCAGACGCGATGGAAATTGCGATCACAGGCCCAACGACTGCTGCTACAGTTCGTCGTGTCGATGCAATCTCTGGGGATCAAATTGTCGCTGTCAACGAATGGGACTCTTCCAGAAATGGGGATAAGCAACTCGTGACGATGTATAACGGAGAGCTGGAGCGATAGAAAAAAAAAAAAAAAACGAGGGAGCGAGAGAGCGAGAGAGAAACTGAGAATGTGTGTGCGTGATCCCCGAAATATTTCCGCAAAATTTTCCATCCCAATAGTTGATACATAATACATAGAAGATTTACCTCAAAAATTCAATTTCAAGGATCATCCTCGAGGCTAATATGCAAGGAAGTTAGTTCTAAAATCCTCTTTCTCTCCTTCGCGGCCATACATAATTGATTTTTCATCTCGCCAGCACGATTCTCCATCGAAACATTATTTTATCGCTTCGGATCAACTTCGTAAAATTTCTTTATTTAACGTCATCTTTATTCCCAATCTATTCGATCATCTGACTTTTCCTCTTTCTCTCTCTCTCTCTCTTTCTCACCTCTCCAGGGCTTTATTCCCTCCGAGCACATTTCTATTAAACATTTCCCTTGACAAAAAAAAAAAAAAAGAAAACATCTGTGGACGTCACATACCCACGTCATTCGAGTTTCTCTTATGAAAAGAACGGATTTATGATTTCCATAGTTGAACGTTTTTTTACCCTCAAGATCATCTGCAAAGAATCACAAGCGACCCAACGAAGCTTGGAAATACCTCGCCTGCGGTGATCAAAATTCAATCTCGATATATACGCGCGTTTTTACCAGATACCGTCGCACTGCTCTCCCACGCTTTATTTTTCTCCCTTCGGACGTTGTTCCTGATCCCTCGTCCCTAAGCAAGGGATCGCATAAGCTCTCGATATTGATCCTATTCCGAAAAATTCTTCGGGCGAAAGACACTCGAAGAATCACGTGCATTTTGCCAATCGTTGAATTTGATAATTATAATCGACGGAGAAACATCGAATCGAGATTCTCTCTGAAATATCGAAAACCGCAACAGCAACAAAAACCTTTTCATTTCGATTTAAATCATACTCGATTGAATTATTCGATTGATATTTCCGCTAAAATTCCTTTTACGTTGGTTCAGCAGCCAATGTCCAAGTATAATCATCGAAGAGTCGAATGAAGATTGAACATTGCTAGGATATACGAGAGAAACCCTCCATCTGATTGACGATTTTTCCAGCCACTTTCTGTCAATCAGATACAGTGGCTTCTCTCCCCCGGGGACTAATTGTCAACTGTTCCCATTCGACCTACATGCATTATATATATATTTGAGCTAATGACGCGCTTTCGCGCAACTCGATTAAAGTCCAGGGGTCAAGATTTCATTATACAAACAATTCAAGCCAACCGTGAAAGAGAAAGAGAGTGCGAAGCGAGGGGGAAAAAAAAAACAAAAGGGAAAGACAATGGAGTTGAGAGAAAGAGCGAAGAAAAGAGAAGTATACGAAAGAGATGCGATCGAACGAGAGGAGCTTGTCGTGCTGATGAATGTACGGCCAAAGGGGATACTTCCGGTGCAGGTCAGATGCGAAATATCTCTTCGATCCGCGGCCGGATGTCCGGAAGAAAAGAAGAAAGAAAAACAAAAACAAATGACATAATCATCGATAATCGCGAATTGCAAGAGTAAATTAATTAATTCAGTGTCAGATGATAAATAAATAATATTAAAGAAAAAAAGATCAACATTTAGAGCAAAAAAAATGATCAAAGAAGAAAGACAGCTGCAGTGGAAATGAGAAAACAAAACAAACAAAAAAAATTCGATTCCTCTTGAGAAGATCACACACGTATCACGAGTACCTATACCAAGCGTAGATGTATACTATACTATTATAAATAACGCCTAATATGGCAAAATATAAATGAACAAACAAAAAATCTATATTGTATTATTATTATTATTATTATGAATATTATATAAATGTTATACACGTATATGTATATGATATCCGGAGGTGGATGTACACGTATCAAAAATCGTATCATGGACAAAATGAGAAGAAAAAAAAAAAAAAACACAGAAATATATATGAAACTTATTCAATCTGGCTAAGCAAGCACTCGATGATATCTCGTTTATTCGCTATCACTGTCCATACATTCCTGCCTATCCGTTATTTTTTTTTTTTTTTTAGCAAAGTTAAAAAAAAGGCGAATCAGTAACATCTGCCGGTGTGGACTCATATACGACGAGTGGACAGCTGTAAGGTCAGTATTATCAGCAAACAATAATTCTTGGAATGATCCTGTATTAACGGAACGATACATATAACCAGGCCACATGGTTAAAACATGATAATCCCTCTGATAATCTTCACGTATACGAGTCGTCGTTGTTCGTTGATCGTTGTTACGATTGAGATGGTGAACGGATTGGCGTTTATCGATCGTTAAGGGCTAATGTATATTTAATATTTACCACTAGCAGCTATAATCCCGATAAAATTTTTTATCACGTATGTAGGGTTAAACCATCCGATGAATCAGATGCGGCAGCGTCTTGACGGCGTGTATAATTAACAATAAGTTTTAAAATTTTAATACGCCCCCGGCAATCGACTATACAGTAAAGCTGACGGAAATATAACAATTTCAAGGTCTCATTAAAATATAGAATAAATATTACTTATTATTCTCGGATTATCGTGGTAATGGCAAGAAGTTGAAAAAATTGAGAGAAAGACGCACATTTTTGGAAATATTTTCACGCAGAGTCTTCATATTAAACTTATAGAATTTCGAGCTCATTGACTGACCCATTTTATCCAATATAGCTTGTTAAAAATTTTAAGATAATTATAAAATTGAAAAATGCAAATTTTTTAGCCCTCCACTACTCGAGTGTCCTCTCTCAAGCTCATTGAAAAGACTTTTTAAATAAATTTTTCATCCATTAGCGCAAGGTGTGTTCACTTTACTTTCTAGACTTCGTAAAATTAATATTTTTTTCCAACATGATCATTAATTATTAATCGCTTTTGTTATCCATAAAGTATCGTCTGAAAGAAAAGAAAAAAAAGTACGACACATGAGATTGATGATATAAAGTAATAATAAAGTCACGAAAACGAAAATAAAAGTGCTCGTACAAATTGAGTGTTCATTCATTGTTCAATTTGCCGAGTTATCGTGCGTGGCGAATGTAGGAGGATACACTTTTAGACCCTCTTTCGACTGGAAAATTCGCATCGGCGGTATATGATATTGAGCTCGCAGGAATGAAACGAGAAAACGTGTATATAGCTATACACAGTTGCATCTTCCTACTGGAGAACACATAGAATATTATGGAGGATTTGGCACGGGCTTGCTATGGTTTTATCCAGCATGCAAAGTTACGCCTTGGGGGTGATTCTGCAAATCTATATGTATAGCGCTTACAAAACGTTTATAGATATATTTGCCATGTACTTGGCTACGTAAATACAAGTCATTCCCTTCATGGAAAACAAAAATGCTTGTGAAAATATATTTTTCATATTCAAAATACATTTGAAATGTAACCCAAGATATTATAGAAAGAACCATATATATTATTTCTATTTAAGAACCAGATATTATTTCTATTTAAAATATTTCTTCGACAAAAAAATTCGATATTTTCACTTATTCTACTTTCTGAGGGATTTCGTAGCAAGCGATCGACTAACGAAATTTCATAATAACGATTTTCTGCATTCTCCTTTCTAGAAGTGATGCAAAAACAAAATAGACAAAAAAATGAGCATGAAAGTGTGTGCTCGATGGGTTTCGTATCTTGGGGAGATTGTAATTAATACGAATTAAAATACGAGAGTTTTTTTGGTTTCACCGTAAAAAATACTGAACCGATCAAGCTGGAATTTCTGGATCTTTTTCTGAGACAAGTATACGTTGACTTTTAGACCCCGTAATGGGGAAAAATCGCTAACATCGAATTCAAATGACACTTGGTACGAAATACCCCATATATATGTATGTATATATAGGTACATAGGTAAGTATACATAGAAACGTGGATTATACGCTACACGTTACATTTGTACTAGGTGGATCCTCGTTCTTTCGTCTCACTCCAAAGGTTAACCGAGTTAACCCCGTGGCGTCGACCTACGTCAAGTACCAGATGACTCTGTGTGTGTGTGTGTGTGTGTATGTGTGTGTGTGTGTGTGTGTGTCGTAAATAATACAACGCCACGTCGGTGCTCTTCCTCTTCACGAAGTACTAAACTGCAATGGCCAATTCACGATTTACTTTTTTCCTCATACATATATGTTACGAAGAACTCATCGATGTGTCTTTTCGTGGCACAAAAGTTGCAAGCTAGGCAGATTTTATTATGTTCCATGAGGCGTCTCATGTCCGTGAGGTATATTCGTGCCTGTATAATATAGGAATTCATTTTGACCCAAATAAAGCTTCATGATCGTAAAAACAGGTTTTTTTTTATTTATTTATCACACGCATTACGTGGCTAATAATCGACCTACGTCTAAAGACCAATTGTCGTAGTTTCTCCTAATCCGGGTCGTGTCAAAAGGTGCATGTGGACCAATTAAACTGTCGTTGGTACTCTTGGCATATACGTACATATGCCACTAGAGACACGACATATCGTTGGACGTATATTTTTCATTGCATTGTAATTGTAATTGCACCGAAGGTTGATTTTATAATTCTTGACCATTTTTTTAAAATGACGACACGATGAAACTCTGGTTTGATTCAATGTAAAGATCGAGGAATAGATGTATTATCACGCCAATGGTCTAAAGAAACCTTGAGTCCTTGATCCTTTAATGTTCACTTGATGAAAAAACGAAAAAACGAAAATTCCATTGATTGAATTACAACGAAGTGAAAAATCTTCCCAAAAAAAATTTTCGGTTTCATCATTATTTATTGAAAAAAAAAATTTCAATAAGATCTCGAAGAAACGAAATACAGTGATATGACACTGAAGAATCATCGAATTTTTCGTATGTTGTAATTTGATTATTTTTATCTTGACTCGAATTATTTGGCTATACAGGCGCATTGCTTCAGACTTCAGAGCAACGATATTTTCTTTTGTTTTGATTATAAATATGATTTATAATAACGGACGATGCACACAAAATGCTTACAAAAAAACATTTAAAAAAAAGTGCTTGTGCATCTTCTTCAAGCATAGTTCAATCACAAAGTCCGTTCGTTGTCCTCCACGTTTCTTCATTCTCATCCTGTGAGCACTTCCTCGTTCGCAGGCGAGTATTGCCCTCTCTTCCCCGAAAAAAATGGGCTTCTTGCACAACGAGATGATGATGATGATGTGCGTCTTGTATGTATATACATATATATATATATATATATATATATATATATATATATATATATATATATGTGCACACATAGAAAAAACGAAGATTTACTATTACTATTATTATTATTGTACGACTCAAGAAGCCACACCGTATCGTAGCGTGTTGTGTAGTGGTAACGTGAATTACGAAATTACGAAACTATAGCTATAGTAAATCTGCTACAGGTATAATGTAACGTATGCCAGCGTGTATTATAGTGAAAGGAGGGAATGAAGCGAGGCAAAGTCCTGACATCACAGGAACTGCTTCGCTCTTGCTCTGCTGGTACTGTTGGGGTCACATCCCATAGTGGGTTCGATGACTTTGCTCTCACGAGCATCGCACACACCATATACATATATAAATACATATATATATATATATATTTATATACATTTATATATATGTTTCTTGTGGCAATCTGGCCCAACCAACAAGTTAAATTCTAGTGAGATTTGAAGAAAAGAGGTTGAAAAAAAAGAATTTTGAGAGTTAAAGGATGTATAAAATCGTGTTTCTCGTGTCTGCAAACGATAACCCTGCAATCACGACTCACCGAGAACTTTCACCTTTAGAGACCTCGAGAGCACACTGCCGCCGCGAGTCTTATTTCGAGACACACTGTTTGTTAGTTAGCTTTTCATTTCTGTGCCCTCGGCGAATGTGATACAGTAGAACGGACGACGAAATGGATTTCATATGAAAAATTTGCTGCAATGAAAAAAATTAATTTCATACTTGTTATTGTAAATGGTGGAAAGGAAGGTATTTAATCAAGTAATTTATTAACCATTCGACGCATTGTAGTAATTCTATAATCCAAGGAGGATGAAAGGTCTTGCTAAAAAAAACATGAAACAATTTCGTTTTTTTTTTTTTTTTTCATTGAGACTAATTTTTTGTCTTGTCACCACGAAAGTGCCAATTTTGGTTAAGCATGCATAATATCAAGTCACTCGTGAATCGCTATCTGACTCGCGATACAACGGTAAATATATCTCACGTACATGATGGAATTTTAACGTGACGATATACACGTGCACTAAGGCGACGTGTGCTTTGTGTTTCAAGCTCGATTAGGCACAAAGCCTCTCGGTGCAGTTAAATCAGATTCTTCGAGAAATTGCATCATATCGATGCAATAACAAGTGCATAGTCTTCCTTACTTTAAAGTCACCCTATATATATATATATATGCATGACTGTAATATTATGATTGTTATGGTCACGAAGAATAAATTCCCAAGTGTGAACGTTAATTAGAGTTTAACGTGAAGATGTTTATAACAAAGGGGCACGTGAGAATATTTCTCAGGGGGAAAATAATTTTCTTTTTATCGACGTTATCCCGGTTGAAAATCGAGTTTTTTTTTATGCTGTATCGTCCCACGTAGGGAAGAGCACGTATAATCAGAGACAAATCTAAGGGACCGAATCTCCAATCTACTCTCTTGGGTGTTGAAACGAAGAAGACTCCATATATATATATCAGTCTCGAGCACGTGCCATCGAGGCAATTTGCTCTCTCGAGTGAGTTAAAATTGTGAGTCACGGTGCATTACTCGCAAACCTATATATCCCTCGATGTAGACTTGACATTAATCGTTAGGACGAGTAAGCCGATCGAGATTTTAGAGAGAAAAAAAAACACGACATTACATATCGAATCACCATTATGAATGTAAAATTTAATTGAAATAGAGGGATTAAAATATATATATATATATATAAATACGTATTCTTTCATACGATAAAAATTGCAGAGGCATTTTCGTTTTTAAATCTTATCCAAATATCATTTTTCCGTTCTTCTTCGAAATATATTTCGATGGTTATTCGTAATTCGATGCACGCAATGCACGTTAGTCTGTGCGAAAATTCTCGTATAGGGCATGTATACTTTTCATAATACGGCCATTATCTCCGTGCCAAGTTTCATTGCTGCGGTATAATCGCTCGATAGATCCTTCGCAACAGACTCTCCCTCTGTATTCGTGAAAAAAAAATATGTCTGAAGAAGGGGGAAGTTACGAAGCAACAACCCGCAAGCTCTAAGCGCAACGAGAGCGCAATTAAACGTGCATAAAACATCGCACGTGTGTCTCGGACGAAGGATGAAGTTTTTTTCTTTAAATCGTCTTTCATTGAAAAATGTTTGTGTCCAATGAAACCCAAACTCAATTAAAAAAAAAACCATAAAACCAATATTTTTATTCTAAAAAACACTTTTTTCCAAATTTTTTTTTTTCCTCAAAAAGCTTTAATGTTTTGTTCAGATATCTTTTGAATCGTTACAAACGATGAATTAAAAAATCCGTGACTTCTATAATTATAATTCCATTTCATCGTAGACGTGGGCGCTTCCATTCTTTGATTATCAGACGGTTCCGCGTTGCGTTAATTTTATTCCAAAAACCTTTAATCTTTTCAGTAATATTGCTTAATTTCATTTAGACCAATTTGCCATTTTCAGTCTTGGTAGCCACTTTATTTTCCTGCTTCCCATTTTCAGCTGAGAAGCGAAACGCACCGGAGAAGTCTCACTTGCAAAGAAATGCTATTTAGTTCAAAGTTACAGATTAGCATATATGTCATCGCGTATATGACGATTCATTTATCAAAAAGACTTTCAACGAAAAAAAATTTTTGAGAAAAAAAATACCTTTTCTCGGTAAAATAAAAAATCCGAATTTGTATTTTTTGTTCGTTTGTTTAAAAAGGCATAATTTTCATTGGAAACTACAATTTTTCGGGAGAAAAACAATTTTTGAAAAGAAAAAAAAAAAATTTCCAATTTTCGTCTACGGTGCCCACTTTGCTCAGGTCACATAGAACTGATTTGATCGTTTCTTCGTTATTGCCCAGCAAAGTATATGTCCCCTCGTGCGTTGCAGTTTATACGCCAAAGTCTCCGAGTTATGCATTGCATAAGAATGCGCGGTTACATGAAGGCAGACGCGAGAGACGAGTCGACGAGGAAGAGCACAAGAAGTATATAGGAGCAGTGCCGCTATAGTAACCTTGAGAACTCGCGGATTAAACTCTTGCGATCTCTCGTCTTCATTTGCATAATCGTATACTATACTTAACGCTTTGCTATACTCGCATCACCGACTATACACATACATTTACATGTATGTATGCACATATGCATACGTATGAGCACACGATATAATATGTATATATAAAGTTTTCAAGTTCTTCGGCTATTTAAGCTTTTGGTCCAAAAATTCGACGCAATTTCTGCCAGATTTCGTTGTGCAAAAGCGGGAAAATCGAAAATCTACCAATGGCCAGCATTAACGTCATTTTCCGATTACGAATATATCATACTTTCACTGAGGTTTCATATTTTCATCAAAATTGCTTTCAGTGAACAAAAAATTTTTAAATTCTTCATTTTTTGGGCTTTTTTTTACGAGCAGTCGAAAAAAAAGCTATAGATATACCGTATGAGTTGAAAGAGAGCTTGATTAAAAAAAAAATTGTTCTATGATGACGCACTTATTGGCAATTTCGATAGTTAAAAATTAAAAAAAAAAAAAACTTCAATCACACGATTTACAGCGTTTGGTGATGACCTGTGTGTTATTATATCATTGAAGAAACAATTACAATGATTTACTATCCAATAGATGCGCCAGGAAGATCCAAAATTTTGAATTGTTCTCATGAAAATTTATATTTCTTTGAAATTTTTTTGTTTTTTTTTTTAATTTTTTTTAATTTTCTCATGACGTTCTTAAGAAAGTGGTTTTTTAATGACCTCGGAAATTTCGTAAGCCTAACATGGCACACGAAAATTTGACCCAAAATTCTTGAAATTTTTATCGATTAAAACTTTTCTGTGAGACGATTCAAATCCACAATTCCCAGTTACGATAGTATACGTCTGTAATGCCTCGCGTAATTCGATACATGACGTACTATATTATATAATTATGCAACTCTCGGGGTACGATTTAAAAAATATACATTTATACCAACGCCCGATAGTTCATTGATCCGATATGACGAGAATCGAAAGTTCAGGAAACTCTAGTACAGAGTGCCTGCGCGTAACACTGTAACAGTAACACACCAGTTTCGGCTAATTCGATAAGTGCAAGTATCACGAACCTCGTGTGTGCCAATTTTCATTTTTTTTTTTTCTGTTTCTTTTATACGGAACGACGCGACTGGGAGTGTCCGCGACCTGGTGAATCGTCTCGCGGGCTCTCTCATATATACATAAGGCATTTCATCCCAAATCGAACCACATCTGACGTTTGTTATTTTTTTAAATTATATAAGCTCGAAAGATCCTTCAGTTTTCTCGATAGATTTTTTAAGCTAAACCGTTATTCGAAAATGATTCATTTTAACGTTTTTTTTTTAAAAACTAGCCAACAAATGGTTAACTTCATTCTCGACGATGTGAGATTAATTTTTTTTTACCTACATCCTGGAGTCAAAGGCCCTTCGTTTATATTTTTTCGAATTTTCGTGAAAAAAAAAAAAATAATAGCAGAAGTCCAGGCTAATCTGGGAAAAAATGCCAAAAATTTTAACATTCTGCATAGGATTTATTTATTTATCAATTAGTGAATAATCCTTTGCAATAGAATAATATCAGCGAACCACGGTTATGCATGTGAGATGCAAGACTTTAGATTTGGAAAAACAAATTCTCATGAGGATGCACACATAAAAGTACGCCCTCTTTAAAATACAGTAAAAAGGAAAAATACGACAAGAAGAGAAAAAGCATGATTTTTAAGAACTTCCAAATTGATCTATTTATTTATTCATACCAAATAACAGAGCGCAATACTTAAACTAAATCAAAAAGGTAATGAGTAAGCAAGTTGCATATAAGCCAAAAACTGATTATAAAGCGATGAGTACATATAAAAGTGGCCTCGCACACATTGTATTCCCGTATTAGGCTGATCAGGCTTAGTGAATAGCACAAATGCAAGTATAGTTAAGTACGGAGTGAAACAAAAAATTAAACTATGGTTAAATAACACAAATGCAAGTAGTTCAGTACGAAGTGAAATGAGATTAATCTAACTTATCTTGAACCTAGACAGACCGAGAATAATAGAGTGTAACAAAGCAAAGCGACAGAAGCAAACTAAACTCTCACACCTCACGGGTAACCTCAGAAGGTTAAAGCGAGGGGCTATTCACTCTTGAAATCACTGAACCACCCTGCTCTTACATCAGAATGGAAATCACGAGAAATCGGATCGAATCACATGAAATCGACGTTACTTAAACGTTGTTGAAACCACTAAAAATCAGAATTAAATCACTCCAAGTTGTTTGAAATCAACGTGAAATCACGTAAAGTCAGGAGATTACCAGAAATCACCTAATATCTGCAAAATATTTTTAAAAAATTTACGGCGTTGCTACTATCAAACTACGCCCACTAGAACAAAGCACACAAACGTGCTCTAAAGCGTTTTCTATCAAGCGATATAAGTATCAGCATCGAGCGCAACATAATTTTTAACTCTTGAGCGAGGCCTTGAGTCTCGTCTTTAGTTGACTCAGTCTTATATACACCAAATGTGAGCTTTTTGCGTCCAACTTGTAATATTGTTTGTTGCAGGTATGTACGAATAATTTTATTCGATATTTTATTGTTTTCTTTTTTTTTTGTTTCGTCGTACGATATCACTGTCAGCGTTACTCGTATACAGTTAAAACATAATATCGATTGGTGAAAATTTGGTATCGTTTCGATCTGTAGTCCTGCTTGCTCGTCTCCTGGCTCGTCCGTTTGGTAACATTATTTTACAAACTGCAAGACGTGCAAAATAAATCGTTTGGATTTTGAAATATTATAAACGTTCGTGAGAGGTAAAGCAATTGAAGAAATAATCAACTTTTCGAACTTCTTTATTTAATAATTACGTTACTTAATTAATTCAATTCATTCAATTTTACTGGCATCTTGGAACAAAGAAACGTCTTGTGACATTGAATTTTAAGAAAAGTCTGAACTGTGGGCCGCATGTTAAAGTAATCACGCGAAGCTTAAAAATTCTTATTTAACGATATCTTCGCCTAATATGTTTGAGAGTAGTCTTCGAATTAATTCAGCGGTTTGTGAACAAATAAGAAAATTATTTTAACTCTCAAATCTTTTTTTCGACCCTTAAGGAGGTTTTCAACTCAGAGAAAAACGGTAAGAATGATTCTAAAATTTTAGGGGAGGTTTGTGCTGGTACTAGAAATACACCGTAATCATTTCAGTTTTTTTGACTACGTAGTTGGGGAGAAAAAAAAACATTAAATATGCCGCTTATACGTGGGCTCTTATGGGAGCAGTATTCGATGCTATGATTTGAGATTATTTTAGGAATGAAAAAACGGTAACATTTCCCCGAAGAACCGCTTAAACGACAGATTAGACCTTCATAGATATAATTTGCCCATAAAGAAAGTTTTTCACCGTGCCGATTGTGAAATATACTTGTAAACAGAATTAAGGGGGAGTAATGGCAAATTAATAAAATTAAAACGTATTTTGTGAAACAAATGCCGAACGCAACCTGCCCCGCACGTCGCCCGCGCCGCGCCATCACGTTCCCCTTGCCGCACCCAATCGATGTTAAGAACCTCCTTAAGTGACACCACCCGACCCTGGTATACTGTAATTTAATGTTTGAGCGATAAATAATAAATCATTCCACTGTACGTACTTTCAGTGATTTCAGAAATTGATTCGTTCAAATCGTGAGAAATCACACACGAAGCCACATGTATTTTAAAATCACTTGAATCATTCATGAAGTCACTGAAATCATGTAAAATCGACTTCACTCTGAAATCACTTGTACACCGCACTTGGTAGTGAATAGCCCCTTGGGTTAAAGATATAGGCATATAATGGTTCTTTAAAGTTTTCAAGTGACGAGGCAGCGGTGGCGAACACCGCAGCAGAGAATGCCAAAAGTAAATAGCTGATAGGTGAAAAGAGTTCCGGTAGGTAGCGATGCGATAGAGAGAAATTGAGAAATAATTCAAAGACAAAAGTCTTGATGAGCATCTTTAGGTTAGGATCGCGCGCGTTTCATAACTCGCTGAGGTATGACGCCCCCCCCCCCCCCCCCCCCCCCCCGCCCGGAGATAACGTACGCGGTAAGTGTAGCAGCCCGGGAACAAGTGACGGCAATCTTTCACCGACAGCCATTTTAATTGATGACGAAACGGAGTTATGTGCTCGTCTCGTGAAGAGTACGTAACTGAGAAAGAGAAAGAGAGAGAGAGAGAGAGAGAGGTCAATTTAGCGTGGAATACCTCGTGTATACCCTCTCGCACCTTTCCTCTCCACTCTATACAACGTTCGGTTCCTCTCCTCATGCAATATATATTGCCCCGATCCTCTCTACCGCGGAACCCCGCTCTTGCTTCGTGTCTCCCGCGGCTGCTCGATCCGCGGTACCGTCGTCATCATCGTCGACGTCGTCGTCGTGGTTGTTGCGGTTCCTCGTTCAGTGCGGCCCAACGCGCAGGCCCGTGAACACGCGTTCTCTGTGCTCTACCCATATATACCCGCCACAATCACCACCCCGACCCTCCGCCACGCATTGCTCACTCCTCCCGTGGGTGCACCATACTCTTCGCGCAGGTACAAACAGTACAACCGGGGGCCATAACCATCGGCAAGTCGACGATCAACCCAAAGTACCGAGGTCTCACTCCCACGATAATCCAGATCTTGTTGTTTGTTTTTTTTTTCTTTCAATTTTTTATCGTTCCTGTTTTCACAAAACTTCCCTTTGATCGGATTTCCCCTTTGACCGTTATCACGATAATCCCGTTGGCTGCTCATATAAGTCATATACGGAACTCGCGAGTGTTGATTCGAATCGAAAGCGAAGTACCGGCGAACTGGGACAGTTGGATTCGTTCGTTATTTTTTTTTTTGCCCGCTTCGTCTTTTAAAATTTATTCGGTGCAAGTTTTCGCGATTGACGATCATCGTTGAGTGTGATAAAGTATAGAAAAGTGAAGGAGGAGTGAGATTTGCTTGAAGAGCAGCCAGTATCGGAGATAGAGGCGCGCTCTGTAGTGCATATATAGGTGCGTTTGAATGTTCGATTGTGACGACTATGCTTGAATTGTTTATGATCTATCCGCGAATGTATATTATTCTCGTGGATATCTGTGTGTGAACATTGTGCCGGATCGAGTAGTATAAATTCAACGCTGACGAAGCAAATCGATGCAATATCGCGTTCTCCAATGGCGTGTGACATACAAAAAATAAATAAGCGCGAATAGGTGGAATCGATAATATTTTATTTTATTTTTTCTTTCCGTTCATAGTGTCATTTTTTCGTAATAAAATAACAGTGAATCTCTGACTCATAATATATGAATTTACATCGAGGAGGCAATTATTCCACGATCGTTAAGAACGCACCGTCTAACGAAATCAAAGATAATCAGGTCTCGCAGTTGCACAATCATCAGCGTCAATTTCCATCGATCATAATAATAATAATAAAGACCGACACAAAGAAAACAAGATCCTACAATGAAGATTCGTGAACCGATCGTGAAAAGTTTGGAAAACAATTTGATAAAAAGAACGAGACAGTGGAGATAGAAGTCGAGCACGGTAAATGGAATCGAAGCTGAGAGCATCGAAAGCGAGTGTATACGGTGAAACGTACACGAAGTGAAATACGAGCGAGAAAACTGACTGAGAAACACGGTAGAACCGCTGCTGAAAAGGTGCTGATCGATACGAACAGAGGTGTTTTGAGCAAGAGAGAAAGAGAACGTTATATACGTGTTTGCGTGTGTTATTCGACTATGGAATTCACCTCCATTATACACGAGGCATGAAAAATACCTGCTGGATATACCAGTATTCATATAGTGTATATAAATATATATAGTAGTATATATGCACATAAATGTGATACTCGTATTTATGCATATGCAGGAAGAAAAAAAAATCGAGAAAAAAACGAGTTTCAGCAGAACCGATCGTGACCTACACAGCATCGTATAATAATAATATTAATAATAATAATCATCATAGGAGTAATAATAAGAATAGTCGAAAGACACAAGTAATAAGATTTCTGAAATACAGTGATCGATAAAAAAGACTTTTATCTACAAAAGACAAAAGTATCTGGATTAAAATTGTTCCGTTTCATGTTTTGATCAACGATGATAGGAAAAATCGACACGAGAACGAGAATACGCGCGAATAACGCGATGAAGAAGATGAGAAGCGTGAGATATGCATTTTGGACGATTAATTGCACGAAATATCTCGTTTAATACGTATACGATCGATCGAACATTGAGAGGCCTGTTTGGCGCACGGTCCTCTTTCAGCATTGATCATCCAAATTGACGAATAAAATTGATAAATCGTTCGATCGGTGAACTTTTTTTTCTGGGGTCGGGGGGGAGGGGAGGGGGGGAAGATATCGAGGTAGTTACGATGAGAGAGGGAACGTCGATGATCATGAAAATTGGCAGTTTTGACGATTGCCGATCGTTAATCCTGACGTTTAAGTTCTTCGACGTGGTTCAAAAATCGCGATAGCCGGCATATTCGTTGATCGTTTGAACAAAACGCATTCGTATATAGATTTATAGAGATCACAGCACGAGGAGAGAGAGAGAGAGAGAGATAAAGAGAGAGATTCGCAATCTCGTATACGCGAGAGCTTGTAAAAGGGAAACAAGGCCGGAGGGTAAAGACATTTCGCGTTATCCTGTGTTGCGACAAGAGAGAAAGAAGGAAGAAAGATATCGAGAGGTCGAGATTGCAGCGGGCTCTCCTCTCTTGGGCTGTATTTTTAGCGGTTGATCCTCTCTCTCTTGGCCAGAAGAGCCACGCCAAAAACCGGTTCTACGAGGAGTTGGCCGGAGCAACAAAGACCGCGCGGGCGGGCGAGTGTCCTGCCGCGAAAAACTTTCGAGGGTTTCGCGAAAAACCCCATTGGTAAAAAGGGCCTGAGAGAGAGAGAGGGAGAGAGAGAGAGAGAGAGAGAGAGAGAGAGAGAGAGAGAGAGGGAGAGAGAATCAAAGATCTGGAATGGGGTAGAAAAATCGACAAAATTGTCTCTATCAAAGTGAATGAAAATCGATAAAACATGTTTTTTTTTGGTTCCAGAAAGGTTTTTTTATTAAATTAAATATGTTCGAGAAGTGGTAAGCTATTGAAGCTCCTTGAAATCGTACAAAATTGACAGCAGGATCGTTAACGTTTCTCTCAACATTGCAGAAACAGAAAGAGGGAGAGAGAGAGAGAGAGAGAGAGAGAGAGAGAGACACGAATTCAAACTTGTTTGGAATGTGCGCGATCAGTCTTCGCATATTATCGAGTCTCTCTTGCATCAAAACGACCGAAAAATACGACACTTATTAAATTCAACAGAGGTATTTCGAACTTGGAGGATTCTTCGATCGAATTCCTCGAGAAAGTACCGTTATCCACCTGTTTGTATTCAAATTAGATTTATCGACAAGTGTAATTAAAGATAAAAGTGATGATAATTGATATTAAAACAAATATATATATATATATATATAGTCGTATAGTAAAAAAAAGCTATAATTTAACGATAAACAAATGAAAAGATATACAAAGATTTTTTATTTAAAAAATCGAATGATATTTTCGACTACCGGGAGGGATAATCATCAGTGACCGGGGTAAAATGTGGTATCGTGAGCAATTGATTGCCCGTTAGACTAGTCTCACTCGTTTGAGCCTCCAGGCCATAAATACAAGAAGAGTCGGATATATAAAAAGAAAGAGAGAAAGTTTTTCTATTTCGATCTCGTCGTTTTCTCTGGAAGGAAAAGTGCTTCGACGAACTTGTGTTAGTTGGGCGTGTGTGTGTCAGTGTCGGTATCATCGATCTTCGAATTCTTTCATCGCGATCATCCAAACACGAAGAGTCGTTTTCGTAATGGTAATGCCTGTTTTACGTATAAGCGATAATATATATGGGCAATTGATGTTAATAGTCCTTAAAACGAAACGATTATCGCGTGAAACGGTATGAAGAATGGCCGATACAAACAACCGTCAAGGCGTTCGCGGTGTCGCTGGTACCGCGAGGGACCCACAAAGGGGCGAGAAACGAGCAATTGCAGCTCGCGCAGCCTCGGGTGCTCTGGCACTCGGTGTACTCGCCGTTGTTCTACAATCGGCAGCTACGGCGACCCCCGCGTGGGGTTACTTCACGAATCCCGATGGTGAGCTAATTCTCGTTATTTTTTGTTTTTTTTTTAAACCGTCCCCGCACGCAGTTAGAGTGCAAAAGGCCTGGCTACGATGTAAAGCAAAAAAGCGATTTTTTGTTTGACATGAAACTAATTTATTGCATAGAACATTATACATTTTCAGAACAAATTTCTTCCCTCAGCATATCATACTAATGATAATTAATAATAATAATAATAATAATAATAATAATAATAATAATCAATCTTATTAGTTAGTAATAATGACAATAATAATAATAATCATTGTTACTATTATTCTGATATTATTATTAGCTAGTAGTGGTAATAATAATAATAGTAACGATATGTAAGGTTAATATGCAGAGAACGCTTGAAACTTGTTACACTCGATTAATTTTTATTAACTTCCATTAAGTTTGATCGATTCCCATTAATTTTTTCTTTTTTTTTTTTTTTTGATAAATTAAATCAAGTCGAGTTCCTCGGTGACTCGTTAGAAGTCTGTGATACCTGAAACTCGCTGTGGCTGTATGGCGTAAGAATTCTATGGTCAATAGGCATTCGACTCACACCCAAAAATATCGTCGAGGCGACGCTTCAGTCTCTTAATTAACTATTATCTCTCGAGAAACGCCTCTTTACGCTCATGGCAGCGATAACGTTGTTCGCGTGTAATTAAACGAAAGAATACTTACGGGACGTTACAACAGAGCTCTGGAGCAACTACGGAGCTTTGTTATAGTGTGGTGTACTCTCTCTCTCTCTCTCTCTCTCTCTCTCTCTCTCTCTCTCTCTTCCTTTATACCTATTTCTTTCTCACATTATGCTGATTATGGACTTTTGTTAAGGTGGGGATGTCGAGCGTGAGATAGTAAAAGAGAGGTGTAGCGCAGTTTTACAGGAAGTGCGGGCCGCGCACGAGGTTTGACCCAGTTTCGGCCAGCGGTACAGTAGCGTCCTGGCAAACACGTCGCTACTATATACAAAAACATACTGTATAATATGTGTATATATATACGAACGCCTCTCGGCTTCTCTGCGACTACTAGCCTCTCCCTTCATGCGAAGTCAATTAGTTCCTAAGTTATACCTTCCCCACCCTGGTTTCTTGCTCATTTTTTTTCATTTTTTTTTAAACTTACATCGCCAGTCGAGGTGTCCTTCCTTCTTTATTACCCAAAGTACAGATAGAGCGATTAAAATTAATTATTAAAAGTAGAAAATTAAAATTGTTGACTAAAAATGAATTTCTAATAGTAGATACAGAGTTGAATTAATCATTCGATTTATGTTGCAATGAGATAGAATTCGGGGGGTCAGGGAAATTGGTAGGAAAAAGGAAAGGGTAGGAATAAAAATGAAAGAAAAAATCCCAACAGCATTAAATCGATGCATTGGCCGCAGATCCCCAACTAAAAGTGAGATTTGATGAGAATGAGCACTTATTCCCGATGGGCTAAATGTCTGCATAAGAAATCAGTCGTGTTGAAGATGCTAACGTTGATTTTGAAAAATAATAATGCTAAAAAGTTATTAATAAATTGGTGCAAAAGACGAAATTCTCTGACTAATCACGACAAAGTTTATTTTATGTAACTTGAAATGAATTTGATGATTTTCTCCATGAACTTTATTCTTCGAAAGTTATTTATAAAACTGATCGCCAAACAATTTCTAATTATAATTATGAAACCTTTCTACAAAAACATATCCCATATTCTCTACACACTGCATACGTTTTTTGAAATGAAAATTCTTCAAAAATTCAAATGTTTACGAAAAAAACAATCATCGAATTCATTTTATATCACAAAACAGCAAGATTTGTGGCGGTTAAACGAATTTTCCTAACACTAACCTGTTGGAAAATTTTTGACAAATAAATTTTTCATTTACTTTGAAAAATCATTGTAGATTTGTTTCCATTTTTTGTTCTTTATCAAATATTAAAGTATACTCAAATTCCAATAAAACCTTTGGTACGAATATATCATTAATAAATTTTAATTTGCGTTTTATCGAACGATTTTTTTAATGGATTTTTCGTCGTGGTATGAGAAAATTTTTATTCTAAAGATTTGTCGAAAGGAGACAACGGAATTTCACTTCGTAGCGTTTTTTTTTCAGCGCCGCTTTGGCCAAATTCACGTATGCAATTTTAAGAAGCGTCTTTTTTTTCGCACAGACGCGTCCGAGGAACGGAGCGCTCTGTCACGCATAATAATGCCAATCTTTGCACGCAACTTGGAAAGGGTGCGTCACCGTCAGTCGCGATGAATAAAAAATTTATGACGCGTGCGTATATACTATGTATATACGTATATGGGATATTCCACGTGGAGTGAAAGTATTTTTCATAAAAAAAAATATTTCTAGTAAGTTTAGAAGGGAAAAAGGCTTTGGAAAATTAATTTTTCATAAAATAGTACCATTTGAATCGATAAAATATTTAACATTCTCTCATCGAACAATAATTAAAAAAAAAAAATCCAATATTGCGCGTAACAGAATAATTATAAATGATTCGGCATTGTAAAGAAAATGCCATGTATCTTTGCACAACAATTAGTAGTTTTTTTGTGACAAAATAATAAAAGCTTTTTCCTTCGAATCATGCCTGTCTCTGTTTCCATGCTTGCAATTATTAAATATTATATTTCGAATCCGTCATTCGGAAATTAATCGATACGCGAAGATTCTCTCGGGAAAAAGAAAATGTCTAATATGCTAAGAATTTCCTCGAAAGCATTTTTTTTTCCTCTACCTTGAGGAAAATCGAATAGACGCCCATACGCGAGTTTCACAAGCTTAATCTACATCTTTACTTTTTCCGATAAAGAATGCGACGTTAAAATTTCAAATTCTTTCACGTTTTTACAAAGATTTTTCCATCCAGGCTTCCTTCTTTTTTTTCTCTCTCTCTCTCTCTCTCTCTTTCTTCTCTTTTATGCCAATACACGCACGTGTGCGCAAAGATTACGAAAAAATGAAATAAAATAAAACGTCATCGCGCCATATGCTAGCAACCGGAGCTTTTGAGAGCATAAAAATCTTCCTCTTCACTCTCGTAATACCCATCGTATTATACATTTACGCAGAGAAGCGATACAGTTTTATAACGTCTTGGTAAAGTAAATACTATTTCCATTGCACTACTCAATACACTGGAAATATCGAAGCGTTATTCCATGAAACGTTCGGTATGGTTTTGCACGATCGGTAAACAAAAGCAAGCTGTAAATATGAATTATAAATAATTCTCGATCATTTCGCGTTCACTAAAGACTCGATATCCATATCGCGAGATCATACTCGTGATCTCGGGACCGGGGCGGAAGGGGGGGGGGGAAATTTCTTGAGCAAATCAATTGTTTTTTTCGTATTCACAGCACGGTTTGTGTAACTCTCGTATATCTAACACGAGAATACAAGCTCACCGCGCACGTATCGTGTATATTTACCATATGTATGTACACCATGGCAGGTGGATATAAACCAGGCAGCTGCCTGGGTGCGACGCGTTGGCGGTTCTGCGGGATTATCGATATATACTGTTATTTGCACCCGAAGACTCACGCATACTCATCATGAATTATTAGAAACTTTTTTTTTTTCATTTTCCCACTCGATACGGTTATGTCACAAAAATAAGTGAGTCAAAGAATTATACGTAGCTCGTCGTTGCAAAAATAAATTTCAAAATTATTTTTGATGCACGATTAATTGACATTACAGTATCTCGATGATCATGCATTGAAAATTAAATTGATAAAATTCATTTTTTTTTTTCATTCTCCATAAACTTCGATTGACCCTCAATTTATTTCGATCGAATTAATTAATTTTCCTTGCTTTCTTAACAAATTTCGAATTCATCATTTTTTTTTTTTTTAATTTTTATTGCATACTCATTTTAATTCACGATTTTCTTGGCAAATGCATCTGTGTTGCAAAAAAAAAGGTGCTATAGGGGAGATTTATGGGAGTACTTTAGTGTGAAAAAAAATTTAATTAATTTTATTTCATTCTTTTATCACTCGCTTTACTTTACGGAATTAAAACAAATGTACAAAAAAACCCAGCTAAATCCATTTTTCACCGGTTCTACATGCACGTTTCTTTTTATTCTTTTCATGAAAAGAATAAAAGCACGAAAAAGGGGAAATTTTTGGAAATTAAAAAAAAAAGTTACGCATATACGAGTCAAACTCGAATTTTCCACTCATCTTGGTCGTTCTGTCGTTCCTGCTACTTGAGTTGTACAGTGTGTATTGTCTCAATAGACGCCGATGTTTGTGTGCGCACTACCGAGCTAGTATGACAGGTGCTCCGGGTATACTGTTACGGATCCACGGTTAACGGGGCTCTTTCTTCGGTGCACTATAGCCGAGCTGGAAAGAAAAAGCGCCGGTATAGAAGTGTCGTGACCGACCAAGAGACGAAGATGAGTGGAAGACAAAAAAAAAACGATCGTTTACAGAGGAGGAAGAAAAGGAGGAAGAGGAGGAAGATGAGGAGGAGGAGGAGAGTCGTGCAATTGTGCGGTGCGATAATTAAGGGCTTCCGGGGAAAGATAGTCCGGAACGATGAAATTGTTTGTTCTAATTAACCATTTTCGATATTTACGTGGCAATATCTTAAATGTATAGTGCTAAATCACACAGTGCATCGATAAAAATTACGAGCAAACGAATGGAAAATAAAAGTAATTGCATCTCTTCTTGGTACTCGAAAACATATATTTAAGCATTTGTGTTGACCAATTTATTTTTTCTCCTTTATGAAAATTTCGTTGAAAAGAAAATTTGCGAAACAAATAATGATTCATTGATAATTGCCTGTCAATCTTTTTTCTTCTCTATAAGATATTTTATACAACATATGAATTCTAAGCAATTCCTTTGTCTATTAGTGACGATTAGTTGCGAAAGAATGACATTCCGAATTTGAGAAATCTGCGACGACACTATAATAACAATCATTTGCGGTTCTTCTTTTGTTTTTATTTTTTTTTTTTGTAGCAATTACCGTATCGTAGCAGTTATTCTCAGGATTGTTTCATTGTCGACCTAAACACTGTCGAGTATAATCGACTCAATGACAGTAATAGTTTAAAATACGAGAAAGAGTCTCGAGGATCATAATCCGCTACTTGATTTATCTTGTCATTGCAAAACTCGAGGACGCATTACGTGTGTACTTGCGTGCAAAAATCTCGTCCGCTCATCACGAATTGCGTGGTTGTAAAAATATAATACACATTTAGAGAGAGAGAGAGAGAGAGAGAGAGAGAGAGAGAGAGAGAGAGAGAGAGAGAGAGAGAGAGAGAGAGAGAGAGAGAGAGAGAGAGAGAGAGAGAGAGAGAGAGAGAGAGAGAGAGAGAGAGAGAGAGAGAGAGAGAGAGAGAGAGAGAGAGAAAGAGAGAGAAAGAGAGTAAATAAAAAATTTAATTTCTCCTACGTGAAGAAAAAGAAATCTCAATTTTGTCGTACAATTGTATTTTTCTCCACCCTCAATTTTATCAAAAAAAGAACCAAGAAAAATTCGTGAATTTTGTTACATTTTCCCCAAAAAAACATTTACCACTAGGGGAACAGGGAGCAGGCATAAAAAAAAACTTTTTATATCAGTAAAATGTTTCTTGAAACATTAAACTGAATTTTTTTATTTTTTTATAATCTCTCACCCACGTATTTGAAGATTATCATTTCATTTGCAATTTTTTTCAAAAACGAATACATTCCTCGAGCAATTGCCGTTTGAAAAAAAAAAAAATTAAAACAAGTTGAACATATTCATTTCATTCGAATATATAATCGAGTAAGAGAGTGGGATCCTAATGGAGCATCGGCGCGCCGTGGCAAGTAATACGAGCGAAAAATAAAGTGCGATGAGTCAGGGTCGATAAAGAAAATATAGAAATATAATCACGATTTACCGTTTCACGATCAGGCCTCTTATTTACGATCTAAATATACAGATATATATATATATTTTTTTTTTAAATGTTGGTCTCACATATGTTCTTGTATGGAATGGATCGTGTCGTTGATGATTTCTCGGTGCGGTGACTCGGCGAACAACCACTCGGTAACTCGAGTACTACAATATCAAGTACATCAAGTACATATATATATATATATATATATATATATATCTTATATACTCGCGTCTCTGATTGTATGGGAAACGAGTCTTCCATTCTCGCTCTTCCAGTCCAACTCTTATACTACTCGAAATCACCTAAGCATTTATATATATATACGTACATGAACAGGTACAAGTAGGTGGAAAGATCGTAGGTAATGTGTGTAGGGAAAGTACCGCTAAGCGAGAGCGTGAGGGCCAGCAGAAAAGTCGTACTCGTCTTCGTCGTCGACTCTCGCGAGTCCACGAGTGCAACGGCCTTTTAAATCTGACACACACGCTCTGTACACGAGAAAAGGCCTCCCCCCCCCCCCCCCTCCTCTCGCTATATTTCAAAGATCCGAGATAGTTCCTTCAACATATTCTTGTGTACATGTAAGTATCTGGCAATTCGAGTCTCTCTTTTATTTTTGCAGTGCCAATATAACAAGAATACTGAATACTGGTGCACCACAAGTGCAGCTAGTAAAATTCAGGCAGAGCTCGTGTGTGTGTCTCTCTCTCTCTCTCTCTCTCTCTCTCTCTCTCTCTCTCTCTCTCTCTCTCTCTCTCTCTCTCTCTTGACATGTCGAACGTCGCGTGACATCGACACTTTTCCACGTCTGCAAGCCCAGAGGCTTTGCCACACTAGACCAAGAGAAAAAAGAATGTTAATTATAGGAGGCTTTAGTGATGGGACAACAAGATACGTAGAAGAAGATTTCGTTATTGACATTGCAACGGCGAAAATTGTCATTATTTGTATTCAATAAAAATTGTTTTTATTTTTCATATGATTTAGCGTTGAAATAACGAGACTGCATTCCATATAGAAAACAACCAATAGAACTTATAGAATCCGATAGATCCAATGACATATTGAATTTCCATAATGTTATGGAGCGAGTATTTTTAAGAATTACCCTACGAATTACCCTAATACGATCATTATCATTTGTCTAAATCCTTTCATGTTTAATACGATTTCAATTTATCCGATATTAATAATTATTACATGTATCAATTGCATTGAAAAAACTTTTCCGTTCGGACTTGCCATTTTTTGTTTGTTTGTAATATTTCGTTGATACGGTAAGGTAGAATTTTTCAGTTCAAATGGCAAAAACATGCATTATATGGCAATCTTCGTAAAACTGACAAATAAATACGGACGTAGGTAAAGAACGAGGTGTAAGACTTTTCGTGTTACATGCACGTTTACTCGAGCGGTTACTTACTTACCGAGAGAGAGAGAGAGAGAAAAAGAACGATAGGCTCTCTCGCTTATTCGTCCCAGCGTTTACGATTACCACCTACGTTACATCCTCGGGTAACGGGTATACCTGCCGAACAGCAGCCAAGAGAGTACTGGCAAGAAAAAAAAGCCGGACCGAGCTTATACACTTCATGTATATATATATATATATATATATATATTAAGTGTATTATATACCTATATATATAAATATATTTTCATCGTGTAAATCGAGAATCCGTGCGTGACTCGCATCAACGAGAAGGTCTCCTTGTGAGGCTGAGACTTTTTGTTGCCGGATGGAATTCTATTCATGCAATTTTCCTCATCGTATTTCTACACGTACACACACACACATACATATGTACATACGTATACTTTTAGTTCAATTCGACTTATCGAGTTATACATATCTTCTTTTGTTATTTCGATTTATTACATTTTATTAGTCTTTATTAGTATTATTATTATTCGTTTCGATGATTCGAAAAAGAAATGATTATGAATAGACTTTGAGAGAGCAGTGTGGAGCACGGGAGAGGATTTTTAAGGAGAAATTTCTAGAACAAACGAGAATAAAATATGCTTTAGAAAAATGTATATGCGTATATGCACTTATGCAGTATATAAAGTACTTTTGGTTCACACGGAAATGCTGTGAAAAATCCCGACATCAAGATCTCAGCTCTCTCTCTCTCTCTCTTTCTCTCTTCTGTGGACTGGTTTAATTTCTCGAAAAATCTCGTACATCGATCAAAGAGTTTGGATTTAAATGTTGAAAAAAGTATTCAGTTGATTATCGCGAAATTAACGTTGCGTTTTGTTTATCAGTAAATTTTAAAGGAGTCGAAGAAAAATTGCTAATAAATTTTTTAATCAACGACGTCCTGTTACGTTGCAAAAATATTTTTTCTTCATTTATTACACCGTTCAATCCTACTCCGAATAAATCCTTTTCCACGAAAGGATTTTTACAAAAAAAAATTTAGTTATCCTGAATATCCGTGAGCGATATTCTTAGCTTTTAGCTTAGGAAATTGTTTTTTAACGAGGCGAAAGAAAATTCACCCGTGCTATCCATTTGCTTTTTTTTTTCTTCTTACGTTTTATGCCAGTTTCAAGTTTCCTTCCTTTTTTTTTTAGTATTATTATTTTATTAATCCCTCACGTGGGAGTGTACTTGATGAAATTCCCATTGGGCGAAACCCAACCTTCTCTGCTCGTTTTGCCGTTGGGTCTCTCGACTTATCGTCGAGGCTCATCCCGCAGCGTGTAGTTACGAAACAGGAAAGAACGGACCGAGTCTCATCGGCAAAGTGCATTATGCATAAGCTGGTATGTTGCACTCGCGTGAATACATCGCGATGCGTGTACACGCATTTGGCCTGCGTTACTCAGGGAATTCCCTCCGGGGTCCCCCGGCACGTTTCAATGTGTGGGTGCGTTCGCGTCCTTTTTTTCCCCTTAATTTACCTTCCTAGAGTGCTCCCGGGAGTTATATGTGTGAAATGCGACTAGAGCGTGTGTCGCTAAAGTGAATCCATTTGGTATAGGGACTGCTTATTGTAAGGACTCTATATAGCCTTGATGCATAAAATTGATCGATTAAACGAACTTACTTGTAAGTGAAGTTCAATCGTAATTGTATGAAGCGCCTCTTCCGAAGAGATAGACATTGTAGTACCCCCGATCCACGCCAGTGACGCCACAAGTTTAAAGCAAAAAACTTTTGCCTGCGCTCCGTCTTCATGACAACGCGCACCACGACATTTCTCATTCTTTAAAGCACTGCCGCAACAATCCTAGGGTAATCTCTGAATGGAGATGGGCAATTAATTGAGGGAGGGAGCTATCTCTTCGGAAGAGGCGCTTCATACAATTACGATTGAACTTCACTTACAAGTAAGTTCGTTTAATCGATCAATTGTATTTCGCGCCTCTTCCTCGAGATAGACATTGTAGATGTTTAAAGTATGTTGCGGTAGGTATTGTGCATGCATGACCTATAAGTCGTGCGTATGCCAATCTCCGTAATTTCTTATAATTACGTAGGTGTATATAATCTAGTATAATTGTTATAATATATTATGATATTAGATATTAAATTGCAGAAACCTTGCAGCCACATTGAAGTGCTGCAATTAACCCGTAAACGCCACACTAGTGCAAATTTGCACCACCTAAAATTCATTTTTTGTGAATTTTTGAACATTTTTGTTCTGATTTTGTCGTATTTTTACTGAATGAATAATATTTATCGCATTTGAAATTATGACCTTCGGTTTCCTGAGAGACTATTACCCCAAAAACCACTGGTTATCGAATAGTTTTAGATTATTTATACGAGAATTATAGTACATTGAAAATGCAAAATCCCAAATCGCACTAGTGTGGCATGTATGTATGCTCAATAGAGGTGTGGTTTTTACGGGCCAAAATCAGACCTCAACAATGTTTCTGAGACTTTGTTGCAACGCTGCTGAAATATTGCTGCAATGTTGCGTGCTGTATGGGTATTTGTTGGTATAAAAATCTTTACGCCATGTGCAGGGCAGTCGCCTCTGCCTTATTCCTCAATATTAGGATTCTGTTAAGATCTGAATCGAATTTATAAGATCCCTTTTGATCTTTTTTTTTTTTTTTTTTTAAAGACCCATACGAAGCTCAGTTAATACTGATAGGGCATTCTCTGACCCATCAGTGACTTGTCTCATACAATTTGTTTCATTATTTTAACTCTAATTCAATTTTTTTTTTTTTTTTTTTTTTTTTTTGTCCGTCAGATGAAGATGTCATTCTCTCTCTCTTTTTTTTTTTTTTTTTTTATAATTTCGATCACGCTATAAAATATAAAAAAAAAAAAAAATTCTTGACTTGAGATATTTTCCAAAATTGTTGGTTCAAGGTAACTTTAAATATGCCAAACTTACAGCGTCTTTGATGCATTACTTATTTGTAACTCCTTTGAATCTGAAGTCCTTAAATTATCAAGAGTTTAAGGCGATAGTAATAACCCTTCAAACGGGAGAGCAGTGGTATAGTGGTAGCGTGCTCGGCCCACACGTAGAGGGCCCTGGTTCAAATTCTACCAAGGGTACCATTGGGAAAAATATTTTAAGTGCTTTTTCTGCGACCTGGATGGTTCAAAAACCCATCCGAAAATTGCAGTTCCAAAAGTAAGGTGCAGCACTTTGATGTGGTAGCTGAAAGACTGCGAGGTACCCCAGGTTCGACTCCTGGTCCCGTAGCCTCACCCGGTAGAAGCAAAAATAATCAAGAACGTAGCTTCAGAGCTAGGGCATACGAACTACGACCTCATCCATCCCGATGCTATTTTTTCAATGGTATCATCAACGCATTGTTACAGAAAGATGCTCGCTCCACTACCAATCAAAATCTCAACTCGACTCGTGATTATACGTCACGCTGATACAACTGCGGTGGGCTATTTTTACCCACCTCTGAACTTGCGAAAGTGCCAACCACCTTTGCCGTTTCTTGAACCTTTGTTCATATATGATTATAACATTTGTATACATTAAGCTAATACCGTTATAAGTATCAGAACATAAAAATTTCCATATCGGAGATGCCAAGGAAACGAAGTCTTTGGTACCCTTGCATCTCTAATATCAAAAGACTGAAAACTGAATTGACTTTTGTCAAAATCCATTAATTGTAATAGGGCGACCAGTCACTTTAGTCTCAGAATTCATGATTATGAGTAGTGGTTGTTACGTGATGACTCGTAATATCTTTGCAAATAACTGATTTAGTTCTTTCCTCTTGTCTCTTGTATTCCATTATCTTGTATTCGTCTTTTCTTTTTCCTGCATCAAGTTGATGAACCTTAATACAAGATTCAGCCTTGACAAGAACCATGTCACCAAGAAAGATTTCAATGAGTAGGTAATTATTTTATAATGTACCCGATACCCACATTGCTCTTTTATATATATGTAAATGTTCACTCGTTAAAACCAAAAAATCCGTTTTCAAAAGAAGTCTGCATTTTTGAGACAGCAATCTCTCTTGGCTGGCTCATCGTGCTACCAGTAGCCGAATGTTCTTAAAGATTAATTCTTTTATTGAATACGGCCCGTTTCGCTAGTTTCCTAGTCGTTAAGCTGATTACCGTTTTACAAGTGAAGACGTTAATGAAAATATTCATAAACCTTTGATTTTTACTATGAGCAAGATCCTTCATGGTATCCGGGTAGCCAAATTTTTGCAAAGCAAATCTGTATGTCTCGAGTATCGGCTTGTTTGCCGAGTCACATTGAATATCTCGGAAAAAGAATGGCGAAATTATCAAATTAATTTTTCACCTACTAACCAGGTGGCTTTTTCCTTATGTAAAAAGGTTCAAAACATTTAGTCCGCTTACAATTCAAGCATAACGCCCGGGAGCGTTGAGAGGAATATTTGTAGAAAATTGGTCCCGCCGGCTGAGATAGTCAGCCTTCCTCTGCTGTGGAAGAATATTTTGTACAGAGCAGATATGCTAACTGATCAAGTCAGTGTTTATCCTTATGAAAGAATATTCGCTGTCTTTAGCAGCCTGTGACTAATACATAGCCGCATAGAACCAATTGGTATTCCTATATGAAGAAATACTCACTGCCAGAGGCAGTAACCTGTTTACGTAGGCCATTAAGATGGTTCATTGAGAATATTCGCTGTCTCTAGCAGCCTGTAGCTAATGCATAGCCGAATAGCACCAATTGGTATTCCTATTTGGAAGAATATTCGCTGCCAGATGTAGCAACCTGTTTAGCCTTTGAGATGGTTCATTCGCTGTCTTTATCAGCCTGTGGCTAATACATAACCGAATAGAACCAATTGGTATTCCCATGTGAAGAAATATTCACTGCCCGAGGCAGCGCACCTGTTTATATAGGCTTCTGGGATGGTTCATTGAGAAAAATACTAACCTTTTCTCCATCGTAGTGCCTTGGCGACCATCTCTCGAAGGCATTAACCTCGCTCACTCCTCTGAGTACGCAGCGGCTACACGTCCTGCAGAGATGGCGTTCTAGACAGAACTAACAATAAGAGACCCTAATCTTGCAGAGATTATGGTCTCGGGCCTCTCTGTCACTCTCATTGCTGCGACCGCTGCTGCTTGACAATGAATACTCGTGATCTGTGACCCGACAAGAACAAAACAGGAACATCCCGTTCTTTTAAAATGTGTATCAATATCCTTCAGATAAAAATCAAGCATTCACTGTATCTAACAGTCCTGGACTGTTGGAAGAGTAAGCCTGGCCCGCCTTCCTTTGCAATACTCTACGCCTTCCGTAGTTTTTTTTTTTTTTTTTTTTTTTTTTATTACTATTGGATTTAGCAGTCCTGGACTGCTGGAAGAGTGAGCCTGGCCCGCCTTCCTTTACAATATTATACGTCTTACGTAGCTCTTTTTTTTTTTTTTTTTTTAATATTATTATTATTATTATTATTATTATTATTATTATTGGATTTAGCAGTCTTGGACTACTAGAAGAGTGAGCCTGGCTCGCCTCCCTTTACCATATTCTACGCCTTACGTAGTTTCTTTTTTTTTTTTTTTTTTTTTAATTATTATTATTGCTATTGGGTTTAGCAGTCCTGAACTGCTGGAAGAGTGAGCCTGGCCCGCCTTCCTTTACATATTCTACGCCTTACGTAGTTTTTTTTTTTTTTCAAATTATTATTATTGTTATTGGATTTAGCAGTCCTGGACTGCTGGAAGAGTGAGCCTAGCCCGCCTTCCTTTACCATATTCTACGCCTTACGTAGTTTTTTTTTTTTTTTTTTTTTTTTTTTCAAATTATTATTATTGTTATTGGATTTAGCAGTCCTGGACTGCTGGAAGAGTGAGCCTAGCCCGCCTTCCTTTACCATATTCTACGCCTTACGTAGTTTTTTTTTTTTTTTTTTTAATTTAATTTAATTTAATTTTTTTTTTTTTTTTAATTTATTTATTTATTTATTTATTTTATTTATTATTATTATTATTATTATTTTAAAATTATTTTCAACGAATACGTGGTTTAGATCCCACTCGTGTAACGCCAGCGTTCAAAATAAAAGAACTGCCCGCGTCGGTTGCAAAGCAATCGAGCGCCATAAGGTTAACTTACGTCTTTTGTGATGTTTACCTGCGCTGGCACTGTTTCAGTGAGAGCCGAATGCACAAAGCATATTCAGCCACACAGCCTAACTGTGGGCTGACGCATTCCCGCGCTGTCGAGTTCGGCTTTCGTGTCCTAGACAACGACGTGCGATTCGGTTAGAGCCGAATGCACAAAGCATATTCAGCCCCACAGTCTAACCATGGGCTGATTCAATCCCACGCTGGAACTCGAATCCCGTGTACATAGACACGGGTGTGCGATTCGGTTAGAGTCGAATGCACAAAGCATATTCAGCCACACAGCCTAACTGTGGGCTGACGCAATCCCGCGCTGTCGAGTTCGGCTTTCGTGTCCTAGACAACGACGTGCGATTCGGTTAGAGCCGAATGCACAAAGCATATTCAGCCACACAGTCTAACCATGGGCTGATTTAATCCCACGCTGGAACTCGAATCCCGTGTACACGGGTGCAGACACGGGTGTGCGAAGCCACGCACAGGATATCCCGGCTGATGCAATTCCACGTTACAGCTCGAGTCTGCCTAGAAACATCAATCTGACACTCTTTTAGGTTATACTTACTGCGAGTGTCCTTTGTATTAATTTTTTCTCGGGGTCTCTTCGTAAGGGTCCCCGATCTTCGCGATTATCCTTGATATCACTTTTATGATAAAACGTCGACTTTTCGTCGAATATTACTTTCCTTATTCTATTATTTGCACTATCGTGCAAAAAAAAACTTGTGTTTACACCGGCACAAAACGAAAGAATGAGAAATGTCGTGGTGCGCGTTGTCATGAAGACGGAGCGCAGGCAAAAGTTTTTTGCTTTAAACTTGTGGCGTCACTGGCGTGGATCGGGGGTACTACAATGTCTATCTCGAGGAAGAGGCGCGAAATACAATTGTAATGTTCCATTCCATATAGAAATAGATAAACTCGTTATTATGTATGGAGATAATTATTTTTCTCGCCAAGCGTTTGAAAAAATGGTAAAATTTTTTTTTGCTCATTGAGGTGGGAATGAGCTTTGGGCAAGGCAAATGAAGCGATAGACACGTAAGAACTTGAAAAAAAAATTATTTTTCGATCACTAAAAGTCATCGAAAGGGCTGAAATTATTTATATTAGTAATTACATTTAATTAGTAATTTGGTGCATATATTTTATGAAAAAAAAATGTCAACACTTTTTGCATGACATTATTTTACACTAAAAAATTTCACTCAATTACACACAAAAATAATTGTAACCTAATATAATTTATTTAACGAATGTATTCGATTATCATATATGTATTTTGTATTATATATTGGTGTGTGTTTCTCAAAGAGATACAAATATACGTCCTCGTGTCAATTACAGAATTATTTCACCCGGTAATAATCCACAGCAGGATGGCAATAGGGAAATTGCTCAGAACCGAGTATACGGACACGATATTCATATGCATCTATGCGTATGCAAATCCACGCAGGCATGCGTTTGCTCTCTCTCTCTCTCTGTCCCACGGCCGTATCTATAGCTCAGGTGCTGATTCGTAAGCGGTTCGTGGGAAATATTCCCGTCAAAGAGAAGTCAAAGATAATTGAATCGAGATACGCGTGTATGAACTGTAGCATTGAAGTGTTCGAAATCAAATCTCATGCTCATGAGTTCAACCTTGGTCGTTTAACTTACAATAATAGTGGCAATATGGAAAAACAAAAATAAGGATTTTGACGGATGTTTTAATGAAAGGTCGTGTCCAATAATAAATCCATTTTTGAAAAACTATTTTTTACAAAATTCCATAAGCTCGATCTGATAAGTCTGTAGTGAACATGGAAGAAGATTAGTTATAGCATCAATCCGTATAGAAAATTTCCTCGTTTATTGCAATTTTACAGGAGGAGAATATTCATTTTTATTTTTTTTTTTAATTTTTTTCATCGAAAAATCAATAATAATGACACGAATTTTCATTTTGCATAGCACTCGTGCTATTTGCAAGGACATTTTCGTCGAAGCATACATCGAAGAATGTTTATTGTTAAAAAAAAATTCCACCTCTCTGTTTATAATGTACTAAAATTTGAAATTTAAAAATCTTTTTCATTGCAATCATTGATTTATATTTTCTACCTTAAGGAGGCTTTCTGCGAATAGCACTTTAGAAGACCAAAGCCCATAATATCCATGTATGTTGAAGATCGAAATATTACAAAGCCGCTAAAAAAATTAAAACGAACTCCACGATGTAGAAACGGAGATATTCTATCTTGAAATATGCTTCTTCAGCGTGGCTTCTTATGGACGATGTGTATGGCGCAGTTATTTTCATTAATTTTATGCGTTAAAAAATAAAATATTATGGAATAAAAATGATTAAAACTAGTTAATCAATCTCTGATGAATCATCGTAAAAAAAACCATACCTTACGGCAATAAATTGTGAAAAAAGTTAATTAAACGAACCTAAAACGAGTGGTTACCCGCTATGCTAATGGGAGCGTGACAACGTCGCGCATTCTGAGACTAGGAGCGATAGGGGCGACAGGGTCTGCGGAGCGAACATAACCTCGCCCTCGCCATAAACCTATTTGACCAGAGCAGCGATGTGAGATATTTTTGCATCCTAATATAGAAAAGTTTTGTTTCCGTAAAAACAAAACAAAAAAAAATGGTATCGACATTTTCATGTAAGAGTGCTTGAACTAAAACGACTATTACACTTTCATGTAAGAGCCTTGAACTATAGTGCTCTAATTTTTCAAGAATTTGAGATTCTATGGGATTTTTAATTTTCCAAAAAATTGTCTGTGATCACTCTAACTTTCGTAAATTTTGAGATAACGGGCTAACAGTTTTGCCATAAATACAGTATCATAGAAAAGCAAAAGGGATGGTTTTGGTATTGAATTAATGAATTTGGCGAGATAGGTACAACAGTTCGGTTTTTAAGAAGTTTAGCTTGAAAAAAATGCCTGCTATTGCTCTAACTTCTGCAATTTTTGAGGTACCGGGCCTAAATTTTTTGAAAATAAGAAGAATATAATTCAGGAATCCTTCGTATTGAATTTAATAAGATTCGATAACATTTTTACTCGTCATGCAACATTTTTACTTGTCCATTCGCTCTCGCTCGTTATTTACGTTTGTTTGCCGGTTTTCAATAACAGCCGATTTCGGTAAATCAGTGGTACCAACCTCGTCACTGGTGAGACGTTGCCACGCGCTCCGCTCGACATTCACCCATGGATCGGGCTATATTTTTCTCATCAAAACTAGGTTGGCAATACAGTCGAAAGAGTGACACTTTGCACATCGTGATTTGTAAAATAAAAATATAAATAAACAATATTCTCTGCTTCTATTTTATACAATGACAAGAGAGATAGTACATTAAGATTGAACAAACAATAAATAACGTAGCTCATTCGGGAGAAATCGGTAAAAACAATTTTTGCAAATTCATTAATTTTTCGACCTGACTGTACGATAGCAGTAAATTCGTAAAACCGATGAGCAAAGAAAAGTTCCTCAATAGAAAACGAAATTATCACGATTGCTCTTGATCATGTTGCCTCGGTTCAACCTGTCATTTTTTCATCATCAAATTCTAACTCTTTACCTACACACGTACTTTTATCTGCATCGAGTATATGCATTTTTAATTTTTAATTTTTTTATTTATTTATGCGTCACTGTCTCGTCGGAAATGCTGGTTTCGTAAGCCAAGAATATATCACTCGTTACAGATATATCGTTTGGAAATATATATATATATATATATATATGTTTAAAGTGAATACCTAAATTCGTGAGAAAGAAAGAGAAACATTTTGCCAGAGCGAGCGAGGTTCGCGTGAGCGCGTCAGCCCCGAAGTGTTCACTGCGCTCATGCAGCTTCGTGTTTGCGCTAATCTAAGCCCTTTCACGTGTGTGACAGCGCGCTAGCCGACCACTAGCCAGGATGTCATGTCGATAATGGCTACGTTTATTTAGCATACATCACGGCCATTAGATGGGGCAATCGTTAGAACGACGATGATTCGTGCCTACATATATCTATAGATTGTGGCATTCCTTGAAAACTTGGAATTCACGATTTTTAACTTCCACGATTTCTGTTTATACATCGTTGGTAACACGAAAAAGGCCGCGATTAATTATTCTTTTTCTTCCGTTCTCTTATGTCAATGTATATAATTTCTATATCTCGGATTAGCCAGTAAAAAATTCTCATTTTTTTTCGTCATGCTAGAGTCATGAATATCAAAAGCACTGGCTGGTTTATGATTTTTTTGCGTCCTTTCGTATTCCGTACATTTGGTGGTCACAAATCGAGAGAGAGAGAGAGAGATAGAGAGAGAGAGAGAGAGAGAGAGAGAGAGAGAGAGAGAGAGAGAGAGAGAGAGAGAGAATAGCACTGAGAAGAGCGCTACGCACGCTCGAGCGATTTCTTGTTCCGGGTGGCGGGGCCCACCGGAAGTTCTCTCGACTCACCTCTCTTCGCTCTTTCACTCTCTCAGCCGCCTCTCTTCCCACATTGCTTTATACCTATTCGCATCCACCAGCAATGAGACTGCTCCATCCGGCGTTTGCTCTTCTCCGTGTGCAAACGCTGGTTTCTTTTTTATTTTTTGTTTTTTTACTGTACCCTACTGTAGATGTACGAGATGTACGATATATTAGGACAAAACAAAGGTAGGCTTGGTACAGCAAAAAATTCCTTTATCCTTACTGTTTTTTTTTGTTAATCGCGAAAAGTAAATTCGATTTTTTTTTAAATTACTCACAGGATTTATACAATAGGACTTGATAAACAAGAAATAATAAAAAAATTTGACTCCAATAACTTTCGCTCTACTTGAATGCAAAGTTCAATAAGTCGAGCCTATATTCTTTCGGAAGACTGTATAATGCCGTGTTTTTTAAAATAAACATATCGAGACACAGATTTTTTTTTATTGACTCATTCAATTATTTATTTTTATCATTTCGTAACAGAATTTAGCGTTTTTTCATGAATTTAAAATGATTCTATCGCTAAGATCGGGGAATGTTATTACAAGTTTGTAAAAGAGATAAATTGAGATTACTCGAGTACAGTGGATTGCACCGGCTCCGAGAGAATCTCGCATTTGTATACAAACTTTAACGATTTACCGCGAGAACCCAAGTCTATCGAGGGGATCAACTTTTTGCGATAACTTTTGGGTCGTTCATTAATATTATAATAAATGATCGGAGAAGGCAAGACGTTTAGAACCTTTTGTACTTTGTTTCTACCCAAATATGTAAAAAGTTTGGAGAAAAAAAATTGTCGAAACGCGTGAAATATCTCATATATATAAGCGATTCAATATAATCCATACAAGGTCGCGAGTTCACTCGATTTAAATGTAGCTTCGAAATATCGTGGAATGAAGAATAAACGGAAAAGTCATGCTCGCTTCTATGGAAGTGAAAAATAAAAATGATAAAAGAAGAAGGAAAAAATTATGAAACGTGGCGAATGATCGCTCGAGAGAGCATCCGGAGAGGTAAAACTTGATCGAGTATAGTAAAGCGAAACGGTCGGTTAGCTTTTACAACCATCTTGAAGAGCGGAATAAACTACTGTGAGACGTCTCGGTGATCCTTCAAAGTCTCATCTCTTTTTGCTACTCTCCTCGTTCATAATATTCTTCTTTTTCTTTCCACCGGTTGTACTATCGCTTGCTCCGATGCTTCTCCGGGTTTTATTAGAATTATTTCACTGATACTATATATATATATATATATATATATATATATATATATATATATAAATATCTCGACTTGAGTTTTCTCACGTTTACGACGTTACGATAAGAAATAATTATCTTTAGTAGGTCGCTCGTAACGAGATATGAGCATTTTTACTTAGCGCAAAAGTAAACGCATAAAAATTATCGCTAAGTCGTTCACTTTTTGTACTTTTACGGATTTCATGGTATATCGATGCAATTATTATAAAAAAATTTTGTCAGAATTTAGTACCTTTCAAAATGAATCGTGTGATTAGTATAATTTTCAGTATACCGTTAACATTTTTTTCTTTTGGTTCGATAAACCGCAGTATTTTAGTGTGATTACCATGAAATTATTTCATAAACATTTGACGATATTCAAAATAGTTTACTAAATTCTGTTTATATATGAAAAATTTATGGAATTTTTTTTTATATTAATAATAGTATTGTGGTTCAGTGTATTTTTGATCATTTTCACAGAAATTTTATTGAAAAGTATACCCAAATAATGCTCCAATCGTTTTATACACTATTCTTATGAGTTCCGAGCACTTCCCCGTATATCATCTATCACCTCGATTCCCATTCATTTTCTGAAAGAGCTTGAGAAAAAAAAAAATGTCAAGACGACTGACACAACCCACCTTATGTACTATACAAACATTCATCTCAGTACCATATTGAGTTCCCGAGCGTATATATACTTTCATTTACCAAGGAAACAAACGCTCGATCGTCTGCAATCTTTGTGTGTGATCGAGAGACCCAACACAGGGTACACTACTGTTCATTCAACAGCCACAGCTTCGTGTATATAGTGCTTCGAGCAAAATTCACCATATTTAATTTTTCTTTGAATAACATTATTACAACATACCGCCCATTACTGAATTTTTCCATTCAAATATACATTTAATTCAATGCTGTGAAATCCTCACTATGTGCTACTCTCTCATGTGTCGGGACTTTTTTTTTTTAAATCATAATTTTATCGTCAATAGAGATCCCTCGTTTTTTTCCAACTTTCTCAAAAATTTCTAAGAGTCAAATGGACAAGACTGGATTGTGCTAAAAGAAAAACGAGAGAGCAAGAGAGAGAGAGAGAGATGAAATTTTCGATCATAAGAAGTGCATACTGTCTCTCGAGAGAATCAAATCTATTAATATCACGAGGAAAATAATCATAACAATCCGGGTTACATAATACTTTCGATATTTCAATTGAAATAACAAACGTGCGAAATTTCTCTCGCGACAATAATTATTTAATGACGTTATCGCGCAATGCAATACGACACACATACACACAGACATATGTACATACATACTATATTCATTGAGAGACGCGGCCTTCAAGCTATGAATAATACTCAGGGTGTGTTATTCACGTGCTATTGAAATATCGTTATAAGTGCGCCGCGTATACGCGTTGTAAGTAAAATGTATACCGATCACCCGCAAGCATCGTCGTGTACTTATACTTTCATTTGTCAAGGGAACTGGGACTTTTCGCACGCTTATATTATTAATTTATCCGTGTTGCGTGCATATCTTTGTGAACAAATTTATTACGTGGGATGAAATACAAACATTTTTATCAATAAACTTCTTCCGAATCCCATCGAGTTCTCTTAGTCTCTCTCTCTCTCTCTCTCTCTCTCTCTCTCTCTCTCTCTCGCTCTCTCTCTGACTCGACGAAAAGTTTGAAAATTCCCTAGTTTTCTCAATTTTACGAAATTCCGTCCACTCGTGAGCCCGATAAATTTTTCTTTTTTCTCTCAATTTTTTAATTCAACCTTCTCCGTGTGTATCTATGATCGCGTGGGCAATAACTCTAGGAAAATCACACGTTCGCGATCTACGAATACTGCCCACGCACTCGTCTACTCGAACCTCTTCGCTGCCCACATAATGTAACTTAGCTGTACACATGAGTTGCATATTGCCCATCACACTTGCGCGTTGTACAAAAGCCGAGAACAACAACGACAGCACCCATTGCGACGTTTCACTTCTCATACATATATCGTCTTAATCGGGCGTGTCCCTGTTCCTATTTTACATAAATACCATATTTAAAATATTGTATTAATATTATTTTGGAACTTCGATAAACGCTTTCTCCATTATGAAATCCCAAACTCCGAATAAAGCTCTTATTCAAATTCATTTTTAATAAATCAATAATTAATATTTTATTACTTTTTGAATGAAAAAAAAAATAAAATATTATTTTAATGACCCCTTTGTAGATAAGCGCACTGCTATGCAAAATAGAAACGTAAATAGTAATTTTTCAAATTGGTTTCTTTGATTAATTTTTTCGTAATTCCATAATTAAACGAATTACAGGGTAAAAAAAAATTGAACACATACGTGGATCACGAACCGATTAATTTTCAGCCTGGAATGCACCTAATACATTATTAATTATTATACGGATATAAATTACGTATTATACCCGTACGTTAAGCATTAATAAATGGTTATACGTGTGTACTCTGGTTGCGATATACGTCCATGCGCATCTGGGTCACGCCATGGAAAATGATGCGGTTCCTCGCGTTGTCTATGTGCCCGCACCGCGGGCGGATATCTATACACGCGGTTGAGTCCGGCGAAACTCAGTGACCGGTACGAAACGCAATTGGTCGAATGATTATTATTATAATTAAAGTTATCGCTTTTTATCTGAGAGTGACTGAGAGTAACATATGCAGCTATGAAAAACATCGTTTTTTCTTGTTTGTATTTTCCATTTGAATTTACCGATTTTTTCGTTAAAAATTGTCTCGACGCTTTTTCTCCGGATGTTCTTCACGATTTTTATGATTTTTTTAAAACATCCGAGCTGAAATACGGCAACCGATTGACGTACACTGAGCGAGAAATGTATAGTAAATAAGAGGAATCGTATAAGAAGATGCGGTAGAGGGAATATTGTATTGTCGAAGCAACAATATAAGAGAATTTCATCGTGCAAATAATAATCATCCAGACTGAAGATAAAGGCTTAAAAAAAAATCGTTTCCTCAGCATAAACGTAATTTCTCTCGATTCATAGCAGGCTTTTGCGGTGTCAATGGATCGGTATCTCGATGAGGAATTGATCCAAGTCTTTTACCGGAGATCGGTGTGACTGTATCAACGAAACCGCGACTCGTCGAAAACCCGACGAGAGCGTCAAAGTGGTGTAACGAATCGATCTACCGATCTCCTCCGACGCATTTTCTTCTGTTTCTGCGTCCATATACACCGTTTCTCTTGCTCGATATACGAAGGGGGAGAAAAAAAAACAACAACCGCGATGTGGTAGCGCAACGAGCAAAATTTTAACTTTGGTATATATATATATATATATGTATAGACGACGAAGGGGCAACGATCGATCGATCGATCGATCGTGGATCGCGATCGAGCGCGAAAAATCGATAAAGATTTCGGAATGTCGAGAGTTCGATGACCGAGGCTTTTTCCTTCTCTTTCTACCGTGTACCTCGTGAGTGATCGGGCGACCGAGAGCGAAAGGTTCGTAACCTCGAGGTTACGAAAAAGCTATAACTATATACGTTACATGCATTTCGCGCGTTATACCTCGGCTTAATAACTTATCATCGGCTTAATAACGAGGTCGTAACTCTCGTTTTTTTTTTTTTGCAACGTGAAATAATTAAATAATTCAGACCCCGAGATCGTTCAACTAGACGTTAATTTATTGCTATAGCTGTAAATTCGTCGTACTCTCGCAGAGCGATATAATTTTTTATTACAAATTCGGCACGAAGTCACGTGACAGAAGAGATATTGCTCTTATTGCAAAATAATTAGACTACTTTTTTAATGAAGAAAATTTCATCCCTCTTATCAATCAAACAATACATAATTAATAAATTGATTTATCAATATATATTGATTATTGATTTCTCAATCTACATATATTATTCGTTGATTCGATCGGATCATCTGGTGCATTCACGATAATAAAACATATAAATATAGTAGAGAATCGAGATTAGTCGTCTTGAAAATTTTTCGATATCATAATTTTCAATTACGACTATAAAAATCGGATAAAATCGAACAGCATCGACATTCCTCGTGTGCGTTTTACAGTCCTGCGCGAGAGTGATATTACAATGGAACATATATACGTATATCGGGATCGGGCACGAGAAGCATCAGGAAATGTTAATAACGAGTTATTATAGCTTCGGCACACCTACACGTGCCTCGATATTGTACATACATCGAATGGGCATACATCAAAGAGAGCACGTTCACTCGCGCAATATGCATGTATACCGGTATTGTACTCGAACATACATATATGTATATAGTATATATATATATATATATATATATATAATGTCAATAGGACTGCATATCGTCGAGTATTGCGTAATCTCCAATTGTGCAAACACAAAAGAGTCACATGATCGAGAGTGTGGGGTTTGACGCTCTTGATAAAATTTTAAAAAAGAAATGAAAAATACGAGAAGAAAGCTAGCCGGCTTCAAGCGGGAAAGACGAGGATGAAGAAACGAGTACGCGAGTACGCGGACCATGTTTTTTTTTTCTTTTTATTTTCCCCGGAGTTTACATCCTGCATATAAGAAGTTACCGATAACTCTCGGTGGCTGCTGCTACGATTGCATAATGTTTCTTTCTCTCTTTATCTCGTATGCCTTATATCTTGTGCGTGCCAATGCATCAAACTTTAACTGCTCAACTAGCATATAGACTACATATATATATATATATATATATATATATATATATATATATATATATATATTTACACTTTACACGAACGGTGTACTTCGCGAAGTAATATAATAGTCTGAGCTGAACAACTGATAAGTTCGAGAGACGTCTAGCCACTTGTGTGAATATGGGGTTGAATACATCAAACATCACCGACACTCGCACTGTTATGAAGAAGGACGAGTATATCGGTCGTTTTGTACGAAACCGATCAGAGTCTGATATACCGATCATTTTTTTTAATAAAATATAAATCCTTTTTTTTTTTTTTAGTGCCATCCACTGGTCGGTATAAAGTATTCTTAATTCCTCGTTATCATTATTATTTTTTTTTACACTTGTTCTTTAATTTCTCCCAACTCGTGAATTATTAAATTTAATTCGGTCAAAGTTGAGACAATCCTCATCGATATATTTGGTCAGATTCTCCGTGGTTAAGTTTCATGGTTATCAACACTTTTGCTCTACAATATACCTACGGATAAATGATCTTAATTGACAAATTGAAACTTGGGCCTATGGAATAGAATGATATTGAAGATACCGTACAGGATTTCTTCGAAAGAATATTCGACAAAATTTATGAATCGAATACAAAGAAAGACCCATACTGTAGTCGCAAGATTGGCTGAATGTGCTGTGAAATATACATCCCATGTGTATGCATAGCTGGTGCTATTATCGAGCATTATGAATATATACTCGCTGTATGTGCCGCTGTGTAACATAAAAGCTTATTGTAATATAGAAAGCGCGCTATTACGAAACGACGTGTTTTCTTCTTTTCATTAACCCAATCGCTATGCTCGGATTCCTCGATATTACAAAATCGAGTTTTCATTGACGCAACTGCGTCCGAAGACTTTGAGCGAGTGTGGGGGAGGGGGGGGGCTGTGTATAGGCGAGGGAAAAAAATATATATTCCGTGACGAGATATATCATGAGAGTATCGTGATCAGCCTGTCGAAACGTGACGCGGAGATCGATCACCGTGAGACAACCAAGTTTTTCGCGAGCCCCAACCGATCGAATATCTCGATTGCCCCATAGAATGAACGATGAAAAAAAAAGCGTGCAAATTTGAAACTTGCACATTGCTTCCTTATTACAAGGTTACCTCTATATGGAGATGGTCTTCGTAGTTTCGTAAATGTGGAGATGGCTTTCGTAATTTTGGCTTCCGCATAGCGAATTCTTTGAGACGAGGAAGCAACGTGCAAGTTTCCAAATTGCACGCTTATATGTCTTCTAAATTCGATTTTTCCTTGGTAAATTTAATATCCTGTCTCCCGGCGTACTTGTGTACATTTTTTTCGGCCGACAATCTCAAATTTGCGACAGTCAGAACGATTACAGATATTTTTCGGAAATTTAATTTTTTAAAATTTTGAAATTTTTTTTTTTAATTAAGCCTGGTATCTTAAAATTTTCAGAAGTTGGAGCGACCGTGGATATTTTTTTTTTGTAAATTTCAAAATGATATAAAATTTGTAATTTTCGAGAAACTTTTATGAAAATTATAGTGAATTAAGGGGTTGAGATATTTTGATATATTTTTCAGAACTCTGGCATGAAAGTCGCGATTTTTTAAATTTTATGTTTTCATGAAAACAAAAGCTTCTTCGATGAGGAAGCAAAAAAGTGGGATCGGTAGACATTGTCCATTGAAATAAAAATTCACTGGAGTTAACAATGAAAATTTAAGCTTCATGAGATAAAATATGATGAAACCCAACCCTAAATAATACAATTCTAACATAATTTCAACAAAGACGAATTCTTAGATTTAATCAACTTTGTTCTTACTTTGACCTCGTTAATACTACTTTGTGGCTTACCTCGTGGACAATAAATCACATAGTGTCCTGTAATTACACGAGTTGAAATACTATTAACACTGTCACAAACTTTGGAGAAAACTCGTCTCGATGTTTGGGCATGAAACTAGAAATGCTTTGAGATGCCATGGCTTTCTTGATATTTCCATTTTGCGTGCATACAGCCGCAAATATATACGCCATTGAATACTAAAGTTCCGGCATGTGTCTGAAAGTCACGACTGTGAAACGCGATTTATGTTGAGCTTGCACGGAGAAGCATTTTTTTTTCTTTTTTAACATCTTTTGTTTCGCGAGGCGACAGGAAACTTTCGTGATGAACGAGAAATTGAATTTATGATTTTTTCAGACGACTTCTCGGTACACTTGACAAAGCGTAGATTCGCGTCGAGATGCATTCAGATTTGTTTCAACAAAATTAATTTCAATGAAAAAAAAAAATCAAAACAAAATTTAAACTTAGACTTGGCTTGATTCGCTAATTAGGCGATTTTATTTAATTTAAAAAAAAAATCTAATTAGCTGTGTACGAGAAAATCGAATTACGTTTCATGCTATTGCATCTGATCGAATCTCACCTATTCGACGACGAATTTTCTCACAATATTTTTGCAATATTACCGGTTATTGTTTTCCTGTATATCTGCAATGGATTGATATACAAGAAGCACAAATATATTCCAAGTGCTTCTCGTCGTTGCCTCGTTCGCGCGTTGATTTTCTCTTCGACGCGCTTTGTCGCTAAAATTCACACCCGCAGACGGGGCCGAGCGTGACAGCATCTCGCGTACGCATATAGAAATCTCGCGTTTAGCCCTGAGACTCATCAGTCACCCAGTTATTGCATAAGAGACTCGTTCCAATGTTTATACGCGAAATTATGTACCTCTTTATTATACATACGAAATAGTGCAAACGATGAATATCATAACATTGACACTTCACGCATGGAATTTATCATTTTAATTATCGTGTGCATGTTTTTTTTTTTTAAGTCTATCATTGTCTCCGAGCAATAAATTGGAAGTGCAACTGCGGTATTTGACGCGAAGAGTGATAAAAATCATTTCACGAAAATTTCACGTCAATATATTGCAATTTGATTTTGACTATAACCAAATTTCAATCTTATTTCTGAACAAAGTCCTGCACGGGACATTTTCTCGTAAAATTTGTCCATGACGATTAATCAAAATCTTAAAAAAAAAAAAAAAACAATTTGTCAAATTTAATAAATGTGTCCTACCCACGAATTCTGCCACTTTCGTTTACATACACGGAGATGTTAATTAATTAGTAATTTTTCTACATATATCCATATACAATGGAATATTTATTGATCAACCTTTTCTCCCCTCGTTGAATAATTTCAGCTGGGACCGCAGCGGAAAAGGGCTACTTTGGTCCGTGGAGGCAGTGCAAGCTTTTGCTGTACGGACGTGAGAGATGCGGTCAGGGTGTCTCGAGATTTCAACCAGTCAGTGAGTCATCGATGCTATAATCATTTTTTATGATATAACAAAATTATGAAAACAATGCTTATGGAACACAGACTAGATACTCATATGTGTGATATATATTTATATACATTTTTTTTTTCAACATATACTTATTTGACCCAGTTGATATTTCGAGATATGCGGAGATTTCGTGCTGCGAACTTTGAATTTCTGTTCTTTGAAATTTTAGTCGCCGTATGGGTGGCAGGTATGGCAGCTGTTGGTGCATCCGCATTTCTCGCAATACTCGTAGGAATCTCCGTTCTTCAACTGGCAATGGCATCTTCGGCGAAACGAGTCGTTCTGTCCTACAGTAGTGCACTCATTGCCAAAGTTGCCCTTGCCACACTCGCCAGTGAGTATTTTATTTTTATTTCTTTTTTCCTTATAAATCCTCACTCAGGCATAAAAAAAACTGTGCCTTTCACTTGGACATGAAGTAAAAGAACGGTGCAGAATTTTTCTTTGCCTCAAATTTTTTTTTTTAACTTACCTGCCCTCAGAAAGAAAATTCTACAATGTTTATAATGTTTAATAGAAATATTTTTTTGATCTCTGGAACTATTTGAATTGTACCCATTGACCTTTATTTGTATGATTCGAATATCCGAATTATCGTTTGTCCAACCCAAAAAAATCCTGCTGATGCCATATATATTGTTGTCAATTTCTCCACATCACTTTTTCCTCGGTGTGGAAAAAAAAAATCATTTTTCCAAAATTGTCATGACTCAAGTAGATGGTGTTTTATCATCGACCAAGGACTCGTGTCGTTTGGTCGATCGTGTATAATCATGTGTAGATATCCTATAATGGAGAACTAACTTTACTACATCCGACCACACCTGTCTCAATCTAAGAAAAAAAAGCTCAAAAAAAAAAATACTCATTAACTGTACTGGTTTTATTTTTATTTTTATTTTTATTTTCGTTCAGCCTGTTTGTCCATAGTAGCGGCGGGTCTATTCGCCCTGCAGACGGACGATCGAGCCAACAGTTTTGTCGTTACGAGGGGAGAAGCGTTCTACATGCAGGTAATTAATTCATTTTTTCTTCGTATTAGCATCATTATAATTTCTGCGTTCTAGCCTCGTTATACTTTTTTTCCATCTCTCCCTTTCCTTTCCTCTCTTTCTCTCTCTCTCTCTCTCTCTCTTCCTCTTTCTCTCTGCTGTATTGTATTTGGAGCGAGATTTCCTTCGGCGAATTAGCGAACAACGTTTAACCAGGCAAAACGTTCAGCAAAAATCCATTGCTCTCATTGACTCGAATTTTCCAAACCTCCATCTACCATTACCATTTTAGCTCACCTCGTGTTATTTTCCATCCATTTTTTTATCAACATTTGTCTCACTGACGTCATGGACACTCGAAGAGAAAATCGAACCGGAAGAGCTCTGTTTAGCAGGCTCTATCGAACAATTAATTCATAAAGGTCACAGTCAGGACGGACTTTGTGTAATTACAGGATCGCGGGCAACCGTAACACTTTGAATTTTATGATCGCTGTGACTTGCAGACTGCTTGGCCGGGCTTATGTGCATTTTTATACACTGGAAAAATTTCATTAAATACGAAAGAGTATGAATTTTTTTTTTTAATTCCGTGTATGGAATTGTAATTGCTTGAACGTCGGATTGAAAAATTCATAATTTTTTTTAATCCAGTATGTTTTATGTTCGAATTAGTGTGAATGACATTTGAGAATGAATGTTACTGTAAGTGAAAGTCCTTCTTTGCAACTTTAGCGGTTTAGTTGGAAGGTCAAAGAAGCAAAATTTTGCGATTTTTTTCAAAATTAAAAAAGTAAAATTTTAACAAAATTCTATAATTTTTTCATGCAAAAATATTTATTCATCGGAAAGTTACAGCCAATGTCCCGGAAGAACTTTTACGACAAGTGGATTTGCTACGAGCATTGCCGTTTGAAACGAGATTATCCAGAATGAAAAAAAAACCCAAAAATATTTCGTCCGTATGCTAGTTTGACTGGTGATTGATCGATTAAATTTACAAAACAATTTGACGGTTGTTTGAAGTTAGAGTCGTGATTTTTGTAAAAAAAAAACAACGGATATTTATCTTCATCAAATCAAATGTATAGGATGGAAAAAAAATTTCTTCGATCAAACGCCAGATTTTCATATCTAAAAAAAGAACAAAAAATTTCAGAAAGATTGATGATGTAGTTTGCGAGTTGTCTTTGAAAACGTGCTACCCCGGGCACTGATGGTAACTCCCTTGAAAATGAATATTTTTACACATAAAAATTCCTGAATATTTTTCAAATATTACTTTTTTTTTTCAAGTAAAACGTTTCTGTACAAATGTATACGGGTGAATTTTTGAAAAAATAATTCTCGAAAATGAGCTTTCCTCGGCCTCTTGACCATGTATAACCCCTTGAGATCACGTAAAAGATGACGAGGGGAATGTTCGATGGCCTCGGTATATTCAGAAATACTGAAGCTTGTAGAAAATTCGGGGTTATAACCCTACCAATGAACAACTCTACCAAAGAAAAGCCTACCGGAACAACCCTACCGGATTATAACACCACCAAATAACGACTCTATCAGATTATAACAGTACCAATCAACGACTCTGCCAGAAAAATGAAAGGTCGAAAATCTTTACCAAATAACAAATCTTTGAAAAAACGAGTCTACCACGAAACATCTCTCCGGTTAACACTATACAACAAGAGTGATTAGCCAAAGAGATGTTACGCGGTAGACTCGTAATTCCGGAGAGTTGTTCGCTGGGAGAGTTATTATTCGGTAGGCTTGTTTTCCGGGGAGGCTCATTTTCGCGGAGAGTTGTTCGTTCACGAGATTCAATTTTTCAGATAGAGCCGTTATTCGGTAGTATTGTACTGGTAGAGTTGTTATTTGCGAACTATCTGGACGGCAAATTATCCACGTTTACATCTAAATTTTTTCCATCAATGCAATTTTTATAATTTTCCACGTACAGGACGAAAAAAAAAGTTTGTTATTGGATTGGCGTTTCATCCGTCCAGAGCCTGATGGCCAGATTTTTCGAAATCAAGCTAATTAATAATTATTAAACCCAATCACCGTTTGAGAACCCTCGAATTTTAGCCGAAGAATATACATGTCTGCATTGAATTTTTTATATTTTCCGGCTATTATAGACTCCGGGGATGGGAGGTATCCGGAATGACCCATTCAAATTTCAAATAATTCGGTCTCATAGTTAATAAATTGATTCAAAAATCGACATGCGCTCTGTTTTAACTCCAGAGTCGATAAAACGTGCTCCCATTTTTTTTTTCTACCGTGTAAGTCGCGCGATAACATGATAATTCGGAGTTTACGACCACTGGCATTGCACGTTTCACGATAAAGCACGAGGAAGTCCCGAGTGAAAATATCATTCTTAAGAGCTCGTTCGTAATTGGAGTCGGGTATAAAGATTTTTCTCAAAGACTTTTCTCGATCCACCTCCCCTGCTGGAGAATAGGAATTCTTACGTCCGAGGTTTTAAGGCCGTCTGCTTATAAAACCAGAAAGGCCCAAAGCCGATGTCTCGTATATAATGAAACGTAATAAGTACACCGGAAATGAATCTTAAGGAATTGTCGTTGGTAGTCGAGACAGCGCGATATCGCGGATTGGCTCTCAACATAACGTGGCAGTGTCTCGTGATCGAAACACACCTGTGACTCGGACATAGTCACAACGCGATACACGTATTTAGCAGTCGGAGTTTTTATCCAGGTGTACCACTTCGTTTAAGCTCTCGGGAAACGATTATACTCGGCTATATATATATATATATATATATATATATGTGTGCGCAGCTCGGCTTCACCATCCTTTTGGTTGATCTTTTAAAAAACAATGAGACAGTGATCGTCCTCGTATACAGTCGATCGGACTCCGTTCTACCATTCGGACTAAAAAATCGTTTACTTCCGGCAATTTATTTGTTTTTTTTTTCTTCCTTTCCTTCACACTTTGTCGCTTCTCTATCGTCCTGAAACGCGTCCAATCAATTGTGAATTCGAATTCCCTCGAGACGATCCGTTAGTGAACCGAGAGCTACGACGTATTTAGAAAAAAAATTTCGCGAATCATTGATTGTTTTTTTCTCGTGGTGACACAGCATGAGTGAAAGAAAAAGGCGGAGTCTCCTGAAGGAAGCCAAGGACGAGATCAGAATGAAACATGGTGGAAAATCGAAGAATGGCAAGGTAGTCGAAGATGGATCGTAAAGCGATAAATGTTTTATTCTGGGATCGAAATTGTTTCGACACTTTTTGGTAGTCCTCGTTTCGTTTGATTTTTCATCGTTATATATTTCTTCTGGAAATCGCCGTAGAATGACCCAGAATAATGTGAATCTGGCTGTGAACCGAGAGGTGCGTTTTACCAAAAAGTTGAGAAAATTCTCATCAAGAAAGTGCAAAATGATGTGAGAGTTTATTCGGCAAATTTCGGCGTCAAAAGGGTCGTCTTGACTTTTTTTTTTCCATGCCCTCGCCGAAAATGTTCCTTCACTTAGTAGTTACAGGCTCCAATGGAAATACCTTGTAAAATTTTCTTGGCAAAAAAAAAAACAATGCGTCACCACTCCCACGGGTAAAATTTATTTTCATTCTTGTCAGTGTGTATTGTTATCTATTTTTTTTTCTTTCGTAAAATCAACCGCGCGACTTCTCTCCAGATGAGATAACGCGAGAGAAAGAAAAAGCATTGGAGCGAAAGCGGGTATGCCGAAGGAAGATTATACGAAAAAAAAAAAAAAAAAAAAAAAAATACCCAAAGGATTAATTATAGCTGCGTTATCCTGTGCTGCGTCACCGCAATTCTCGAGCGAAACCAACGAAGCTCTTTCTTTCGTTTCATCTAATTAAATTCCAGCATCCTCACTTCCATTCTTATTACCTCTGGGCTTGTTCCTCCTTGTTGCTCTTTTTCAGGCTTGTGGTACTCTCCTACCACAGCTTGAAATAAACCAGAGGGAGAGTGACAATGTCAGGGTAAAAATACATCGCATACCCAAGAGCGCGAGAGGACAAATTCTTTTATTATCATTCCTCTCTCGCGTCCTTTTCCCTGAAACAAGCTCTAGCCAGGACGAGTAATCGCTCCACAGACACGACAAAGACACGTTGAATTATTGTTCGTGACGGAGTTAGCTGATCACAATTTCCAGGTACATTCAACGGTAGAGAAACTAGACCAGAGAGAAGGAGAGAAAACGGTTGTCCTGGGAATCGCGTGGGAGTTGATGAGAATTTTTCGTCCTTCGTTGAAATTACACTATGGTTGTATACCATTAGTCGAGTAAATTTAACAGCGGAGTCTACCAATCATTCCTTGTTTAATCATGAAAATTGGGAGTAACCCACTCCAAGTTTTGTCGTGAAACGATTGCAAAAGTTAATTGAAAAAGAAAGTAAAAAATCTCGTTCTCTCTATTTTCGGAAAATCTGCTCAAAATCTCCAGATTCATATCTTTCATTCGATCGTCAAAAATTCAAGATTGCTTGTATCGAGAAAACTTGAATTTATCAGCAAACTTGAAGATCTTGGATGAGGAAAATCTAATAAAACATTATTTTACGATAAATTATTTTGCAATCGTTTGATGGTTGTATTTTTTTTTGCTTTCTCTCGACACTGTATTTTTTCGCAGATAGCAGCTATAGCGCTTAACTTTGGTGTTCTCGTGTCGGCGATTTACGAAGGAATTTACGCGAGGCGAGGTGGCGATCCAACGAAACTCGGTGAAGTCACGAATCAACGTTCGACGACCATTAACAATCCTGGCTATCGGGAACATCGTCATCCAACTAATGGTACAGTCACACTGAAATTATTTTCTTTCGCAATGATCTCAATGCCAGAGACGACAACGAGGTTTATTTTTTTTTTCCATTTCTGGATGGTTGGGATTTTTTTTTTTTTATAAATCTCTTGTTTATTCGAAAAGAGGAAATAATATTAGCAAATTTACTTTTTTGAACTATGGTCCTTTCGTTGACATAATATATACATAGATATGTGACGAGAAAAATCGAGACCTGGATTTTCCAGTTGGCCAATTTTTTCACCACGATTTTCCATCCAACGAAGATGGAAAATTCGACGAAAGTTTGCTCAAGCATCGAGGCACACTCTCTCGAGGGGAGCAAACTTTGCCGAAGATTCTTGATTGATTGAGGAAAAAATAAATTGTCATGTCAGATAATTGAGAATGCTTTGAATGCTACAGTGAATTTTCTGATAATATGTATTTAAAAGCTTCGACGAAAGTGCTCGAAAAATTTATATCAGAGCTGGGCAAAGTATCTACAAGTATTGTAAGTACTTCAAGTACTCGTGCATTTCAAGTACAAAGTACCGTGAATACTTGAATTACTCAATATTTGAAGTCCTTGAAGTATCAAGTATTAAATACTAAATACTGTTCAATTTTTCAGGTATAAATCTCGTAAGTTCTAGTACTTATATTTTATTTCTTACGTACTCTTTAAGTTCATTTGATTTTGATTCGAGTACTTTTTGTACCAAAATATATTTTCCCATTGTGCAATTCACTCATGCTAGCAAATTGGAACAGAAATATTTAAACGAATTTAAAAAATAGGATTGACCATTGTAATTAAAATTTATTTAGCTTCAGGTTTGAAGAAGAAAAAATAAAGAATATAATACACGGATTGTTAAAAACAGAGCCATGCATTGACAATGACACCGTAACTACCGTAGCTTGAGCCTTTGAACGGTCATTCCTTACAATCTTAATAAAAGATGGTGCAGAACTTTCCTCAATTGTATATTCAATGGCGTTATATATACATGCAACCATTAGCAAGACGCATTAAAAAGTACTTCATACTTGGTACTGGAAAAAGTACTTCATACTTGGTACTTGAAAAAGTACTTGAAATACAGGAAAGTACTTGAAATGTAAATATAATACTTGAAATACTTTTAAAGAACTGCCCAGCTCTGATTTATATGTATTTTAGGGATCAGCCATTTTATTCGGAGCAAAAAAAAGTTTAATGAAAATTTGGGATAAAAAAAAATACTTTTTTGGCTATTTTTTTCGGTATTAATATCGATCAAAAGCAGTGTCCTTAGTACATCTTCATTATAATTTACTTTTTCACGTTTTTATTTCATTGCAATTTATACTTAAATTCTCATCGAATTTACCTCTTTGCTTCGGTCATATATTCATATATTTTTCGTGGGTAAATTATTGGAAATCAATTCAATTAGTATCGGCAATAATTTTCTTTTTTTTTAACTTCTTTATTAGAAATAAATAACTTTTCAATCTTTGGTACAGTCAATTTTTTAAAATTCGTATCTGATTTCCATATATACTCGAATTCTCATCAAATTTATCTTCCGATATTTTAAATTTCTTTTTGTTTACCAATTTTTTTTAATCAAATTTTTATTTCGCCGCGATATACTCAAATTTTCATCGAACTATCGACTATTAAGAATGCGAAGCATTCTCAAAAAAGTTATTTTACTAAATTCCTTAATCATCGTGGTGCATAATACATGTGCTACTGGTAATAACCAAAAGGTGAATCTTCAAATTAAATTTCACTGGGATTCTCAATTATCTGTCGCGAATTTCAAGCAAGCAACAACAACTCGAGCTGAAAGCTGTGCAAACGTGTGGGGAAAAAAAAATAACTCGCAGAGGGAAGGGTAAAAGTCTCTTTGGATCTGAATAACTGAACGAAAGCTGCAACACAGTAGCGAGATGGTGCCACAAGTTGAGATGATAAAAGCTTCCGGCTGTTGGAGGGGAAATGAAAAAAAAAAGCGACTGTATAAGCAATTTGTCGAGTGGAAAAATTTCACACTGCACTTATAATACATCCGAAGATTGTACGAGCTAGGGGTGTGATGATTGAATTTGGCTAATGATAATGAACAGATCGTAAAAAAAATCCACACACAACGATGGCTTAGCAAAAATATTCCATTAAGCTTTTTTTACGAGAGCTTTTGGCAATGTAAAAAATAAATAAATGAAAAATTTAAAGGTCAGAATCCCCCAGCCATGTTTCCCACAACAGTTTTTTTTTTCATCATCGACTAAAAATTATTGGTAAAAATAGAATCGGAAATTTAAAAACCATCCAACCGAAAAAGGACTCGTTTGAAAATAAGAAAAAAAAAAAAATAATAATAAATTTCTCCAGAGCAGTGTCCACCGGAGTCATAAAATCTGATTTTCAGTACCTCCAACCGATTGGAGCAAATAGATTTTTAATGTCTAATTTTATTAAATTTTTCTGTATCATTTTTTTTTCATACAGACACATTTGGATTTTTCCTTGATTGATTGATTGATTGATTGAGAATTATTTTGATCTTTCCTGACGAATATTGGCCAATCGATAATAAAATTTATCCGGCTTATTTATCATCTCATGGGATTTGACGATCCCACGGGGGAATTTACGAGTTCGTTCGGAAGAAAAAAAAACATTTCTCAACTGTTTTTTTTTTTTTAATATTATTATTTTTTTCAGGAGGAACAGTCTCGATGACCGATGCGAGTGGAAAACCTTACGTCGGTACTGGGGCAGCTGGTAATGGCTCGATGGCATCGGTCGCGACCTCGGGTAGCGTTGCCAGCACCGCGTCGCCATTGAGAAGTTCACTGAAGAAACCTAAACCCCTGGGAATTCACAATCCTGGATTCTCGTCTCACAGTCCAACCCTCTCGAGGAACGGTTCACAGAAGAAAGTACGAATCCAGACGCACTCGACGGAAGTGTAAAATAAAAAAAAATTAAAAGGACTCTACATTTTCAACCGGTATGAAATTCTACGTTTTCAATATTCGTTAAAATATGAAACAACTAAGTTTCAATATGAATTTTCAAAATTTACGTCTTCATTGGATTGGATTTTTCAATCCGACCGATGACACTATCGTATTTCAATATATTAAAAAACAAAGCTCTATATATATATATATAAATTATATTATGTATAATAATATTTTATGATGCTGTGGTCAGATCTGTCGTTGATTTAACGGATCGAAAACTAATCAAATGAATCGTGATAGCGAAGATTCGGGATACGTGGTATTCTGTCCTTTTTTTTTTTTAATATTTGTCTCGTTCAACAAATACTCGTATTAATCTTCTCCGATCAGAGAGAAAACGAAAGAAATTCAAAGTATTTGTTTACTACGTATACTGGAAGCATTTGACACCAAGTCGAGCCACGTCTGACTCTCATCCTCTTCAATACGATTTTTTTTTTTTTTTTCACATATACAAGTAAAAAGATATTGAGTCATAGAAAAAAAAAATTTCAGCTTATCAGTATTTATTCAGGATTTTTCAGTTCATATTTTAGGCTGATCGAAAAGTCAGGCCACCTCAAAGTAATCTGAAGATATTCCCAAACATGATGTGTATGGTATTTAAATTTTTTGACAATACAATATCCGACAGAAGGTTTTCGAGGATTACAATAATTGGGAATGAAACGGAGTAATTTTTACAATTGGGAGTAAAATGGAGTGATTTTTAAAATTGGGAGTAAAACGAAGTAATTTTTGCGGTTGGGAGTAAAATGGAGTAATTTTTAAAATTGCGAGTAAAACGGAGTAATTTTTAAAATTGCGAGTAAAAAGGAGTAATTTTTAAAATTGGGAGTAAAACGGAGTAATTTTTACAACTGGGAGTAAAATGGAGTCATTTTTTTTAATTGAAGTAAAACGGAGTAAGTTTTTGACAATCGGAGTGAAAACGGAGTAATTTTTACAGTTTCAGTCAAAATGGAGTAATTTTTTACAATCGCAGTATAAATGGAGTAATTTTTTTTGGTCAATTCCACTGAAATTCACTCCAAAAAAATTCCCCTCATTATATTTGCTATATGGATCGTAAAAATAATGACTTATTTTTCCAAGCTGACGATGAGGATCGGACGTAGTTAGAATTGGATTAAAATTCCTCATACCGCATATTGTATTCAATATCGAGTATACATGTTGAACGAAAGAAAAAAATCGCAATCCGTCCAGCCCTACGTAGGCAGCTTAGCCGTGAAACGGCAAGAGAGAGAGAGAGAGAGAGAGATATTTATATTTTTTAGCGATTCTTTTTTAATATATATACATAAATATTATGTTGATAAATATACAGTCGATATTAATTATACATATATATATATATATATATATATATATAAACGAGTGAGCGAGACACAGAAAATCTTTCTCGTTTCAATTCACATATCGTTCTCGTTACACAAAACGTTTTAATTAAAAAAAAAAAAAAAAATTTCTTCGTTCCAAATGAAATTATCATACGAAAAAGCTAAAAGTACCTCGAATACCTTTTGTTCCCAGGGAGACAAGCAGTCCTTCCCCTTTTATGATTTCTTGTTTTCTCATTTTATGTCGTGCGTAGTTTTTGAAAAAAATCCATTTTGTGAGAAAATATAATTTTCTCACCGAGTCGTTGTCGTACGGACAAAATTCAATCATTCTCTATTTATTGAAGGCGTCGTTAGAATTTTTTTTTTTTTTCCATCGAACCGATAAAACGATGATTCGTTCACTGATATATCGTATAAGCTGATAGTATAACTACGTATGGATATGTGGTTCACGTCGTCAATAACCGTCCACGTAATAAATCGAGCACAAAATAATGATTAAACGACGCCACACGACCTTGTTCACGTCCATCGCGCGTGGATCGAATAGTTAAGACATATAAGTGCACTCACCGTTTTCACGACGATAATATGATTGGGGATTTTTTCTTTTTATTTATTATTTATATTGATATTTATGAAACATTATTTTCACCATCGTTCTTCGAAACGACACATTCCTTGTCCCGGATGAAGAATTATATCGAAGTTTCGAAAAATCATATGGAAAAAGAGATGGACAGATCGATCGTTTTGAAAAAAAAAAAGAAAAAAAAAAACGTACCATATAAAGTTTTTGTTTTTCTGCAATTTGTTTATCTTTAATTATTCTGTAAAAGTGACCCAAGGGATTCTCAACTGCGTGTCTAAAAATCTTGATTGCATAATTTGAATGATTATCCTTTCAGTGCAGTGAAAAAATTATAGAAAGATCAATGCAACGAGTGATTGGGTAAATAACGATCCCTGTTTTGTGTTCGTTGCATTTGATTTTTAAGATTTTTTTATTTTCTCATGAAATACGAAAGGACAATAACGAACGTTGAAGAAGATGAAGAGTCGCCATGCACAAGTACTGTTGGTCGCTTGTACAAAATATTTCATGATAAATAAATTACGAGGGACAAAGTATGAATTTTTTTTTTTTTCTTCTTTCTTCAAAATAACAAGAATTAAATTCAATGGGAAGAGCAAGTTTTGAGACTTTTTTTATGCTTCTCTCTGAAAAAGAAAAAATCTCGTCCCACTGCGTCTCATTCGTGGGACACAAATATTCGTATTCGTTCCCATCAATCTGTAAATATAATGTGATAGTGATGCATAGCACCGAAAAGTATACGGTATGATTATATGTAAATAAAACTACAAGCCGAATCAAACAGTATCGTCGTGAAACCATTTTTTATGGTTTTACTCCTTTTTTCCATTCCCTTCCCTGTTGTTCGATATTAAAATCCGTGTCAAACAATCATTGAAATTCATCGTGTAGTTATTTCGTCGCCACCAAGTCTCGAAAAGAAAATGTAGCGGACCTGTGAGACGCTTGAAAGTCTGATCACGTGTGTGCGTGTGTGTGTGTGTGTGTGTGTGTGTGTGTGTGTGTGTGTGTGTGTGTTTGTGTTTGTATTTTTTTGCCTGTGAGAAGAGATATCGATTGATATTTTGTAAGATATATCTCCTATGAGAAATGAAAGAAGTAATAAAAGGTGTGTATACATGCTTTAGATTGTAAATCGTAGGTGTGTACGAAAAATAAATCTGTTTTCAAATATATGAAATTTCCTATAGAAGGGAATATTTTGGCGAGTAATTTTTCACAGGTACAAAATCGAATACATATAGGGAACAGAGAAACTTGCAGGTAAACAATTTTCTCCTTTTTTTTTATCATTCTGTCATAGTTAAATATTGGTTACGTAACAACCGATCCCAGGACAAAATATCCCGCGACAAAATATCCCTGTAACAAAATATCCCGCCACAAAATATAACCGTAAGAAAATAAATTATTGAGCAAACATTGTACACAAAATCGAAGAGAAAAATATACATTTTTGCACTGTCAGGAGCATGATTATGCTCCGTTTCTTTCAAAACTTCCCCTGCAATAACTACAGTATACCGTCAGTCACTATACACACACACACACACACACATACACACAGACGTGAATAAAAATACAGACCAGTACGCTTCTTCGAGAACGTGTGAATTCTGCCAGTAGAATGATCTTTATATTTCACACAGCGCCACATGACTTATTCATCGGTTTCACGATCCATCGAATCCCTCATTCACGAGAAGCATATATTGCCTTTCTGGCTCGCAATAAATTTTAACGGCATTTTAAAACTATACTGACCACACGATAATACGAACAACAATGCCTCACTCATCACACATCATCTATCTCCCTACTCCAGGCACTTTATATTCTAAGAATATGAAGTGCCCGGAGTGGGAAGAAACCTAATACAATACCAAATATCCCATTGGGATATTTATTACAGGGATATTTTGTCAGGGGATATTATATTACAGGGATATTTTGACGAGGGATATTTTGACCGGGATATTTTTTCAGGGGTATTTTGACGTGATACCTAATATCCATACTAGATACCTTATACATATACATATATCCCTCCGTGCACCTATATGTTTATTTATTGCCTGTTCCCTGCTTCTTCATCCATATTTTTACGCACATATTTTACCAAATTGGGGTTATATCGGACCTCGGGCACTGACCGAAGGACCTAACCTTCTTACCAACCAATGAGAATAAAGCACCAGGCCCGTATCATACGTATATCGGCACCCTCCACTCCTTGAAATTATAAATTTTTTTGTTCATGGGCGTTCCATTATAGCGCCACTGTGGTTTCCGCAGTGCCCGAGTAACAGATGTCAGTGCCCAGGGTCAGTAAGTGCCCGAGATTTGACTGTATTTTGAAAAATGACAGAGGCAGCATTCGCAACTTGATCAAATATATTACAGGACCAATTTGCAGTGAACTTACCTCAAATTCTCCTTCTGCGAAGAAAAGTTTAATTTACAAATGTAAATTCGTACTTCACGCAGCTCGTGTAGTCAAGTTAAATGCAGATGAGAACACAATTTGCTATTTTCCATTATTTCATCGCCATACGCATTGCGTGTGTCTTGAGAATTATTTTATTCCATATATTCCTTATTCCTTATACTTCTTATTCCTATATTTTCTATTTCCCCGAATTGTGTCACCAGCTTTAGAGATGTTCCTATAACGCAAATAAACTCTTTTTCCGGTCTTTTGATACAGTTGTATTTTTGCAACATTGCACAGAACAATATATGTGTACATTATATGTTCTTCGATTGTTCGGGTAGTCATGTTTAAAACCCAGTTACCGAATTACGAAGATTTTTTTTCGGTTAGGAATGATTGACTGCTTGAATTTCTTAATTTTACCGCTAGAGGCGCTGCTGCACTGGGGTGTTGTGACGTCACTGTCACACACGTTATATACGTTTGAAATGCAACTCAATTTTCAAGCTGAAATAATTAATTAAATAATTATGAGTAACTAAAAAAAAAAAAAAAACTCATGCAATATGCAAATGGTTTTTGTGTAATTATCTTTTAAATGATTTAAAAATTGAGAATAATGCGCAAGTTTTCTGTTATGATAGTTCTAGAGAAATAAACTTTTCTGGCGCGTGGTTCGGCGTAGAATTCGATTAGAAGATCATTCGGGTGGATGATCCAAGAGCGAGAAGGATCAACAGCGTCCGTTGGAAAAGTGTGCCACACATCCGATACACGAGTTGGCTGAAATTTTTCGGAGAAATGAATTTGCAAAAAAATAATTAATAATTTGTAGGTCAAAAGCGAAGAGGATCCAGGGGCTCCGTAGAATTTTTCCTGTTTTCTCATATTGCTTAAAATTTTAAAGATCTCTGAAAATCATTCGTATATACGAAATTATGAGATCTTTCAATTTTGCCTTTTGTAATGACAACGTTAATTGAGAGCGGTGTGTACATTGGACTCGATATTTTTGCTCGTCACTTTGCGCAAAGCCGACCGGCATAATTTTTTCATCAAAAATTTACACGAAGACTTCATTGGTAAGATGAAAAGAGTTCTCCTCGTTCAACGAAAATTTTAGTTTTCGCAAAATGTGACACGAGCAAATATTATATGCGCTTCAATTTTCAGGTTTACCAAACCTGATTTACTCTTTTCATAGTATTTTCGAAACCTTGTTACAGTTGTTTTCTCAAGAATTAAAGCTCGCGGTTACATGACGGATATATATATATTAGAAGATGGATGTACGCATAGTTTTGTTAATTTTGTAAAAAAATTAATCCTTCATTTATTCGCTTGTACATTAGTTAAAAACTTAACGACGTAGTTATATGTATATAATCTTTTTTTTTTTTTTTCAAAAGCTTGAGTATCGTTTGTTTTGCCCTTTTGCTTAAAAAGTTCCGGCCAATTTTCCTCACCCGGAGGAAAATTCATGAAAAAGATGCCATTTGCCAAAAAAATATATTTCATTATCGCGACGAGTTCGTTTTTGTTTCTTTCCTCGCACGACGAGATCCACATGTGCGTTGCGATGCATGAAAAATTCTTTATGCAAATTATATTCCGGTACGTCTCTCTCTCTCTCTCTCTCTCTCATCTTTGATAAGTTTTTTGGCTTTTGCAAAAAAAAAAGTGAGCCAGCCGAGGCGCAAAAAGTAAGAATCAGAAATAATTTTCTCGAACTTTTGGTGCCGATGAGATGAGCTCTCGACGCTTCCAGACCGGCGCGGTTACGCTGGATCGCTGTCCCTGAGAATTCACGTTTACCGCTGGGGTCGATTGCGATATCGAAACTGGCGAACTTTTGCCAACAAGACTTTCGGCGTCCGGTATGTGTCGTGTCTGATGCCTCGAGTCCGTGTAACGTCTCTTCGTGTACTTTTTGTTGTCGCTCATCGTTGTACTGCTCGCCGTGACGATCGTCGTCGTCGTCGTCGTCGTCGTCGTCGTCACGGCCACGTTGCTCTTTGAAGTTTGCATAGAATTTCCAAAATCCGGCCTCGACATGCGTAGCATCCTCTCGATGTCCGCTGTCTTTGACCTGGATTTTAATTTTAATTTCCCACCCCCCCGTTGCAATTAATTTCAATTCATTGATTTTCATCCGACGCAGCGTAAAATTTGGTTTTCCTTTGTATCGACATGGAATTAATGTTTTTTTTTTCTCTAAAAGTCTAATTTTTTGGAAAATTTGTTTCGCAATCTTGCACCGGTCAATATCAACAGCGAGGGGGATGATGAACCGTACAGCGGTTGGATACTGCGGTTGTGAATGTCAAATTGAATTCATCGCTCTCGACGTGTACATTTGATTTGGGTCCAAAATATTCTCGTTTCAAATAAAAAAGACTGATCATATATAGGAAACGAGAATTCGTTATTTGATATATATTGGTGAATCGATGGAGAAAAATTCCAAAGAAAACCATCCGTCGAAAGCAAAGATTGGGAAATTAAATTCATTTTTTTTTAATATAAAGGGCAATTTGCCCTTTTACCAAATAAATTTTGCGCTCTCAATCATTTTTACTTTGATCGAGACTTGGTCCCCGCGTTCGATAAAAGTTAAAAAAAAAAAAAAGCATTGAAAATTTTTGCCACTCGACAGAGAAGATAAAAGTTCTCCCGCGCACGTTCAGCCGAGGAGGATATCCCATGATTTGTATGAATGAAAAAAAAAATAAAAATTGATTCTCACCTCAGGACAGCACCGCCGATGCTCGTTATACTCGGCGTATAAGCAGGAGTGACCGAGGTCCTCGATGCTTCCTGGCTCACGGATCTTGATATTTGTCGTACTTCGCTCGATGTTGTGAAAGAGACCCTCTGGAGCATAGCCTGTTGATCGGGTATGTAAGAAACAGCTGTGACGGCGCTGTCGGGACTCACTGGCGGGGTCGAGGCCCAGGACGGCGGTGAGCTCGGTGGTTGATCACCGGAAAGTGTCGCGGATGAACCAACCGCGCTGTCACTACCGTGGCGTCCACCTTAATCCGTTTCAAGCTTATGATTACAGTGAGCTCGTTTGACATAATACATATGCATATATAGTCCGTGATAAGAGAGAATAAAAAAAATCAATAAAACATCCTTCGGGGAATTGAAAAATACAAGAAATGTAGATTTAAAAATTGCGAAGCCAGCGAAGATTAAGATCTCGCACAATTATCACGAAGGACTGTTATGCGGTAAAAAAAAAATTTGTTTCGAATTATTCATAGCCAAAATGTCTTCAAAAAATTCCAAAAGCGTTGAAATATCATATATTTAACCAAATGTTCCGGTACGAGTGCGCGCGTAACGAGAAAAATTCAAATGGTGCAGAGACGCGGTTTGTGCTAAAATAGGATTGCAATTTTGCAGACAAGTAATTATATACCGTCGCAATTATATCCTCGAAAGCACGAAAAAATTTTGGGGTATTCTACAAAAATATTCGTGATCCCTTCAAATTTTGGCGGCAAATTTGAAGATATAAGATTGAAATTGTTTTTTTTACATCATTTTGGAGTAATCATGTATCGAAGGAAGAAAATTAGAATTTTTCGAAAAAAATCTCCAACTCACGCAAATTTTGAGATAACGAGGTAATTTTTTTTTTCTTTTCTTTTACACGTACGGAATATCAGCGAGGGATTGTATGGCTAAAAAAAAAAAAAAAAAAAAAAAAAAAGGAATTAAATATTTATTACCTTCGCTACAACCGGAAATGGAGCGCTGTCTCTGTCGTCTCGGTGGGGCCGAAGGCTGCTTCGGGTTTTCCTCGATGTATGGAATATCCGGATCGTCGAGATTGAGGGTAAAAGCACCGGACATCGGTATCGTGAGACTCGCGGTGATGACCATAGGTGAAGAACGTCGTCTCGGATCTGTGGGATCCTCGCTCGATCCGCTGTCGACGCTGTTGCTTCGTCCCTCGTCCTTTCTACGACTGCCCGGTCTCTTTGGCCTTCTCGGCCTTGGTCCAATGTCACCACCGACTCCCGCCGTTTGGTGCATGCATTGCTCTCTCGTCCATACTTTTTTCGCCGTTTGAGCCGTCGAGATCGTGTCATCGACGGAAAATATTTCCGCTTCGCTGCAAGGATCGACCTCGTCGCCGCATTGCCTGTAAATAAATAAATAAACAATTAAATAAATAAGTTAATGAATGAATAATTGAGTAAATGAATATAAGTAAATAAACGAATAAGAAAATAAATGAATGGATAAGTAAGTAAATAAGTAAATAAGTAAATAAGTAAATGAAGAAGCAAATGAATTAATAAATAAGTAAGTAAGTAAATAAATAAATGAGTAAATAAATAAGTCAATGAATAGGAAAATAAATGAACAAATAATTGAGTAAATAAATAAATTATTAAATGAATAAACGAATGTTTATTTGAGGTCAAGTCCAGGATAGTCGAGGCAACATCTTCGATAAATTTGCTACAATTTGTTTTGTTTTTTTTTTTTTTTTTCGATCGATCTTACGTAATTTTTTTGACAATTAACCTAGCGATAAAAATGGACACTGGGATTTTTGGGCCTTGTAAAAATGAAAAATAACAAAATAAATAAATAAATTTTTCAACATTAAACATTATGGGTGCAAACTGCTTTCTCAATATTTTTTTTTTTTTTTATCATTCGTCTGTGAAAAAGTCTAAAAAAAAACAGTTGAACAAAAACACACACCCACACCTGTTGAGTGAGGAAAAAAAAAAATTGGGGAAAAGTTATTTTTGGATGAGAATTTATGTTTTTTAATTGAAATTTGTTTGTTTGTTTTTTTTTTTTTTTTTTTTCGCAAGTCAACTCACTCTTCGGCACGTCGCGACAGGGCCAGGTCGAGATCAGCCGGATGAGTGTCCATCATGTGAAGATAGAGCTCGTCGACGAGTGCCGCAGGAACGGTAAATAGGGTGGGTGTATTTTCGAGCAGGGCTCTGACAACGTTTATCACGTCTATTCTCTCTTCGGCTCGCTCGGCAGAGACTTCCGATCTTGCCTGTCCCGGCTTCACGCAGTGCAATATATTCGGCGCGAAGACCTGAATTTCGGCCAAAATAAAAAAATCAAACAAAAATGAAAAAAAAAAAAAAAAAAAAATTGTTTAAATTAAAAAAAAAAAAAAAACAAGCCATTATCATTCTAGAGGGGCTTGGAAAAAAAAAATTCTGAAACAAAATACATAATAAATAAACGAAATAATAAACAAATAAATAAACGAATAAGTAAATAATTAATAATAATGAATGAACGAAAAAAAAAAAATTAATAGAAATAAAAATAAAAAAAAAAGTTGAAAAAACAGATGATAAATAACTAATGAACAATAAACGAACAAATAATTAATGAAAAAAGAGATGATAAATAAATAATATTGATAATAATTTTGAAAAATCAATTGAAAAAAAAAAAAGATAATAAATAAACAAATAAATAAACCAAAAAATAATAAATAAATAAAAATATATAATAAATTATAAGAAGAATAGAAAAAAAATTTTAATCGAAAGAAAATTTTAATAGAAAAATAATAATTACAGTCGCGAGATTGGTAGCATCCATTTTATTGCCTGGTATTCTCTCGCCACTTTCGATTTTACGATCCTCACTGTTGGCCGCGACTTCCGTAAGAAAATTCAATAGGGCCCACAGCGTTTCGCGATTCGGCGTCGGCAGGAGTTGTATGAGATGCTGGAGTGCCTCCTGCTGGAGTCGCCTATTCCTTATCTCTGGAGAAAATTTTAATTGATCATGCAACTTTTCGGGGTAGCGGGGTGAAGACTAAAAAAAAAAAAATATTCCCCCGATCATTGACTATCGTTGATTTGAGAATCGGCAATTTCCTTGTATTCTCAATCAACGAACGAAACGTGAAAATTTTTTTGATTTTTTTCTTTTTTGCTTTTTCCCTTCAAATTTTTGGACCCGTGCCAAAAATTTCAGTGTGATTCGTAATTATCGAAAAATTTACAAACACACGAAGGCTCGTATTTTTTTTTTTTTTTTTTTTCCTTAAAAAAACAAACAAATATTTTCGGTTGTGCTCACTTTTAGAAAAAAAAAAAACCTAAAAATATCGAAATTTCACAAAAATAACCGTAAATTTGAGGGGTACAAATCGCCACGTGCTGACTTATCCTTGTCTCCGATAAGTCATCTTTTATTCTCGATGTTATTGGCTAAAATACGAAAGTAAAATTGAAGAAAAAAAATGATATCTCGAGAATTCAAAGTCGTATAATTTCGTTTACACGTGCGGAGATTGGGGGGATAATTTGAAAAAGAAGAAAAAAAAAAAAATAAAATAAACAATCGAGTCTCGACTCACTCTGGGTATGAACGAAGGCTTGATAGAGATCACGGCATAGCAGAGGATCGGGAAGATCGCGAAAAAATTCTTTCAGCAATGTCGCCACGTCGTGGGGACACTGATCCGGTCCGATCTTCGTTTCTCGTCCACAATCAAAGTCTTCCCTCAGCTGATGACGAATTAAATTCATCATTAAATTATCGTGATCATTGACAATGAAGAAATTGATAATTATTAATCATTGTGTCATTGTGCAATGCCCATAATAAATCTACCAATATATCCCTAATCAATTATATCATTAATTATCAATCATGAATGGATCAAAAAAGCTTCTTGAGAAAATATTTTTTTTTTCTTCTAATTATTTCATAATTAATTATCGTTTATTATTATTTCGCGGATTTCCCTGTCCTCCCTTTGTTAGTTGATATACGTTTTTTTTTTCTCGTTCCTATACTTTTTTTTTCCTGTAAATTCTTGAAACTCTCCTAAAATTGACAAAGGGAGGGAAAAAAAAGAACACGCAAATGACTCAATGTATACATTCGTCTCACCTGTCTGACCCTCTTTTTGGACGGTGAAACGCGAAAAATGCCAAGAGTACGGAGTCCCGTTGTTTCGAGATGCCTTATGCACTGTCTCACGACTCCTGGCACAGCGTCCCATTCCCCCGGTGGACCACCCCCGCTATCGCTGAGTTCGAGAACCCCCGAATCGCTTCCCGTGAGTGCTCCACCCTTAGACGACAAGGATTCACAGGAGCCACCCTTGGAGATGAAAAAATATATACATATATATATATATATATATATATATATATATATATATATTCACCTCCATCTTCATCATTTTTGCTTCCGCAGAGAGAAGGCTTTTTTTTATGAAAAAAAATTTGTGATTTCCATGCCAGAGTTCTTAAAATGTGTCAAAAAGTCTAAAAAAAAAACATTTTTTAAATATTTCTGGACGTAGGTATGTGTGTTGGCCTTGCGAGATTCAAACCTCTGTAACTTGGGAACGGTTTGAGCTACACCGCTGTCTTTTCGTAGACAAGTAAAGCAGTACAGTACCTTCATTAACTGCAATTTTCGTCAAAATTCCTCGAAAATTACGAATTTAATGTCATTTGGAAATTTTTTAAAAATGTCCCTGGTTGGTTTCTAACTTCCTTGAAATTTTCAGTCATCTTATGCTAAACTTTTTTTACCCAATTGTCTAGGGGACAAGGACGTTCGATATTGAATTTGGCGAGAATCGCTAGAAGGGTTGAAATTTCAAAATTTTTTAAAATTAAAAAAAAATGACTTTTGGCGCTCTGACTGTCGGAAATTTGGAGATATCGAGGCAAATTTTTTTACAAAAATAGAGCAGGTAATGAGGATGTTTGGTATCAAATTTGGCGAGAATCGCTCGAAGGTTTTATAAAATTCTTAAATTTTCGAAAAATCTCTGTCGGCGCTCGGACTTTCGTAAACTTGAGGCTATCAAGCCAAAATTTTTTACACAAATATTTCATGGGACTAGGATGTTTGGTAATCAATGTTTAATGATTAGAATATCACGAAAAGGATGTTGGCTGATGGTATTACCATGAATCGGTCGAGTGATTGAGATTTTGTAATATTTAATATTCAATTTGGTGATATTCGACAAACGGTTTCGGGATGTTATGAAATTGGGCAATTTTTCGATTGAAAACTCGTTAATAAACGAGCGTATCCTTTGAAAAATCGTGAAACTTTGTAGCCTGTGGGTACCCTATTGCATTATTGAAACCGCGGATTCCGAACGAAAAGCGTGAAAATTCGAAATTTACACATTGCTTGCTCATTATTTTATCCGTATTGCGATCGGCAAAAACGATTTTTTTCAGCAACGATTTTGCTAAATATTCCCAATTGCACAGAAAATGAAGTTTTCAATTTTTCTTATTGTCAATTACCGAAAAAATAAAAACTAACCCACAAAATTATTGTAATTATTTGATCAAAAAAAAAATTTCCGAATATTGTACACGATTTTCTGTAAAATTATTCATTCTTCGGTAAATATTTGAAATTTTAAATATAATCCGTGATTCTCGAAAAAAAAAATTTCTAATTTTCTGAAAAATTAGTATTTAATGAAAAAAATATTTCAAATTGTCCGTAAAATCAGTATTTATTAAAACGATATTCTTTATTTTCTAACAAGTTTCTAATATATTAGTGTATGTATTTATGTACACATGTATGCGTGTATGGATGTATGCATGAATATTTGTAATTATTTTTATGGCCAATGATATCTCACAAATACAATTTGAAAAAAAATCAATTATAAATACGCTAAAACTCAAGCATTTTATGAATACCAAAGTATATTAATCTATCGGTGAAAATATTTTTTTATATCCTCGGACAAATGATGCACTTTGTACAATGAAAAGTACAGAATTTTCGAGCTCGCAAATATAAATAGAATAATATTGGAGCATTTTTTAAGGCCAGCCGAAATTATTGATTGCATTTTTCTTACAATTTATAATAATATTGAAAAAGTTTTTTAATTTTCTTCAAAAATTACTAATTTATTGCAAGGTTTTTAAAAATTAATGGCTATGGTAAAAAATTTTTATTTAAAATAAAATTGAAAATATCGACCGAATGATTACAAGATTTAAAAAAAAATAGAAATATTTGGAGAATGATTACTAATTTTTTTTTACTTAGAAACGTTCGGATGATAATTATACTTATTTTTGGAAAATCTAAGAACATTGGAAAAATGATTACTAATTTTTTTTTTCCAAATTAGTAATTAGTATCGGAAAATTTTTAATTTTTGAAAAAATTATGAATATTACCATCAATAATTACTAATTATTTAAAGAATTTAGAACTTGAGCTCCGCGAAGCTCTAATTTAAAAGAAATTCTAATTCTTTGAAGTTAAATAATGAATACCAATAATTTTTTATTTTTCTGCAATAATAAATGTTTTTGAATATTAATTCAAATTATTCAAATATTTAGAAAAATAAATGCAGACATTTTTTTTTGCCGATCACTCAACCTATCCACATCACGAAACTTCCTTTATGAGGAAGACAAAATTGAAAAACCCGACCTTGAGCATAGAGAGTGAGCCTCGTGAACGAGATAAAATAATGAGGAAGCAATATACAAATTTATAATTTTCACATTTTTTTTGTGTCCTGTTTTGTTGACGATGCGCGGGACATCGTAGATGAAATAATGAAAATAATAAAAAAAATGAAAAAATAAAAAAAAACATGAAGTATCGACTCTGTGTATAGCGTGATCGGACATGTGTATGTTTTTAACTTGGCTGCCGCATTTCCCGTCCCGCTTAAATAAAGACTCTTGCGAAAATTGAGCGATCTTAATTAATCCCAGGGATAAAATTAGCGGCCCCGGCCCTGTTCTATTTCGGTTTACCCGCAATCTATGACGTCATCCGCAAGCACCGATGTGTACATATATATACATAAATATATATATATATCTATATATAAAGAAGCCACATAACACGTCGCGGTAGAGCTGATGCGAGTATCGCGTGACGTAGAGCCCGAAAATGCATCGCGTCGTCCCTTACCCATCGACGTCTCAACCGCGTACTATAGAGCCATTGAGCTACGTATATAAATATATGTATATAAAATATAAATATACGCATACATATTAGATCGGTTTTTTTAACTTTTTTTTTTCTTCTTACGTACTTTTCGAAAACTTAGTTTTTTAGCCTCAAGCGAAGCTTCGTGAAACCGGAACTCTATAGTAGTAAAATTCTAAAAGATGACTCATCCGGTTTGAGTTTTTAAAACACTCTAACCAAAATATCTCGAAAACTATACAAGCTGGAAAGCTGTTTTTGGTTTCATTTTTTAGATAATAAAATTTTCTATGAAAAAGGTCGAGACTACTGTACACCTAAATGTTTATCTTGTTTTCGATACGAACGTTCAAAGTTGAGTGCATTGAACAAATGAATGGTGATACTTATTACCTTGTACTCACGCGAAATATTTCATAGAAAATTCAATTATTTATACGATACGCATTAAGATTATCTCTATATCTTCTACTGCTTGCAATATAACGTGAAATAAAAATTGAAAAAACGATGTTGTCATTTTAAATTGCTCCAAAGTTTATTCGTAGAAATTCGTTTTATTACAATTCGAAAATTCTTTGCAATGATTGTAAACGACTTGAATGATGAACTGCTTTTGTTACTCATTTTTAGTTAATAATCTTGAATCAACGCGACTCCTTTCTGGGCTTCAGGAAGAAGTAGTGAAAATTTTATCGATCACGCGGCTTGGCCGTAGGGCGCGAAAATTCAAATTTTAATTTACCAGCAATACATTGTACAGTTGCGCCGGTGGTAAAAGTTTTATTATTCAGGTAGAAAGGGATCATTCTTCGATAGTCTACTTCTAGTGTGTTTCACTACGTTTCAAAATAGTGGAACTCAAATTAATGAGAAAAGTTTCTGTGTGCTAAAATGGACAAAATTCTCCTATCGAAGAATAGATCAATTTTTTTATTTTCATTTTGAACTGTACAGTGCCATAATTTTTATCAGCTTGGAACACGAGTGAAATCAAAATTTACAAGGTAAACAAGCATCTCCGTTCATTTATTCAATGAACTCAACTTTAAATGTTCGTATCGAGTACAACATGAACATTTGGGTATATATAGTCACGATCTATTTTAAAGAAAATTTTGTTATCTACAAAATGAAACCAAAAAGAGCTTCCTAACTTGTATGGCTGTCGAGATATTTCGGTTAGAGTGTTTGAAAAATTCAAATCGGATGTGTCACCTTTTAGAATTTTGCTACCGAGTTCCGGTTTCACGAGGCTTCGTTTGAGGCTAAAAACTAACTCTTTGAAGGGTACGCAAGAAAAAAAAAGCTTCGCTCCAACGAATCATTTTTTTCGTCACCGATAAATTTTTTTTCATTCATAACTCTTGTTGTATATTTCAATTAAAAAAAAGTTGACTCCTTAATCTTTCGAATAATAATTCGTACTGTTGATTCAATTTTTATTTTCGTATATTATTCGTTGGAAAACAATTTATCAACGCACCAATAAACATTATTGTAAGCAGTCGTTGTCGACAAGTGAGTTTATTGTTTAGAATTTTAAAAAAATGTCTGAGCCACGGAATCTGAATCGAATTATTTTTCAATCGAAGAATTCGATGTGAAAAATTAACCCCGCAAATCGCTAGAAGAAGATCGCTCGATATCAAAAATATAAATGGTATCGATTGTTCTCGAAAATGTATGAACGAAAACGCAACTGATCGAAAAATTTCGTGTATCAGTGAGCCCGTCGATCAATTACGAAAATTTTATTCAATTCTGAAAATCCTCTATAAAGTTCATCAACTATTTACACTGTCAATTAATAGGGGGGAAAAAAATGATTTCGTTCAATTTAGCAAAAGTTCAACTAAGATCTCAATCGATTGTCGTTTGTGTCGATAAATAATTTTCCTAAATTTGAAGAATACAATTTAATAGCCGATCGATGAGAATTTCATGTTCGAACTGCGATGTCGATGAATCAATTAAATTTTCCGTATGAGCTGATATTAAATTTTGATAAACAGTGTCGATGAATCGATGAAATTTTCATTGAGATAATACCGATTGTACTGTAACACCAACTTAAGCCTCGCACACATCGGGCCAGTGTATACGTCATGAAGATAAAGCGCGTACACGGATGACATGTGTAAAGGCGTGGGAAGACCGATATAGATTCGAGGTTTGCGACAATATTCCCTCCACGTCAGTTGATAAAAAAAAAAAGTTATAGAATCCATCAGTGTCACAGGCGTTGCGATAAGCTTCGGATATTCTCGACGTTAAATCGATCTTATTTTCCAATCAATTTCGTGTCGAGGCCGAATCAGTCGGGACGAGAGGAGGAGAAAAAAAAAACTAATACCTGCGCCGTTTTTTTCATGATACTGGCAGGAAGTATACGAGAACGGTGTTCGTGTCTGACCATTGACAGTCCACGATCACTAGTTTCAGCCTCGTATTAATTATTTCTAGCTCACGCGAGGGATGAATCACGTGTGAGATAAAAAATTTAGCGCTACGACGATTGTACGATGAATAATTTATATCGAAAAAACTTTGATCTTTCGTGTTTCTTTCGTTTTGCTTCTAGCCCAGTCACTATATCCAAATAATCCCCCTGAAATAACAAAATTTCATTTTGGAATGCATTTGATCGTTCCTAAGAACGGGACGGTTCATTTTTTTTTTTACAAAAAAATGCATTGGGAGTTTATTTTTCGTTGAACCAAGATAGTGAAAGTTCACGTCGCTGATTTAACGTCACGTAATTATTTTAACAATTTTACAGTCACACTTTTTTCAGTCTGAGGGTTTTTTTTTTTTAAATTCAATTTTACCCTGACATTAATTTTTCAGCCTGAAATCGTCGAAACATTCGTATTCATTGTGCAACTCGCGTAAACCTCGCAGGTGACTCGCGTCTGACCATTTACGACCTTTACTACTGACTCGATCGTCACGAAAGCAAGGGAGCTCGATTTCGCGCTTTGTTTGTTCTTCTTTTTTTTTTTCACTCACCTCTTCCGTTTTCGAGGCAGCGGTGCTCGGTATCTCGATGAGGCTGGTAAAGCTCGTTCTGCTACCGTGTCTGCTGCTCCTCGAGAGACAACCGACGTCGTTTACCTCGCCCGAAGCGATTCTCGCGAGTCGATCGTTCTCGAGACATTGATTAAGGGGAATACTGAACACGAGGCCTCCTGCCGATTCTAAACGCGCAAAATCCGCATTAAGAACAAAAACGTGACCCTACAAAGCTTGGAACGTAACGTAATTTTCGAAACTCGTGTATATTTTTTTTTTCCCTACCCCTAGTTTTGTCGTTCATGAAATTCGTAGCCGATTTCGAGAAAACGACGAATCGAGAGATAAAAAAAAAAAAAACAGAAAATAAAAGAAGCCGAAGCAAGAGAAAAAAAGAATACAAAAATTAAAACAACATTAACGAGCAAGCTGTTAATTATTTCGAACACACGCGACGTGCTCGATGATAAATTGCGAGAAAGACGCGCGGAAAGGTGCCTGCTGAGAAAAGCATGATATACACGGACATGTAAAAGCAGCTGTGAATAGTAAATACGTGTTATATACATATATACATGTGTGCATATAGTTATTGCCATAACTACTTTGCCAGTAAAAATAAATATATGAAAGTTTGGGCTCGCAAATCGACGAGTGAAAGGAGCTTGGGGAATTTTCGTTGAGGCACATCATGCCTCGAGGATTTCGCGAAGTAGATGGCCCTCTAGCTCTATGTCTCTCAGCACGAGTCCCGAGTGAGTGACCTCGCGATACGGGCGAGACGAATGGATATAGTGAGTGTAATAAAGAGAGAGAGAGAGAGAGAGAGAGAGAGAGAGAGAGAGAGAGAGAGAGAGAGAGAGAGAGAGAGAGAGAGAGTGAGTGAGAGAAAGAGAGAGAACCATCCCAGGTCTCAAGCGGGCGATTGACGTCCGTTGCGATAGAGTGCGCTCGTGCGTACGCCGCGTATATCATACGCGGGTTCAATCAGCGCTCTCTAGCGTAAGCGTCACTGCATTACACGCTGTACAGCGCGAGAAAGCAGTAACGGGGAGAAAAAAAAATATATTTCCTACAGTAAGGAAGAAATGGATGAGCGCTCGTATGTGTGTGTGTGAGAGCGTGTATGTTCTTCTCGGTCGTTTATGTACCAGCGCCACGTAGACCGCAAATAAACTCCGGTATATATGCGGAAATATGCAACGCCACCGATCCACCCCGCGAACACTAAATTTAGACGGGAGAAATTGTGTCTCATACCAGACCGGACGATGCTGTGTGGCTGTTACGCGGTCTCCTCTCCCGTCTGCTGTCCTTCTTCAACGTATCAACGCGTCAGCAAAGTGCCAAAGGGTCTCTTCGCGGGATGTTTAGATCGGGGATCAGCGCGATATTAATTCGTCGATGTACCGGCTCGAATATAGATTTGTTGTTTTTTTTACCGTTTGATGGGCATTTCTTTTGCAATTAAACTCGCCGCTTGGGTAGGCTTAAGGATGTATGAGCACAAGGTGGCGGGAAATGAGCGGAAACGAGGGCGCGGGTGAGCGCGGTGAGCGAGGGGCACGCATGAAACAAGAGAGAGTCGGACCGCTCATTATGCGACACACGCGAAAAATTTCCTTAAAATCGATCATTGTATGTCAAAAGGTTCGTTAACCCCCATTTTTTATGGAACGTATGTAATCGTGATAGTTTTCTGAACATTTAACAGTTTTAATATTGATCATATCTGATCGTGAAAGATACGAATTTCTGTTTCAAAGTTGCGTCAGCCCAGAATTCGTATATGGCGTGGGATAAATATCTTGATTTCACCAATTAATTACTCGCGTAAAGAATCGTTGACCCACTTTGAAATTTTGCAGGTTTTATCATTATACACTTCTGCTACACCATATAAAAAATTCAGATTTTTATATGATCGTGAAGCTAGTGCTCATACATCCTTAAGTTGTGAGGTATACTTCATCCTAAACCATTGGGTGATGTAGAAAAAAAAGCTTCCCGCCAGTCGCTATTGCACGTTGCTGATTGAAAATATTGTGCTCGATCAGAAAGAAGGGAATTAATCATCGAGGGTCGCGATTTTATAGATCTTTGAATTATTGTCACGTTTACGAGGTTCGGGTGTGTAAAAAAATGGGATAATCTTTTCGGAAGTTTTTCCATGAGAAAATTTTCTTAATTTTGGTTATTTTATACGAACGAGTATACCAGTTGTAATGAAGAATTTACGCGATTAAGAGAGATTATCTGATCAATCGAAATTGCCTAAAAGTCAAATCTTCCTGCACCATATTGTCTTTCATTGTGAAATTAAAGTAAAAAATAGGGTGATATTAATTTTCTACAGCTGATTGTATTCGTCAAAAGATTGTCTATGATCACGACAATGTGTTCAAGGATTTAATAAATCGTTCGATTAAATAATGACTATACCGTAAACAAATCGATTTTTTTTTTGTGCAACAAACACTTTTCAACAACCGCTCAGTCAAGTTCACACGGAATCATTCGACGAATGAAATCAACCGTGAAAAATAAAAATCTGTCAATTATTAGAGAATTTTTGATCGAAATGCATCAAATGAAAATTGTTCCTCTGGACAATTGCAGCCAATCGAGCGACCTCAATCTGAATTCATGTCCTTTTTGTTCGCTTGTCTCTGTCGACGACACATTCAGCGATCGGGAAAATAAACTCACACACAATTTTACTGTAAAGGATAAAGGAAGGACTAGAGAGAGTAATTTTGGCTTGTACGAATAGCCACGGGAAAAAGAAACAGAATGAAATGACATCGTCAAATTTTTCATTTTCTCAGTTTTTCATTCGGTATTTGGCGTCACGGTCGAGGGCTCTGTAAATATGCATGTACGAGAAAGGATTCCTTTTTCTTTCTCTCTCTCTCTCTCTCTCTCTCTCTCTCTCTCTCTCTCTCTCTCTCTCTCTCTCTCTTCAGGTTACCAAACCGTGTACACACAAAATTCATATTTAGTCTTGCCATATTCGTGCTCATTTTTTTCCCCCCTTGAGCTCACTCGCGGGGCGCAATTAGTTCGCTTGATTTGCGTGGAAACGTGCTGAAGAGTAAAAAAAAAAAAAAGATCCCAAAGTGGGTGTCGACACGATGAAATACGCGTCGTTGGTTTTTGACTCTGCACATCCGATATATGTCGCGTTCCATGTCAACTCGGCCACTCCGTTTTTTTTCTATCTCGGAAAAATTATTCAGAATAGTGATCTCGAAGGGCAATGTATCCATGACATTTCACCAAAATTTTATCCCCTCGCTATTGTCGGTTCTCGAGATAATTAAGGAATTCTCAATTTTGTAAAAATCATAACTCTGTAACTGCTTATCGGATTTAAATGATTGAAAAAATAATATTTTTTTTTTGCCTTTTTCGAAAAAAAAAAAAAAAAAAATATGCCGTCATCGGAGAAAAGCTCATTAGACAGTTTTCGGGTTAATTTTTCGATTTATTTTTTCTACGAAAGGGCCACCCGCAATTCCACTCTCACTATTTTTTTTTTTCCTGATAGAGTGGGTCAATACGCAACTCGACAGGATTTTTTTAAGATGGAAGAGGGCATCAGTAAAGAGGGGAAAATTGTTTTTCGTCAATTTACTCCGAAAACTGTCTAATGAGCTTTTATCCGATAAGGGCATTTTTTTTTTTCGAAAAGGTCAAAAGAAAATAAAAACGTTCTCTTTTTAATCGTTTGAATCCGATCAGCAATTACAGGGTTATGATTTTTACAAAATTGAGAATTCATTAATCATTATCTCGAGAACCAACAATAGAGGGGGGATGACATTTTGGCGAAGTGTCATGGATATATTGTCCTTCGAAATGCCCATACTGAATAATTTTTTCGAGACCAAAAAGAAAAACGAGGTAGCTGAGTTGACATGGAGCGTGACATATGTACGTCGTGGCCCATAGAAAGGGTTGATAAGTTTTCGCTAGAGAATTACCAACTTCCCTCGCAATTTCAGTGTTTTTTTTTAACCTACCTCGCTAATACCACCAGAAATATCTCCTATCCTCGTGACTCTTTTGGGATTACCAAGAAAAATTATAAAAAAAAGGCTCAAGGGAATATGAAAAAGTCGTGAAAATTTTCGGGTCTTTGTAATTGCTCTTTCCGATCTTGCGGGGTCCTCCTCTCGGCTGATGACTCGTAAAATCTCTCTCAACTATACACATACACACATGTACACGCGTCGTTGTTTATTTTTTTTTTTTTTGCTTCTCACTTTTCTCGTGTTATTTTCAACCCCACCCGACGGTATTTTTAACGCATTATTCAATGCAAAAGAGAAGTCTCGCGACCTCAAAAGTTACAACAGCCATACGCGTGTCGTTTGGTCGAAAAGAGATGGGAGGAAGCGGAAAAACGCGTAACATATATATTTTCACGTCATTTGTAACGATCGTTCGCGGGCGCGAGAGAGCCCGAAGAGTATGCGAGTTTGAATGTACTCTCATCCCGCACAAAGAGAGCCAAGATCATTGGTAACGATTGTGCGCATGAACGATATATATATTTGTGACTTTAACGAGCTTTTTGGGGCCGAAAAGTTGGGGTTACTGGGCTTAAGCATCCATCATTTTGAAGGTAAAGTATCAAGGTTGATCGGTAAAACGTTTTCCTTTGATCGACTGTCTTTCTTATACCAAAAATTGACTCCTGGCAAAAAAGTACCTCCACTATCGTCATAAATCTCTCCTGCACATAAACGAATTCTCGTTTTCGCATCACTTACCCCCCCCCCCTTTCCTTCGCCATTATTGATAGTGATCACGGAAAATTTATAAAAAACCCGAAGAGTTCAATCGACATTAACGAAAAAAAAGCTACTCTGACGAAACCCCTGGTTATTTATTTCGTGTGATAATTACGTGAAAATATGAATTTTTTTTTCGATTCGCGACGGATAACTTTCCATCTGTCCTCGCTTCTCTCTTTCTTTCTATCTATCTCTCTCTCTCTCTCTCTCTCTCTCTCTCTCTCTCTCTCTCCCTGTATATATATATATATATATACATATATTTTTCTCCTTTTGCCTTTGCTCTGCTTTTGCTTGCTGTCACTTATCTGCCCCACCACTCTCGTACCTCGTACCATCCTAACCCGTGTGGTTGTGGAACTCCCGAGAGCTTGCAATCTCTATTTCTCACCATGGTTAAACTATAAATAGTACAATGTGGCTATTGCTGGACGCTACTGATGCGCCGGTTGTCGCCTACTCTCAGGCCAATTCGGCACTGCCAGCACGGAAATAATACTCGCGTGCTGTTTCTCGTGTCCCGTGGGGCTGTTGGAGCCTCGGTTATACTCAAACGGGATGGGGGACAATAAAAACGAAGCAGAATGTACACGAATTATCATAGTGAAAGAGAGAGAGAGAGAGAGAGAGAGAAGGAAGTAAAACTGTAGGATATTGCAATATTTTATCGATTATTTTTTCCATCCAAATTTCGGCCAATATAATTGCACCATTCAACGTCACGTGGTACAGCCTAAACGGTTTCAAACTGATAATTTTTCTGATAATTTTCTCTCTTATAGTTGCTACATGAAAAACAAAAGATCTCCCAATCGTGTGTACCCCGTGTCAGAACTGACAGATTGAATTTTATTGTGGCAATTGAAGGATCTCAATCAAATATGAGTAAATTCGGAGTTGATTCTTTGGAAACCATTGATGAGAAAGTGAAGGGAAATGTTCAATTAATCCCAAATTGAATTGTATAACGATTAATTGTGTGATGTCTCATGGTGCGATTCCATTGGCCGAAATTTGGATGGAAAAAATAATTCTCCGAATACCACGCGAGCTTCAAAATTATCGGGATATTTTCCTCAAGATTCCCTGCTTACAAACGAACTCGTTAAGTTTTTCAGAAAAACTTAACTCGTTCGTTTGTTTGCAGAGAATCTATCGGAAAATATCCGATAATTTTGAAGCTCTTGTGCGGTATTATATACGAAAAATTTAGGAAAATTTAATAGCGACAAGTCACACACACACACACACACACACCACATTTGATTCCTGTGCACGAGGATTAATGAATATGCACTTAAACGATCGATTAATCGAGTGAAATGATAAAAATTTCGTTGCATCACGAAAGACCAAGGATACGCAATTTTTTGCAATTGAATCGAGCAAGCTTATGAAATATTTTGTCAGTCAAAGCTCCGATTTGTCAATAGCACTCATTATTAATTGTTACGTGAGCAAAGAACGAAGCGGGTGAGTTTGAAATATGCATTAAGATTCGTATCAAACTGACCCTTGTCCTTGTCGTCTTTACCCTTGTTGTCAAAGAAACCAGTTGTGAGAGCTTTTCGTTTCAGTAAATATGCTCGTCTCTTTGGCTTCGTCGAGACACTCCCACTCCCGAGAGACTCTGAAACGATGTTTATCATACGAAAAAAAAACTAAAGTGATTTTTTCGTGATAACTCGATACAATTTTTCGAGTCTTTTGTGATTTTTCATCAGCAAATTTTCAATTTTTTTATCAGCAAACGTAAAGTCGTTTTTTTTTTTTTTAATTTAACGAGGTAGAAAGCTCCCTTGAGCAAACCCGAAGATTTCGTTTCTTAAAGTTCCGAGCAAAGGAAAATAGTTTGCTACACAAAATCATCGCAGAATGAAGCTAGAAAGAATTTGAAGACTGTCGTGGTTTTATAATTTTTACATTTTTCATGAAAGTGATGAAGTCATTTAAAAAAAAAATTAAGATGACAGCAGACGTCATCATCGAAGCGGAAAAATATTCCGATCGGAAATTGTACAAGGGCCAACAGTGGATTTGCTGTTTCTTTTTTTCTGTTTTTACCTCAACTTTGGGAGAATATTTACGAGAAATGCTTTACAATAGAGTGGCAATGATACAAGTCACTCGCAATGATGTATACAAGATTGAAGCTATTGATCGTATAGGGTAGCGTGAAATTCTTCGTGATTTTTATATCCTACACTCGTATCAGAGAGAAAAACCGATAAGTTATTTTGCTCCTGTTTGTATGGGAAGAAAGGAAATTCCGATGGTATACACAGACCCGAGGATGCGACATCCGGATGTATGGTAAAAAAAAAAACGAAAAAGAGCTGATTTCGAGTGGGAAGGTTGAGGGAATAAATTTCACTCACCACTTGGAGGGCGTATGTGAACACCAAGGTTGAGAGCCTGAAGCTTTGCTACGGCCACCCTGCACAAAACCTTTCGCTCCACCTCGGACAGAGCACGCAGTTGGGTGTCCTGCAGGGTCACCCGTCGACCTGCAGTACCCGCCCACGTACATTTTCCCTGAAAAATATACAGTCTTAACGTAGAATCGCGTGATGGAACGGTAACGCGGAAAAAAATCTCTCAAAGCACCGTTATATTTCCTTGAGAAAGCTCTTGATTCTCCAAGGGGCGAATAAGCTCGATGATATTGCCGAGAAATTGCAAGAGGAACTCGTGAATGTGGGAAAAATATCGTTTGTCCCAGAGGCTGCCTTAGAAATAACATCGTTTTGAATTTCTTTTTTTTTTTGCTTTACCAGGTCTATCTTTCGTCACGTCCTTTTCTTTTCTTTTCGGGACCCTATATCATGCTACTCACGACACGAAAAATCATTCGGAGATCGAAACTCAACCTAGAAGTTGGAAAATTATGGCAAGCCCTTGCTATATTATTGTGAGAAATTTAGGTCACAATGTTTGATCGCACATATTGAAAGCAATTGTTTGATTTTCAGGCATGGAATAGAGCGTGTAGAAAATCGTATGGAAATTTCAATGGCATTATCTCAATAATTTACTTTCTCTCATCCGAATTCATACCACTTTATTTTCAAGGCGGAAATCTCAATTACTGCATCAACCACTTGTAAATCAATGCGGATAATCAGAAGATGATCCCGTTTAGGAATTGCCGCATGGACTGCTCGTAAGGCAATATGGCGACGAGATGAATACATTATATGAACTGTGCGTGACGTGGCAAATGAATTTTTACCCACAGCAGAACGAATGAAGGACGTGCACGGCAAAAAAGAAATAAAAAATACAGCGTGGCGCATCATCAATCGAGGCTAGAGAGGGTATGTGGCAATAAGCCATGGACGAGAGTATCCCCGGGGATGAAAGAAACAATAAAAAAAAAAAATATAGACGAGCTTCGCAACGAGAGACAACGAGAGATTTCGTGACTAGGCTACGTATTAGACTTCACCGTACTGTCGCTGCCGACGCGAGAGAGAAAAATATTCACTCTCAACGAAGATCCTGATGGCCTATTCTGCAAGCCATCGGCGAGTATCAGCATCGAAGGCGTGAGATTTTTAATGAAGGAAACAGCTTGCCGGAAGAAAAGTGGTCGAGAAAGGGGAAGGATAAAAACTTGTTTACTCGAGGAGGAAGGAAGACCAATAAAAGTTACGTAATCGACAATTAAATCTCAATTCAAAAGGGTGTTTCGGTATTACACCCAAATATATATACAGTTGAGGATAAACAGGCCACACTAACTGTAAGAAAATTCCTACACGATATCTATCACGAATGCGTAATTGCATGGTTATGTACTTTGGCAATAAAGGAAATGAAGAAATGCAACAGTCCTTTGCATCACAACAAAGTCGCTCTTCTCGATCGAGTGATCCAAAAAAGTACTCACCAAGACCCCCTTATATTCTGCGTTAATCAGCCAAACGGTAGCAACGGTTATGGTCATTTGAGAGTTTCTTTTTTGTTTCAACTCATCTCGAGGTTTCCTCGATTTGTTTTTTTTTTTTTTTTTTTTTTTTTTCATTAAAATCGAACTTTATAGTTGCTGAGAATGCTGTATTTCCCTCTTCTGCTTTACTTTTCGAGCGATCGAATCGTTTTATCTTCTATTCCCCTCTCAAACGATGCATTAATGAAATTCTACCTGACGTCGATGTTATTCTCCTCTCGTTGGACAAATTCATTTTGGTAAATTAATTCGGGAAACCTTAATTACAAACATATATTTGGCATGATAGGAACCCGAAGTAGCGCTCGGGCGATCACCCAGGTACATGGAATCTGAGGGAACGACATAATCGGGTTTATGTTACTTGTATTTACATAGGAGAAATGCCTCGACTGTAGCCAATATATACGCGTATATATGTGTTTATATACATACACTTATATAGACTTGCGGTGTGAGAAATTCCACGGGCGTGAACCACCCAGTCGGCGGAGTGTACACACATCGCCGGAGGGTGCGCATAGACGGCGCTCGGGCGTTAGTTACACTCTCGTACGCGGTATACAGAGAGAACGGACTAACTATTTCGGGCGGCGCCAGCGAAAATTCCGAGGCCCTAAATTGGTTATCGCGCGCTTCACGCGGTAGAGCTTAACGAGAGTTGACGATGCCGCCGGTCAAGGAGATTCCTCGAAAACTCAAGGTCATCACATGGTTCGTACGAAAATCTCAAGGCTAATTTCCACCAGACGAAAATTTATTCCCAGGGAGGGGAATCACGGTTATTGGCAAGCGATTCAACCACGAGGATCGACTTTTTTTTCTTCAGCGACTCGATTGTCAATGAAAAGAGCAAAACTATAATCGATCACATTCGAGATACACGGAGTACTCTGACAACCTGGACCGAGGAATGATAAAGTGGTCGAGGAAAAACCCACTGGTAACATTCGATACACACGTGGTTGAGACAAGTCTTCTGTAAATCACCAAATGCGACGCAGTCTCGCGTTTCTTTATAAAATCAAACGGAAAAAAAAATTCTCGTCCGTTGGTTGATTCAGACATTTTACACGGAACTTAAGCTGGGATTCTAAAAAAAAAATGAGAAGAGCTTATGCAAAACGAGCGTGAGGGCGTCAGATGAATAGAAAAAGCTTTGGAAATCCCGTGATCGAAGATAAATCATATCTATAATATATATATATATATATATATATATATATATATATACATTCTTGTTAATGTTTCTCGCGGTCCTACAGTGAAACGTGAAGAAATTAAGAGTTTGAATCCCGAAAGTTTTACGAGTTTCTTGTTGTGCGACGGCAAACGAAAATTTTGGCGACGAGAACTATATCGACCTATGTCTGTCATCGAAACTCGTTCAAGTGTCATCGTTTGCATGACTCCGCAATAGCTATAACAACATTCATTGATTTCGACGAGAGTAAATTTTTAAAAAACACAAACTCGGTCAAACGAATATAAAAGTTTATATTTGTTGACCACGCAACGTAAAAATAAACTCAGAGACGAAGAAGCGAGGAAATGTGAAAAGAAAAACACTCACCTGGGGCGTCCAAACGGAGGGTTGATTAACCGTTCTCGAGGTGCTCTTGCTTCTCGAACGCCAGATCTTTTTTGCCACCAGCCGGCTGCCGTGGTGCACGACGCTGCTGGATGATTTGCTCTTCTGCATGGCTGTACCGCCACCTGGGGAATTCGAGGATGACGTGAGAGCCGGTGAGCCCGGTGCCGAATGGGGTTTGTCCTTGTGAGCATTTGAGCCATGAAGGAGATGGGAAAGGAAGGATTGATGATGATGATGTTTGGGTGTCGATGGTTGCTCCTCCGAGCCAAGACCCGCGTCCATGCTGCTTCTCGAACTTGCATTTCTGCTCACCGGTGATGTCGTATCGGCGTCCGAAAAATTGTCCGCATTGCCATCTGGTGACATACCAACATTTTCACGATACGAATTTATCCAATTGTCCTGGGTCTGGCAACCTTTGCTATTGCCATCGTCGTCACCGGGTTTTGTGATCTCTCCTTTGGCCTTGATATTACGTAGATTACGATCGTAATTTACCCTCTTGAATCGATCGGCTTTGTCAGCGTCGATGGATTTCTTCCTAGCCATACGAAGATATCTCTTGATGGTATCACTGACGGATGGCGAAACATCGTCGTTGTCGACGCTACTTCTTCGTCTTCCCGAGGAACTCTTGTGTCCGCCACTCTCCTTCATTGCACCTTCCTCCCTTTCTCTCTCGGCTCGAAGAGCTTCGAGAACTTCCCTCGATACGGGATCCGTTTGAACGACCCCGTCAATCGGACCTTTGTCGGTGCTGGGTTCCTGTACAGCTATGAGAGGCGGCGGCGATGAGACGTCTTTTCTGCTAGCGCTATCACTGTTTGACAACCAATCGCTATCGTTGTCCTTCGTTGACGGTCTTGTTCTTGGACTTCCCCACCAGCGCGACGGCGAGGTGTAAGCACCCGTAGCTCTCGGGCCTCTGAAACCCCGCGTACAACGAAGGTCAAAGTAAAGTTTCTCCAGAAGCTTTCGATCCGTGAGAATACCCGATATAACGTGTTCGCGATTAGGTGATTTGCTGTAGTGACGACTGAGCGTCTCGATCAAAGATTTGTGAACGTAATCGCCACGGTAAGGTAGCATCGAGCTGGATTCAGAATCGCTCTCCTTCCGTGCGCTACTCTCTCGCATCTTTCCCTCTTTCTTGCCTTCGGCCATTATCAGATCTAGATGCTGCTGTAGCTTGCTTATCAGGCTCTGATAGTCAAAGGGAACATTGCAATTCGCCTTGGAGGCTGCGGCTGCGGCTCTCTCGATATCTCTTGCTTCGAGATTAACAGGTGGTCCCGTAGGCCCGGAAGATCCTTCACCTTGCATATTCAAATATTTTTGCAGCATGTCCGCTAGCGCTTTGACCTCCGCGTCTTCTTGCGGTGCTCTTCTACGCCCGACAGGCGATGCGGGTGTGCTACCAGTACCCGTTGCAAGTAGCCAATCTCTCTTGGTCTTTGCGATGTCGAATCTGCCGCCGGAGGTAGCCTGGAATGAGAATCCCTGACCTCCCGTCGAGGAACCAGAACCTCTTGAGTCATCGGCCTCGTCAGCCGAGCTCGCTTTCGTACGACAACTTCCGCCTTTTACCAATCTTCGATGTCGATGAGTGCGGAAGCCCAAACTTCCTGGATACGAAGCTTTTCTCCATAACAAAAATTTCGGCTCTTTTTGACAAACCTCCTGAAAGTATTGCTCTATTCGCGGTATGTCCTCGGCTCTGTTGTGAGCCCCATCGGGTATCAAACGACGTCCCGCATCGGCCATGTAACGCCATGTCTTTCGCGTAAGGAGCCATCGTTCCTTCATTGGTTTGCTGGCCCGTTTCGTCCGTCGTTCCTTCGACGACGATGGTGCTGATGTACCTCGCGATCCTGACGAGCCAGCAGCCTCGCTGCTGTCTCGACGCGAGCGTCTTCTTGCTGTACCAACGCCGCCACCGCCGGGACGCTCCGCCATTGTAGCGTCCCTCTGATCGTTCCTCGCCACGCGCACCACTTTCACGGTATTTATCGTAACACGGATAACGTGACACCACGATCAATTGCCACCGTAGCGATAATAACGATAACGACACTTCCACAAAAATCGCCACTGTGAAATTCACTGTTATCCCTGGCAAAACTACAAATGACGTTAACGAAAATATGGTCAATTCGTAATATTCTACTCCTAGAATCGACCTGTTGCTTGACGACGATTCAGCTTGAAAATCGACATCCCATGCCGTTTTCGCCAACCCCCAGGACGGTATTTGATGATAGTCAATTACGGGCAGCATCCATCCGTCCGTTTGTACACCTGGTGACGTTAAAGTTGCTGAAAACTCGTTCAATGACGCTTCGAGCATCAAATTTCTTCGTAGTACTTTGACAATGCGTGTCTTCCAATCTTGTTTTACGATTCCTTACCGATTAATAAAATGGTTATCGTACGAACTCGGGGATTGCGGCATTTTATCCTCCAGACGGCAACTTTTTGTACATATCTTTCAATATTGAAACAGATACTTTCTCCAATACGGGAGATCCATGAAAATGTAGGGAGCGAAAATAAACACCGTGAGCGAAAATCCAGCGTGAGGCAGTATTAAGCTCCTATAAGGTCAGGCAACCACTTATATCTGTTTCCACTTGTTCGCGTCGGAGGGGCCAAATCTGGGTTATGCAGCAGAACACTTATTCCCGTTTGACAAATCCCCCTCTCTCTCTCTCTTTCTCTCTCTCTCTCTCTCTTTCTACTTTTTCCTACCACCTCATTCACTTTGCAATATCAACGTTCCTGATAATTATCTTTATTTCCTTATGCCTTCACATGGTCAAGGAATAAATGTGTGTTAAACGAATAAATTGATGTAAAAAAAAAAAATCACGATACGTTGATAATAATCGAGGACTCTTTGATTTTATTGTAATGTAGTATTGCGGTCGATCTCGAGCTCTCAAAGAGCCGGCAAGGTGGAAGCTGCCCAAGGTACGCGACTACTGCTCTCAGGGCGTTCGCAACTACGTGGACGCTCCAAGTCTAAAAGCGTCTCCGCCGCTTTTGCCTCTCGCTCCGCGGCTCGTTCCTCTGTCGTTTCTCTCCCTTCTACTCATTTCTTCTTCTTCTTCTTCTTCTTCTTCTTCTTCTTGTTCCTCCTCTTCGTTTAAATCTTCTACCTCTTCTCTGCCTCTGCGACGGCTTGGCCTCATCGTCCATAGCGAAGATGATGACGATGACGACAACGACGACGGTAAGCCCCGAGGGACCTTAACTTATAGCACCTTTACTGCATCAGCAATACCGTTGGTACTTGGAGCAATAAGATTTTTAGTCAGCCATGCTCTTCAGACGACGAGCAACTCCACCAATAACCAAGAGATTGTTCACACTCTCGTCAAATAGTATTGCGATTTTTAACGCTTGCCAAATACCACACAGGCGCCTAATACCACCCAATGAGTCCGATCGTGGCATTTCTCGAAAAGTTTCTCTGGTATTTTATTCATTTTTCAAATCGAAAATTTCCAAGATCCTCTGTTGCTTTTGTTGTTGAAATCCTGAAAAATGTCGAAAATCCTTGACGGCAGCAGATGTCAAGTTCCAAAAAAGCATCGAGTCTTGTCCGGATTTGGAGATAACGCATCGGTCCGCAGGAATTTCGGGGAAAAAACAGGTTTGATCGAGGAGGATGGATGGAATGAATGGAAGAGCTCAAAATAATTTCACCCTACTTGTATGGCGCATGTTCATAAAAATCACGCGAATACATTATTTACTAACTGAAGACAAAAATAATCATAATTTTATAGGAGCAAGACAACACTCCTGAAGAATAACGAATAAATAGAAGGAATTGGTGGTTCGAGCGCGGAGACGAGTTAAGATTCGCCGGCTAAGAAAAAAAAAAAAAAAAAAAAAAAGTAGACGGGCAAAGAGGAACATAAATTTTCTGAAAAACATAGAGACAGTGAGGAATTCGAAATGATTTTTAAGTACAACGCGTGTATTTGTGATGAGCGTATACATAGAACACAGTGGAAATTGGACGATCGGACTAACACGAGCGTGAAAGAGTTTGAAAGAATGAAAAAGGCTCCCTCGTATTTGTATTTTCTTACTCTATCTGTCGGTTTTCGTATCTTTCTTGTGCCATTCGGTGGTAAACATCCAGAGCAAGAGAATTCCACCCAAGAAACGAAGAAAAAAAAAATGTGATTGGCGTTGGGTTCATGTCTCGAATGGAAAGACGGCCACCATCTTTTCACCCTTGTTTACGTTCGTAAGAGATGTTACTCATGCTCGGAATTAACTCTCGCCTCTCGAACGTATCCCCGAGAATCTCGATTTTCACACTCTACTCTTTTCTCCGCTCGCCCTCTTTCTCTTTTGTTTTTACACTTTTTTTTTTCCTCCATTTTACCGTACCATATGCAGTACATCCTTTACCTTCACCGGAACCATTCTTGACCTTACTCAGTATAATGCTCTGATTTCGTAATATAGAATTCGTGCAATTTCGAACGTTCATTGAAGATTATTCGATTTTTCTATTTATGACTTACAAAGAGTCTTTTCTATTTTTTAAATATAAATTTCGAGTTGTTGTTACACTCGATTATTTTGTTCTTTTTTTAATTTATCGTTGACAATGATCCCATCGCATAAAGCACTTTAATCGTATTTTTTCTAGCTCTCTCTCTCTCTCTCTTTTTTTCTCTCTGACGGGATTCAGGGATTAACCTGATCGTAGTGTCGGAATTACAACGCTCTGCCGTCGTTTCGAGTGAAAGACGAGAGTCGCGCTCGATAATATATATTTTCAAAAGTCGAAAAAGATCTACGTAGAACTGCATGGAAGTTAAGCTAGTACCTCCACAGGATAGTTGTATTAGGAAATGGTCGAAATTTGGCATACAGGTTATTTAATATGTTATCCGAACATCTGTGCAATTTAAATAAGCTTGACCATCCCGAATCCGAGATATTTACACTCAAAGTTGGCTCGATTTACACGTAACATATGCGGCATGCATGCACGAAGAGTTAGTTATATTAATTCTACCGTCAAAACTAAAATTAAGAAGTTGATGAAAAACGAGGAGAAGCTAGAGAGGGATGTCACGAATAATGTGAAAAAAAATTCAGGAAGATATACCATTGAGTTCTTGAGATATTGTAAGTGAAAGAGGCACGCACGAGCCTGTGTGAGCGGTCCGACTCCCCTCTTGTTTCACCGCGCCTACGTTACCGCTTATTCCCCACCGCCGGCCACGGAGGTGACTACCTTAATCGTCGAGCTTCAATGCGGATGGGCGAAAACTCGATTATAAATCAGTGACTGTTTAACCGTGCCGCCCCGCAGGTTTGCCTTTTCGGCCGGATATATATATTTTTTTTTTCATTTTTTTTTCCTCCACCGACTACCAATGGTTTTTCCCACACAGATTTATCGGAGTATCCGGCTACTGCGATGTTTCTCAAGCCTGTACTCACCATACCAGTCGCGTCCGAAAAATAATAAATTTTCAATAATTCTTTCTGCAATCGTTTCAAGATCAAGCTACATTAATTATGATTTTGCCGGTCTAACAATTGTGTCAATGACATAGAAGAAGATTAATATTAGGCATGAAGTAGACGGTACTACCTATCTATGTAATCTCGAGAACGAGACGATGATATAATGTTCGATTAAAATAAATTAAAGATATCAATCGATCAAAACTGATGAATTTTCACGTTGTAAAATTTGTTATACTGTTCGAGCGAAGCTAACAGAGAACTTTTCACAAACTACAACGAACTGTATGGAACATATTAAAATTGCACAATTATTACAAAACACATTTACGACTTTTTGAACGTGACTTCACGGCCCGCACATCGTTAAATTCTCGATCGTGGAATTCACCAGTAAGTTTATATTCCTCCAAGCGATTTATTACTATATGTATTACAATCGATATGGTACAGCGATTCGAGCGAGATAGCGAGTACGAATTCTTTCGTCGTCGCTGTCGGAGCTCTCGGGAGTCTCGGGTCACGTGCCACCCACGCACCCAAATATACGGGATTTATTCTTTCATTTTTCGGCCGAAGAGCTGAAAAATAATTTCATCCTTTCTTCATTCGAGTGGAAGAAAAAATGTCTCGCCGTCGCTCTTCCCACAGCTTTACGTGAAAATTTCATTCTTGCTTGGGGCATTCTTTGCTCTTTCACGCGGCAAGGCAAGGGTAATTGCGAAACAATTTGAAATTTCTCATCATTCTCATATTTCAAAACAAGGCATCATGAAAAAAGTGTTGGACCTTCGAAAGATTCGGCAAGTGATGCGTATTGCGTGAGATCGAGGATCCAGACCTCGGCCTTAAGGCGAAGTTACACAGGTACCACGTGACACGTGAGTGCGAGAGAGTTAGCTGAAAATCCTTGAAGATATTTTCTCCCAAACGACGCAACTGATTGCAATAAAAAAAAAGCTTAGCCACTTTTTGCCAACATACTGCAGTGGCTAAGCTTATTTCATCCTGATCGCTTGTATCATCTCGGAGAAAGTAGAATTCGCGTTTTCGAAGTGGTCGGAGGGTGTGACACATCGCCTTAAGGGAATAAAAATATCGACCTCGATAAATCTGAATGTCTCATTCTCTCTCTCTCTCTCTCTCGCTCTTTCTCCCTCTATTTTACTAGAACGAGCGTTTTATGCGAGCAGCAAACAGAATACTCGAGAAGAAGAGCTTTTTTTTTGGTTTGTTTCCCTCCTCCGACCTATTAAAAATAGATCTATGCTGGTGGTAAGCTACCGAAATTAGACGAAGAATGGAGCTTTCGCTTACTGATCGATCGACGATTTGCCATCGAGTCAAGAACTTTGATCACACTTTTTTTTCATCATACATATCTCATGGCTCTCGAAGAATCCATAAAAAAAAAAAAAACAAATGAAAATGCGAAAAAGTTTTTACGACAAAACTTCTTTACCTTTCCTACACTTGAAAACTTTTGTACTGAATTTTATATTCTACTTATGTTTCTTCGAGGAAAAAGTTTTTGCCACTCTTCCTTTTATCGAAAGGCTTTTTTCTGTGTAATGAATCCTCGAGATTGCTCGTCTAACGCGTCCAGTCTAATATAAAAATAATTCATAGTCTCTCCTACTTTCTCTATCTCCCTCTCTCTCTCTTTCTTCCTCTCTCTCTCTCTCTCTCTTTCGTTGTAGATGGAGAAATCCTTGGATAATGGTTTCATCATTCAGGTGACATGGGAAATTCTTTTTCGAGTTCGAGCGCAAGCAAAGGCTCATCGAATCGACTGGCAGACAACTCGGCGTCGTGGAGAGTTCCCGAGACGAAAGAGAGGCTCGATGGCCACGATGCTAAAGATAGAGGAGGAAGCCCAGAAAGAGAGTGAGAGAGAGAGAGAGAGAGGTATTACTTTACGAACCGCGTCTAGCGTGTGCTTCGCGATACCTCAGGTTCTTTTCGGACGAAGACAAAAAAGAAAGCGGAAGGTTCAGAGAAAAAGATGAAAATTTTTCGCTCAAGTAAACCTTCGAATTACAATTTTTATCCTTTTTATTCGGAACTCCGCAAACGTGTTAATTAATCGTTCTTTTTTTTTTCGTTCCAATTACCCAAAACGTAAAGTGAGTTTAATGATTTTCGATATTTTTGACTCAAGTATAAAGAAAACATGAATAGTGAAGTTCCCTGTATGAATATTCTAGGCATTTCACGAATTTGTTTGTTTTCGCAAAAAAATTTTTTCGAATTTATAAACAGATTATATAGGCATATAATATAACGGGTAGGCTGGATAAAGGTGATCGAATCCACGATTGGGTGTCAAGCAAGGCCAGAAGGATCATTGCGGCACGAGGGAAACTTAAGGAGTCGCGAATGCATTGATTTTGGCAATAGTTCTGAGACTTGTTGAGCTTAGGTATTACCGGAAGCGCAAAACCATTTCACGGTGCTTTAAATGCGATAACGATATAACGGTTGTGCCAATATGGAGAGCAGCACGCGCGCAATATATATATATATATACTTGTTGCGCGGATGCTGCTTTTTGCTGGACCTCAGAAAACGATAAAATATATATGAAAGTCTGTACAACACGCTGTATATACGAGCGTCTAGCTCCATTATCCATAAAGTTATTTCCAACGAAACTTTTCCGAGGATCAGTCGTCAAAAAATTCATCCACAGCAGCTGACTCGTCATGCATCGAAACGGGCTTCGTAAAACAAAAAAAAAAAAATTAACGACTCTGAAAAGATCGTTGGTTATAATTTTTAATCGTCTCTAAACATTATATGCTTTCGAGCGTTCTCACTGTAAGTCAAAACTATCCTATCGCCTTGTTCAAACAGATTCTTCGAGACGCAAAAATTCGAGATTTCGGAATTTCGAGATTTGGGTTCATTGCTCGCGTTAAAAAAAAAATATCGATATTTCCACGTGACACACGTGACAAGTTTTACCGCGATGTGTTCCTTTTTCGTGAAAATTCTTATTTGCATCAATTTTTATTCGTAAGAGTGAACACAAAAAATGACAAAGGTGTGAAGATTAGGGTAATATAATTACTGTGTAATTCGGTAGAAATTGTTGATATATACCGATAGAACTTGCTCTGCACAAGAAAAATAAGTTTTTCCAACGAATGTGAGCAGAGAAAATCGTTTTTTTTTGTTATCTAAAAGCGTATCAATGATCCAAATCTTATTGAATTATTACTATATTTGTTTTTCATATGGGAATTGAAAATATAACGATATCACGAAGAAAGGGAGAAAATAAAGGAAAATTTGGTCTCCGATCGAGATCTCTTCTGCAAGCATAAATAAGTAAAAATAATATTTTACCGGTTCTTTATCAAAACTGCTCAAATTTGAGAGAAAACGAAATTAATGCTTCAGGATAAAATACATTCCCACTGCCACGTGCGATGGCTATTTCTATCCATCATGGTATAAACGATGTCCAGGCCGATTTAATTTTTTTTTTCTCGTTCGTAGAAGAGCATACATTCATTTTACATTTCGCGCAATTTTCTTTCCGATAAATATACGAGAAAAAAAAGAGATAAATAAATTGAGAGTTTATCGGAGAGTTGGATAATTTTGGGAGAACGCTCGACCTCATGCTGAGTACATTATTCGTCGTACATATATATAAATATTATATATATATATATAAGACGCAATCTGGAATCGTGTGCTCGGCGCTAGATGGCGAAATATTTTTGCAATTAAAAAAGAAAAAAACCACATGCACATTTTCCGAAAAATTATCATGTTATAACGAATGAATTCTTGAGATTCCTGAAGTGGTTCGCGCAAAAAAAGCTCTCGTTACGTGATTCTCTTTCGTCATAGTTTCTCTGGATATTTTATATTTTTTGTTTTTTTTTTTCACCCTGCTTGCGTAATATACGAAGAAAAAAAGAGTGGCAAACCGATATTCTGAAAAACAAATAATCTGACATTGCTTATATTACAAAAAAAAATTTGTATATATGTGTCCATGTGCGAACGTGTGAGAAGATGAATTGTGTATATGATCCTTATTGCACCATAAGTCCTCTGAAAATCTGGGCAAGTTCTAGGGAAAAGTCCACTAGAACTTTTCCCTAACACGTGCCCTATACTCGTTTTATTAGAAAAAATTTTCTCGGTCCTTCTCACACCAGTGTACCTTCGTCTTGAACTCGTTTTACTCAACATACGTGTTGAAATTGAGGATGAAAATTTTTTCAAAATTGTAAGTTATGTTTTTTCGTACAGTTTATATAACGAAAAAAAAAAAAAAAAAACATAATATAAGATATAATCTTTTAAAAAATTAACTGTATTGAAGATACGAAGAAAATGAAGTTTTGACATTAGTAATATAATTATGTTGATTGGAAAATTAGCAAAAGAAGAAAAAAAAAATACCAGCGAACTTGATATTTTTAGGAACGTATTTTTTTGTTTTTGCTATAAATTGTGCTAAGCTGATTTTTACAGATAATTTTTTGATGACCTATTGTGTCTTGTTCAATGTAAATTGTAGAATTAGTTGGATTTTTTTTAAGATATTAATTTTGTTTCGCTTGCCTCAGAAAAGAATTTTCGAAAATTATGCTGCACGAAAGATGAATTGCACTAATACAATATTCTCAAGACTCTTCTGAAGGGTTTATTTATGAAATTTGCGGTTGAATGACCTTAAAATTTGCAAACCTATCTAAATTTAATGACAGTCTTAGCTTTATCCTTTTTTGATACGTCCTCAAGTAAAAGATAAATTTCCATAAAACTATAAAAAGAAAATGCAAATTATAATTTAACGTGGAAATATAAATACTGATGTTTCCCAGTCAAGTCATTTTAAAATGATTAATTGGTAAGAATTAAAAATTCAAGATTTAAGCTTGTTTTCAATCGGAAACTTTGATCACGGTGATGGTTGCAGCAACTTTTGATCGACCGGCAAAGTTTGGTAGATCATAAAATAGACACCCTCAGTAGATAAGCGCCTCGAGTGCATGACGTGTCTGACCTCATCGAAATGATCGATGACGTACCCTCGATCTTCCCTGGTATTTTACACACCACCCTCTCTCTCTCTCTCTCTCTCTCTCTCTCTCTCTCTCTCTCTCTCTCTCTCTCTCTCTCTCTCTATCGGTCCCGTGTTAAATCTCGGCACGGTGTCATCGACTGATGGTTGGCTATTTCGATCGTACATCGGTTACACGCAAGCAAAGGCAAGAGGAACCCAGCAGGAGTGAAGAGCAGAGACACAGAGACAGGAGGGAGTATTTATTTGTACGGATTTGCCACGTGAGTCTTCGGCCTAACAGAAGCTTAATACGATCGCATATATATATATATATATATATATAGACATTTATATTTTATCAAAATGTCACGCGACGATTCGATCGAATGCATGCTAAGATTAGTAGATTAAACGTCTGTGATGTCGAGATTTATAAATGCATATATATATACTCACGAGACATTTGCGATGCGCATCGAGAACATATAGCTTGAAATAATCGTTTCCCGAAGCCTAAGCTCCGTTCGACGTATATCAAACGCGTACAGACGAATTTAACATAGTAACATATCCGAACGAAATTAAATTTATACTCAATTTAGTATAATTTTTTTTTCTAATTTCAATCCGTTAATAGCGTTCAAAAGCTTCGAAAATCAAGATACAGAAGAAAATTGACTGATTATTCAATGTCGCTCGACGCTTTGCCTCAATTTTCAATAAAAAAAAAAAATAAAAAAAAAACGATTAAGCACCCTGGTATATGCATAAAAATAAATTTAGGAGCGATACACTTTTCGCAAGGATTTGGACATCGTGTTCATTTTTCAGACCACGTCGATTGATAAACTCTGTGTATCCTTTTTTTTTACCACCAACGCACTACCTCAAGGGCTGCCACATAAAAAAAAAAGCACGAAAATCTCGATCGAGGTTTCGCGAGACTGTTGGTCGAGGTCGAAAAATCAGACGGTCCATGAGACACGCACGTGTTGATACGATATGACGCGGGCACGGACCTCGACGAAGAAAGGTAACACGGAAGGAGGAGGACAAAATCGACGTAAGCGTGGACCGAAGCGCGTGGTCATCAGCATCAGATGGGAGGGTCCGTAGAAACAAAAAAAAACTTTCGTATGTGTATCAAGTATGTATGTATATACGTATATGCAAGTAAATGAAAAGCTGAGAAGCAGCAGAGGCAACGATATAGATAGTAAGACATCGTCGGTGGCCAGAAGTGTCTCACGAGTGGGGGGGGGGGGGGGGGGAGACGGTGGCGTCTTTTAATCCATACGGCAGAAACCCGTCTATTTTTCGACGGACAATCGCGCCAGAAATACCGCGATGGCCTCCCCCTTCTGCCCCGTGTTAATTCTGTTCTTTGGACGCTCACATGATCAGGTAGCGGAAAAGCCGCAATGAAAGATGAAAAGCTCGTCTGCTATCTGTATACATATATACAGATCTTGATAGACGAGAGAGAGAGAGAGAGAGAGAGAGAGAGAGAGAGAGAGAGAGAGAGAGAGAGAGATGAAAAATAATGCCAAAGGACATACGCGAGTACTTCGACTCTGCACTATATCATTTATATGGCTTACTCTTCTATATACTAGAGCAGATCGTATTCAGTGAAGAAGATTATGATTCTTGGTATAAGAACTCATAACTCATACAGGGGAATGCACATTATCGTTCTTCCCTCTCGCATTCTGTGCTATGCATTCGTGAAATCTACGAATATGCGAGAGTTCAGGATTTACTGGTCGTACAGTCATGTCCAGAAGAGTAGTAAGTAAAAAAAAAAAAAATTTTAATCGGACTATTTCTACAATGTTTCCAAGTTTCGGCTAAATTAATTATGTTGCGTTCGGTCTTATGGACGCCATGATTAATATTGAAAAAGATAACGAACGATAATTCACATGAAAATCGTTTTTGGTTCATTGCAATTGCCGATAGGTTTAATTTTCATTCGGTTTTGTTCATTGGACAATCTGCGACGAGGTAAAACATCAGGTTCCTGATTACCCAAGCTCTGTGACCGTTGGGGCCGATCAATGGCAATAACAGTTATGCCCAAACAATCGTCAATATTTGAAAAACTATTTTTGCAACTTTCCCTGAGCAAGGTTATACAATTAGCTATGAATCAGAATTTCAATTGTTACACAGGTAAAAATATTTGTCGAAAGATTTTTAATGAATTTGCTGGAACATATATTGAATAATGTTCATTGATGAATTAAAATTGCGAAGCTTGTATAAAATCTTGCTCAGTTAAGTTTTACAGAATTTTTTTTTAATATACAATATAAATTTATCTCTCGAGCAATTGCAATAAACTGACGTGATCTTTGAATATATAAATTGATCGTTTCATTTTACTCTTGCGTGAACTATAGTCGTTAACAATAGTCTTGCAGACTACGTTAAAGTTGAGTCTTACAAGACACTTGTTAAGACTTCGGCGAAATTCGCGAGCATCTTTCATTGCATCAGTGTCAGTGCGTTAATGCAGTAATAATTTTTCATGAGAACAAATCAATTTTACATTCTATTGAGGAATTTTTATAGTCAGGGAAATACGGGGACTTTGGTTGAACATTATGTAGCATTTGAATTTAAAAGAAATTACTGAAATACGACCGGTTAATCTGGATGATTTAAATTTTGTCGTATTATAGTTGATTCAATGAGATTTCAATTGAATCAATCACATCTTCATTGGAATTGACATTTTTATTCGTCTTGGATTATTTTTCAGTTTATTTTTATAATAATCAGTTTGTAAGAAGATTAATTGATACCTATACGTATCTTGCTAAGCTTGACATTCGTTAGATCAAACAAAGGATAATAACCATATAGTCCTCACTTGCCGAAAAATCGTAGAAATAATTATAAAAATGTATAGTACTTCTTGAATGCCAAAAATGATATCCTATACATCGTTTCTCGATGTTTTCTCCATCCTATCATAGTTCCCAAAAAATACATGTATACGATGCGTCTCGTCAACAAATTGCACTGGCAAACGTGATCACTAATAATGCAATTCATTATCTAATTATCTTATCTCAGATAATCGATAATATGATATTGTTTTTTTTTGCTATTCTCCTGTCTCGATTCTGCATCTTGTATCTTTAACAATGATAGCTAAGAGATCTTTGGCTTGTTCACGAGCTATAAAACCTGCTGGCTCGCCGGTCCGTTGGTCTGGGACCGATCATCGTCGTCGTTGTGTCGTTGTATATATAGTCATCGTCTTCGTCTTCGTCTCGCTCTTTCTAACCGTCGGGTGTTATAAGACGCGAGCGAAATTTATTTTTGGTAGGTTCAAAAATATCGCAAGGTCGCAGCGGTAAGCTCGATGTCGGCTGAGATCGTGGCTATGTACTTGTGTGAGACATCGCGCTCACGAGCATACATTCTCTCGGCACATCGCGCTTTTTCACGCACTCTCTCTCTTCCTCTCTTTCTTTCTTTATATATATATATATATATATATATATATATATATATATATATATATATATATATATATATATATATATAAGTGTTAGTAACCGAGACAGATACATCGACCAATAACAAACAAAAGGGCTTAATCCACAAAATTTTACTCGTTAAATCGTGTTGCTTGAGGTCTGTTTGTTTACTAGAAGTCACAGGGTGAAGAGAGCTTGCGAGAAAAGAGCGATTGAAGAAAGAGCCATTTCGTTGGGCAGAGCAAGAGGCAAGAAAGTGGGAGTAATAGAGGGAGGAGAAAAGCTCATAAGAGGCACTTTGACTTTTCGAGATTTTGAATTCGCGAAACCGTCGCTCGTGTCGCCACGTTACGGCAAAGATAACTTTGCGCGATCGCAAAAGCTCTTTGTATCGACCCTGTGAAATCACAGCGGATTCCTTCCTTGGCGATCATCGCTCAGTCAGAATTTCGATGTTTCTATAGCTTTTTCCCCCTTTTCTCTGTACTAAAAGCTTGCACGACTCTTTCTCTCTCTCTCTCTCTCTCTCTCTCTCTCTCTCTCTCTCTCTCTCTCTCTCTCTCTCTCTCTCTCTCTCTCTCTCTCTCTCTCTCTCTCTCTCTCTCTCTCTCTCTCTCTCTCTCTCTCTCTCTACCAGGCGATAAGTCGGGAACACTTTCACACTGCCGATCACTGACCGAGGGAAGAGAATTACGTGTTAAAAAATTCTTTTTTCCTCTCGCTACTGTAATACGTCTGACCGATAACTGCATTTACTACTAGCTCGTTATTTTCATACTTCTCGATGGATGCCGCTGCTTTTTGCAGTGTTTAAATCACACGAAAGCGTGGAAAATCAGTGGGTAGGTGAGATTATGTCTTTTATTTGTTCTTCAAAACTATTTTGATAAATAATCACATTGCATAATGACAATAATGTGTCTTTAGGCTAGTTTCATTTTTTCAGTCTTTTTTGTTTAGAAAATACCAGTAATGTTTTTTTTTTCCCCCATTGTTCTAAACATATCCACACATCGAATAACCATTCTCTCAAATTAGACGACGAATCAGTGTACCAGAAGTTCAAGAAGGGATTTTTAATTTAAACCCAATCCAACCCAAGCATTGTGTTTGTACACATTGAAAAATTGTTTGCCAACGAGAATTATAGTATTAACCTCAACAAATTTTATTCTTTAATTTCATATGTTTCATTGTTACAATATAAATTTCACAACGTTGCGAAATTATTTTTGGGCTGCCGGTAAGAAAAAAAGAAGAAAAGATATGACGTCGGGAGAAAGAGCCAACCACTTCCAAGTTTTCGTTGCACGTAATATTAGTCGTCGTAAACGCGACGAAAGATCCAAATACATGCTTGATCCTGCCTCAATGCACTTGGCCTATCATCGCGTGTTCTCGCGCTGCATCCATCGAACTTAAACTTCGTGTACTCCATACAGTACTCCATATAGGATTAATATATCAGCACAGGGAATAAAATACATCGATGTTTCGATATCATTTCGTATATCGAGACACTGCTTGCTTCTTCGCAATGTATAATTGTCCGTTCGTCTATCTTTCTCTTTTACTTCTCAGAGTGGCTACGCGCATCGCAAATACACCCGATGCAACATAGACGATGCTTATTTATGGATTATGATGGGCACCGACGCCAAACCCAATTTTCCCTTCTCTCCTTCCTCCTCCCGCGACAACTGCATCGCGATGATACTTCTCATGACGTCGCTAGTAGAGGGTGCAAAGGCAGTTTTCATGCCAAATACTATACGAGGATTCGAGACACCAAAACGTGCAGAGAATAATAAAGATGAGAGAGAGAGAGAGAGAGAGAGAGAGAGAGAGAGAGAGAGAGAATCGTGTACGATATCTATAAACAGTCAAAGAGTTGAAAACGACTGTATACCTCCTTGGAAAGTATGAGAAAAGACGACATTGAAAAAGTTTGCCTCGTGTGTACTCGAAGAGAAAACGAGGAAAGCATTTCAAAAAGCCAAGTGTACCTTTTTTTTTTCTAATGTTCTTTTGGTGTCGAAAATATCTTTGATATTTGACAAATCATTTAGGTAGTAGTTAATTTTTTTTAGCTTAGGGATTCGATTATTTATACTCGAAGTAGCATACTTTTTTCTAAACCTTTTTGAATATATTTCGTTTTGACTTGAGTACAGTGATCGGCAAAAAAAAACGTCTGCTTTTATTTTCTAAATATTTGAGCAATTTGAATTAATATTCAAAACATTTATTATTGCAGGAAAATAAAAAATGATTAGTATTTATATTTTTAGTTATACAAAAAATATCATTTTAACTTCAAAGAATTGCAATTTCTTTTAAAATAGAACTTCGCGGAGTACAAGTTCTAAATTCTTTAGATGATCAGTAATTATTGATGGTAGTATTGATAGTTTTTTCAAAAATTAAAATTTTTCCGATACTAATTACTGATTTCAAAAAAAAAAATTAGTAATCATTTTTCTAATATTCTTAGATTTTCCAAAAATAAGTAATTATTCTCCGAATATTCGTAATTTTTTTCAATTTGTAATCATTAAGTCGATAATTTAAATTTTATTTTAAATAAAGATTTTTTATCTTAGCCATTAATTTTTAAAAATCTTGCAATAAATTAGTAATTTTTTAAGAAAAGTAAGAAGCTTTTTCTATATTATTATTAATTAGAAGAAAAATGCAGTCAATTATTGCGGCTGGCCTTAAATTGGTCCTAAAATATTCTTTTTATATTTTGAAGCTCGAAAATTCTGTACTTTTTATATTACAAAGTACATAATTTGTCCGACGATATCTCTGAAATGGGTTAAATGATTGAGACTAATTTTTTTTTTTTGGCGAAAAAAAATAATTTCACTGATAGATGAATATACTTTGGTATTGATAAAATGTACGAGTTTTAGCTTATTTTTAAAAAGCCTAAAATTGATTTTTTTTTTCAAATTGTATTTGCGAGATATCATTGGTCATAGAAATAATTACATACATTCATGCATACATCCATACACGCATACATGCGTACATACATACATACGCTAACTTATTAGAAACTTATTAGAAAATTAAAAAATATTGTTTTAATAAATACTGATTCTATGGAAAATTATAAATATTTTTTTCAATAAATACTGATTCTATGGAAAATTATAAATATTTTTTTCAATAAATACTAATTTTCAGAAAATCAGAAAAATATATCATACGATTGTTAATTTTACGGAAAATAAGAAACTTTTTTCAAGTATAGACTAATTTTTCGATAAATTAGAAATATTTTTTCAAGAATCACGAATGTTATGAAAAATTTCAAATATTCATCTGAGAATTAATAATTTTATAGAAAATCGTGTATATTATTCGGAATATTTTTTTGTTTCGAATAATTAAAATTATTTTGTCGGTTAGTTTTTATTTTTTTGGTAACGGACAGTAAGAAAAAAAAAATTTTTATTTCATTTTTTGGGCAATTGGAAATATTCAGCAAAATCGTTGCTGAAAAAAACGTTTTTCTCATCCCATTCGACGAGACATTTCTTCACGTGTACGAATAGTGATTTTTTTTTTTTTTTTTGAATAATCGTGAAGGGGGAACGAAAAATTCTTGAGAAAATACTCGAAGAAAATTGATCAAGAGCAGAATTAAGTTTTGAAAAATGTTTTCACGTAACGGTGCAACTTCATATGAGAGTATCACAAGTAATTTATATTGCACACGATTGAGGAAGTCGAAGCCTCTTATTTCGCACGTTCTCTGCCCTAACGTAAAAGTTCACCCCCCCCCCCCCCTCTCTCTCTCTCTTTCCGAAAGTATAAGAATTCATTAGAGAAATAAATTCTAAGTTTAGATCTTTCGTGCGATAGTGTAGTATGTTTGTGTGAGGGAGTTTTCTGAATACAAGTATGTGACGTAACGACGAACTCGGGCCTCAGCTAAAGCGACAATTATCGAGAGAGGGAGAGAGGAGCTTTTGTCGATGATGACGATTACGAGACTCTCGTATTTCTCACCGTCATCCGTTTTTCCTATTCGTTGAAATAAACCGATATTTTTTAGTGAATTCTTTTCTTTTCCACTATACCCTTATTCATTTTTATTTTAATCGTAACTAAATCATTTCTAAATATTGCGTAACTTTTTATTTTACGCATAATTTTAATTGACACGGAATATTTATCATGGGGAGCTCAAACTTTTATATATACATAAAAAATTTTCCAAAATTTACCGCATTCATTTGTATTAATTTGCGAAACGATCAATCTTCGGCTTTTCATTCTCCACGAGCTCAAAATGATTAACGTTATTTTCAGAAAAAAAAATTTAGTTGTCCATAAATACGTCAGATCGGCATAAAATACGAGGTTATTTTTCCCCTTCCCCGACAATGTTTCACGCTCGAGGCAGACTTCTCGTCCCAATAATCGCCGTGTTAATTCACGTGCCGTGTGATGACACCCCGCTGTGCGTGATCTTTCATGCACAATATAACGCGCACGGAGGCCACACGCACATGCAAAAGCTGCGCGATTCATATGATTCACGCGACAGAACTGGCAAAGATCCATGGAAAAGATCCATGGATCATTGGAATCGAATGAGAGGAGGAAAATTCGACAGACGGACACGACGCTGATGCTACACACCGCGAGTCGAGTCTGAATCGGGAAATTTCTCCGACCGTCTCCGACATTATATTTGAAATGAAGATGAAACAAAACTTCGTTAATTCGAAATTATTTTTTTTTGTTTTGGTTGAAACATATTACCATTTAAAAATGTGAATAGTTTATTTATTTTTATGAGATTTTCATTGAAAATTAATATCAAAAAGTGGGCAAAGTAGCTTGATTATTTAAAACTAATTATCGTATTTATGAATTTATTGTCAAATCAGCAAAATTGAATCAGAATCAACTTTTTTGGACAATAAATTTTTCACAAAATTTATTAATTGTCTCGAAATAGCATATAATAACGAAAAAAAAAAACGCACATAAACAATTTCGTGCCAATAATGGCAGATTCGTGATGTCAAAAATTCAATACCTCAATCAGTTGCAATGTGTGTACTCGAGTCTGAGAATAAGGCAGACGAGACGAAACGAGAAGTCAGTTGACGAAAGACTCAAAATATACAGAGTGCCACACGCCTCTCGCGTGTACATAAACGCGAAAGTGATAATGGCTTCGTATATATATATAAGTCACGAGCTTTTCAACTCGTGTCAGTTATTTGAGCCCTGTGTCATTTGCATAATTGTGTCAATTTTTAGTTGACGCATTATAAATTATAATTTTTATCGTTCGAAGGTTAATCATTAAAATAATGACGGTTCGATCAATTTAATTATTAAAAACCTAATGACGGAGAATTATTTGAAATGAAATTTCGTAAGTTTTTTTTTTTTCGCTAACGGTGCGTGGACATGATAATACGTCACTGCGGTTCGTATGTATGAGCTTCGCTAAGGCCATTGACCGGTACATATAAAAGCTCTAATCGTCAGATAATAGAGGCATCGTTATGGCATCAGGAAGTTTATTCACTCCGACGAGTTTAGAACGCTCCGAGAGATCAAACATGAAATATATAGGCGGAGAGGACGGCTTTTTGTTTTTTAAACCGCGAGCAAACCAGACGGCCGGATAATTGTTTTAAATTTATTCCATAAATCGAGAAAAATCGAATTGAGAAGAAAGAGAAAAATGAACTTGCCAATAATATGGTGGTATTTCTCGACGAACTGTGCCGTAGTTTTAATTCCCATTAGTGCCGAGTCTCGTTTAAAAGTTTTCCAGGATCCGGCTGTGAAGCGATGCACTTCCGATTTTGCCGCTCCGGATGTCCACGCGACACCTGACATCCGCTTCGTTTTCGACACTTTTTTTTTTTTCTTTACTTATTCGCTCATTTTTGTTTTTGTTTTTTTTATCGATTCATTCATTATCACAGTTATAATTATCGGCATGTATTTCAAAAATGGCGGATCGATGCCCGTATAATGACGATCGATCGTTTTGTATCGCAACGGTCCGATCGCAATCGGACTCGCGCTACTGTGAATCTACGAAGGGTATAAAATAATAGGGGTATAGCGAGAAATAAATCGCTCTTTCAATGTTTATGTCTCGTTCAAGCTCCCTCTATCAATGTTTCGGAAACTTCAAAGTGTTCTCTCTCGACTCGGACAATTTTTTTCCCCTCTTTTGTTATTCTTATTCTTTTTCGTGATTTTTTTTTTTTTATCAACTTTTTTTTACGCAGTTTCTCTATTTTATTTCGTTTATGTAAAGTTGCGAATGAGCTCTGCGGGATACTTTATAACACGTATCTCTGGCTCTGCAGAATATTACTCGCAAAATCCTGTACTCTCCACTATAATATCTACACTCATATATATATATATATATATATATATATATAGATATGTAGGAATTATATCAGCGCTCCGAGATGGATCGTATATATGTAAATTTATCCTCGAGGTATGAAAATATACAAAGCTTCGGTGGCTTGCTGTGAAATTACACGAAGTTTTATACGCACATGTAAATCTATTCGTTAGACCAAGATTATCGAATACGAAATCGAATGATTTTACACCAGATGAAAAATTATTTTTCTAATTTTTTCCATCTTTTCTCGCGTGTTCAACCGACAATTATTTATAATTAATAATGGTCTTCTCGAATACTATACGCAGGCTTTTACGTGAGTACATTTATGCCTGTGAATCGAGCAACGATTCGCATTCGGTTAGTGATCCTCGATGCTCTCTCATGCTCACATATGAAAAAGAGGCTTATGCCAAAACTCACGGTAATTAATTAAACTCTCGTTAGAATGTGTGTTCAACGTGTATATACGAAAGAGTGATTCGCAAAGATTATACTCTCACTTCGTGTCCTGCTCTCTTTATCGTTTCTATCTTGCCATGCCAACGAATCATTCGAGATTTTCAATCTCACGCACGGCTAATTGATTGGAAGCTTGATACGAATTATGCACGTTATTATGGGAATAACACAGTCCCTTTCTTTTCTCTCTCTCTCTCTCTCTCTCTCGCAAGACTCGATTATTCGCTAAAATCACGAAATTCAAACTAAACGTTTTACAAAAGTCCTCGACTTCGCGAGCGTCGTCGCATTGATTAATGGGCTCAGCGGAATCGTTTGGCTTTCACACTTTCTCTTGCCAAAAATCTTGTGATATTGTATTGATGATTCTCACAGGGGATGCGGCACTTATCGTTTCGTATTATATTATCCGACAGCTCGGGGAAAAAAAAGTTTCGAACATCGATGTATTTTTTTTTTTCTGCCACCTATCCAGTTATTTTATGGGCAGCTATAACACTTTCGCGAGTTTCTCAATGGAAATTTGTGGAAAAAATCTTCGATAAATCATCTTGACGATAGATGGAAGTAATTTTTTTTTTCCCCCCCGGTTCTCTCGCGATCGATCGATCTTTTCGTATGGAGGAAGATCTTTCGCGCTCGTTGGTCGCGTTTTAGCGGATATAAGATAAAGCTTGATCGCGATGGGGCTGTTTCGTGGACGATCCACGATCAACGACTGGTTCGCAATGTAGAAAGAGAGGACACAGCTTCGAGGAGTCGTTTAACGTTCAAACATTGGCAGCAGCCACGGTAAAAGCAACGTAGCCTCCTCCTCGTTTTTGCCTCTTTGATGCGTGCGTGTGTTGCTTTTGCTACATATGCCCTCACTGGCTCTCTCTCTCTCTCTCTCTCTCTCATGTCTCTCTCTCTCTCTTTCGCTCTTAGCACGATCTGCACACGGGAACTATTTTAAAACCTCTGTCCTTCCAAATCTCGCGAGCGCGATTCGTATGCTCGTACGTATTAACCAATACGCCGGCGAATCTCTCGTGAGCGCATGTATCGGTGTGAGTGAAAACGCCGCGAGATGAGATCCCGCGAGCTTATGGCTCTCTCGCGAGATCGTCCCGCCTGCAGATGCAGTCTCACGAGGGACTCACGAGTCAAAAGGGGCCCAAACGATGCGAGGATTCGACGATGGGGACATTATTTTGTACTGTTTAATCGGAGGGGGTTTTTTTTTTTCATTGAAAAAATACAATTGAAGTCTTTGTGGGTTTTAGTATTGGACACTTTTTGTGTGGGGAGCCAATAAATTTCGTAACGATGATTGCTTTGAAAAGTCCGTCGTGTGACGAAAAATTCAATTGTGACAACTTAATGTTTCAATTATTTGAATTATTTGGACGATTACGTATATAATGTAATGAGTATTTTTTTTTTAATATTAAATTATGGTACTGCAGGTTTTACGAAAGAGTTAATCAATTCTGTATTGAATTGAAAAAATAGTGATTGAATCATACACGATGCGATCAAAATTATGAAAGAAAGCTTTCAATTTAACGTCCCTTCTTTAATTCTCCTTTCCATTTCATTCTTAGATCGACAAGGTTGTTATTATATTTTTAAATTCACAAATATATCGTTAATCGCCACATCGATAATATATGATCGAAAGATAAATTGAAATTTATCGTTTTTAATAAATCCGAAATTAATGAGTTACTGAAAAGTGAGATAAAAGTACGAGATGCACTTGCCGATGAGATTGATGAAAGAAACGAGATCTAGAGCAAGCGAACACGGCGCGAGAGCCGCGAGATCGATGCGACACGATCGAAGCTGCGCGGATCCAATTTGAGAATCAGTGCCGGGTCATTCGGTCTATATAGCAGTCGCGGTACGCGGAGTACCAATAGGCATCATATAGCGTATATGTGACTTGATGATTTTACGAGAAGATTGATTTTAAAAAATGCACATTCATTTTCGCACAAGTATATCATATAGATATGCTGGCGCCTTTGTTCCATTTAGCTGGAAGAGCGACTGCGGGATGATTCGCGAGTCATAAAAACGGATGATGTGCAGAAAGAGAAAGAGGGAAAGAGATGAAGATTAGCTTTTCTCGATAGCCCTCGTGCGTTTTTATAATTCATCGAGTCACCCGTAGTCATTCTCACAACTTTTAGAATATAAGGCGAAGAGAATCATTCTATATAGGTTGTGTAGACTCGTTAAGAGACACATTGATAAGGGGACCGTTGTTTATTGCTTCAAAAAATCGTGTAAAATCCAGCAAAGTTTCGATGTGACGCAACATAGCAATTTATTTATTTATTTTTACTATGAGCCTATAATTCTCAGACAATCGATAAATCATTCTCGAGTTCAGAATTTTTATTCTTCGACCAGGAAGAATTCGAGATGTAAAAATGTCGTAGCAGTGTGTTTTGTTTGCAGAACTTTGTGAAGTTTTTTTTTTACAAAATAATATAGTATACTATAATATAATGTAGATCAGCATATAATATATATTCCTTGAATTATTTTCTAACAATATCCTTGACCTGCGGCATCGTGTGCTATCAAACCTTTGTCTCTTAATCTTCATTTATTCCTCTACTCCACCTATTTCGCTTTCTCCTTACTCTTTTTTTTACAAAGCTCCTCGATTGCCCTATAGTAATCACACATCATTTTTTATATTCTCCCACACAGCATATTTATCTTTTCTCCCTTTATTGTCCCTTCGTCAATTCCTTCCATTCACTCCTCTGCATTCTTTCTTGCTTTCTTTGTTACTAACTCTCTAACTTTATTACATACTAACAAATGCTCCATCGTCTCATCTTGTCCTTTACATATCCTGCACTTCCAATCCTTCTCTCCTTTCTTTTCCGCCCTTCCTATGTTGCCACATCTTAACCACATTTCTTTGTCCCTTCCATTCAGAACAGTATTTCCAAGGCATGTTGTATTTCTCTACGCTGGATTAGTACATTATATTATAATAGTACATTCTAGTTTGTGATCGCCCTCATATCTTCCAACAAGCAAATTTTTGGCCATCTTAGCTCCTCCATTCTTATCACCTCTCTGATATACCTCGACGTACTTTCTCTTATCAAATACTCCATGATAGGCACTCTCAATTCTCTTCTTCATGCATAAATTGGTGTTGTTCTATCCACACCTAGCGCTATCGTGCAATTATAACTCTGTACCCTTTCAAATGTGCTTGAATCACCGCATTCCCCATATTTCTACGCCATAAATTGCTCACGCTTTTGCTATGTCGTATCCAACAACATGTAAAAATATATAATTCTTCGTGTACAAGACGGGACGACAAGTCGGAAAATATTCCTCGCCCAAGAATCGTTTTCCCAGAGTTTCCATAAGATATCAACGACCGACGCAAAAAATCATCGACCCTAAGACTAATCTCTCTTTCTCTCAATGCGGATCCGAGAAATTCCGGGGAAGCCCATGACTATATGTATGCATTAAGAAAACTAAGCTGCCTCGAGAACAAAAAGCTTTGTCGTGTCTCAGAATTGCAGCGGCCTCTGCTCTCGCGTTCTTCGAGAAAACAAGGGTCAACGGCTCGACTCCGGAATTAAGTAATTCAATAATACAACGAGGGGAAAAAAAAAAGGATTTATACAAAAGTTTCAAGGGTGCCAGAGTCGACAAAAGTTTAATTTTCAATTATTTTATTTTTCAGTTATAATTCATTCGAATTGTATATCACAAAATTGTAATGGACTCTGGTTGCTCGAATAAACGAGCTAAAATGACTCAATTCTAAAATGATATGACATCGTTAAAATCGAAGAAATAGAGATGTAAAATTAGAATAAAATGGTTTTTCAAACCTAAAACACCTTCTTTTTAGCATATACATATCGAACGAATTATTCGAAATAAATTCCAAAGAATCTTTAACTCGATATTTCGAACGGGCACTTCAGCACTTTGCAAATTTCGTTTGATATTCTCATTTTAATCTCGCGTATTCCACGAACGAATTTTCAAAAGAAAAATTATTTCCGTGCCTCGAGCCTTCGTCCACGCGAATATACTTCGTAATTCGAGGCGTCAAAACAGCGATAGAGAATTCTCACTCTCGCGAGTGTGCAAGAGACGATGAGACTGCTGTTTTCGTTGTACAGCAGTACAAAATATGTGCGTATCGTACATTCAATTGGGTGCTACGAGGGTGCTTGACAAGCCCATAAATGCCATTGTAAATCAAACGCAAGCGACCGCGAGTGAACACGGCGCTTCAAGCTTATCTCTCGAACGATTTCTCTGATAGCCAACAGAATATCTATCACCCTTGTTTAATTTTTTTTTAATTCGTTCTTCGCGTTCTATTTCTTCCTCATCGCGACATCTGCGAGAGAGAGAGAGAGAGAGAGAGAGAGAGAGAGAGAGAGAGAGAGAGAGAGAGAGAGAGAGAGAGAGAGAGAGAGAGAGAGAGAAAGAGAGAGAAAGGATTCGCGATTCTCATCTCTGCAGCAGGTGACGAACTAAGCGGGCCTCTGAGAAATTCAAAGCCCGCGATAGTCATTGGATCGTTTATAGCGCTACGGAGAACCTCGAGGATAGAGAAAGAGACACGAGGAGAAAAGGAGAGTCCGAGTTATGGCTAAATCGATTCTAGTTAAAGTTGTCGTTCACGTTACGAGGAAGTGTCGCTTTTCCTTTCTTCCTATAACTCACTCTCTCTTTTTTTGCCAGAGTCAGCCGCAATAAATCAAAGAGTCCGTTCACATGTACGCATACACCGCGTAATGACGATGATAAAAGTTTTTCATCGACCGTAGCTTTTTTACGACCGTATTTCTCAATCAAATCGGTATATGCTATTCAAAAATTGTTTTTAAAATTTTTTTCGATCGATCGACCGTAATTAATAACCATCTTTACCTGATTGTCTATTTGTAGCAGAGATTGAAGAACAATTTGGAGTAATTTAAATGTAAATGTCGAATAAATCACACGAAACTCTTTTCAATTCAGATCAATTTGATTTGACTCGTACACAAAAGCTATATCCCTGTGTCAAACAAAACCATTTTTCTCGATGTATTTTAGAATTGTGGTAAAAGCTCTATATAGCTTTGTTAAAAATCCTCGAAAAACAAAGTTTCATTTAGATCAAGAATCAACCCTGAAGACGCTTTGCCATTGTCCATGCGTACTCGATCGCTTTGTGAATCACATCGGCTTGTCAGGGCACACGCGCGATGATTCACGAGCACGAGTATAAAGTATGCCGAGTTAGTGTCCGAGAGCAAAAGGGTGTCCTATATTTTTTTTTTTTTTTTTTTTTTTCAATTCTGTTTCTCATTTTCGCATGCACGATCATGTATGAATCACGGATTCTCCTTAAGAAAGTTCATCATGACGTGAATAATAGGCGGATGAACGGAACGGAGTGAAAGGTTTAATCCAGACTTCACAGAGACACTTTGTTCCAAAATGCTTCATCATTTTCCGGGAATTCCGCGCACGTATGTGACAAAGCAGGAGAATAATTTTGTGATTAATTGAATAAGATTGCAATGTTGTACTCGAGCAAATTCATTTGCCTTTTGATGTAATGGGCAACAGGGGAATTTTCCTGTACACAATTAAATTTTGTAATGTGAATTTTTACATTACTAAAACAAATTATAAAACAAAAATTACTGAAAAAAAACACAAAATCTTGGCAGCTTTCGGAGCGTAAACGAAAAATGAAAATCGGCTCATCTTCGAGTTAATGTAAGCCAGGGCGAGTTAAAATTTCATGAATTTCGAGTCCGGTGGGGTCCGGCTTTGCCATGTACATATGAGATATCACATATAGTATAGAAGCACACGCGAATCGGAGCATCTGGAAATGAGGGAGAAAAAGATGAAGAAGACGCGCAGGAGCGTGTGTGATACGCATTAATGACTTGTCCTATAAATCATGCGCTGAGGCTGTTGAAGTTTTATTTTATTTTTTTTTTTTAAATTTTTTTTCTATTCGTTTTTCGATTATTTTCCTCTCCAGCCTCCGAGATCCGCGAAACTTTATTCCTGTATAAATTCAGCCTCACGAAGCTTTTTCGTATACGAGGACACGTGTAGTATCTATATACATGATAATATGTGCTTCTCTTTGCCTTTCACCGCGACAGCGACATCGTCTCCTCGAGCGAGCCGCGTCTACGAATACGTCTGCCGCACTCACAGTTTATGCCGCGGCTTGAGCCCGCGTTTCCGCGAAGTAATTTCCTAAAAGCTCGCTATTGCCACCCACAACGTTCGCGCTATCCGAGAGAGAAAGTGAGAGTGAGAGATAGAGAGAGAGAGAGTGTGAGGGAGAATCTGTCAAGAGCGAGCTAATAAGATACGATAAAGTACAATTTTCTACGAGGACATCAGATTATTATTATGGGATTGTTAAAATAAGGCACCAGCATTCAATTATACATACGAAATTTCATGCAAGTAATCGCGAATGAGAAAATCATCGCTTACTTGAAATTAAAACATCGACTGCGGTTATTCATTAAAAATTCATGATTTGCTTCAAGTTTCAAGATTCAAATCGTGAATTTTTTCATTCAAAAAGTATGAATCGTCATTAATTTATTTGTTATTATATTTCGTTATTGTTCGTGCAAAATTGCGTCTTTTTTTTTTAGATCGAACGCTTCAGCCGATTTTTACGAAACCTTGCAGGCTTTTGAGTAGATACACTCAACTGAAAATCCTGTACCAAAAGGAGCTTTGAATGGGTCAATAACCGAGAGACGATGGCTTCATTGAGGTGACAAAAAAAAAATAAGATAATAATTTCATTCGAACGAAAATCGATGTTCAAAAGTTTTTGAGATTTCTGATCCCAAAGACAATGTTGATATTTTGGAATTGAAAAAAAAATTCGTAATGAATTTAGTCGACATAGAAATCAATCTTTGATTCGATACCAATTTGATAAAGTAATGACTTTATCAAATTTTCATAATACAGGGATGAAATTTCGGGCGTACATAAAATATCATGAAACATGGCGAGAATCGAAGAAATTATTCTGAATTTTATGAAATTTTTCGGAAAATCCTTGATCTCTTCAAATTTTTTTTTTTTTTTTACGACCTTAAAAACCATATGAACATACGAGAGGGAGATGACAACCGTGTGGAAATTTTTGACGCCCACTGATAGGAGCCAAGTAAGCGTTCCTGGATTTTATTATTTATGAATTGGCAATTAAAATTTATTGGTGAACGAATTAAAAACTGGCATTCAATTATTTTTGAAAATCCTGTATAAATTTTGCCAAAAAAAAAGTCACTGTCCGGGATTCGAACCCGCTACCCTACAATCAACGAATTCAGCACTTTCGAACCTCAAATATATAATTATTAGAAAAGAAAATGAATTTTGTGGAAATTTTTTTTTTTTACGACCGACGTTATTCCGTCGAAATTAATTTTCATCCTACCTGAGATTTGTATTGAGACCCTGCTGATGCCTATAGTGGGCGGTGGAGGAGGAGGGGGGGGGGGGCTCTTTTTAATTTGGGATGCCGAAACAAATTTTCTACACGGTTAAAAGCTAAAACTTGCAAATTTATTCTTCAAAATTTTCTACAATGCTCAAGGCCTTATGCAGGAAGCCAAAATTGCGAAAGATATTTCCTCATAGAGGAGATTCGAACATTGCATAAAATTTCTCGAAAGTACTTTGCAAAGTTTTGAGTAGGAGCTTTCTTTATTCACTGAAAGACCTACATCAGCTTTGTAACCGCAGCCCCAAAGTTCTCATGGCAAATTATTTCGTCGGCTCTGACCTATGCGGCTGTTTTTGGGCGCATATTATGTGCATTTGCATCTCACCTTCTTTTCTTTTTTCTCTCCTCTTGTATATGCCACATCTCGCGTACACTCGCGAGGGTAACTGGACTTGAACGCTCGATCGCGTCTTTCGCGCTCGTTTCTTCGCGAGTTTTGTAGCGCGAGATGCCGGTGACGTAGAGTTTCTATTCCCGGTGTGGTGGACACGGCAGCGATATCTTTAGAGTCCCACGATCGGTACAGTCCGTTTTCGAGGTTTTTACCTCATCGCGTATCACACCTTATTGGCGTGCACGCAGAACGACGACTCTCGAACTTTCAAGTTTTCACGGAGCACATTATCACATTGTCAAAGTCATTGCGATAATTCGTACCATCGATAATGTGTATATATCGACACCGTAAATCGATAGATAAAAAATAAAAATGAGTACGAATTTCGTGGTTTTCATTTTGTTTTTTTTTTTTTTTTTTACCTTTTTCCTTCTTTCTGCGTTGTTGAAAGGAAAAAAAAAAAAGATTTTCCGTCGGAATTTATTTGACAAAAACTATTCGATCGACTATTTTCGTGTTTGGCGGGTATATATTTACTGAACTTTCGTCCTATTACGTGCATTATAAAAAGAGCGGACCGAGGGTGCCGGAAAAAAATGTTTGTCCATGTCGTGTGTTGTTTCTCTCCGAGCGCTCCAAAGCATACGAGAAAAGGGTTCTTGAATTGTACGAGTACGTGGGGCAAAGTAGGCGAGCAGCGAAATGAAAAAAATTAAAAGGCCTTAAAAGCTCCGTTGTTTTTGATCAAAAAAAGTCTTTTTTTTTTTGTTAATAAAAAGAATTGTATGGCATATTATTGATTCTTCAAAGTCATCACGATGGAGCGTGAGTTTCTCCACTTGGAATTTGTTGCTTCATTACTTTCAGAATTTTTCAACTTGTACGGCTAATCAGTTATTCCAGGGGACTTTATTCGAAAACCAGTTTTTCACACATTGTTATTAACAAAAAAAAAAAAAAACTATTTTTGGGCCCTACAAGCTAGAAAGCTTCCTCAATGAAACGAAAAAATTACGTTACTCCCAGCTTTTGTCCAATATTTCTTTTTACTCATCATCTCATCAATAAATTTACAAAATTATCTTGCCATTTTATCCCAAATTATCATTTTCTCGTCTCCTTTATGCTTTATCATAAATGTATTAGGTGTATTAGAAAAAAAGGAAATTTATTCCTCTACATATATGGGACTTTCTCGCGAAATGAACACGCGGACACATCCAAAAATAAAGTCGTGCGACTCTCTTCATCTCCCTTTTATCAGCAACAAAGTCTCGTTTTCAAACTGAAGAGGGTCTCGCGTTTTTTTTTTTTTCCTTTATCGCTCTATATATGCTCTTTATGCTCTCGCTGCACATAAACCCTCTGTTCTCGTTGCAGCTGTGGCTGATTCGAGTATCGCGCTCTCACAGTTTATAGCGAAGGAAAGTCAGAGAGATCTACTTCGCATGTGTCTGGAGACTGGCCAAGAGGAATAAAAAAAAAGAAGAAAACAAAACAAAACAAAAAAAACGTTGGGTGGGAATAAGATTGATTATGCGCGTTGAAGAGGAAACCATGGTATGAATTCTCGGATTTCGGCAATTTAGAGATGTAACTCGCGAATGGAAATTCGCTTGTCGCGAATGAATGAGGCAAAGGAAAGTTCCGGTTAGAAAAAACTTACTGTTCTTATTGAGTCATTAAAATGGATAAAATAAAAAAAAAAACCATGAAGATAAAGAAACATCAGAGTTGGGCAGTACTTCAAGTACCCGGTACTTGCGATGTACTGTACAGTACTTGAAGTGCAAATTTCTTCAAAAGTATTTCAAGTATTGTACTTAAATTTCCAAGTACTAGGCCTGTAATTCAAGTATTTGTACTGAAATTTTCAAGTACATGCCATGTACTTGAAGTATTTTCATTTAAAATTTCAAGTTCTTTCCCACACTTTTCGTACTTTTTCAAGTACCAAGTATGAAGTACTTTTGAATACGCTTTGCCAATGGTTGCATGTATAACGCCTTTGAATGAATAATTTTAAGTTTGTAAGGAATGTCCGTTCAAAGGCTCAAGCTACGGTAGTTACGGTGTCATTGTCAATCCATGGCTCCGTTTTTAACAATCCGTGTACTATGTTCTTTATTTTTTCTTCTTGAAACCTGAAGCTAAATAAATCTTAATTAAAATCGTCAATGCTATTTTTTAAATTATTTATAATTCATCGTAATATTTATGATACAATCTGCCTAGCCTGAATGAATTGCACAATGTGAAAATATGTTTTAATACAAAAAGTACTTGAATCAAAATCAAATTAGCTTAAAGAGTACCTAAGAAATCAAATATATAAGTACTAGAACTTACGAGATGTATACCCGAAAACTTTAAAAGTATTTTATACTTGACGTATTTAAGTACTTGATACCTCAAGTACTTGGTACCCCAAGTACTTGAAGTACATTTACGGTACATGGTACTTGAAATACACCAGTACTTCAAGTACTTTGTACTTTGTATTTGAAGTACTTTCTGATACTTTGCCCAGCTCTGAGAAACATTAAACGTTTTTTCACGATCTGGGCTGGGTCGGGAAATTTGACGATAAATTAATTAATTTAATTAAACAGCAGAAAAATTTCTCATATTAATTCAGATAATTGAATTATCTGATTTTCCAATAAGTCAAACAACGAAGGTTCCGTTATTTTCCTGAAAATAAAATTGACCCTATACAAGCAACTACGAAATTTTGAGCGTTCCATGGCCTGTTTTAATTTGATACCCTATAGAAATCTTTACGTGGTGATGATGATACGTGGCGTATAAAAAGAATTTTCATACATGCGCGTGCGAGACATTGTCAGGGAATTTCAAAAAAAAAATGTAATAATACGTTTTTTCCTACGAAATTTTCGAGTCACTTTGCACTTTCTTGTGTTGTTACCGCAATAGGAGGCGCGATCAGAGAAAGAATAGTGCCGTGCCACTGTCTAGATAAAAAAATAATAACAATAATCATTTATTTCTGGATATATTGAATTCTGAAAATCTGCGTGTGACACTCGCGCCTATAAATCATGTGGTCAGATTCCACGGATGCTTCCTCCACCCTCGATCATCTCATATTCTTTCGTCTCGGTGTATAAATAAAAATAATATTCGTCATCTCACACGACGATGTGAAACAGCATCCATCTTCCCGAGCCAATATATATATGATAGATATGAATAAAGACGAATCGATTCGTAAAATTCCAAAATTGTTGCATAGCCAATGAAAACGCTCGATCGTCGCGATATCTCTCATTTATTTCGTACTTTTGGCTCGATGTTCACGCAGCTCCAAAACACGCCCGTGCCACTTCGGTTACGCGTTATAACCCGAAAATTATGTGGGTTTCAAAATTATTACGGCGCGATGACGGAAAAATATAAAAAAAAAAAAAATTGTCGCAAATTGATTAAATCACGAGTGTCTCAATTTTCGATTTAAGTAAATTATGAAGAAACAGCGCCGAGCCCAGGATTTGCTGATTTTTACGAAAAACTTGACGTCAAAAGTGAATTGATATAGATTGATTTTTTCTACCCAACGACAAGAAAAAATAATTCTCAAAATAAAAAAAAAATGGATCAGTACTTGTCGACTTATCGCAAAGACTTCATGTGGCCCTACGTGAAGACTTTTCCGATTCGCACTGACAAGCAGCCTCGTCGGCCGTCTCAACAGTCACGATGCATATGCGGTGCCGAGCCGGGTGGTTCGATGCCACCCAAGGAATACGTTGGCCCACTGGAGGCTGATAATTATCAGTGGAGTCGTCTGGGACCGATGGCACCGCTCCTCGATCCGAAACTTTATCCCGCGAAAATGGGACCCGCGCCGGAGTTCGAGATAACGCATTACGATCAGCCCAATACTTATTTAAAAAAGGTTCGAAATTTGGAGCAGAGTATGAAAATAACGCGATATTTTTAATATCGTTTTTTTTTTTTCATTTTCAAATACAAATTCAATTGCAGTTGCAAGAGAAATATCCTTATCTCTACAACGTTCTTCAAAGCGCACCGCCCGATGAAATGATTAGGCGAGTGAACGAGGATCGTTTGAGAACCACTTATCAAATGGATTATAGTCATATCGGTTAGAAATTTCGGTCTCTTTGAACAAAATTAACCGTATAATCAACGAATTGATCGAATAATCATGATTTTATGTGGGATAACGATGATTCGGGGGGTTTTTTTTTTATTTTTATTTTTTCTTAATTCATTGCAGACGAGCATCCCTCGGGGGATTATGAAAAATTGCTCGCTCAAGCAGGAATGTCCAGCTTTTCGATGAGTCCCCGTTCAAGGGAAATTCCTCCGATGCTCGATTGTCGTGCACGATTGAGGCCACCGGATTACGATGATCCGATTCAACCAGGCAGCGACAGATTCGAGCATCAGGCGGTAAAGGATCCGGGAAGTTTTGGAAACGGTTTCGACGGCTCGGGAAACGTTTATCAGGACTTTGGCAATGGTGCCGGGAACATTAGAAACGATGCTGATGGTGCGAGAGAAGATCCAACTCGTGGAAATGGTTTCAAGGATGATAGTGATACGGGCACAAAAGCTATGAAGAGCAGAGTCGGTAATGGCGTTGAAGGACGCGGAAACGGTGGAGTTAATGGGAGTAGCGGACGCGGAAATTCTGGTGGTGAAAGTGGAGGTGGCGGAAATCGTAGAGAAAGTGGAGCGGCAAGAAATGGTGGAGGAAGAAATGATGGAGGTGCAAGGGGTCACGAAGGTGGAAGAGTTGGAAGAGGCAATGAAGGTGGAGGAGGTGGAAGAGTCAATGAAGGTGGAGGAGGTGGAAGAGGCAATGAAGGTGGAGGAGGTGGAGGAGGTGGAAGAGGCAATGAAGGTGGAGGAGGTGGAGGAGGTGGAAGAGGCAATGAAGGTGGAAGAGGCAATGAAGGTGGAGGAGGTGGAAGAGGCAATGAAGGTGGAGGAGGTGTAGGAGGTGGAAGTGGCAATGGAGGTGGAGGAGGTGGAAGAGGCAATGGAGGCGGAGGAGGTAATGGAGGTGGTGGTCCAGCCATGGGTCAAGCAAAGGCAAGCACCGGCGGCTATGCCTCTAACGAGGGAGCAGGTGAGAAAAAGTCGAAAAGAGTCGGAAAATCGAAGGACGAAAATGATGAAGCTTCGAAAAAACCGCTTCCAGCCTGGAGGAGCGAGTATCAGGAAGTTATAGGCCAAACGGGAATGGATATCATCAGAGATAAGATGCATCAACATGGAGGAAGATCGAGCGGACGAAGTTTAATGGAAAGAATCATTATGAAATGTCGTGCATGAATTTATTATGTGCTCCAGTTTATGATGTATTATATTGATAAATCGGTTGATATTATAGACAAAAACAAATTCAAAAAACGCAATTTTTGTACGTAAATATTCATTAAAATAATTTCTAAAAAATGTATTCCATTTGATAACGGACTGGATTATTTATATCGCCTTACAATATTTTTTATATAATGTTCAAAACTGTAAAGTGATTGTATCTAGTTTTAGTTCGTCTTTTGATTTTGTATTACTTATATTCGAAAAGAGCTGTGCAAAAATTAAGTTACGAGATATATATGTCACTCATACACATATTATGTGCATAAAATATTAAAATTATAAGTAAACCGGTTTTTTTGTATAATGAAATAAAATTAAATAGACAAAAAATTTTATTTCATATGATACTTGAATAAATTAAATAAGTATATACCAATTCAATAATAAATGAAAGAAAAAAAAATAGATTGAGATATCATGCAGTCATTATCATCTCACCATGCACTCGATGTAGCTCATAATTTATGATAACATTAAGGTGTAAATTCCTAATAAAATAATATTTCGATATTATAAATATAATTTCAATTGGGACAGTGCATTATTGTATTTTTTTATAATAATAATAATTTTTATAAATTTTTATAATTAAAAATAATATATTATTGTAATTAAAAAATTACAATCAATTATGATAATAAATTATAATATGAAACTCGAGATATGAAATACCATTCAGGGGCCAACATGGTCTTGACGAATCGATCGATAAAACAGGTCAGAGAGAAGTTCATATATATATTATATATAGACAGAGAGAGAGAGAGAGTGAGAGAGAGAGAGAGAGAGAGATGGACCGCCAGCAAAATTACATGCACGTGTGCATCGTTGCTTTCATTATTTTATTCAATTTATGATACTTTATCGCCTTTCTGTGGATTTTCTTGACCAGAATCAAGGATCCTTAGTGTTTAGTGATTCGAACGAGGTAAGATACGTAATATAAATACGCGACAGAATCCGCGATATATCGCACGAGATATTGGCACGTGCGATCGCGTGTGTGTCTGACATCTCGCTCGCACTATAGCCTCGAAAAAAAAAAAAAATTGTTTTTCAAAAGTATCGCAAAACCGTAAAACATTCATCCTCGAAAAAATGCGTACGAAAATCAAACTGATTAACATCTGCATAAGGCACAAGTGTACGAAATCCAACGAGGAGATGACGACAAAGTCTTTCAAAAAGTTTGAAATGAAATTAATTCGTCGCGTCAGAAGTAACGAAACGACGTCGTGCGTGAAAAAAACCGACTTAACCTCAAAATCTATATCACAAAATTCCGATATTTTCTCCGATATTACGAATGAAACGACGAATAAAAATGATAATTCAATTTCCGATATCTCCAATGACGTGGGTATGCGAATGCTGCATCGTTCCACGCTAAAACCAAAAGCTCCGCAAATTCATTATGATTTTATACAAAATAATACAAAGACAGTACCGAAGGCGAATTCCGCGGTGAATAGTGAAAAAATCAAATCTGTAAAATCTTCCAAGAGTCCGGCGAGTGATATTGAAGGTAAAGAATCGAACGAGAAAACCAGAGCCGACGTCGATGCCTCGCTGGAACAAAGATTAAGTCACGAGGCATCGACGGAGAGACAAAAAGAACATCGCTCTTGGCAAGAATTTTCCGATATCCCTGTCGAGCGCGCGTCGAATGCGCGAAAATCATTAGAGACTCCTGAAATTGTACATTCATCCGAAGAGAGATCGAAAAAGCACGAGCCAAGGGAAAAACAAACATCAGAACGCATTAAAAGCGGCGAAACCAGATTCAACGAGTTAAATATGCAAATGCTTTCTCGCCGCTTGTACGAGCAAATATTTCCGAATCACGACGACAAAGCTAAATTGTCACACGAGAAAATTAAGTCGATCACAAAAGAGCTCGAAGCATCCGGCATGAATATTGACGAAGTCGGTCATTTGCCGGATGTGGATATCGATCTTCCGCCATTCGAGGGAAAAGACATCGAAGAGCATTTCCATAACATCGCGAAAGATCAAAACAAACCGTATCTCAAAATAATTCACGAAATTTTGAAGGGAATACCGGAGATGCCGGAAAAATGGTTGCTGCAGGAAGGCTGGACGAGGTATTTAAAAAAAAATTGATTTTTTTTTTTTTAAAGATAAAAGAAATCCAGCGAGAAATTTTCACAATGCTTTCTCCTAATTTTCGACAATTTTTGGGTAAAAGAAGTCTCATAGCGACGATTCTTACACAACCAATTTATTCCTTATCGTGCATTTCAGAAATTTGGCAAATTTTTATTTCATTTTATTTTATTTTACTGAACATAATTATTTGTTCAATTCGCTGTGCGCAGAAAGCCAAGTGGCGCCGCGGCCGGCTGTAACTCCGCAAATTTTGCTGGAATAGCTCTCATTTATTTACGAAGACGAAACCTTGTTGGATTAATTTTAATAAACGAACGTTTATATTCGTGCTGCATAGAGTTTTTTTGAGGTGAGCTTGACTATAACTGCGTTGAAAAAGAAAATAAATCGACGTATTGCGATGTAATGAAAATAGGTTTACGGCTACTTTTCCTTCTCAATTTGAGACTAAGCGTGAACCTTGTCGGTCTTGTCGTACGGACCGACAAGGCTCGCATCGAGAACAAGAAAGACGTAACTCGGACTTGATTGTAACGTAGACGAACGATTACCCACGAAGCGCTCGCTGCATATTCGGGTAGCCAATCATGAGAGCTACTGAAAAGGAAAAAAAAAATCAATATATTTGTATTATAATATCCTGACATGAATTTTTCATACCAGACAAAATATGCACGTTTAATCTCAAGAAGTTTTACTCTCTTTGTTTTTTGCACCCAACGAATCTAGTTTTTGCGCTGCTCAACTTTGTAAATTGCTGTCGGAAACGCGTAAAACTTAATTTCCGAAATTGTGTAGCGAAAAACATTCTTACACGACTTAACGCAACAGTTTAAATTTCCTTTTCGCGACTTTTCTATTATATTGCCCTCAATTGCACTACGCGACTCCAGCAAAAGATGCGCATTCTCGCCACCATGGGCGCTCCAAGTCGTTCTCAGCCGCTATAGTATCGCACACAGCGAATAACACACCAGCATACATGGATCGCATGATTCTTGACAGTAATTAATAGTACTTCGACTAGAACATATCCTATGACTGTTGCAAAAGCGCACCAGCGCTTGTCCGCAACATTCAAACATGCAACAATGATACAATCATCATTTCGATACTTAACAAATTAATAAAATCCAACTAAAGCTAATGATATGGGACTTTGATATTTTTATATCTTATACACATAATTAATGTAATTAATTAATATTTTAATGAATCAATTCAATAATAATAATTTCGTTGAATAATTGTTCTATTTTTTTTTTTTTTTTGGATCCTCGCCTCGTGCGGACATTCTCGAATCAGAAATTTTTTTATTTTCAAACATTCTCAAACGTGTCTCAGCGTCTAAAATTCTGAAAGTACTTATATACTTTCAGAATTTTCACTTTCAGAATTCAGAATACTTTTAGAATTACTCAATGAAATTATTATTATTGAATCAATTAATTAAAATATTAATCAATTACATTAATTATGTACATAAGATATAAAACTATCAAAGTCTTTAGTTTCTAGTAACTATAGTCTTTAGTCTTAACTTTAGTCTTTAGTCTTAGTAACTTTAGTCTTTAGTATTAAGTTATTTTATAAGTTTAGTATTAAGTTATAGTTATTAACTTTAGTCTTTGGTAACTATCATTAGCTTTAGTTAGATTTTCTTAATTTGTTAAGTATTGTTAAGGAAAATTCGTAATTTCGATTAATCGAAATTACGAATTTTCCTCGATGAAAAAAAAAAAAAGCAGAATCGTTCAAGTACGAGACCGTCTCTGCGAAATTTGTGAATCAGCCTCGCTGTTAATTCATCCGAACGTTTAAAATTGAAAAGAAAAAAAAAACTTTAATCCCTCTGCCAGATACTCGAAGGGCAGCGTCGAGCGTGTCGAGCATCCTCTCGAGGATGGAATGATATTCGACGTCGAGGTGTGCATGAGGGAGGGTTCATTGCCGACCCTGGCAACAGCGGTGACGAATGACGCTTGGTACGGCTGGGTCTCGGGATCTCTCGTCGAGGTAAACGGCGCGCCGGCGATGAGTCGTTACCCAACGACGGATCTTCTGATTCCCATGGAGAGCAAGAGCACCGAGCACGGCAAAAAATTGACCGATCGTCACAGAAGACCGAAGATAATAATCGGTCACAATGTTTCGTACGATCGTCAGAGAATAAAAGAGCAATACTGGCCGAATCGTACGGGTGCTCGTTTCATCGATACGATGTCGATGCACGTCGCGGTAAGCGGACTGAACAGTTATCAGAGAGCCGTTTTGAAAACGAAAAAACAGGATGATAAGAAAGAGGCCTGGGAGAGCGTTACGTCGCTGAACGGTCTCGCCGATGTTTACAATCTTTATTGCGACGGCAAGCTCGACAAGAAATCACGCAATGCATTCGTGGACGGTACGCTGATGGAGATTCGCGAGCAATTCAATGATCTGATGGAATATTGCGCGAATGATGTCGCGGCGACTCATCGAATTCTCGAAAAACTTTTTCCAATGTTCGAAGTTAGATTTCCCCATCCGGTCACGCTTGCCGGTATGCTCGAGCTTGGCACGGCATATCTGCCGGTAAATTCCAATTGGCAGCGTTACATCGAGGAATCCGAATCTTCCTTCGAAGATCTCAATTACGAGGCGAAAAATAGTTTGTCGAGACGTGCCGATCAAGTTTGCAAGCTCATACACGGGGAGAAGTACAAAGAAGATCTGTGGATGTGGGATCAGGACTGGAGCGTACAGCCGGTAAAGATCAAAGCGAGCCTGAGCAAAGCCAAGCGCGAAGAGGCGGAGAGAGAGCTCGCCGATGAGCGCGCCGAAGTGTCAGATTTTGCGAAATATCTGACCGACGACGAGGACGAGGCGTCTGATCCACTGGAGAAAGAATTTCGTTATTTGCGTCAAACCCGAAACTTTTTACCGTCAAAATTTCCCCACATGCCCGGCTATCCGGCCTGGTATCGCAAGCTATGCATGAGATACAACGATGACAATTGGTCACCGGGACCTCAGAATATCAGCACATCCATGCGAATAGCGCCGAAACTCCTGAATCTAACGTGGGAAAATTATCCGCTGCATTATATCGTCGAGCACGGCTGGGGTTTTTTGGTACCGTACAACGTTGATCCGGAAATTCGTACTGATTTACCGCTGAAACAGCTGCTGGCGCAGTGTCCGCTGCCGAATTTCGGCGATAAACGCGACGAGATTGGCTACGCAATGTCAACGCTGCGCAACGACGTGCAGAACGATCTGACCAAGAATGAATTCTGGCGTTACGGCGTTAAGAAGAAAACCAAAGGACTTCCGGCCGATACGTTTTATCGCGGTAGCGGTGTATGGTGCAACGTTCGACTCGACGATTGTTGCTGGTTCTTCAAGCTACCGCACAAAGATGGAGCTTCGCGCAACGTTGGCAATCCATTGGCGCGAGATTTTCTCAATAAATTTTCGGAAAATGTTCTCGCCGGCTTGGATTCGAGCGCTACGCAAGTTCTTAAGATTGCCCGTACAGTCTCGTACTGGCGTAACAATCGCGATCGTATAATGTCGCAGATGGTCGTTTGGCTGGGAAATGAAAATTTGCCGATTGCCACGAGCAGGAGCCAGAAGGAAATGCGCTACGGTGCGATAATACCGCTGGTAGTTGTTAGCGGTACACTGACGAGAAGAGCAACGGAATCAACGTGGATGACGGCGTCGAATTCGTCGATCGAGCGCGTTGGCTCGGAGCTACGGGCCATGGTACAAGCACCACCGGGCTACAATATCGTTGGCGCCGATGTCGATAGTCAAGAATTATGGATCGCTTCGATCGTCGGCGATGCTTACTGCGCCGGGATTCACGGCGCAACGCCGTTCGGTTGGATGACGCTTATCGGCGCCAAGGCAAATGGCACGGATATGCATAGCTTGACGGCTCGCGCAGTTGGTATCTCGAGGGATCACGCGAAGGTCATTAATTACGCGAGAATTTACGGTGCTGGACAAAAATTTGCCGAAAGATTGCTGAAACAGTTCAATCCATCGATGAGCGAATCCGTGGCAACGGCGAAATCACGAAAAATGTTTGCCCTGACGAAGGGCAAGAGGATCTATCGTTTGAGGCGTGAATACGTGAACGATGATACGGATGATCGTGATTATACGTCCTGGGAAACGTACAGAGTGGCGAAGATTCATGGAAAATCAACGGACGAGATGTTCGAGAGGGGAAAATGGTACGGTGGAACGGAATCGGCGATGTTCAACAGGCTCGAGGAGATAGCCGGCACGAGGGAGCCCGTAACGCCATTTTTGAATTCACGCCTAAGCCGTGCACTCGAGGGCGATGATGGACGCAACGATGAAAAATATCTGCCGACCAAGATAAATTGGGTGGTGCAGAGCGGTGCCGTTGATTTTTTGCATCTGATGCTCGTATCGATGAGATGGCTAATGCGAGACAATGCAAGATTTTGCTTGTCGTTTCACGATGAGATACGTTACATCGTACCGACGAGATACAGATACAACGCTGCACTGGCGATGCACGCAACGAATCTGATGACGCGAGCTTTTTGCTCGTCGAGACTCGGCGTTAAGGATTTACCGATGTCCGTTGCATTTTTCGCCTCGGTCGAGGTTGACACGGTGCTGCGCAAGGAAGCCGGTTTGGATTGCAAAACACCGTCGAATCCTCACGGTTTGGAGAACGGTTACGGTATACCGATGGGCGAGAGCCTGGATGTTTGGCGAGCGATTGAGAAATCCGGTGGTAATCTTGGACCGTGGCACTTGGCGAAAACTAAAAAACGCTGCAAACTCGACGATGCGACGCGGCAAACTTCCTGATGCATATTTTTTTCGATGAAACGGATATTCGGATTGACGAGACGGCGGTTGATATTGATCAGTTTGATTTTACGCAATTCGATGGCTTTCTCTATCTCTCTCTCTCTCTACTCATCCTGGCAAGTTGCTTCGAACGAAAACGTTTGAATCGTTTACGATGGTTTTTCCAGATTCGACGGATTTTTTTTTTGTTTTCTTACAATGTCAAAGGCGACCAAGCGAAAACACGTGACGAAAGAGCTCAACGAGGATGTGCTTCGAGTACCGAATGACGGACAAAGGATTGTACGATTGATCGATTCGCGGGGAAATAATCTTCACGAGATCGTCGATTGTACGGGTGAACGTTATCTCGTTACGATGCCCGTGAAATTTCGACGCAACGTTTGGGTTAAGAGGGGCAATTATGTTCTCGTCGAGCCGATCGCCGAGGGCGACAAGGTCAAGGCGGAAATCGTGAAAATTCTTACGAGGGTAAGGATTCACCGTTTTACGAATATGATTTGAAAGATTCGTTTAGTTTAGACGACCCGTGGCTTTGCACCGCAAGGACAGGGCTAAATGTTGAGCATTTTTTGTTTTTTTTTGTTTTTTTTTTTTTGAAAAAACAAAAATCTGTGTTTGCAACAACAAAAAAAAAAGCCACTTAAATAATGATATCCCGAGAATTAAAACGTTATGATTCCGAGTCCTATGTAGTTAGGGAGCCGGCGAGAATTTTGGTATACGATTTGTTCATGTTTCATATTGATAATTATTCATATTAATACGAATCGATGGGGTGATACGAATCAAGGTCGGTCGTCGCTGCTTTTTTGAATTACAGCGCTTCAAATTTGTAAAAAAAAATTCGATCTATCGCATTAACAACATTACTTGAATACTGAAAAAACGTAAGGCAGACGTTCAAAACTCTGCGTTATCGCGGCAAGTAGTTGTAAACATTTTATAGAAGAAGAAAAAAACTCTGGTAAATCGTTTGCTTATATTTCCGGTTGCGTCCATTTGGTGAATTGTGACCCCTTCTGAATATGAAAAAATATTGGCTTTACTGATATTGGAGCTGTATGATTTTTTGAAATTCATGGAATTCAAGGATAAATAATGTGCACAATACAATTATACAGCAGATTATAAATAATAGTATTATTATTATTCTGAGTATTCTAATTTTTGTCGATGGGAAAAAAGACGAATATTGAAAGAGTACATGTTTCGACGTTTTAAAATTGACATTTCTGGTAGCGTAGACGATGTCCTGTGCCATGGACGAAATGAACGTTTTTTTTTTAGTGCTGCCCTTTTCGAAAAGTACTGTCACCACCAATAATGATTGTCTGCAACAAGTCATGGAGAGAATCTGGAAGAGATTCGCATTCTCTTTGAATAAAATTTTGTGCAGTTGATGTACTTGGAAATAATTTCTTGTCGATTTCTAAAAAAGCTGATCTTATGGCAGATGCAGCTTTGCATGCAATTTCTTTACGTTCAATTTTTTTGTTGTAAAATATCGATATCCGTTGGAACGATTTGTATGGAGCTAAGATTTTGTTTTTGTTTTTTAGAGTTACAAATTTAACTGTCTCAAATATTTCAAATTGTTCAAGTGGTCTGCCTTTGCAAAAATATGCGATCAGAACCTCTGCCTTGTGGACTTTCTTCGTTTTTAGAAGAATTTTTGAACATCAGCCCCAGAGGCAGACACGAGGACATGATATAGTGCACCTTTTTTTTACATTTTCGAAGCGTTGTCAATTGACAATTGCATTGTCAATTGACAATGCAGAAACAACATGCCGGCAGATATTATTTTTATAGTCTCTTACAACGTCCTTAATCAAACAAATTAGCTCTGCCTAGTGTACACTTCATATACAATTGACGAACTCATTGAAAAAAAAAAAAATTAAAAATTCAATTTTCACAAAATTCAGGCCTCGAGTGGTTTTATGAATCATATAATTCACCGAACACGTTCCATCAAAAGGCAGACATGAGCACACGATATAGTAGCCCTATTTTTTTTTTTTTAACAAATTCAAAGTGCTAGCAGAAATGGACCTTAATGTTGTTTATGATGCGGTTATCGCTATTATTAACGTTTGTCACATGAGCGGATCATATGGAAATTTTGCTCGTCAGCTCCCTGACTAATGTTAGGCACCGAGGACACACGGTGAAGGGCAAAATTTACATACATCCGTCTTTAAATATATCGTCCATGTTTTTCTCTATCCTTGAAACGCTAAAATTTCAATTTCAAAGCAAAGCACCATACTGAAATCCCTTGCCAATGCCGAATGTCCATGACCGAATTTTGTGGATTCAGTCTGAATGGATTTTGTGTTTTTTTTTTTTTTTTTTGCTCGCTGGATTGGCCAGGATCACATAAAGTTCTACAAGTCCCAGGATCGTTGGCCGTTGGAGTTCGACGAGAAGGAAACGAGCCAAGAGTCGAGTGCGACGAGAACGAGACACGAGAACGAATCGAGCGAGGATGATCAGGACGACGATCTTTTCGTCAATACGAATAGGCAGCCGAAAAATTTTCACGGATCTCGGGCGAATGGTTCCAGAAGTGAATCATCGGAATCCGATTGATCGATCAGTGACGCATATTTCTTGTTTCGCTCATGCACGTATCGTAGACATTTTTTTTAAGATAATTTTTCAGTCTTTCCAGCTCTCATCGAGAGCCATTGTGTATGATACTGTCTGTTAATGTATTCCCGATGGGAATAAAAAAAATTTACATTTGTAACATCAATTTTTTCTTTAACTTCGAGTTTTCTCGTAAAATTCAATTCTGAATCTTGAAATTACTCAAAAAAAAATCCCGAAATACTCGAACATCAATGAAAACCAAGTGCGCCAGCGAATAACCAAAAATGGACAAGCGATTGAAGACACCGAAAAATTCGTATTCCCATCCTGGTTGACTCCGTACATCGAATGCATCGGATGCATCAGAGCCGGAAAAAAAAAAAAATCACCGAGGTCGCAGGACAGCAGATTTTCGAAGAATATCGGTATATATAATTACCGGACCAAACGTCAAAAAGTTCGACTCGCGCAATCGGTTGGTCAAAAATCAAGCTCAACAAGTTGCGAGTCACTAAAATAAAGTGATGACCGGAGAATGCACATTTCCCATATAAAAATAAATAGACATTTTCGAATGTGTCATTTTTATACGTGAAATTTACGTGAAATATATATATATAATGTATATTAGGGTGTGTCGAAAATGAACTTTTTTTTTTTTCTTCGCTCCTACCACTCGAAACTTTAGGTTTTGACATCAAAGAAGCCCTCCTTGAACGAGGACCTCTTTAATGTCAAAACCTAAAGTTTTGAGTGGTAGGAGCAAAGAAAGAAAAAAAAGTCCATTTTCGACACACCCTGATGTATATGAGGCATTCCACATCAACATGATCACTTCAAAACCTTAACATCTTGAATTTTTCTGCAATCGACATATGCTATGGTACTCTTTAAAACAAAAATATTGATATGTATTAAATTTATGGTGGCATTGATAAGGGTGAAATTACAGGAAAATGCGATTTTTGCTTGTTTTTTCTCCCTGATTTTATTACATGGAAATAGTGTGTCGGAGCGAAAAATTGCTGGGAATCAATTTTGTCGTGTTTGTTGCAAGGATAACGAAAAAAATTTTAGAAGGCAATATTTTACATTTTTCATGGAAAAAAAACCTATTTAAAAAATAAAAATCGATTTTTGGACGATTATGACAGTTTTAAAAAGTTTGAAATATTTTTTTTCGAATTCCTCGAACTTTTTTTCAAAAGGAATACGTCTCTTTCCAGATGGAGAAATTCAATCTAAAGGCTCAGCAAAAAAAAAAAAAAAAGAAAATTGGAAATAAAAATTTTATGCAAAATTTGAAATAAAAATATTATATAATGCGAGTATATTTCTCAATACTTATTTACAAAATATTCGCAAATATATTGAGAAATATACTCGCATTATATAATATTTTTATTTCAAATTTTGCATAAAATTTTTTTTTCCAATTTTCTTTTTTTTTTCTGAGCCTTTAGATTGAATTTCTCCATCTGGAAAGAGAATTTCTTTTGAAAAAAGTTCGAGGAATTAAAAAAAAAAATATTTCAAATTTTTTTAAACTGTCATAATCGTCCAAAAATCGATTTTAATTTTCTAAATAGGTTTTTTTTCCATGAAAAATGTAAAATCTTGCCTTCTAAAATTTTTTTCGTTATCCTTGCAACAAACACGTCAAAATTGATTCTTAGCCATTTTTCGCTCCGACAAACTATTTCCATGTAATAAAATCAGGGAGAAAAAACAAGCAAAAATCGCATTTTTACTGTAATTTCACCCCTATGAATGCCACCATAAATTTAATACATATCGATATTTTCGTTTTAAGGATGTTCCTCTGTTTGTTTGCGGGACGAGTCGTCCGAGGGGGGTCCCTATGCTTATACACAGGCAGGGCTCAGTGGTGCCAACGTCAAATCCTCACTCATCTCGACCAGTTAATTTATTTTCTCGAAATCATAATTAGAACTTTGAGGTTTCGTTTCAATGCTATTCGATAGTAAGGGGCATTAATAACAACGTATAAAAATTATAGTAATATACTCCGGTAAGTTTTTGAAATATTAACGTTTATGTTGCAAAAAAAAAAATTAAAAATTCACGTTTTTCCAGCTTCAACTCCAAACGCTGTCCGAACTATTCAAGATAGAGAAAATTGCCCAATAAGAATTTTGTAGAGTATTAAATTTTCTATAAAAAAGTCCGGGACGGTATACATAAAAAGTCAATAGCGGATGAGTGAGATGTGTCCGAAGTGGCGTGACGATGAAGTGTGATTTTTGTAAAATCGCAGAATAGTAGACCCGTTAGATGTTAAATTGCATATCACCGCGTTAGCATTGAATTAAAAATGCATAAAAATTCATACGTTAACTGGGCACAGCGAGAAAGCCATTACCGCCCAAAAAAACTTTATTTATAACTAAATTCAAATAAAGCCACCTACTTGAAATGGTTTTTTTTTTTAATTATTTTTAAAACTTTGGACGCCTCCCACGCCTCAATAATTAACTTTAGATATATGCCGTCGCGGACTTTTTTGTAGAGAATTTAGTTACCTACAAAATGATTTATGAGCAATTTTTCTCTATTATGTATAGTTTGAGCAGCGTTTAGAGTTGAAGCACAAAAAGAGCGAAATTTTCATTGTTTCTATTTTTCCCTTGCCAAAATGTATAGAGGGATAATAACGCACATTTTATAAGTTATTATTTATGCCATATACTATGAAAAGACGCTAAAAAAATTCCAGGATTTTATTCTGAAAAAAAAGCCTGATTCGACAAGTTGAATTCGGCAAATCGACAGCGAACGCCCGTTTTTTTTTTTCAACATTTTTAAACATATTACATTTAATTACTCAACGAAAATTCTCCTAATTAAGGTGAGCTTTCGCACACGGTTTTATTATATATAGATCTAGGTCATATAGTTTTTAAAATGTGCTGACATTTCGAGTTCGTGAATTACAGAACGATTGGAACCTGTTTTTCGTGTGTGCCCATAAGAACGCATGTTAAATAATGTTTTTTCAAGCATTTAATATCTCGACAACGAGGCTCCTGATCTCATTGAATCTTTGCACACACGTTTTGAGGATAAACACTAACAGGTTGTAAAAATTTCAATTCGATGACATTAAATCGATATAACAGAGGAACATCCTCAAAGAGTACTATAGCATATGTCGATTGCAGAAAAATTCAAGATATTAAGGTTTTGAAGTGGTCATGTTGATGCGGAATGCCTCATATATATGGAAAAATTTTGGTACAACATATTTAATGCGCCAAAATTTTCTGTATATCGCATATATTTTGTGATAAGCGCATCGCTTTGGTCGAAGAATCGTACTCCGAGGACTTTCACTCAAACTTGTATTTCACGCAACTGCAAAAAATTCAAAAAACTGACTCTTCGAGGTCGTTAAAATTGACGATAAAGTTCTAAATTTCCACCAACTTTCCTATATATTTGTCATTCAACACGCTTCTATAATTTCATCATGATCGAACAAACAAAAAAAGTCTAAATTCCCTTCGTACTCTTCTCTCTCTCTCTCTTCCTTCAAACACGACAAATCGAGTGAGAATGCGATCTTAAGGAGGTTCTTAACTCAGAGAAAAACGGTAAAAATGATTCTAAAATTTGAGGGGAGGTTTGTGCTGGTACTAGAAATACACCGTAATTATTTCAGATTTTTTGACCGCGCAGTTGAGGAGAAAAAAAAACATTAAATATGCCGCTTATACATGGGCTCTTATGGGAGAAGTATTCGAAGTTATGTTCGGAGATTATTTTAGGAGTGAAAAAACGGTAACGTTTCCCCGAAGAACCGCTTAAACGACAGATCAGACCTTCGTAGACATAATTTGCCCATAGAGAAACTTTTTTACCGCGTTCCGATTGTGAAATATAAGTTACCTGCGGGTAATAAGGCCTGGTAAAATATCCAATTTAATTAACAGGTTTTAATAATAATTATTATTATTTGAGTACATTTTTGTGCAATAGGCCTCTGTTAGTGTCACCTTGAGCGAGAGAGCGGTTATTTTAAATATGATTTTTGTTACCTAGGCCTAATTGGTCGACAGGCCATATTACCCGCAAGTACCTTACTTGTAAAGAGAATTGAGCGTGAGTAATATGGCTTGGTGAAAGAAATTCCGAACGCAACCTGCCCCGCGCGTCGCCCGCGCCGCGCCATCGCGTTCCCCTTGCCGCACCAAATTGATGTTAAGAACCTTCTTAAAGAGGCAAAAACAGTTTGTCAAGGTCTCCAAAGACACGCCAGGGCACTATGAACTTTGGTCAAAGCTTTTTCGTATCTTTTGTGATCATCGATAATTCACGCACACACTCTTTGTACATTCCTTATTTTCATCCTTATTTTCGCCAATTATATAAATTACATTGAGCTTTTGCGTAGCACATTCGCGACTAAACTGTCTCGATAATGCCACTTTGCTGCTTCATCTCCTTCAGTCGTTTGATCCTCTCGCTATTTTTTTTTTCTTTTTCTTTTTCTATCTTTTCGTTCTCTCTCTCTCTCTCTCTCTATCGCTCACGGTATCTCGGTCTGAAATCCATTTGTCACTTTTTTTTCTTCTCCTCTTCCACTTTATTATCCTCTCGAGTAAAAATCACTTTATATCCTTCGTGCACGAATGTCGAGACGTTGAAATACGCAAAGCTCGACATTGTTAGACGCACCACGATATGCAATTAATTTCTCCTTGACTTTGCGACAGTCGACGACTCCCACATATAATATTCCTCTCGCGATCGGTATAGATATGTATAAATATATATATATATATATACATATAAAGTCGTTCAGCAACCCCGCGACGAGACAAAATTAAAATATTTATCAACGAGATGTCGAGAAACTTTTTGGCTCTCAACTTGTCATCCCCTCGCGCACGAGTACAGGTAACATGTGTATCGTATATATCTCGACCTCTCAACGAAAAAAAAAAAAAAAACTGCAATCTGTCGCTTCATGAAATTCGATTCTCAAGTTTCTTGACATCGCCAGTTTCATTATTTTTTTTTTTTTCGTTGTTTTTTTTCACTTTAGAGATTCACTATTATTATTTATGGAATAATAAAGACCGGAGAGAGACAGTTTTATTTCGAGATAACCATGCGCAAGTCATACATAAATTTACGATTGCTTCCGTAAACACAAAGAAACGAACACAAAGAAGTTGGATGCAATTTCCACCATTAAGAATCTTTTTTTTTTTTGTATCCGAATAATTTACTTTTCAAAATCTCTTAAAAATAAAATCATACCGGTAGAGAGGGCGCTTTGTTTTCGAAGTTTGAAAAATGAAACCTTGTCCATATTGAAATTGAGCTTGAGAACAACGAAAAAAAAAAAAAACGACACATTCGATCTGACCCGATGTATTCAATATTCCTGATAAATTGTGTCAATCTCCTGAAAAAAAAACTTGCTGGTGCATACGAAACGAGAAGGATATTGGAATATTTTTGTTCTGGCAAACTCACGAATCGAAAGTCGATAAATGCATAATGTTCCACTTGGATATGAGATGTATATATATATATATGAATGGAGCAGTGACTTATGGCACAGCTACACAAAAATGTCGTTACGATATTTCAACTCCGATACCGATACGAGTAAATATATTGTCACTGAAATATTGGGTCATCCCATAAATAATGCGGTTTTTTTCAAGATTCTGACCAACTAAAAAATATCGCATTATTTATGGTTTGACCCAATATTTACTTCGCGTTTAACAATTTTTTTTTTTCTTCGTTCTCTCATCCTTGCTGCCAAGTATATATATGAGAAATTTTGCTTTTCATCGCTCAGACTTTTATTATTATTATTATTATTATTATTATTATTATTATTATTATTTTCAGTGAAGATACATAATAAGGATCGGGAAGGAAAATCTCATCGATCCTAGGTGCACTGAAAAATATACAGCGAGGAAAAAGAACGTGGTGAATTCAGAAAAAAAAAGTGCCCGGATTTGAGAAAGGTAAAAAAAAAAGGGTACATGTGCATCATGAACCTTTGCGGAATGGCTTGGAACGAAAGCGAAGGATTGTAGAGGAAATGTGGGTGCAGTGTGCACGTGTGCACGCGTGTTGATGCTCGAAAAGTCATTTTTCCTCGCATTTTTCTGGGCGATCACTCTCGTCCTTCGTCGCGTGTACAATTTATCTTAAGACGAGCATATTAAGGATGATGGATAAATGAAAGGGAATGAACATCGTATCGGACAATCAATTAATGTTCAAAATAATTGAAAGGAAATTGCTCTTTATCTTTCTCTTTTAATTAGTAAGTACACGTGAATAAGAGATATATGCTGAAAGCGCTATAATTTTTGTTCACAGAGCAACTTTTGCGGTTTAATATCAACATATTTATATTTAAGATTGTCAATAATTTAATACCAAAGATAGGAAGTATGGGCAGTAGGAAAAGTAAGAGAGGAGATGTGAAGAAAAACACGACAGGCATGATAATAAAAAATATATATATAAAAACAACAAATGCACAAAAAAGTATCTTCCGCGCAGGCTTGAAAATGTTTAATGAACTCTGCCAAAAGAGATAAAAGCAAATACGAATCTCGGTAACTTTGAAAGGATGCTCAAAAAATATCTGGAACAAAAATACAATAGAAGCAATTAATATAAATAAATAAATATAAATAATGCAATACTTATATATATATGTCGCGCTCCATGTCAACTAAGCCACTCCGTTTTGTTTTGTCTCGAAAAAATTATTCAGTATGGACATTACGAAGGACAATATATCCATGACATTTCACCAAAATTTCATTCCCCCCTCAATATTGTTGGTTCTCGAGATAATGATTAATGAATTCTCAATTTTGTAAACATCATAACCTTGTAACTCTGCTGATCGGATTTAAACGATTAAAAAACGAATATTTTTTTATTTTTCTTGCCCTTTTCGAAAAATTGACAAAAAAAAACAATTTTTCCCTCTTCACTGATGCCCTCTTCCATCTTAAAAAAAATTCCGGGTGGTCCTTTCGTGGGAAAAAAAATGGAAAAATTACCCCGAAAACTGTCTAAAGAGCTTTTCTCCGATGACGGCATATTTTTTTTTTAAAGGGCAAAAAAGAATAAAAAATATTCTTTTCTTATAATCGTTTTAAATCCGATCAGCAGTTACAATGTTATGATTTTTAAAAAATTGGGAATTCATTAATCATTATCTCGAGAACCAACAATAGCGGAGGGATGGAATTTTGGTGAAATGTCATGGATACATTGCCTTTCGAAATGACCATTCTGAATCATTTTTTCGAGACAGAAAAAAACGGGTTGGCTAAGCTGACATGGAGCACGACATATATGTAGATATAAAATGTTAATATGTATATAATATAATCCGTATACGAAAATAGCCGAAAAGACTAATCAAAGTTAATTTTCTAGCTCTCTCTCTCTCTCTCTCTCTCTCTCTCTCGCCATAGATGAGTATTATTCAAACAAACAATTAAATCTAATTATAGTATTTGTCAATAGTCGTCACAAAGACCTCAAGGGCAATTAATAGTTTCTCCCAGCAGTTTTTTTTTTTTGCCAAATGAGACAAGAAAGATCATTATTGGCATCAAGATGATGTCAATATATTTTGATGTATTTGACATCAAGAAACAAATATTTCAATGTTTCACAACAATTTTACTATTTTTTTTTTGCAAAATGATTTCAAAAAACTTCTCAGCTCGATAATAAATTGTCGGAAAAATCGTGGTGAAAACGAATAAAAGAAATTTCGGGTCTTTATGAAATTTTCAATTTTTCGAAAAATATCTAGTAATCGCTTCAGCTCCCCAAATTTTGAGATGGCGCGCTAAATTCTTTTTATGTCAATAGATTTATCATGGAAGGACGGTTGGTATTGAATTTGGCAAAAATACATGAAAGCGATTTTATGAAACTTTCAATTTTTCGAAAAATGTCTGTGATCGCTTCGACTTTCCCAAATTTTAAGATATCGTGCGAAATTTTTTTTTTTTCAGTCATTCAAATCATCCTTTTGAATTGAATTTTCCAATATTAATATAGTATTATTGCGTATGCGAGTGGTTTATTCTCGCTAAAATGATGTCAATATACGTTGATGTATTTGACATCAAGAAACATTTGAATTTTTCACGAGTTTATTCATTTTTTTTTTTTTTCACAAAATAATTTCCAAACACTTCTCAGCTTGATATTAAATTATCGGAAAAATCGTGGTGAAAACGATTAAAAGAAATTTCGAGGCTTCAACATCAGCCAGCTGTTATCAAGTTCTGTATTTTTGTTTTTTTTTTTCATTCTCCATGGATGAATGCAACAATCAGAGACACAACGTGAACAGCCTGATGAGATAAAAAAAAAAGGAAGGTCGAGGGAAAAAGAAAAATTGTCCAAGAATGTTATTTTCATTTCCATCGTGATAAAAGAGCCTCGAGCTTGAATCTCCTGGGAGAGTCAGAACGTAAAAAAAAAGGGTTGCCTCGTATATTCGTTCATCTTGTGGTTTTTCGGTCGAATCTACGTGAGAGCTCTTTCGCATCTTTCTCGCTATATGCAAAAATGCTTGGAAACTCGAGCTGTTAGTTATTTTTTTTTTTTTTTTCTTCTTCAATATTATTATTGCGTCTGCATGACATATGAAGCTTTGAGATCTCTTGAAGACGTTAGCGAGATAGACGGGTTCAATTTTGAGATAAAAATGATATACGACGGTTGAATGAGAGAATTCTGGTACGGAGAGGAATTGTCACGACGAATCTTTGCCTTTGGAGGAAATCTGGTAAACACACCAACTCGACAATTATCTATGAGAGTGTCTCACTTAAAATGGGTTTCTATGCTTTTGGACGGATTTAAAATTGTCTTGATAACTGATTTTTTCATTTACACACACACACACACACATACAGGAAATTTTTATGAGTGATATTTAATATATATAGCTATGGGCCATACTGACGCAAGAAACGATTAATGGCTGGGATGAAAATGACAAACTTTGTCTGGTGTCGTAAATTTTCCATCAAGCTGTAAAAAAGTTCTGACAAACAATGATGTACGTTGAAAATCGTTCTCGACTGCTCAATGAACGGAATTAATTTCACGGGGACATTAATTTTGAGTAATTAATTCATTGATTTCGTGAAATAATTTAATCGATCAATTTAATCAAACGATTAATTACGTCATAGCTGGAAAATGAATAGCATGTAGAGTTGCATTATTTTTTTTTTTTTTCCTACATATGAACAAGGAAAACTTGTAAAAATCGTCATTCAGACTCGAAGCTTGCAGCACTTAAGGGGGGAAAAAAGTGATTTAAAGATGGAATTATAGAAAAAAAAAAAAAATTGTTATCAGCTGTCGAGTGAAGATCGTGAAAAAAAATTGTTTCTCGACATTGATTATACATTGCCAAAAAACAAAAAAAATATTGATGATCTTTCCTTATCTCTTGTATATTCAATTCTTTTTTTCCATAGATCAAATTTCAACCAACAGGAATAATTAATACAATTTTTGGCAGTTACCATTTTTTTGGAGTAACGTTTTTTTTTAAACTCGATGATCATTGGGACAGTCAGAAAAAATTCTACATTGTGTGGATAGAAACATTTTATGGTGTTTAGAATTATTTGAAATTTTTTACTGACCAATTGTTCCAATATCTAAATTATTGTTGCCACAAAAGAAATAATTTTTGCTCGAGTCATGAATTTTTTGCTGTCACATTATTTCACCATACATTTTTCCTCAGTGTACACTTTACTGGATATTCACTGTCACTCTCATTGGAAAATATAATTTCCTTTTTTCCAAAAAAAAAAAAAAAAAAAGATATCTGTGCATGCTACAGTTAGCTTTTTTTTTTTTACTATATATTCATCTTTCAGTGTGATCGATGGATAAGCATCGATCAAATTCATATCGCAGTGATAAAGAACGAATTTTTGCACCGATATGACAAATGTATATTTTTTAATTTTTTGTAAATTTTTTTTTCGTGCATTTGACATATTCAATCCACTAGATCATTGTGGAATTTCCGATAGGGAAGAAGTCTCGTCTGGATTTCATTCGTTTCTTTTTTTTTTTTTTTTTTTTTTTCGATGGTCTGGAAAATTTTCGGGGAAACTTTTTTTTCTCGCTCCGCCACGCACGTTCGAGGGGAGAATATCGTTTTGTAGAATAATGGGATGCCGTCTCCGGGACGGATTATAACAAGCCAGATGGACGACTGGAGAAAATTTTTTCGCGATCTTCATCGCGCTTCTCCACTAGGGGGGCGTTTTTTTTTCGGTTTCTTCCACTCACTCTCCCTCTCATTCAACACTCTTTCTTTTTTTTTTCCTTTTCACCTCTTCCCCACAACTTCATACATTTTTTTTCGGTTGTGTAAAATTTTTCCTTCTACCAACGAGAAAACGTATCCAACCCTCGTTAATCCCCAAAAGACGTGCTATCGTTTTTGCTCTTTCTCGCTCTCTCGTATAAGCATCTCAATATAACAGGCACAGAGCGGTAAGGAGAGAAAAAAAGGGCAAAAAAAAAAACGAAAGGATTTTAGGGTTGCTCCTGTGTTATTATAGGGGGAAGGAAGACATACGTGACATTTTCGAAGTTTCTACTGCTGAGAATGAGGTAAAAAAAAGTTTTTTTTTTTCTCATTTCGTCTTAATTTTTCTTAACCACCGAAGCCCAACGGAAAGTCTTGAATGTGACGTTTTTAACAATTGAACGTCGCAGTTCTAAAAATTAATGTACCCAATTGGAATGGAAAATCTTTCGAAAAATCACAATAAAATCGTTTAGTAATTTTTTTTTTTTTTTGCTTAATTCAGAAAAGAACAATTATCTCGTTATTATTATTATTATTACCATCATTATTTACATCATTATTATTATTATTCTTTCGGAATAATTATCGAAAAAATCTATTTTGACGGAATACTCATCGGAAATAAATTGTATTTCATAAAAAAAAAAAAAAAACGCCTAGCCTCAATAGATTTGATTTTACGTAAGTTTGATTTCAAATCAAGTGAAAATTGAATTATCATCCGACTGGACGAAGATGCAATTTCATTGCTACTGTCGCAGCGAATATGGCGTTTTTAACAATTGAACTTTGCAGTTCTAGAAATATATGTACACAATTAGAGTGGAAAATCTTTCGAAAAATCACAATAAAATCGTTTAGAATTTTTTTTTTTTTTTTGCTTAATTCAGAAAAGAACAACTATCTCGTTATTATTATTATAACCATCGTTATTTTCATCATCATTATTATTATTCTTTCGGAATAATTATCGAAAAAATCTGTTTTGACGGAATACTCATCGGAAATAAATTGTATTTCATAAAAAAAAAAAAAACGCCTAGCCTCAATAGATTTGATTTTACGTAAGTTTGATTTCAAATCAAGTGAAAATTGAATTATCATCCGGCCGGAGGAAGACGCAATTTCATTGCCACTGTCACGGTGATAATTTCTTTTTTTTTTTCTTTCCTTTCCAATTTTCACGACAAAGCGACAGTACTTTTTTTAATAAAAATTGAGCAAACACCGTTGATATTTTTCATCGAGACAATGGAACATTAAAAAAAAGTAATTACGAAAATTCGATAAATTCGTCTCTCTCGTTCATTTATTCATGTAAATTTACTGTTTTGATCACGTGACACATTGTTATATATCGCTAATGACAGATATCTCTATCATCGAGGCAAGAGAGATAGAGAGAGAGAGAGAGAGAGAAAGTACATATCTCCTGGCAAATCGGCGAGTATCTCGAAAAATTCTGATAGTATCACGTCGAGAGCCAAGTCGAGCACAGCAAAGAGAGAGAGAGAGAGAGAGAGAGAGAGTCTCTTATTTTTCTCTATCTCGTTTGCAATCGCGATAAATTGATCGAGGCTACCTGTCCGACTTACCTCGATTAACGAGCAAATTCAATTAACCATCGCTGTCAAAGAGACTAATTTTCGTGATTCGTAAAAAAAAAAAAAAAAATTCCAAGAGAATTAAAAAAAAAAGTGTGTAACATGCGGCCAAAAATTTTTCCGATTACGCGTTAAACGCTCGAGTCAAAGGACCAGGACGCGAAGTTGGGGATGACATGGGAAATTATGTGATAGAGGAAAAATTTTGTGGTCTTGGATGGCTTGCAAAAAGTGAGGAGGAAACCGAGAGGGATGGAAAAATGGAGTTGAGCTTGTTTCACGATTACCAAGTAAAAAAATAACTTTGAGATATTGGGTAAACGCGAGTTTGAGCGAGGCGGAAAATTACGAAAGGGGAGAGAGAACGAGGTTGAAATAAGAAAGAGTTGTTATACAGTTACGAAGTTGAATGATGATATAAATGTTGATCCAGAGCTAAGAAGAGAGAGAGAGAGAGATGTAGAAAGATGAGAGCAATCTTTCAGGGTTGTATCTGAAGTTAATACAAAGCCACTCGGAAAATTCGCGAGTACGTGAATTTTTCCGCGAAAATTGGCTCAGTCCGGATTTCCATCACGAGACTTATACGCCTCATATGTCCAGAGACACGAGCGTTTTTCCACGCACACACACATACACGCACAGTTTTCTCGTCAGTGAGCGAGAAAAGAAAGAAAAAAGTGACACCGATGCTTCTCACGGGATCGTTGAAAAATTCGGGGCCGCGAAAGTGGTTCATTCGCGTAATATCGTTTCGCTGTTACTAAATCTTTCAGTATCACACTCGTAAAGGTAAAGCGAGGAAGAAAAAAAAAAAAAAATATATACATACAGGCATTTGCGATCGTATTTTCAAGCAAGAGGCGAAATGTCGTTGAGCGATAGCGAAAATTTCGACGCTTTCTGGAAGGCCCTGAACCACGAGAATCTCACGGAAGCTCAGTATCTCAATCGGTTGCTCGGACCGAAATATTTGCCCATGAAACTCGTGATACCTCTGACACTTGCCTACGTTACGATATTCGTTACCGGAGTCGTCGGCAATATTGTTACTTGCACCGTAATCATCAAGAACACCGCAATGCACACACCCACCAACTATTATTTATTCAGTCTAGCGATATCGGATCTCACGCTGCTCATACTTGGTGAGTTGTCAGTGGACAAAGAAAAACTAAAATTCCATTCAATCATTACATATTCAAAAACTGATTAAATTCATTATCAAATCACTGCTTTTTTTTGTTTGTTTGTTTGTTTCTATATTGTCATTTCATCGAAGATTAACATGCAAAATCTTGAAAAAAAAAAATTGAAATTTCGCAATTTGCAGGTTTATCGACCTTTGTAGATTGTGAAATTGCAGTTTTTTTTTTCCACATTTTTCATTTGATAACTTCATTGTGCATTCTTTTCTTTATTTTGTAATTTTCGTTCATGATTTGGAATTTATTTTAAACCAAAAGCTTTCATCAGATATTGCCAGAGTTGGCAGAGAAAATTCCGGCCAATACTTGGCAGAGTTCGCAAAAAAAAAAAGTTTCAGCTCTTTAAGTGAAAGGGCTTACAAAAAAAAAGTGACTGCTGGTAAATGATCTCGTTGGAATAACGTCGCTGACTTTCGTGTCAACGTTTTTTTTTTTTTTTTTTTTCCTTTTGGTTAATGGTAGTTGATCGATGCGGCACACGAGAAAGCTGCGACAAGAGGGAAGCGAAGCTATACGCAACGTTTCGGTCTTGATTATAGTTCGTTCTACGCAATAATTTATACGATTCGCGCTGACAAATCGTTTACCGCCAAATATCCACTGGACGATTTTCCAGGACTATATCTAGCTATGTCCGGCGAGAGTCGTGAGAAATTCTTGCGTCGTCGCCACATTTTTTATTTTCCTTTTTTTTTTTTTTTCTTTTTCTAGTCACTCGATGTTAACGAATGAAAATTTTTAGCAACATTTGAATCATTAGCGTTGCAGTATTCATTAATAATGCAGAAAGCAAAAAAAAAAAATTTCACATCTTATCATTGAGTGTATAGGTAGGATCAAAAGCCGAAATCGACCTACGATGCACCGTTCTAGCGATTTGAATAACGATAATTGTTCTTTATTAAATTCCTCGTTTCCTTTAATCGCAAGTGGAAAAATTCTCATTATCAAAGCATTCTTTATAAAAAGTTTCTTGTGGATGACGTCGAGTTATCATACGGAATTTATTAGATATAGAATTTATCTGAAGAAAAAGCAAGGCACAAGCGACGAAGCTGAACCAAAAAGAAAAAAAAAAAAAAGGAAAAACTCACTCACACTTTAATTGCAATAAGGCAAAGTCTGTGCGTGGACGAATTTAAAGTTTGTGTTTCTCAAAGTCTCGAATTCATTGGTCTAAAACTGTACAACAGGAGAGGTATGCAATATATTTTGGTTGAGAATAAAAACATAATGATATATCTATACGCCTTTGTATGGATATATAAAAGTGCTAAACTTTTATGTTACGACGAGTTAAAGGTATTTCGTTCTTTCGATCATATGAATTGGTATAATCTCATCAAATTTGTGGTAAGCGCAAATGAAGGTTTCGTCGTAGAATACCTGGGGACACATAGATGTATATTATAAGGTCGTTAGTGTCGTGGAATGCTTGGTTATATGTATACATATATGGGACATTCCATACCAACCTTGACAAGCTGTGACCCGCACCCTCTTTGATTTTCTTCAAAATTTTTTTTTTCAGGTTCAATAGACTCTAATAAATACTTTTGATTTTTCTTTAATTTTATTCTCAAGTGTTTTGTGCTCCTGGAATCTTTTGAAAATTCTACATTTGAAGTTACTGGAAAATGTTCACTCCCTTGTATCTCCGGTTGCCCTGATCGGATTGAAAAAATCAAGCATATGAAATTGATTCGGAATGAAACGTAGTTTTTGGAAAAAATATATTGAGGATGATAATTTTTTTTTTTTCAACGGTTATCTCATCGCTTAAACATCAAAAACCGAATTTCCGTCGAGTATGATATGATTGATTTTTCTAAAAAAATTCTCAAAGATTCTTCGAAAGAAAACAAACATTTTCATGTACGACTGATCGTGAAAATCGGAGATTCCTTCTATTTTTCATCGAATTAAAAAAAAAAAAACATTCTGAAAAAAATTTCTTCGATTTTTTTTCAAATTTTTTTTTCTCGTTCAGTCGACTCAAAAAAACACTTGTGATTTTTTTTTTTGGATTTTATTCTCAAGTGGCTTTGACTCTGCGAATTTTTAAAATAACTCCTATCCTAAATGTAGGATTTTCAAAAATTCGCGAAGTCAAAACCACTTGAGAATAAAATCCAAAGAAAAAAAATCACAAGTGTTTCTTCGAGTCTACTGAACAAGGAAAAAAATTGAAAAAAATCAAAGAGGTTGAGGGTTGCAGCCTGTCCAGGTTTTGGCATGGGACATGGGATGCCCCATAATACATGTATACATTCATATAAGTATAGTAGAGGTATATAGTTGATCGTGGGTATCAAAGTTTCTAGGAGATACGAAGATAAATATATACAGATATATATATATATATATGTACATTATGTTATTACGAAGTTTCGATAAGACTTTTCGAGCATACGTACATGTCGTATGTACACGGGGGTTAATATTAATGTAGACAAGGAGAGTTCGAGAACGACGGGAGCTCACGCCAAGTTGTTTGCTGATCGAGGTCTCTCAGCAACTTGCGTCATTCCATAAGTCGTCCGTCAGTTTAATATTAGCCGATTAATCGTAGCTAGCGTGTTAATTAACAAAACGTTTGTTGCATTTTCACATGGAATTTTTCAGTCTTAGACAAAAAATTCCGTTACACGTCGTAGTCACAGGATATAGTGCAAGAGCTTCAAACGTAGTTATAGTCGAAAAAAAAAAATTCAGCCTCCATTTTTTTTAGATGACAAAACTTCAAGTGGTCATAACTTTGCTCCTGAGATACTGATATAGCAGACTTATAGTTGAAGGATTGCGAAAAGGCTGTGAGTTGACTAAAAGAATGCCGTTCGGATACCGGAATCCCGGTATCTTGATTTTTGTGGTTTGTAGCTGTGAGGGCACTATAAAAATTGTTTAAATAAAAAAAATTGCGAGGGTCATGGGAAACTTGATAAAAATGGATAATCTGGGTTGAAAAATCTCTGAGAAAGGAAACGAGGTTAATGAATCAAGTGTCGTATTAAAGCTCGAACGATCATGAAGAAAATGAGCGATAATTGGAGTTGTCACTCCATCAGGAGGGAAGAGTTATAGCAGCGATTCTAGTGAGCCTATCATACTTATTATTTTGGGAAAAATTATTTAAAAAAATTAATGGATTCTCCATAGATATATCCAAAGAATGCGATTGTATTGTATCGCATAATGTTTTATTTACTCATAAAATAAAACTATACGGATGTAGTTCGGACATTCGTCGTCTTTGGGAATATAAGAAAAGGCAACCGAAGTGAATTTTTGACAAGTGAATTGACTTGTTAAAAAGTTTCGTGATAAATTTTCTCTCAGGCTTTGAATTATCGTAGTGAGCACTTTTTTTTTAACCACTAAATCAGTTCGATATAGAGATTCTCGGGTCCTTTGTGCTGTCAATAGGTACGGAATTTTCCACGAGAAAACTCTGAGAAATCGAAGAGTCATGGGTTAAAGTACAATGCTACCCCTTCAGGGCAGACTTCTCGTCGTTTATTTTCATCTTCTTATACCATTGCGTTTTCCCTCACACTCACGCGCTCTCCGTGTATATAAACCAGAGCACGATCAGGACCGTCTTTTAATTGTGTCGGAAGATTAATCAAACGACACGAATGTTCGAGACGCGCTTGTGTGCCATCGTCGAATTCGAGAAACTCTCCCCCGGGACATATATTTGAAAAGTTTGAAAAGAAAAATGTAAAAAAACTTTTTGCATAAAATTAATTTCGAAATTTTTTCCAGTTAGCTTCGGAGGGAAAAAAAAACTGACTGGCCAGTTCTGTGCTTGCTTTATCAATGCATGTTGAGTAAATCAAGAAAAAACCAGCATACGAAAGATTTTATGTAACCTTTACAGCTCTATATACATCCAACGTTTTTTCCTCGTGGAATCCCTGCGGGTACAATTGTCGATGCTTGTAAAGATTTTTTTAATGAACTATTTCCGTGAAACGAGAAGACGAAAAAAAAAAAATTGCAAATAATGAACAAAGGTGGTATTGATCTGTCGCGCTATACTAAACTATGGATATGAATTTCTTCAATAAAATATAGAAAGAAAATATTTCAATTTTTTTTTTTTTTATACCCTCGTTTGTTTAACGTATTCTTGCATACGGTACCTCGTTACTACCGTTTTTTTGTTTTCTTCTTGAGATATTGTATTTCAAGGAGAAAAAAAAAATAGTTTTACAGTCACTCGCGAGTCTCTCAAGGGAGAGAAAACCGATTTCCCATCGATATTCGACTGTCTAAGTTTTCTTCTTTTTCCTTTTCATCTCTTTTGTCTCTCACATTTTTCGATTTATTGTCTTGCCGCGATGAAAAAGCACACAGTGAAATGCAAACGCGTGCGTCTACTTTACTTTGTCTCGTCGTCACTTTTCCCTCTCAGACACCGATGTATATATACTTTCGTTTTTCTCTACGTCTGCTCTTGGATCCCTCGTGGGGGTTGACCCGATATTTTTTTTTCTTTCTTTTTTCCCAAAAACGTGATACATCTATGGTTGATTCGACCAATTCCCGGCACAAGACAAGGTGTCGGGATCCCCGATTTGCCTGAAATTTTTTTTCATCCAATCGTACATTCCAAGTCCTTCTTCATATATCAATAACGAAGAAGGACTTGGAATTTTTTTCAGATTTTTTTTCCCCCTCTATCGATTTCTCACAGTCTTTATGATTCATTAATCACTTATATGCCTCATTAAATTTATCAATGCTTGAAATAAAATTTCAAAACCAAATATCACTTTTCTTATGTAAATATGATAAATGATATTTTTGGTTTTGGAATTTTGAAAAATATTTCTCTATCCCAAAATTCAGGAATTGAAAGTATTTCGATTTTTCATTACATCTTAAAGGATCAAAGACAATTTCTCGAAAGATCTTACAGCTGAGTGAACATTAAATACGACGATGGACCCTGTCCATTAATTTGCATCGTGTTCGCGAAGTGGAAGAAAAGTTCTTGCTTCTACTCATGGGGGGGGGGGCACTCCTAATTACTCCATATGTGTCTTATATGATAAAAAAACGTATATATATACCGATGATATGCATATGAGATATATTCTCGATGAACATACGATCATCTTCCTTCGTCGATCGTGCAAATATTTTTCATAGTGCGCCAGCTTGACGTGCTATATGGTTGTGCGAAACTTTTTTTTTAATCATTTGAAATTTTTAAAGTCTAGAAAAAAAGAAGATATTATTTTCTTCCCACAATAACAGAAGTTAACTTTACAAAAAAAAAACAAAAAATCCTTGAAGTGACACGAAGCCAAATTTTGAAATAATAAAATGAAAATTCATGTGATATACTTCGTTAGCACGACTGTACGATAAATTATACTAATCTTGGGCTCTCAAAACGAGCAATATATAGTATGATGGTAAAATATCTTCAGGAAGATAATGATTTCATACGACTTTACATGGACTTCATCGTCGAGTCTAAATATATTCCTATATTAATTATATCGCTTGTATGCGACGGAATATGCGTATGTGAATTTTCATTAAAAAAAAAAAGCGAGACAGCGAGAGAAAAGTAAACAAAATTGAAAAAATAGGCCGAGAACGACTTCTTGAAACAAAAGAGGAAAAAAAAGAAATACGTGTTATAGTAGATTCCCCGCGTTAGAAATGAATATCCATGTACAATTATTCTTTTTCATGTCTATAAATAAATAAATATATATTCCAATATATAAATATTCTTTTTCATGCAATTAAATACAATTTTTGATCGGACTGTTTTGTGACAGGCTTGCCGAACGAACTGAGTATCTTTTGGCAGCAATATCCATGGGCTCTGGGTGTCGGTTTATGCAAGATACGAGCTTACGTATCGGAAATGTAAGTTTATTTTCGAATAATTATTTTTATATCTGTAATTATCATAATTTATTATTATCGTTATTCAATACCGAGGGTAGCGGACGCGCGATCGGTGCGCGGCTCTGGCGATCTCCCAAGTTAGGCAGCAATGACCGAGGCCACTACTTGGATGGGTGATCGCTTAGCCGTGCACTTGCTTGGCGCGCCAACTACCCAATGGGAGGCAGTTTTACTGAGGTTTTGATGGTAAAAAAAAACCCCCGGAAACTCAGTAAAAAAAAGGCCGTCTGTATCGGCATGGGTTTTCCGCAGTTTCTCCGCATTTCCACACGGTAAATGCGATACAGTGTAGCTAAAAATCAGCTGCGAATGCTGCAAAAGTGAGGTTTGCTCAGCAAAGTACGAGTAGAGAGTTATAGGAGGGAAAAATTGGGATCGGGTCATGCTTAAAAATCCGCAAATACGTTGAATCACACGAATGAAAAAATTAGAAAAAAAAATAAATATTATTATCCAATGCACAAACTGAGGTTTCGCGGCTTGAACCGTTGACATTGTGGCCCTCTGTTGGGCTGTAGCGCTATTACGGGTGTTAACCCGATTTTTATGAAAGCTCGCAAGCTTTTACTGCAACACTCAACTTAGAAGCGTTGAGCTAGAAAAATTTAATTGGATGTCCATCAAAAAAGGGACGTTCCAAAAAATAACAAAATGGTGCAATAATTAATGACCATTGGTGGCGCTGCAAGTGTGTTTGTGTGTGTGTGTGTTTTTTTTTTCTACAAATTTTCATCCTCATTTTTCACAGGTCTTCGTACGTCTCCGTACTGACGATAGTGGCATTTTCATTGGAGCGTTATCTCGCTATATGTCATCCGCTTCGTGTTTACGCGGTGAGCGCGATGAAAAGGCCAATACTTTTTATCGTAGGTGCTTGGCTCATAGCTGTCGTCTCGGCAATACCTTTCGCGGTCTACACGAAAGTCAATTACCTCGAGTATCCACCGAATTCGGGCAACACATCACTGGACTCGGCGATATGCGCCATGCTGCTGCCCAACATCCCAAATTTTCCTCTCTACGAGCTCAGCTGTTTGGTATTCTTTCTCATTCCCATGTTCGTTATTATCACGCTTTACACCCAGATGGGACTGAGAATTCGCGACAGCGCGAAAGACTCATCGCGAACCGGTATAACTCGGGCATCGGCGCACTGGGATTCGAGACAGGTTCAGGGAAGAAAAGTCATCGTGAGAATGTTGAGTGAGTTGAAATAAGAAGAAAAAAAAGAAGAAAAAAAAGCGTGCACATTGGAAACTTGCACATAATTGCTTTCTCATTACAATGTTAACTCTGCGAGGAGATTGGTTTTCCCAGTTTTGTTAATTGAGCGATGACTTTCGTAATTTTGGCTTGCTCATAGAGAAAGCTTTGTAATGATATGAAGCAACGCGCAAATTTCCAATTTGCACGCTTATTCTCTGAATTCGATTTGTTCCTGCGAAATTCAATATCCCGTCTCCTGGTATGTACTTCTTATGCACATTTTATTGGGCTGATAATCTCAAATTTGCGAAAGTTGTGAAGCGATCATAGATATTTCTCGAAAATTTCAAAATTTCATGAAATCCTAAGCTTTAAAGCGATTCTTGACAAATTCAATACTAAACATTCTCATCCCCTATAGTCTATCCATACAAGTTCATATGAGTTTCATATGAGTTTAGGTTTCATATGAGTTTTAGGTGAATAACCTTGAATTTAACAAAGTTAAAGCGATCACAGATATTTTTTGACAGTTAAAATTTGTTTTTTTAAATCCTAACCCCTTAAGCAATTCTTGCCAAATTCAATACCAAACGTGCTTATTCCCTAGCCTACTTGTAAAAAAAAATTCGAGTTTAATAACCTCAAATTTACCAAAGTTAGAGCGATCACAGACATTGTTGAAAAAATTCAATATCATTTTCTAACATTTTTTTTCTAATTATTTTTTCTAAATGTATTTTCTCAATGTTTTGGCAAATTCGGAACACATTGACATTAAAAACGATCTTTTTTTTTTTTTCATAAAAACAAAGCTTTCTCCATGAGGAAGCAAAATGTATGCAATTTAATATTTTTGTCAATTGAGTCTTTAAAAACTCCAATTTCCATAAAAAATGAATGAATTAATTATAACAAAAATATATTTCAAAGATTCCTCCATTAAACTTTTTATTGAATGATATATAAATTTGTTAATTCGATTCTTTTAATCGTGTTTTTTTTTTGTTTATTGCTCAATTGAGATAGTTTTTATATTTTCTTTATTTTTCCTTGTTATTTTTCTTATCAGGCACCGTCGTTGTAATGTTCTTCGTCTGTTGGGCCCCATTTCACGCGCAAAGATTGCTCTACGTTTACGCCCAGGAGGCCGATTTTTATCCCGATCTAAACGAGTTGCTTTACATACTCAGCGGATGTCTCTACTACTTCAGCACGACCGTTAATCCGATTCTCTACAATCTCATGAGCGCACGATATCGCGAAGCATTCAAGAAAACCGTGTTCCGTTGCGGTGGCATCGGAAAATCCAAGGATTTGAGGCCAAAGGGAAGGAAAGCAACCGGAATTGAAACGAATTTGTGCAGGTTCGATTACAATCGTGATAAAGTTAGATCTTATCCAGCGAACATTTCGCTAAACTCGATAAAACGGTGGAAATATATTTGACAAAAGGAGCCTCACTGTAACTGGATCAAAACGTTTAACCGCAAAAGTTAACGATCGTTCAATCCTTTTCTTTCCAGCAATCGTTTTTTTTTTCACACCTCCTCGACTTTTATAAATAAATATAAACCGTTTTCGTTTATTTTTCCAATCGTACAGCGTCCTTCGTCTTTTACGTATCCCATTCCCTTAGTCCTTACAATTTGCATATTTCATTTTATTCCTTGTGATCACCACAGATTCGTGTTGTCTGCAGAAATGCTTTTTTAATATGCACTATATACGTACTGTATCGTATTTGCACGAGGGCACAGGGAAACTGCGGAAAATCTGGCCGATACAGTTGGCTATAATTTTCTGAGCTTCATTCGTATTACCACTGGAGACTCTAAAATAATTTTTTATATCAATGTTCCGACTCTGGAAGGCTGGAGTTTTTTTTAGATTTCTCACGCTAACTATCATGCAATAATCATCAAAATCCGTACAACTATACTGATATTTTTTCATAAATATTATGATTTTTCGACTTTTCAGTATACTTCAATTTTTTTCTCCTATGAAAAATTCAAAAATTTGAAAAACTAAACAAACAAAACGAATAGTCTCGGTATTGTTTTCTTTTCTTTTTTTTTTAACAAAGAGGTCAAACGAAAATTGCATTATTTTTCTCGATCTCTCCAGATACACGATCGATCGGGCAAAGGGAATATTTTGTTTAGGTTCGAATCAGCAGGCGCCCGGAAAAGTTACCAAAGGCCCGATCGATTCGAGTCATGGTAACGAGACAACCGACGAGAATCGTCTGGACAAGCCACTTTTAAGCTCGAAACATCCCATAGCGGGACAGCAATCGAGCAACGAGAGTTCCACGTCGAAGAACAAACTTCGGCAGAGTTTCTCGACTGCTAGCAGCATCCTGTGAGAATACTTTTATCCTCGAACGAAAATTCACGTAAATCGTTCGATTTCTGTAAAACAATTTGTACATAACTCGCGTTTTTTTTTTTTTTCATTATTTTATTCGTATTAAAAAAAAAAAATAATTTAACGTTACGTTTTTTTTCTTTTTAATAATCCTAACGGAGCAAACAATGATCGATCGTTTGAATGAAAAAAAAAAAAAAAAAATCATACAAAATTATATGACAAAACTATTACGGTTAAATTTTTATTCGTAAAACAAAAGTAGGAAATTTTTTTTTTTTTTATTCGAAGAATAATTCGTAATGGATTTTATTTCGAAAAAATATCTTGAACGGCTTTTTCATTCGAACGATGTGCCCGATCTCTGCAATGGTGATATGTATTTATAAAAAAGCTTTTCATTAAAACAAAAAAAAAAACAAAAAAAAAACATCGACGAGACTTTTTTTTTTTTGTATACTTGTGAAATAATTTATGAAACTTTTTAAATTTGATTGTTCTCGAATCGATAATTAAAAAATTTTCAGAAATTTTTCCACATTATGGTTTATAAATTAATTATTATATCTCAGTTGCATGCTCGATGCAGTCACTAACAGCACTGCTCATTGTATTTTTCGGGGAATAATAAAAATTCAGTACTCGCGAGTTTTTTTTTTTCCATTTTATTCCCTTCATTCGTTTGTACAGTGAAAAACGAGGCACGAGTTTTATATTTAATTCACTAACGCAGCAAAAAAAAGGAGGGGGGGGGGGTGAGAATTTTTACGAGGCCATTAAAACAAATAGTATTGTTCGCCAGCTATGTGACATAATAAGGATATAAATGTATGGGCCATTTCAACAATTATCAACCAATGTTTGGGCTCTAAAAATTTGATTTGCCTCAAATTTTTTTCCTCACATTTTTTCCACCAAGATTGGTAAATTCACCAAGTTTTAGACCAACAGGACGTACTGCTCACGAGCCATGCGATATTCAATTTTAAGGACAAACTTTGAATGATTATTTTTCCCATCCAAATTTTAACCAATATAACTGCACCATTCGACGTTATTTTGTAAAGCCTACACGGTATTTAAGGAGGTACGACTAGTTCTTTGGAGTCAAAAAAAAGTCTAAATTTATTTTACCCACAGTTGTTCTGATTTATGTTTATTTGCGTTGATTATTCATATTATCGATTATAATGTGAAAAATTTTGTGGTAAATGATTAATTTATTGCGCATGAACTAATAAAAACTGAAAAATTAGATTGTCAACGACTCGATAGTAGTCTCCATCATAATAATAATGACATGTCTACCACAAAAACGGACTAAAAAACATTTTAAAAAATCAGCCGAAAACCTATTAAAATAGACTTGAATTACCTCAGTGGAATTAATATGATCGGTAGAATGATAATTATACATATAATTGATACGTGATAAATAATAAAACTCCATAAATAACATGATGGAATTTGAAGTAAACACTTGGCAACGTCGCATTGGCGATGCTATAAGTTGGTATACGTGACCAACGAAGATGACTCTATCTTCGTTGCTAATATCAAAACAAAGCTAGGTTATGTTCGCCGAAACCCATCAGCTGTTACTCGCGACGTTGCTAAGTCTGTGGGTGCTATTTGATCGTTCTGACCATTTACAACCGGAAATTGAAACTTTTTTATGATGTAGTGCCAGAACTACACGGTGAAGAGTAATTTTTCAATTTTTTACAATATCTATTATATCTAATCTATCAAGTTTCAGTTTTTCAACGGGTGTAGTTGGATACGCGAGCAGCAAAACCGTGATCACAGCACTTCCGGTTAACCGTCTCCATAAGACGACGTGCTTTAGTAACTCAAACTGCTCGACTTTGCAATTTTATTACGAATAAACTAAATGGTCAATATAGCTCAAATTTTGGCAATAGGCGCATAAAGTATTCGGCAAAAACATATAAAAATTTCAAGTCCGTCAGTTGGATTCTTCATACTAGTCGTACCTCCTTAAGTGATAATTTTTGATAATTTCATTGGTAATTTTTCATATTGATTTTTCAATCCAGTTAACCCTACATCGAATCTGACAGATTGAATTCCGTGACTTTTGAATTTTTAACTGTGGATTTTGTCTCTTGGTGCAATTCTATTGGCCGAAATTTTGATGGAAAAATATTTCCCCGAATACCGCTCGAGCTTCAAAATTAATTGAGTATTTCCCTCAAGGTTCCCTGCAAGCAAATGAAGTCGTCAAGTTTTTCAGAAAAACTTCACTCCTTCATCTGATTGCAACGAATCTATATCGGGAAATACCCGATAATTTTGATGCTCTTGTGGTATTGCATTTGAGAATTTTTATCGTATACTTAGCGTCGCAATAAAAATACGAAAAAATATATTTCTTATGTGAAAAACTCTCAGCTTTTCGAATCAATTTTTTTTATTTTTCATCAACTTTTCGTGATCCATCTTAAAAACACGCTTTTTAACGAAAAATAACGATTTTTCATGCGCCTCAATATTTTATCATTCCTTTTAATTCTTCACCTGAAAGCTGAGATTTTTTTTAGTAAGAAATCCAAATTTTTAGAGTGGAACGGATCGCGCGGTCTCGCATGAACAGCGTTCAACTTTTTGGTAGATAAAAAAAATCTTCTTTCATATACAAAAATTTTTAAATCGCGTATCATCGTGGGAAGAAGTATGTGCGTGTCTGTGGATATCGTACGATGAGAAAAAATGTCATGATAAACGAATGAAAAAAATTAATATATTGAGACGAAAATGTATGCAGTGCGTGCCATTCGTAACGATATAAGAAAAAAAATCGTGAAAAAATTCGGTTTCTCGCTCATATCGGCCCGCAAGTACCATCATCCGTTTACATTCCAATCTTTTTTTTTTTCGCTGATTTCCAATTGGAATTGGTTTTTTAGTATGCACAATTCCCAGAATCCGATTTCAATTATTTGGTACATGAAAGATGAATTTCCGAATGTACATATTTTTGTAGAGACGTTTGCAGACACTTTTCTGGCTGGCTAACGTATTTTTATGAGTCATGATCGCGTCAATGTGCTTGGTGAAAGGTTTTTTCGTCAGAGGTACTTTTTGGGATGAATATCATAACTAATATATCATTGAGTCTCAAAAGGTCGAACCCTGCTCATGCGAAACCGCGCAGCCGTTCCACACGAAAAATTTGGCTTTCTTACTGAAAAAATCTCAACTTTCAGATTAAAAAATTGAAAGGAATGATAAAATATTGAGGAGCATGAAAAATCAATGTTTTTCGTTGAAAAACGTATTTTTAAGGTGGATATCGAGTAGCCAATGAAAAATAAAAAATTTATTCGAAAAGCTAAGGGTTTTTCACATAAAAAATATATTTTTTTCACATTTTTATTGTGACGCTAAAGATACGATAAAAATTCGCATTCAAATTTCGTCCATAAAATTGGATAACGCATCCCTCGTGAGCAGCACGTCCTATTGGGCTAAAACTTGGTGAATTCAACAAACTTGGTGCACAAAATTTGAGGAAAAAATTAGAGGCACATTAATCCGTAAAAACCACACCTCTATTGAGCATACATACATGCCACACTAGTGCGATTTGGGATTTTGCATTTTCAATGTACTATAACTCTCGTATGAATAATCTAAAACTATTCGATAACCGGTGTTTTTTGGGGTAATAGTTTCTCAGGAATCCGAAGGTCATAATTTCAAATGCGATAAATATTATTCATTTAGTGATAATACGACAAAATCAGAACAAAAATGTTCGAAAATTCACAAAAAAAAAATTTTAGGTGGTGCAAATTTGCACTAGTGTGGCGTTTACGGGTTAAATTTTGAGGGGCCCAAACATTGGTTGATAATCGGTGGAATAGCCCATGTACTTCATTTTACATAGCCATTTACATCATTTTATATCACATGTTGAATGTATATGTCACACTGTGCGGCGGATACGTATCAACGAGAATGGACCGAAACACGAGGTGACATCATCGCGATAAACCCTTTTTTCTCCCGTCCCATTGCGGAAATTAATTGAAACGAACGAGAATCACGGACGAATAATTGTAAATTGTCCGTCCTCACTTTTCGCCAATAGCGAAACGACGAACGAGAAATAATATATACGGATAATTGTCATTTTTGTTTTTTTTTTTTTTTTTTTACGAGGGTGCACAAACGTAAATAAATGAGAAAATGATATGTTCAGAGATGAGAGGGTTGGTTGAAGAGATGGGGATATCGAAAATCCATTTTTAAAGTTAAAGGAACTAAAATGACTCGAAGGTATAACTTTAATTTTAGGATCAAAGTATCCCCTCGACTTCACAGTTATCAACTTAAATTGAACGAATTCGAGTCAACGCGAATTTTACGGTCTTTATACTCGTCCATGTCTACGATAAGCAAACAAAAAATGGCATAAAATAATCCGGTAATTTATGGAAAGAAACGTTGCATAACAATGCTCGCTCTAACTTTCCAGCTTCCCAAAAAAAAAAAAACACACACACTTTTCGAAGATCCCAAACGAGCGATTATTGCGGAAATGCTTGTCCAATCGCGTAAACAAATATTCAAATTGGAATAGCAAAAATTGTCAGAGGGAATGTATATTCATTTAAAATAAAAAATGAATTTCAAAATAACTTTGAATGAAAAAAAAAAAAAAATAAGTCCTCTTACAATTTTTCGTATACCGAGCCAAATGTTTTTTTTTTTCCACATGACCTGAGAATAAAATTTCGAACAATAGTACATCTCATTTGGGATTTTCCATGTGATTTTTTTTCCAAAACAAAAAAAAAAAAACAATACATAGAACATTTTTTATGCGAATTCTTCGCGCAGAGCACTCCGTTGAAAAATAAAAAAAGATCGAGAAGTGAATTTGCATAGTTAGACGAATTTTGATTTTAACTTTGATAATGTCAGAATGTAAATTCGAACTTGGCGTCTCTTGTCTCTCAAAGCAGACACACGTTTCATACTAATGAATGAAAGTGTTCCTAACGTAACTTTCGTTCCATCTTGTTCTCTACATCTCTGCACGAAACGAAAGCTGCACCTCGACATGACTCGCTGGAAAATTCCAGAGAAACGTGAGGTGAAAGACAACGGTATAATATGGAATCCAAGTTTACGGGTCTTTTAAGGGTCGAAAGAAGGAAAGAAAAAAGAAAAAAATTGCAGCGACAACGTATGAATAGTGTAGCGTGTCGAAAAATTGCTTTTGAATCAAATGTCTCGATTTCACGTGCCCCATACGAGAACACACGACGTTGAATTCTCTGCAGATATATATATTCGGTTTTACCAATGAGTGAAAAATGGAGAAGTTCGAATTCTGATATTGGAGCTCGAACAAAGGATTGGCCCTCGTGTGATTTCACATGTAGACAAAAATCGGAAGAATGCCAAGAGACTCTGTCTTGCCCGAGAAAGAATCCAATAAAGCATTGCGATGCTTCGATTAAGAAAGTAACACCTCGTACTTCGGTTGAATTTCAACGAAAATCAGTCTTTCTTGTTAGAATTCTTGTTAGAATTCTTGTTAGAATTTATTTATAAAAAACAAAAAACAAAAATATCTTCAAGCGCATCGATTATTTTTCCAAAATTCTTGCTTCTCAGTGCTACAGAGTCAGGCATTTAGTCAGGCATAACGAATTCGTGTCATTAAGGCGATACGTATCACACCCTCCGACTACCTCGAAAACGCGAATTCTACTTTCTCCGAGATGATACAAGCGATCAGGATGAAATAAGCTTAGCCACTGCAGAATGTTGGCTAAAAGTGGCTAAGCTTTATTTATAGCGATCAGTTGCGTCGTTTGGGAGAAAGTACCTTCAAGGATTTTCAGCTATCTCTCTCGCACTCACATGTCGTGCGGTACTTGTGCGACTTTGCCTACAATGTTGATGGTAGAGAATGAGGCTTAAATTTCACGATTTATTTTCAACGCAACTACTGGACTTCAAATGGTCTTCAAATGGTTTTGAAATTTATAGGTTACTTTAATAAATATTTGAAGATGTTGAAAAAATTTTTTATGAAAATTAATTGTTGAGTAGAACAACCGATCCATTTGAACCAACGATTGTTGCTTTAAAAATAAATCGTGAAATTGAGCCGCATTCTCTACCATTTACATGCATATCTCCTAGCCTTAAATAGCAAAATTTACCACTGAAATAACGTTAACCCATTTCACGAATTGAATTTGCATCGATATCCGATTCGTTCGCTGTATACTTTACATCGGCCATCGTCGTCGATCTTGGTGGATACACAAATATTTGAAATAGTTCGAATGCTCTCGAGCTCTTTGGTATTTCATTACGAGGCTCTAACGACCCTTGAAATAATTCTAAACAGACGAAAAAAAAGAGGCACTAATTGCAGTCTGTACGGAGTCAAGAGACATGAGCCACTTGAGAATTTCATTAATCACTACGGAAGAGCGGCAGACTCATTTTGAAATTTTCGAAAAAAAAAGAAAAAAAACCAGGTCATATCGAAAACTGGAACGAGCGATTCACGTAAAAATGGTTCGACGATTGTAGAGACAAATATTCTAATCCCAATTTACAAAACTGAAAAAGGCATTGCATTTTTTTCAAAAAAAAAAAACAAATATTTAAAAAATAGAAATTCTCTTAAAAGCGAAAATGGCCAAATGAATTGAAGAAAGAAAAACAGGACGACAAAAACGTAGAAAGAAAATGACAATAGTGGCGAGATATTCACGAGATTCGATCGTTGCATTTTTTTTTATAGGGCTTATGATGATGAAGGGAGAACGTCAAAATCTTTGTTAAAATGTATAACCTAAAAATCTGAATCACTGAGAATACTAAGTTAAAGTCTAAGCTATAGTAATGTAACTATATCGATAGTAATGTTACTACTATGGGACAATTGAGTCTTTTGAACTTACTTATTTATATACTGAGATTCGTATGCTTCATCACCAATGAACTTTTGGATTTATTACTCTTCATACTGGACGTCACTTACGAAGAATTTTCCAACTTTGAAACTGGCACCCAAGTAAAAATATTAGATAAGCGAATGAAAAATTTTCAACCTCAAATGGGACTTTGAATAAAACTTTCAGATTATCGTATACTCGCTGCTGATGGGAATAATCTTGATGTCGATATCTCCCTTTCATCCTACCATGGAGCCACTGCTCTACCCGGGTCCCTTCGAGCTAGAATCTCATCAAGTTTTCAAGCCAACCGAAACTAACGAGTATTATTCGATCACGAAAAAATTTTCGTTCCTTCCGCTTAAACAATATTTATTACAGTGAAATAAAAATTAATTCATTCAAATAAAATCTATTTGGCTCAGATATGAATAACGCAATGGCTGGTCAAATAAATGTTATTTGATGCAAATCCATTTTTTTTTTCGTTCAAACGTAATAAATATTACTTGTCAGTCATCGAAATCTTTTGGTGACAAATTTTTTGAAAAAATTCTCTCGCAGCAGCGAGTGGAAAAAAATGCATCGTGAACGAATTGACGATATTCTCGAGGGGAAAAAAGATGTTATTCATTTTCTGGTAAAATTATCGAACGACGATCGTGGCGCGAAATCAACGGAGACCAATGAGGCACAGGTGAAAAAGGATACCGAGAAGGGTTTCGATGATTTTCGGATCGACGAAAAATCTTCAAAAGATTCGCTACTACGACTGCACACGACAGACCAAATCGAGAAAGTTGAGGCGGAGCTTTTGGTTGTGGAGCCTGTCGTACAGGACTAGACGAAAAAAAAAAACGAGAATGTTTTTTTTTCAAACGAAAGCTCGCTTTCCAGGGGTGCCAATTTATTTGGAGCTCGAAGAATAAAAATCTTGCAAAACAAGAATACGAACAAACCTTTTTTTTTTAAATGCTCGCAATGAATAATAACGTAAACCGAAATTATTTGTATCAGTGAAATTTTGATTTTTTTCAATTTTACGAATTATTTCAATCCATGCAACGAACGTGCAATTTTTTAAAAATCGATTGATAAATTATTGTCAAATTTCCGGATCTATAATTTTTCGTAAATCATTCACAGAATTTTACAAATATATTTTGTACCGTATTGTCTGCGTTAGAAATCCATTACAAAAGTACAGAGAGTATAACCTCGCATGGTCATAAATTTTCGATAAGGCCGAATTCTCATGCGGTCTCTGCTTCGCAGCTGAAGCTCGAGAGAACCCAAATCCTACCTCACTGTTCGCACCGAAGAGTCATGTTAACTCATATAGGTACGTATACAGAGACCCTTTCGATGCGTTATCACTGTAACGTATAGTATTACGTGCTCCGGTTTCGTCTTCCAACATCGAGCACAAATTTCGTGAGACTCATCCCGAAAGCTCGAGTTCTCTTCCACTTTACCCTCTCGAAGCCCGTTTTAAGTCACTGCTCAAATGAACGTACCCCAAAAGCTCCAATGATATAACATTCTATACGATTTTTTGTTAAGCCGTGTGGACGAAAATCAGAAATATCGAGAAAAAAGACACTAGATATTGATATCGAGACTTTGCTATCCCATCGAATTCATTTAACGTGATAAAAATACTTATCGATTGAATGTATTTTTAAAAATTTACAAAATCATTAAAAATCTTATTTTCCAACAGAATAATCATTCCTGAACTGCAAAACGATTGACGCTTGTTGAAAAAAAATATTATTTATAATTATAGTGTCGTCAAAAAATTTGGAAATAATTCTTGAAACGCCAACGATCGATCAAAGATAAAATTAGGATCTCCCGATAAACTATATAGCTTAAAGTTTCGTAAAAGTCTTCCGACAGTATACACCTATTGGCTCAGGGAGGACTTTTCGGGGTCTCAAAATGAGGGATTAATCGAAAAATAATTTTTATACACAAGGACCAAGAATTATTAAAAAATATATCGCCGTTTTCACTTTAAATTTTCCTGCCTTTTTTCTGATTCGTCCCTTTGTACTTGCCGTTCTCCGGTACAAAGAACGATGAGGGTAGCAATGCGAAAAGTTGTTTAAGGATGTTCCTCTGTTATAACGATATGGTGTCATCGACTTGAAATTTTTACAGCCTATTAGTGTTTATCCCCAAAACGCACGTGCAAAGATTCAATGAGATTAGGAGCCTCGTTGTCGAGATATTAAATGTTTAAAAAAACATTATTTAACATGAATTCTTATGGCCACACATGAAAAATAGGTTCCAATGGTTCTGTTATTAACGAACTTGAGATGCCAGCACCTTTAAAAAATTGTTTGACCTAGTTCTATATATAATAAAACCTTATGCGAAAGCTTACCTTATGTAGGAGAATTTTCGTTGAGTAATTAAATGTAACATATTTTAAAATGTTGAAAATAAGAAGCGTGCGCAGTCGATTTCAGACGCGACGGACAATGTTGCCCAACTCAACTTGTCGAATTAGGCTTCTTTTTCAGAATAAAATCCTGGAGTTTTTTTTAGCATCTTTTAATAGCAAATGGCATAAATAATAACTTATAAAATATGCACTATTATCCCTCTCTACATTTTGACAAGGGAAAACTAGAAACAATGAAAATTTGGCACTTTTTGCGCTTCAACTCGAAACGCTGCTCAAACTATACGTACTAGAGTAAAATTGCTCATAAATCATTGTCTAGGTAACTGAATTCTCTTAAAAAAGTCCGTGACGGCATATGCCTAAAGTTAATAATTTAGGCGTGGGAGGCGTCCAAAGTTGTAAAAATAATTTTAAAAATAACCATTTAAAGTTAGTGGCGTCATTTCAATTTAGTTACAAATAAAGTTTTTTAGGCGGTAAGAGCTTTCTTGTGGTATCTAGTTGACCTACGAATTTTTATGCATTTTTAATTCAACGCTAACGCGGTGATACGTCATTTAACAACTAATGGGTCTACTATTCCGCGATTTGACAAAAATCACACTTCCTCGTCACGCCACTTCGGACACCTCCCACTCATACGCTATTGACTTTTCATATATGCTGTGGCAGACTTTTTTTGTAGAAAATTTAATTCTCTACAAAATTGTTTTGTGCAATTTCCACTATCTTGAATACTTCGGACAGCGTTTCGAGTTGAAGCTCGGAAAACGTGAATTATGAATTTTTTTTTGCAACATAAACGTTAATATATCAAAAAATTACAGGGGTATATTGCTATAATTTGTATCTGTTATCAATGCCATTTACTACGAATAGCGTTGAAAGGAAACCTCACAGCTCTAATTCTAATTTCGAGAACATAAATTGACTGGCCGAGATGAGGGCATGAGGATGTGACGTTGGCACTACTGAGCCCTGCCTGTGTATAAGCATATAAAGACCCCCCTCGGAACCTCGGATCCTCAGAAACAGAGGAACATCCTTAAATGCGTGGTGGATGAAGCGCGTGGTGCAACCCTCCCCGAAGGGCGAACCGGCGCTATCGCAGTCTATCGTCAATCGCTCGCGGTCCTGCGAGACGCGCGCTTTACCGCAGCCACTTTTACTCCTGTCCACATCAATTTTAAACATTTATCCTCATTCGTAATATACGTAACTTAGAAAATCCTGCCCGTATATCAATTGTATTCTTATGTCAATCGTAAGGTCTTCGGATTTCCGAAAAAAAAGAAAAAAAATCAATACCACGATCGTGATTCTTTAAACTTCGTGATGAGTAATCTTAATTAGTGAATTAATTTTATAATCATATTTTTATCGAAAACAACGTCACAACGTTTTTATACCCAGTGCGAATATGAGCTATAAATTTGATCATTGATTATTTCGTTCGCGAGTGTTTTTCGAGGCTATAATCCAGTCAGTGAAATGATGATAAATTTGTGTGTTGTAGAGTACTGGAATGGTTTAATTATAAACATACGTAACGGTGTATAACTTTATGTTGCACTCACGGAGGGATAACGGAATCATCGATTATGGAGGGCATCAATAAATTACCGATGATCCTGGTGAATCTGACCGACTATGATAATTTTACGGAGGACGAATTTTTGGAGAGTATACTCGGACCGAAGCATTTACCCCTGAAACTCGTACTACCCGTTACCGTGATTTACGCTTTGATTTTCGTAACCGGTGTTTTCGGTAATGCGGTAACATGCGCAGTTATCATTAGGAATCCCGCTATGCAAACAGCCACGAATCATTATCTCTTCAGTCTCGCTGTTTCGGATCTAATGCTACTCGTGCTCGGTAAGATTAACTCAATTTTATGCATATTACTTGGATAAGCCTCGCAAATTTATCTATTTTGGGTCGTTCTATCGGCTCATCGGCAATTCGTATACCAATAAATTATAACCTTGGGAAATGATTGCCATTATGGATAAACGGATTCTCATAAATTTCCCAACAATGATTTATTTGCATATCCGAGAATGGAGATTCGTCATTTATTTTCCATGGGAAAAAACAACGAGAATTTAATGGGTTTTTTAATGTTTAAGCTCTTGCTGATTTTATGATTTCATATATTATTAGGTGGCTCAAAAAAATCGATATTTTTTTTTCCTCGATAATAGTTAATTGTTAGAAAGTTGGAGTGTGATAAATGAAAAAACCTCGCGAAAGGAGGGGGCTGTAGCTCAAAATTAAAAGGTTGCGCAAGCGACTTTTATTTTTTAATTAAAAACGAATAGTCATGATTTTCATTAAAAATTAAAGAAACAAATCCAATTTGAATCGAAATTAAAGAACAAACAAGAGTGTCATCATTGCGAATTCAAAAAAATAAAAACAAAATTGATACAAAATTTGTTTCAGATGCGACAATTATCGATACGGAACAGAATAGATGAAATATATTTTCAGAAATCGATGACGAATATCTTTTTTCGACTCAACACTCAACACGCGTGTCTTTTGCTGTAGTCTTGAACCTCTTGCAAGAGATATTGCATCTGTTTTCCGTTTTTGTCAAGTTATTCTGAAATTTTTTTATTACCGAATTATATTAAGCTCCGAATTAGGACTTGTTATTTCTCAAGGACGTGGTTTCTTACAAAGAAATTGATAGAAAAATATCCACTGCAGCAGCAGCTAAATTATACGGTCATATGTGTTATTACCCGAAGAGCTAGTTCTTTTGTCTCTCTTTGATGACACGATATCATTGGAAATGAAATCCAAGATCGTAGAATCAGTAAAGAGAACTGACAGTAACAGCAAAAATACAAAACGGGTCATGGTTCCCAAAAATGCTCTGCATCTGTTGGCGTCTAAAATTTTTAATAATTTTGCCACAAAAAGAGTCATTCATTTTGTTTGAAAAATTTGACTAGCCTCGTGACTTTCTTGATTTAGACGTCAGGCAATATGCCATCGAAAAATCGTATAGAGACTGCCGGACTGAATGCGACAGTATCTATGTTGTGGACGATACACCGGAGCGAGGAGTTGCATTAATTAAAAATTTTAGAATAATATATGCATTTTTTAACATTTGATCGGTGAAAACGAAACTTAAACTCACTTTCAAATTAATAACCGCAGGGACTACTTCATCGCAATTTCAATATATAATTATTTATCCTTTTTCCATGTTAACTGTGCATACATTATTAAACTGAATAAGAAAAAATTAATAAGCAACGTGGCACGTTCAGGGAAATTCGACAGGAACTGTATTTACAAATTTACTACTTTTTCCAAAATTTTTTAAAAACCAAATGGAACATTTATCGTTGTGAATTTCTGAATCCACAAAAACGTGAGTTTGCTCACTCAACGTTTTTATTTTTCAACTCTGAATATTTCGCTCGAATAAAAGATCCAGCGAATACGCATTCCGAGGAAGGGGTCAACATTGCGTCTGTCTTGTTATGTTCAATTACTACTAGCTCGGAGTAATGAGTGGAGTAAGGACCCTCGACAGGATTTCAGAGGGCTGTTTTAAATGATCAAATACACGATATTAAACTTTCCCTGTCTTTCTCTGTCTCTATCTCTCTTTGCAAAATTTTCATTCCTTCATTCCGCGGCTATCCATAGCGTCCGACAATTTTTCTCGCAAACACACGGTCACACCAAACTAAAAACTCATTATAGCTCTCGTGAAAGTGTGTGCACTGACAGCTCGAAATTTATATCGCTACGGCTCGGTTACGTGCGACCCGACAACTCGACTTTGAACAATTATACTCTTGAATTTTTTTATTTTTACCATTTTTTTTCTCATTTATTCAGGATATTGTCTCGTCTTGGCGTCTATTTTCATCAATGTTCTTATTTCTTGTACATCATTTGAATTTTAGTTGACCTATTCGCGTCTTTCTTTTCGATGCACTTGGAATAATTCCCCAGGAATATACGGGAATAAATAACCCCCTCGATTCTCCCATTTCCCTTGAGCGAAAAATTCATGGCAAAATTTACGAAAAATGTAAGCGCGCATTAATTCGTGGTTTATCATTCTCAGCATACGCCCGTTTGTTTAAAACTTTTTCCATGTTTCGCAGCAACATACTACTCGTTTCGCTCATCTCTTCTCGTCGTAATTTGCGCATCATTTCGCCTCAGTGAGCTCGAGAGAAAACGAGTTTTATCCCAGCAAAATTAATATCTCGAGAATAAATTGTAAAGAGATTAAAGATCAAAGTTTTATATCGTAAAATTTGACTATCGCGATATTGATGGAGCAGTATTGTTGTGTTAATAATATTGCTTGCTCTATTATATACTGATACAAAAATTAAGTGTTTTTTTTTAAATCTGATTATCTGTCCTTTTACGATGTCCAAGCCAGTTCAAATATACCCAAGACGATTTACGCGTTCTCTCATTTATACAGTGAGTGTTTCGTTTAATTTGAAATTCCTCGGGAGATGCAACGGGCAACGGGGTAATCTCCCGCTTGATAAAGTTGCCCAAAAAAGACAATGCGACAAGACAAAAAGGAAACTTGTACTTTTCTACCAAAGCCTTGAATAAATTCGAAATATATATTGTGCGGAGAACTTTTTTTTTTTACGTTTTTAAAACGCGTCTCGAAAACTTATTCCACTTTTTCGCACTCTTATTTTACATAGGGTAGACGTACCAGTTGTGGCCACTGTACCGTTTGTGGCCACTCCGCATTTCCCTCAAATTTCTGAAAGTTTCAAGGCTATGTTCACTTTATCGAGCGTAATATTTCGATATTCAAGATTTTTTCGCACCAATGTCGATTGCTTTATTGAATACCTATATCTGCTAATTTATTTCAATGAAATATGACGAAATGTGTCAACGCTGAGCGGTTTGTGTTACTTTTCTTGTCAGAAGTGTTAAATTTAAAGTGATTCCGCCCCATAAAAAGTGTATATTTTATCAGTTACAGCTCATTTTACCGATTGGAATCACAAAAAAACTGACATATCAGCTAAAATATCTTAAAAATACGCGGTGGCCAAAAGTGGTACATTCAAAATGTGATTGTTATGTTTGTGGCCAGCTTTTGGCCAATCCCAATTCAAAGCTTGGTGGCCACAACTGGTACTTCGGGATGACCAAAAGTAATACAATTTTAGCCACAAATGGTGACAATGATAGCTACAAGATAATTTCCTATTTTCTTATTTATCATGAGCAGAAAAAGTTTTAAATGATGATAATTCGATTCTGTGTACCTCTTAGGTTATATCGATCACTTTTTAATTCTGAATTTGCAATAATGTGAACACCGTTCGTAAATGAATGTTCGAAAATGCTTAAAGTGGCCACAACTGGTACGTCTAACGTCTACCCTATACATGCGAATAAAATGAAGGTAAAAGATTTTCGCGTATATCCGATATGTTAATTCCGTACGCGAAATTCAAAGAAGACTGTGAAATTGACGATTGCCAAAATGTTCCTCTCTCGATTTTTCCGGTGCAAAAAACCACCGGAGATAAAAATTTTCGATTTATCAAACAGCAGGTAATAAAAAAGCAAGACCGCAATATGGTGCTCGTGAAACGTTCATATATATGCACGACACGCGCGTGCATGCTCGGAGAAAATTGCCAGAGATGAGAGTGAGAGAGAGAGAGAGAGAGAGAGAGAACATGTAAGAGCTTGGTAAAATACGGAACGTAGAGTCTGAGATTGGAAGCGCGACTTGCTGCTAGGAGTTAAAGTTGGATTAAAGCGGGGGAAAAAAATGAAGATAGTAAAAAAAAAACGAACTTTGGGCTCGAGGTATAAGATTAGGGGTGCAGCTGTGTGAAAAGAGTTTAAAACACGAAGAAAATCGAGGCCATATGAAAAGATAACTGAGCGAATAGAAAAAGCTGATGGGGAAGAAAAGAAAATTATGCGTAACTGAGAAGGAAAGAAAAATGAAAAAGAAAGTGTGTGCGAGTTTGAGGGTTGTTCGCATCCTCAAGTAGTGTATTATTCTTACCCCTCTGCTCGTACGAACCTCATTGCCTCGATCCATGAACCGTGAAATGAAGGCAAAAAGTTATTATCCCGTTCCTTTGTAATACGATATATGGTATTTCATGCCAGCTCGACCAAAGCTCGACCCTCATTTCTCCATGGTCAATTTTTGTAACTCCAAAACGTGTACTCGCCAACAACTCATCAGATTTTTTGTGCTAACCATTTTTTTTTTCGTGAATGTTAAAAATCTGAAAGGGAAGGGGGATTTTTTAAGCTTTAAATTGAAATTTATTAAAATGTTTGTATTTCTTTTTAAAAGTTTGTATTTCTTCATTTAATTGGTTTATATAAATTCATGAAAAGTCGAGTTTGCTTGATAAAAATGGAACCTCATTGATGGAATATTCATTAAAATTCCTGAGAAGGATCAACGCCTTTTCGAAGTATTCTCACCAAAGAGAAGGATGATTCAGCGAAAGCTCGAGGGCATCGCAGGATATTCATCGTTATAAACGTCAAACACGATTTCCTTCCATGGTGGCAATGCGCATATACCTATATCGGCAAAAGGATGTCACTGATTTCACACTGTACGTGTTAAATCGTGTGGGCTACGCCCTTTTCTTCCCAAGCAGTCGATATTACATATTGTACTGGGAATAATAGCGCGTGTGAGAACGCGATGCACGACGTGTTGTACCAACAGTGATCCTCATAGAAATCTATCTACCATTTGGGATTGCTGAAAAGATCATTGGGTCAGTCTTGTAGCTGCGCTCGTTATATGTATATACGAGAGATGGACCGATAATTAAGCGATCCTCGGTCGATTTACCGTCTCATGTACTAGCCTCACTCGAAAAATAAAACGTCCAAGGAAAATGGGCAATGTCATGTGTGCTTACATATAGTTTGATATACGATAACACGTTACGATATCTATGAAGATGTCACGTTCGCATCAGCCCGTTGCTCTCATCGTAATTTTTCGTCGTTTATTCGCGTTTCGACAACGATAATAATTAACCAATATCATTTCTTTTTTTTTGTTTCATTTGCTCAACAAAATTATTACGATTTTATCTGATTTTACGATACGAAACCAATTGGTTATTTCTCTCCGAAAAATTTCACGATTCATTCTCCAAACTATAATAAATCGTTGCAGTTATTTAAACAAACGAAAAAATCGTAATGAATTTTAAATGCACGTTCCGAAATGATGATAAAGAAAAATTATTCATGGCCTTCATTGAAATTCTATGGCACAGTTTACATTTTCTATTGAAGCAACGTTCTGCATCTGGCCGAGACAGAAGGAGAATAGATAATTGCATTGGAAATGCATGGCTTCTACCGATGCTTTGCGAACGAAATTCGTGCTTGATTCGGCAAGCGGCAGAATTCCACGCAGCCCATATTCGGATTGTTATGAGTGATAAATCGAAGAGTCAGGTCGACGATACTGCTGACTTAGCACGTGTGTGCTCTGGCCTCTCGCTCATCCGCCTATAATTAACAATTATGAGCGAAAGGTTCGTCGCTGTCTCACACTGACCTGGACCCCAACTCTCTGTATTCTAGCACTGTCCTGACACCGAATCCCTCGAGGCTACGATGCTTCGATAATATCGGGCAATTCTCGTGTCTTACACGACAGTACTCCCAGAGGCAACAATTCTGTACCTACGACTCTCTGTTCACCGTACAGTGTGCTCAAGAGAAATTCACCTCCCTTCTCGATACGCTAAATATGGGATCTCCAACAAGAATTGGACTATTGGACTAGTTTTTGACGAAGATTGTTTTGGAAAAACAAAAAATTAAATCTAGGAAAAAGAAGTCTCAAATTATCGAGAATAAAAAATCAATGAATTTCTGAGATACAAGATGAAGTTCCCTGCCTGACTAATGCAGAGCTGTACTACTGAATTCCATTTTCTGAATAGTTCATATCGAATTCAAATCCGTTTATAGGTAATTACTGTTTCAGTAATTACAATTTAAAGATTAAATTGTCGTTAATTCTGTTTCAATTCATTTTTTAAATCAATATAGTGTAGGATGTAATTGATGACTGGTCGTTGAGTGAAAACTTCCGGGATTACTCTTTCGTGACCTTAAATGGTTTATGTTGCCAGAAAATTGTATACGTGCGCTGTCACATTCATCCTAAACTGTTCCAAATATTCCACTTTCTGTGAAAACATTTTTCTCGTTGAATTCATGATCAAAATAAGTAAGGGGTGTGGCGTGTCTGAGCAAAGCGAGGTTACACTACTGAATATTGTCTTTCCGATGCATTATATTGTTACAATTACTTTGGAAATGATCATTCAAGAATTGCGGAAGTATTCTAATTATCCACGACTTAATCCTCATACATGCCTGACCAAAACTGGATCGCACTACTGAATAATCACTTACTCCGTTGGTGGATAATTGTAATGGCTCTGGCAACGCCTCCGGTGATAACTTCATTTGACATTGAACCGGATTACGAGTTTCAGCAGCTGAAATGTGTTCAGTCAAAGTGGTACAGCGAGAGGTGAATAAGGAACGGGGGAGAGAGAGAGAGAGAGAGACAGAGAGAGAGAGAGAGAGAGAGAGAGAGAGTTAAAGGAGCCAAGAGAAGATTTATATCCTTGCAGTAAGGACGGGAGACATTCTCAATGAATTCGATATACATCATTCGGCTCACTTGCTTTCACTTCTATATCTTATCATGATGGCTTGAAATTTCTCAATTTAAATTCATTGTATTATTCTGTTCTCATCGTGACAATAGAATTTGGGAAATTTGTATGATCGTTCTTGACAATCTCGTGAAAGAAAGCAAATTGAGTTTCCGGCTCGATCAAAGTGAAAACTAAATCATCTTTCATAATTTCGTGTACGTAAATTGTATAGTAAAAATCTCACGAGAGTAAATTTAGGTTTTTTTTTTACCCAAACCCAATTATTATACTTTGACGAGAAAAATAAGATTTAGTTTGTTAGATGGACATTGTTATTAACAAAATTTCACCAATAACAAATTTCCTTTGTAATTTTTTTTTTTCACAACTTTGAAAGTTTCATCCCTTTTGCTTAAAACTTTTGGCGATCGCATAATGTCGTCCCTGTGATTCTCGCGACTTATGCATGCAAAATCTGCATGTTCGTCATCGTCGTGTTTCGCCATCGTAATCGTCAGGTAGACACTAAGTTATCGTACATTGTCAAGTTTTGCTCTCGACAACCTTAGCGAAAGATCGATATATAGATATACCACCTATAAGAATGTCAACCCCGCTAACTCTATACGAGGAAATTTATGAACACTGTTCCACTGGCTATGACGTTAACTTAACTCACTCTGCTCTTTTACGTGAGCACTTTCTTTTCAACGAACAGGATCTCTGGGAGTGGGGAATAATGGAAATGATGTATGACGATGATTGACCCTTGAAAACGGGAAGGGTCATAGAAAATATATTGGATAACAGAAAAATACACTTCCGACAGTGACAATGAAATAACAAAATTCAAAGTAAATGTTAATTAATGTAAAATTCGTAAAATTATATCCGTTATAATTTTATCATTTGACAAATACCACGTCAAATAACGAACAAAAGTCAAGCGAACAAATGATTTAACAAGTAAATGTCAAATTTCATGGACAATAAATCCTATTAAATTTTGGATTCTTCTTTTATTATGTATGACCATGCGAAGAAAAAATATACTATGAGGGATAATAAAGAAAAGAGGAAAATCCTAAACACTTTTTATGCTAATCAATAATGTCCTTTACGAGTCTCAGTGAAAAACTACACACATTCAAAATGATAAGAATTATTTCAACTTGAAAAACTCGTGGTTTCGCAGCAACGATTTATACATATAGATCTCTTGATGATTCTCTTCCCTTCGTAATGCACGAGAATCCCTTCCGTTTCCATATTCTCGTTCTCTGAGTCTCTCGTTCGTTCGATCATGGGATCACAACGACTGAATTTCGATCAGGACAATGATGTCAGTCATCTCAGCCGCGCTTGACTTCCATTTTTTCTCTGTCGCAGGTGTCGATTTGTTAGCCGAACGGTTAGAAAAAGCAAGGAGAAAAGGAGACAAAGGGTGGAAAAAATTTTCGGTCCATTTATCTCGCTGGCGGAGAAGATTTAGGGAGATACTCGTCAGCTACTTTAGCGTTTTTTTTTTGCATTTTTTTCCGTTTACTTTTCACATTCTCAGCAAAATTTTATGCTTCAAGAATCCGGAGTACGATAAAATGTTAAGAGGTGCAGTGATTTCGTTATTCAGCTATATCCTTGATATTTTTTCGTATATTCGTGGTCTTCGCTATTGTAGCAATTGCTCTACCATTATTACCAACCCGTATATGTTATACGTATACATATATATTAATTGATACTGCGAGTTACCTGAAATGGTCGAAAAGCTCCAATAAAACTCGAGATATAAGCACCCCATTTTCCAACTTTTCGCATAAACATCGTGACCGTGTGCAAAACTTTGTTTCTCGACCCCACTCGTGAACTTAATCTCGTATACCGTGAGGTATAAATAGAAGCGACTCATAAATAGAAAAATGCATCGATGCAAGGAAATTCACGATACAACCTAAACACATTTTCGGATTAAAGATAAAAAGGTTTTCACATATTGACTCTCATAGAGAGCTGTAACGGGTAACAGAAAATTTTAAATATTTTTTCTTTTCTTTTCTGTCATTTTAGTTTTTGATGGACGAGCGTGTGCGGTACAATTTTGTACAAATCTGAAAGGATACATTTTGTAAGGGGAGAATGATTTATTGCGATACTTTATTAATGGACACGAGAGAGAGAGAGAGAGAGAGAGAGAGAGAGAGAGAGAGAGAGAGAGAGAGAGAGAGAGAGAGAGAGAGAATGAGGACTGGAGATAAACAAAAATGGACGATGTGTATAAATATAGAAAGAGCCGGACTGATTTATGAATAGGATATCGGTGTTGTAACCCAATACGACTTTTTGGAAAATGAATTATTCCCATCGATTAACCAACGCTCACGTTTCGGGAATTTTGTCAAAATATAACGCTTAGAATAATCGATGATTAAAGTGACCGGTAAATATGATGAAAGTGCAATTATAGGTAGGGTATTTGTAGGAATAAAACAAAAAAAAATATATATAATGCACTAATATATTATTAAAATGGGTACATTAAGAGGTTTCGATCTCTCTTTATGCTTGCTGGATGCTAAATCCGTTATAGCAGCAATAATGAGCCGAATAATGCCGATGAATTACATTTATAAGTCTCTATAGGTATGTGCAACAATCGTATGGTTTGTGCTTCGTTGACCGAGCAAATTATTGAAATCATACGTTTTCCCATTCGCACCTCACGTGATTTGAACTAAATTTAATTCGTTCGCTTCATCGTTACAATAAAGTATGAAATTAAAAAAAAAAATTAATTACTGCATTTTTTTCTTTCTTTCAGGCTTGCCTAACGAGCTATGGGTTTTCTGGCAACAATATCCTTGGGAGCTTGGACTCGTAGTATGCAAAGGACGTGCCTTTGTCTCCGAAATGTGAGTGTAAATTCATCAAATATTTACATTAAATCATACAAAAAAAATCATTCGACACACCGAATTAACGAAGACCGAGAACTGAGACATAAACGCTCGTCATACGACCCGCCACGATGTCTTTCAAGGTCCTCTTACGTATCAGTGTTAACGATTGTGGCATTCTCGTTGGAGAGATATTTAGCAATTTGTCATCCTCTCCGTCTCTACGTTATGAGCGGTCTCAAGCGACACGTATTCATCATCGTAGCTGCATGGATGGTGGCACTGGTTTTTGCCGTGCCATTTTGCTGGTACACCGAGGTCAATTACGTCGAGTGGCCACCGCGTGAGTGAAATTAACAAATTGTGGATATTTTTATCTCGTGTTACAAGTTGTAGGAAAAAAAATGTTTCGGGAATGTTAAAAATGTACGGCATATGTAAATTCTTCGGGAGACGATGTGAGAGCGAGAAGCTTACGTAGAGAGAGAGAGAGAGAGAGAGAGAGAGAGAGAGAGAGAGAGAGAGAGAGAGAGAGAGAGAGAGAGAGAGAGAGAGACAGCGAGAGAGAGAGAGAGAGAGAGGAAACTCGGAAAAGCTCGTGGGAATATATATATTTTTTTTGGTTCCAACAGGTTCGAGAAATATCTCGAAAAATTCAGCGGTCTGCGCAATGTTGAATATGCCGCAGTTTCCGCTTTATGAGACGAGCTGTTTCATATTTTTCCTCGGTCCCATGGTTATAATAATGTGGCTGTACGTTCACATGGGTATAGCGATACAGAGCACGAGCCTTGGGCATAGAATAGACGGAACGATTCATGGTGAAACGAGACAATCTCAATCTCGCAAAGCCATCATTAGAATGCTCAGTGAGTGTTCAAGAAAGAATGTTTGGTTAAAAACGTGAAAATTTTATCCACAATTATTACTCGGAAATTAATTTTACTCGAAAGAAGTCAAAATTGTGTGTAAAATTTCATTGAATTCTTCAACATTTCATACAAACATTTTTTTTACCAATGCTAGACAGACGAGAATTGAAAGATATTTGAACTTTTTGTCTCCTCGCAGGTGCCGTAGTTGTAACATTTTTCGTCTGCTGGGCACCTTTTCACGTGCAACGCTTGCTCTGGGTCTACGCAGAAAAGAATACATTCGCGACGATAAACGAGTGGCTTTATCCACTGGCCGGTTCCCTCTACTACTTCAGTACAACCATAAATCCTATACTCTACAACGTCATGAGCGCCAAATACAGAAGAGCATTTAAACAGACTCTGTGCTGCTCGACCTCGCTCAATCATCATATGCATACGGACGCGGATTTGAGCAGTATGAGAGAAGGAGGGATTTGCCGTTGCGGATCATTTCGTAATTCCCAGATAGTACGGGTACAGAGTGTTTACAAAAATCCTACTGTCAGGTGTGTTGTATTTTTTTTTTTCACTTCTATTCTCTTCTTGCTGAAAAATATTACTCATTGGGACTTTGGAAAAATTAAAATATCGCTAAGAAAAGTCAAGAATAAACTTTTATTTATGCTCAAATAATTTTTACCTCAATCCGAGTTTTCGTAATTTCCAATTAGCGTTTGTTTGTTTTGCTGATATTCTAAATTGACCTTGATGTAATAATCCGTCATGAAAAATCGATTAATGAACTGGCAAATTTCCAACGACTCTACCGGACAATAACGGTTCTTTGGTAACATCTCCGAGATCACAACTCTACCGAATTACAACTCTACAAAAAACAAAAAATTTATGGGATAATAACTCTCCCGGCGGACAACTCGTTGGATCGACAACTCTACGAGAAAACATATGTCTTGTACCGAAGAGATGTTATCTCTGGTAGACTTGTCGTTCTGGAGAGTTTTACACGGGAAGAATCGATAGAGTTGTTTGCGGAGGCTTGAAGTTTTGGAACAATTGGTACTCGGTAGAGTTTTACAATGGGAGAATCGTTTGGGGAGAGCTGCTTTCCGATACGATTATTTTCTGGCGAATTGTAACCGGGAAAGTTGTTAAAGGGTCCCTATAGATTCGATTCCCATCAATCATTTTTTTTTCTGTCTGCGTAAACAGCAGATGTCAGCTGGATAACGCGAGAGATCATCTTCACTCGTCACTACCGGACGATGAAAATGAGAATCATCATCATCATCATCATCACTACGATCGCAACGATACTTTGAGTCTCCACGTGCCGATAAATTTATTCGATCAGCCCAACTCTACGACGAATCACGAGACGAAAAAATGCTCAATGGTGATACATTCGAAAAACGGACGTGCAATGTGTCACACAACGGAAGAACGTGAGAATGAAATTTTCGGCGAGACTCGAATCTGACAGAGAAACGAAAAATAAATGAAGAGAAAAAAATATATATTCGAAGAAATCAACGATCAGGAGAGTGCGCGGATAAAAAATCGTCTCTCGATCTGTCTTTTATCCAAAAACAAATATCTCGCGGATGGTTCATCGTGTATATCGAGTTTCAAATTATAAAGTGTAAATAAACGTTTTCTTTTCTTACGCGCCTCGTATTTCTCGCGAAGCCTACTCAAAGGAACAATCTTTATCGCAATACACTAGGACCTCGATTTAACGGCCAGTGGCAAGACCGGCTCCGCATCGCACCTTGTTAAATCGAGGTAGCGTATGCCCGCCCATGCTGCATCTCCGCATCGGCACTTCGTGCTACGGGCCTGATCGGGGAGACTTTAAGCGTCACCCACAATTTTTACTGAGTTTGCGTAAAAACGTGTGAAATTATTATTACTACTTGTATATAATCTTCGTTGAATAAAAATGCTTTTTTTCGTTAAAAAATGTTAGTTTTTTCATTAAATAATGCCCTATAGATGTAGCCCTATAGATCGTCATATTGAAAATTAGCGGGTCGATAAAAAGGTGAAACAAATTTTTTTCACCTGTTTTTTTATGAACCGTATTCGCAGATTTTTTTTTTGCCAGTCTAAAATTTTTATGATTTAAATTTTCCAAAAATTCGAAAGGCTCTGGCACGCGTAATACAAATCATCTCTCTCTCTCTACGAAAATCCATTCGAAATTCACGATATTTTCTCAATATTAATTCAAACGAATCTGTGAATAAGACTGCGGTTAACATCCTCAAAGTCTCTGCTGCCATTCTCCGAAACTTCTTTTTATCGGCATTGCGATTAAACGGGCGGCTATGGCGACACTTGAATAAGTATATACACAGAAAATCTATGTGGGTGAAAAAGCTACCGCGACGATGAAGTGGGCAATAATTACTTCTACATGCCCCCCCCCCTCCCCCGATAGAGAGTTGAAAGCTTTTATCTCGCGCTCTCGCGGTGTACCACGGATTCTTTGCTACGAGATACATGTTTTATTTGACGGCGAACGAGAATGAGCACTTCTCGAATTTCATTATTGGCAACGACGCGAGAATGGACGATCTTTTTTTGTTCTGTAGAATTTTAAATTTTCTTCTGGAAATGAATATAATATAGTGGAGCTTTCCGGGATTATCATCCCCCCCGGGAACAAAATCTACAGAAAATTTAAAGTGAAGAGACGAAAATCATGCAAGTGCTATACTCAACGTAAAATTTTGAACAACTTTTGTGTCGTTCAAATCATGATCTGAGGAATAGTTCGCAAGGAATAGGAGGCGGGAGTCAAGCGATTACTTTTTATCGAAATAAAACGTACCCTCTTCTTACAGTCGGGAGTAAAAATGAAAGATCTCTTTTTTTTATTGAAAGAGATAGATCATTCGGATCAGCTGTCTTGTTACTATGTTTTTTTTCGATTTATTCTTCACCTCTCTCTCTCTCTCTCTCTCTCTCTCTCTCTCTCTCTCTCTCTCTCTCTCTCTTCCTCTCTCTTCCTATGTTTATTTGAGAATACAAGAAAGAGACTTTTTCATTGAAATCAGAATAGAACACACTCCGTGATATGAAAGGCACGTAATCCTACTACGCTATAATACGTTCGAGAGCGAAAAGAGGTAAATCCATTTCATTCTGATACTCTCTCATCTGATCGTTCGGCTTTCTTTGGCTTTTGCTGGAGAATAATTTTGTTATCGTCCTCGAAGATCTCTCCAATTTTTTTTTCTTATCTATATTACGTAGCACTATGCGCTCGCAATACAACCCCGGACTATATAAGCGCAATGAGCATTAAAGTAAAGTAAAGTAAATAATATAAATGAGTAAATAATAATTACAGAGATTCGTGACATTTTTCTTATTCCGCTTTGCCTCAGTTTGCGTTATTAGTTTGGACGACGAGTGAAGAAATTACAAGTGGGAGAATAAGAGGGTCGATCGGTGTTTCCGCATTGCATGCGAAGCGAGAAACGTAACTTTTCGACGCCGATAATACTGTACTTCTTGCAGTATGACGGTTTCTTTTTCTGCCATCGACTTTTTCTGTTTTTTCCGCTTACAATTTGTATCCTGGAACGATCCGTCTTTATTTTTACACGTTTAACCTACTTCTTTATACTTTGCTGGTTCTCGCAGTGTGTTCCATTCAATCGCTTTCGGATCTAACGTTCGCATCGATAGATCGCGACTAACTTTTCCGTCATTAATTGCTCTCGTTCTGACGAGTTTGACGAGGATTTTTTTATTTTTTTTTTTTTATTAATAGTTCACGATATGATAACAAAGGCAAATCGAAAGAAACTTTTATGAATGTACCTTCAACCGGCAGGACGCAATGAACGTGCACCGCGAGTATGTTCCAATTAAATTCGGACAATTTTTGGGAGCAAGCATTTTCTGACTTATAGAAAGGACCGTTATTCGCTTTTCAACCGCCTGTACAAAAAAAAACCCTACAAAAAATTTCCACTGTAGCGATTTTTGATAATCCTTCAACGGTCATGGTGGTGAATGTTCAAATCCGAATCTAAGGAATCTCAAGACGAGACCGGAACGCATTTAGAAGAATCGATCGTTTGGGATTTTCGATCCGATTTTTTCTCGAGCTCCCCCTTTTTTATAAGTCAGTACTGATCTCGAAGATGAAATTGAAAAAAAAAAAACGTTTCGCAAAACTTGTTTTCAATGCTGGTATTCTGAATTTTCCTACTTGAAGCCAACGTACATATTATAAGCATTTCCAAAAATGTCATTGTCCAAAAATTGGCCCATTTCTTGCGGAAACACCCGTATAATGTTATAAGAGTTCAGAGCTCTCAACTTACGTTACAAGCTCCTTTGGGTGTGGGCGCTCATGGGAACTCGAAAAACGTCAGTTTGCGTGGGAAGATAAGCGTTATTCTCTCTCCTTTTCTCTTCGGATTCTTCATGACGTACATCGTGTATTATATACATGCTTACATGCATGGATGTTATACTTATATACAGGACAAAAGGGGCAGTAAAAAAATAAGTATCTGCCCATGGCCTGAGTTTAATTTCTCGTCGTCAATATATATATATATTTTTTTTTGACAAATGATGACATATTTTTTTTTAATGCAAAAAATCGAGAAAGTATTATTTGTAATATTATATCTGGAAATTTTGGTACGAAAAGTCTTTCTTGGGTGTCACAGGAAAAAAATAAAAAATCGATTATTGAACTAAAAAGTGCGATAATATTTTTCGAAAGTTTTGAGAAATTCAAGCTCATCTGCATTTCGGTCAGTGCGACGAGAGTAAGAAAAAAAAACGCGGTAGAACAGATCGTAAATGGACTCTTGTTGTAAAAAAAAAAAAGGTTCGATTCGCGTCTATATACGTTTCTATCGGAATCGCATTAGTATCTGAAATCGATTGGGTCGGAGAGTTTCGAAGACACAAAAATATGTATTGATCAGGCTGAAGGAATAGGACGAGTAAAGTATATCAAAAGAGAGTAAAATATTTACTTTTTAGTTTTTTTTTAAATTCTGGAACAGGAAATATTTAAGTGGTAAAAGATTGTTCGATCGGCTGATTGTGGTGACATTAGTCACATTCGGGGAACGCTGCACTTTGAATTAATGAAACCTTTTGAAATGTTTCTGCTACACGCAGGGATATACGATAAAACATTAATTCGTTAGAATTAATGTTTTAGACATTAAAACATTAATTCACATTAATTCAATTTAACTCATTTCTCAACTCAATTTAACTCATTAAAACATTAATTCAATTTAGACGTTAAAACATTAATTCGTTAGAATTAATGTTTTAGAATCTGATTTCGATTACTTGGTACATGAAAGACGAATTTCCGAATGTACATATTTTTGTAGAGACGTTTGCAGACACTTTTCTGGCTGGCTAACGTATTTTGATGAGTCATGATCGCATCAATGTGCTTGGTGAAAGGTTTTTTCGTCAGAGGGACTTTTTGGGGTGAATATCATAACTAATATGTATCATTGAGTCTCAAAAGGTTGAACGCTGATGCTCCCGCGAGATCGCGCAGCCGTCCCACACGAAAAATGTATCTTTCTTCCTGAAAAAATCTCAGCTTTCAGATAAAAAATTGAAAGAAATGATAAAATATTAAGGAGCATGAAAAATCAATGTTTATCGCCAAAAAACGTGTTTTTAAGGTGGATATCGAGAAGCTAACGAAAAATAAAAATTTGATTCGAAAAGCTAAAAGTTTTTCACACAGGAGATATATTTTTTCACATTTTTATTGTGACATTAAAGGATAAAAATTCGCATTTAAATTTTGTCCTTAACATTGGATAACGCATCCCTCGTGAGCAGCACGTCCTATTGGGCTAAAACTTGGTGAATTCAACAAACTTGGTGCACAAAATGTGAGAAAAAAATTAGAGACAAATTAAATTTTGAGGGCCCAAACATTGGTTGATAACCGGTGGAATGGCCCATGTACTTCATTTTACATGGCCGTTTACATCATTGTATATCACATATTATATGTATTATATGTATGGATGAATGTACTGTGCGGCGGATACGTATCAACGAGAATAGACCGAAACACGAGGTGACATCGCGATAAATCATTTTTTCTCCCGTCCCATTGCGGAAATTAATTGAAACGAACGAGAATCACCGACGAAGAATTGTAAATTGTCCGTCCTCACTTTCCGCCAATAGCGAAACGACGAACGAGAAATAACATACATGGGTTATTGTTTTTTTTTTTTTTTTTTCGTTTTTTTTTTTTCGAGGGAGCATAAACGTAAATGAGAAAATTATGTGTTTAGAGATGAGAGGGTTGGTTGAAGAGACGGAGATATCAAAAATCCATTTTTGAAGTTAAAGGAACTAAATGACTCGAAGGTAACTTTATTTTTAGGATCAAAGTATCCCCTCGACTTCACACATATCAACTTAAACTGGAACGAATTTAAGTCAACACGAAATTGCGAATTTCAAGGTCTTTATACACGTCCATGTCTACGATAAGCAAACAAAAAATGGCATAAAATAATCCGGTAATTTATGGAGAGAAGCGTTGCATAACAATGCTCACTCTAACTTTCCAGCTTCCCAAAAAAAATAAACACAATTTTCGAAGATCCCAAACGAGCGATTATTGCGGAAATGCTTGTCCAATCGCGTAAACAAATATTCAAATTGGAATAGCAAAAATTGTCAGATGGAATGTATTTTTATTTAAAATAAAAAATGAATTTCATAATAACTTTGAATTTAAAAAAAAATAGGTCCTCTTGCAATTTTTCGCATACCGAGCCAAATGTTTTTTTTCCACATGACCTCAGAATAAAATTTCGAACAATAGTACATCTCATTTGGGATTTTCCATGTGATTTTTTTTCCAAAAAAAAAAAAAACAATGCATAGAATATTTTTTATGCGAATTCTTCGCGCAGAGCACTCCGTTGAAAAATAAAAAAAGATCGAGAAATGAATTTGCATAGTTAGACGGATTTTGATTTTAACTTTGATAATGTCAGAATGTAAATTCGAACTTGGCTTTTCTTGCCTCTCAAAGTAGACACGTTTCATACTAATGAATGAAAGTTTCCCTGACGTAACTTTCGTTCCATATCTTATTCTCTACATGAAACGAAATCTGCACCGCGACATGATTCGCTGGAAAATTCCAGAGAAACGTGACGTGAAATACAACAGTATATATGGAATCAAAGCTTCGGGGTCTTTTAAAGGGTGGAAAGAAGGAAAGAAAAAAAAAAAAATTGCAGCGACAACGTATGAATAGTGTAGCGTGTCGAAAAATTGCTTTTGAATCAAATGTCTCGATTTCTCGTGCCCCATACGAGAACACACGACTTTGAATTCTCTGCAGATATATATATTCGGTTTTACCAATCAGTGAAAAATGGAGAAGTTCGAATTCTGAGATTGGAGCACGAACAAAGGATTGGCCCTCGTGTGATTTCACATGTAGACAAAAATCGGAAGAATGCCAAGAGACTCTGTCTTGCCCGAGAAAGAATCCAATAAAGCATTGCGATGCTTCGATTAAGAAAGTAACACCTCGTACTTCGGTTGAATTTCAACGAAAATCAGTCTTCCTCGTTAGAATTCTTTTATTTATTTATAAAAAACAAAAAAACAAAAATATCTTCAAGTGCATCGATTATTTTTCAAAAATTATTGCTTCTCAGTGCCACAGAGTCAGGCATTTAGTCAGGCGTCACGAATTCGTGTCATTAAGGCGATGTATCTACTACTTTCTCCGAGATGATACAAACGATCAGGATGAAATAAGCTTAGCCACTGCAGTATGTTGGCAAAAAGTGACTAAGCTTTTTTTTATTGCGATCAATTGCGTCGTTTGCGAGAAAGTACCTTCAAGGATTTTCAGCTATATCTCTCTCGCACTCACACGCCACGTGGTACATGTGCGACTTCGCCTTAAGGGAGGCAGATACAGTGTTGATGGTAGAGAATGAGGCTTAAATTTCACGACTTATTTTCAACGCAACTACTGGACCACAGATTTTGAAATTTATAGGGTACTTCAGTGAATATTTGAAGGTGTTAAAAAAAATTTTATTTATGAAAAATAATTGTTTTGAAGCAGCCTGCTTGCGTTTTGCTCGAAACTATATACATTTTCGAAATTTGCGGCAGCGATAAAAAAAAAACTATTCAACCGATTCATTTGAGGCAACGATTTTTAGACACATAATTGCAAACTCTCGTCGATAAACCTAAATGTTAAAAAAAAAAAATTATCATTTTTTGCATAAAGAACACGAAAAATTTCGGTGATAATTGGATCTTTTATTCCTGAATGCCGCCATTATTCAAATATTCAACTTTTTTTAGGCTTATCAACAGTGTAATTTCAAATTTCATATAGAATTAAATTGTTCTTTGAAATTTTTTTCATACAAGGAACAAAAGAACTACAGCTGCCGGAGTTTGGCATCGCAGGGAAAATTCGTCCAGCAACATTTCTCTCCAAGCTGCTTAAAAACAATTATTTTTCACAAAAAAAATTTTTTGTAACATCTTCAAATATTCGATAAAGTACCCTATAAACTTCAAAACTATTCGTCCAATAGTTGCTTTGAAAATAAATCGTGAAATTGAGCCGCATTCTCTACCATTTATACATGTACCATTATACACTACCATTTATACATATTCAGATGTAAATTTCAAAATTTATCTCTGAAATAACGTTAACCCATTTCACAAATTGAATTTGCATCGATATCCGAATTTTTCGCTGTATACTTTACATCGGCCATCGTCGTCGATCTCGGTGGATACACAAATATTTGAAATAGTTCGAATGCTCTCGAGCTCTTTGGTATTTCATTAAGAGGCTTGAACGACCTTTGAAATAATTCAAAATAGACAAAAACAAAAAACCGCACTAATTGCAGTCTGTGCAGAGTCAAGAGACATGAGCCACTGGAGGATTTCATTAATCGTTACGGAAGAGCGGCAGACTTATTTTGAAATTGTCGAAAAAAAAGAAAACAAAAAACAGGTCGTATCGAAAACCGGAACGAACGATTCACGTGAAAATGGTTCGACGATTGTACAGAGACAAATATTCTAATCCCAATTTACAAAACTGGAAAAGGCATTGCATTTTTTTTCAAAAGAAAAACAAATATTTGAAAGCGAAAATGGCCAAAAGAATGGAAGAAAGAAAAATTGGACGACAAAAAAGTGGGAAAAAAATGACAATAGTGGCGAGATATTTGCGAGATTCGATCGTTGCATTTTTTTTGTTTATGGAGCTAACGATGATGAAGAGAGAACGTCAAAATCTTTGTTAAAATATATAACCTAAAATTTTGAATCACTGAGAATACTAAGTTAAAATTTAAGCGATAGTAATGCCACTACTATGGGAAAATCTTATTTTGGACTTGCCTTTTTACGTACTGAGATTCGTATGCTTCATGACCATCACCCATGAACTTTTGGATTTATCACTCTTCATACTGGACATCACTAACGAAGAATTTTCCAATTATGGAACTGGCACCCAAGTAAATATTAGATAAGCGTATAAAAAAAATTTCAACCTCAAATGGGACTTTGAATAAAACTTTCAGCTTATCGTATACTCGCTGCTGATGGGAATAATCGGGATATCGATGTCTCGGTTTCCTCCTATCATGGATCTACTGCACTATTTTGGGTCCCTTTGAGCTTGAATCTCATTGAGTTTTCAAGCCAACCGAAACTAACGAGTATTATTCGATCACGAAAACATTTTCGTTTATTCCGTTAAAACAATATTTATTACAGTGAAATAAAAATTCATTCATTCAAATAAAATATATTTGGCTCAGTTATGAATAACGCAATGGCTGGTCAAATAAATGTTATTTGATGCAAATCCATTATTTTTTTTCGTTCAAACGTAATAAATATTACTTGTCAGTCATCGAAATTTTTTAGTGACAAATTTTTTGAAAAAATTCTTTCGCAGCAGCGAGTGGAAAAAAATGCATCGCGAACGAATTGACGATATTCTCGAGGGGAAAAAAAAGATGTTATTCGTTTTCTGGTAAAATTATCGAACGACGATCGTGGCGCGAAATCAACGGAGACCAATGAGGCACAGGTGAAAAAGGATACCGAGAAAGGGTTTCGATGATTTTCGGATCGACGAAAAATCTTCAATAGATTCGCTACTACGACTGCACACGACAGTCCAAATCAAGAATGTTGAGGTGGAGCTTTTGGTTGTGGAGCCTGTCGAACAGAATTAAACGAAAAAAACAAAAATGTTTTTTTTTTTTTTTTAACGAAAGCTCGCTTTCCAGGCTTGCCAATTTATTTGGAGCTCGAAGAGTAAAAATCGTGTAAGAGCAATAATACGAACAAACCTTTTTTTTAATGCACGCAATGAATAATAACGTAAATCGAAATTATTTGTATCAGTGAAATTTTGATTTTTTCAATTTTACGAATTATTTTAATCGATGCAACAAACGTGCAATTTGTTAAAAATTGATTGATAATTTGATGTCATATTTCCGGATCTATAATTTTTCGTAAATCATCCGCAGTATTTTACAAATATATTTTGTACCGTATGTCTGAGTTAGAAATCCATGACAAAATTACAGAGAGGATAACCCGAGGGGCTATTCACCCTTGAAATCACTGAACCACCCTGCTCTTAAATCAGAATGGAAATCACGAGAAATCGGATCAAATCACATGAAATCGACGTTACTCAAACATTGTTGAAACCACTCAAAATCGAAATGAAATCACTCCGAGTTGTTTGAAATCAACGCGAAACCACGTAAAGTCAGGAAATTACCAGAAATCACGTAATATCTGAAAAATATAAAAAAAATGTTACGGCATTGCTACTATCAAACGACGCCCACTAGAACAAAGTACACAAACGTGCTCTAATGTGTTTTCTATCAAGCGATATAAGTATCAGCATCGAGCGCAACATAGTTTTTAACTCTTGAGCGAGGCTCTGGGCGAGGTCTTGAGTCTCGTCTTTAGTTGAGTCAGTCTTACACCAATTGTGAGCTTTTTGCGTCCAACTTGTAATATTGCTTGTTGCAGGTATGTACGAATAATTTTATTCAATATTTTATTGTTTTCTTTTTTTGTTTCGTCGTACGATATCACTGTCAGGGTTACACGTATACATTTAAAACATAATATCGATTAGTGAAAATTTGGTATCTTTTCGATCTGTAGTCCTGTTTGCTCGTCTCCTGGCTCATCCGTTTGGTAACATTTTTTTACGAACTGCAAGACGTGCAAAATAAATCGTTTGGATTTTGAAATATTATAAACGTTCGTGAGAGGTCGTAAAGAGAAGTTGTAAAAATAATTTAAAAAGAACCATTTAAAGTACGTTGCTTCATTTCAATTTAGTTACAAATAAAGTTTTTTTAGGCGGTAATAGCTTTCTCGTTGTATCGAGTTGACGTATGAATTTTTATGCATTTTTAGTTCAACGCTAACGCGGCGATATGTAATTTAACAACTAAAAGGTCTACTATTCCGCGATTTCACAAAAATCACACTTTCTCTTCACGCCACTTCGGACACCTCCCACTATACCCTATTAACTTTTAATTAATTTAATTTTTTTAATTTAATTAATTTAATTAATTAAATTAATTTAATAAAATTTAATTTAATACCCTATTAACTTTTCATAATGATATCGCAGACGTTTTTTATAGAAAATTTAATTCTCTACAAAATTTTTTTTGTCCAATTTTCGCCATCTTGAATAGCATTTTATGTCATATTTGAGTTATCATAATCCCATTGATTGGTATTGTAGAATTAGACGATTCTATAAATAATAGATATGAGAGCAATGAAATAATAGTATAGAATAAGAGAACAGAATTAAATTTATCCCAATTTTTTACTTACAGAGACAAATACTTGTGTGCACAAATAAAATTCATTTCATATCTATTACTAATTCCTACTTCTTTGCTCACCCTATCAATTCTTCCCCCCCCCCCCCCCCCCCCCCTCTTTGCAAATAAAATTTGTAACGTCAACGTCAACACGAGGTATGAAGACACAGTAAATTCAGCTGCAAACTCATACATACAACGGATAGAACCGTGTGAAATAAGGACAATCCTGTCATTTCGTGTTTTTATGCATGTCAATCTCTCCTCTTTCCCTCTCACTATTCTTTCATCTGATGAGAATAACAAGCGAGTTCCGTCGATCACATACAAGTATTCACTTCTGACGCGCGTACCGTGTGTACACGCACCCGGTTTTTTTTTTCGGTGGTTGAGGGTAGGGGGGGGGGGGGGTAGTGTCAAGTTCGATTTTCAGGAAAATCCTCTTATAGTATTTGCCGCCATTTAGATTCAATGACCGATTTTTTATTTTTCAAATAACTCTATTATTTTCAACTTTAGACTGAAAAATGATTATTACCAACGTTGTGGAAAATATAATTCTCCGGTCTTCGGATTTTCGAAAAAAAAGGAAAAAAAATCAATACCACGGCCGTGATTCTTTAAACTTCGTGATGAGTAATCTTAATTAGTGAATTGATTTTAGAATCATATTTATACCCAAGACAACGTCAAAAAGTATTTATATACTCAGTGTGAATATGAGATATAAATTTGATCATTGATTATTTCGTTCGCGAGTGTTTTTCGAGGCTAAAATCCATTCAGTGAAATGATGATAAATTTGTGTGTTGTAGAGTACTGGAATGGTTTAATTATAAATATATGTAACGGTGTATAATTTTATGTTGTACTCATGAAGGGATAACGGAATCATCGATTATGGGGGACGTCAATAAATTACCGATGGTCCTAGTGAATCTGACGGACTATGATAATTTGACGGAGGACGAATTTTTGGAGCGTATACTCGGACCGAAGCATTTACCCCTGAAACTCGTACTACCCGTTACCGTGATTTACGCTTTGATTTTCGTAACCGGTGTTTTCGGTAATGCGGTAACATTCGCAGTTATCATTAGGAATCCCGCTATGCAAACAGCCACGAATTATTATCTCTTCAGTCTCGCTGTTTCGGATCTAATGTTACTCGTGGTCGGTAAGATTAACTCAATTTTATGCATATTACTTGGATAAGCCTCACAAATTGATCTATTTTGGGTCTTTCTATTGGCTCAACGGCAATTCGTATACCAATAAATTATACCCTTGGGAAATGATTGCCATTATGGATAGACGGATTCTCATAAATTTCCTAACAATGATTCATTTTAATACCCGAGAATGGAAATTCGTCATTTATTTTTCATGGGAAAAAAACAACGAGAATTTAATGGGTTTTTTAATGTTTAAGCTCTTGCTGCTTTTATGATTTCATATATTATTAGGTGGCTCAAAAAAATCGATATTTTTCTTTCCTCGATAATAGTTATTAGAAAGTTGAAGTGTGATAAATGAAAAAACCTCGCGAAAGGAGGGGGCTGTAGCTCAAAATTATAAGGTTGCGCAAGCGACTTTTATATATTTTTTTCTAATTAAAAACAAAAAATCATGATTTTCATTGAAAATTAAAGAAACAAATCCAATTTGATTCAAAATTAAAGAACAAACAAGAGTGTCATCATTGCGAATTCAAAAAAATAAAAACAAAATTGATACAAAATTTTTTTCAGATGCGACAATTATCGATACGGAACAATATAGATGAAATATATTTTCAGAAATCGATGACGAATATCTTTTTTCGACTCAACACGCGTGTCTTTTGCTGTGGTCTTGAACCACTTGCAAGAGATATTGCATCTGTTTTCCGTTTTTGTCAAGTTATTCTGAAATTTTTTTTATTAACGAATTATATTAAGCTCCGAATTAGGACTTGTTATTTCTCAAGGACGCGGTTTCCTACAAAGAAATTGATAGAAAAATATCTACTGCAGCAGCTGCTAAATTATACGGTCATATGTCTTAGTATCTGAAGAGCTAGTTCTTTTGTCTCTCTTTGTTAAAGGGGACCGAAAGTAACAGCAAAAATACAAAACGGGTCATGGTTCCCAAAAATGCTCTGGATCTGCTGGCGTCTAAAATTTTTAATAATTTTGCCTCAAAAAGAGTCATTCATTCTGTTTGAAAAATTTGACTTGCTTCGTGACTTTCTTGATTTAGACGTCAGGCAATATGCCATCGAAAAATCGTATAGGGACTGCCGGACTGAATGCGACAGTATCTATGTTGTGGACGATACACCGGAGCGAAGGATTGCATTAATTAAAAAATTTTAAAATAATATGTTATAAATATATTAACGTCATTGTTTAACATTTGATCGGTGAAAAAAAAACTTGACTCACTTTCTAATTAACAACCGCAGGGACCACTTTATCGCAATGTCAATGTATAATCAGTTATCCTGGGGATACTGCGATATCCTGGGCGCCAAATTTTGACCGTGCGAAATTTATATTTCGGAAAAAAAAAACACTTTTTCAAGAGTAAAAAAAAGTCGCTTTCCCATCAAATAAAGGCGCTATGGCGATTAAAAGTAAAAAAAAGTCGATTTGGTAAATTTCGTATTTACGGCGATTTTTTCACGTTTCGGGAATTTCGTCAAAATATAACGCTTAGAATAATCGATGATTAAAGCGAACCGGTAAACATGATGAAAGTGCAATTATAAGTATATATAGGATATTTGTTGGAATAAAGCAAACGAAAAATATATAATGCACTAATATATTATTAAAGTGGGTACATTAAGAGGTTTAGATCTCTCTTTATGCTTGGTAAATGCTAAGGGCCGATTTCTTCACCTCTGGATAACTCTAACTGGATCGAACATAACCAGAGGTGAAAAAACCGGCCATAAATCCGTTATAGCAGTAATAATGAGCCGAATAATACCGATGAATTACATTTATAAGGTAAGGTAAAGGTATAAGGTAAAGATAGATGCCCCAGTGGGATAAATGGCCGAAATTCGATATTTCACAAAATAATCACCAGAAAGTGCCACTGAATTATTTCACCGTTCCTCGTATCTAAAATGACATAAGGGACGCACGAACGCTCGAAAAAAAAAAAACGATCAATTTCACAAAAACTGCAGTTTACTGGTAATTACTTGGAATATTTTCGTTGCTGTAACTTTGTATGTTATTTATACGCAAGTTCCGACTATTTAGTAATAACTAAAGTGCACTATGGGCATGGGTAGACTCAGATAGGTACGTGAACGTTATGTAGTGTCAACATTTACTTCAGAACACCTACTCCGACGGAGGTGACTACAAAAAGGGCATCTTACCCCAATCGGGATAGATGCCCCAGAAAATAAAAACAAATAAATGGCACTAGACGAAAGCGATTCCGAAGAAATATCATCTGATTCTCGGAATTCTTATGAGGATTACTGTATCGAATGCCTTGAAAATTACCGCGATACAAAGGAGAAGGTTGCAGTGCATTGGTTGTGAGAACTGGATGCACGAAGAAAAAATTTTTCGAAAAAAAATGAACTGTTCATATCCATAGGTTACCAAAGCTTCATAAAGTAACTTTATGCAATAAAAATATTTTTTTATAGATCACGTAATTTTTTTAAAAACATTTCCCTTAGGTGGGGCATCTATCCCGACTTTACCTTATGTACAAGAATCGAATGGTTTGTGTTTCGTTAACCGAGCAAATTATTGAAATCATACGTTTTCCTATTCGCACCTTACGTGTTTTGAACGAAATTTAATTCGTTCGCTTCATCGTAACAATAGAGTATGAAATGAAAAAAAAAGTAATTATTGCATTTTTTTCTTTCTCTCAGGCTTGCCTAACGAGCTATGGGTTTTCTGGCAACAATATCCTTGGGAGCTTGGACTCGTAGTATGCAAAGGACGTGTCCTTGTCTCCGAAATGTGAGTGTAAATTCATCAAATATTTATCATAAATCATTTTTTTAAAAACACCGAATTAATGAAGACCGAGAACTGAGACATAAAAACTCGTCATACGACCCGTCACGATGTCTTTCAAGGTCCTCTTACGTATCAGTGTTAACGATTGTGGCATTCTCGTTGGAGAGATATTTAGCAATTTGTCATCCTCTGCGTCTCTCCGTTACGAGGGGTCTCAAGCGACACGTATTCATCATCGTAGCTGCATGGATGGTGGCACTGGTTTTTGCCGTGCCATTCTGCTGGTACGTTGAGGTACATTACGTCGAGTGGCCACCGCGTGAGTGAAATTAACAAATTGTGGATATTTTTATCTCGTGTTACAAGTTGTAGGAAAAAAAAATGTTTCGGGAATGTAAAAAATGTACGACATATGTAAATTCTTCGGGAGACGATGCGAGAGCGAGAAGCTTACGTAGAGAGAGAGAGAGAGAGAGAGAGAGGAAACTCGGAAAAGCTCGTGGGAATATATATTTTTTTTTTTTGGTTCCAACAGGTTCGAGAAATATCTCGAGAAATTCAGCGGTCTGCGCAATGTTGAATATGCCGCAGTTTCCGCTTTATGAGACAAGCTGTTTCATATTTTTCCTCGTTCCCATGGTTATAATAATGTGGCTGTACGTTCACATGGGTATAGCGATACAGAGCACGAGCCTTGGGCACAGAATAGACGGAACGATTCATGGTGAAACGAGACAATCTCAATATCGCAAAGCCATCATTAGAATGCTCAGTGAGTGTTTAAGAAAGAATGTTTGGTTAAAAACGTGAAAATTTTATCCACAATTATTACTCGGCAATTAATTTTACTCGAAAGAAGTCAAAATTGTGTATAAAATTTCATTGAATTCTTCAACATTTCATATAAACATTTTTTTTAGCAATGCTGGACAGACGAGAATTGAAAGATATTTGAACTTTTCGTTTCCTCGCAGGTGCCGTAGTTGTAACATTTTTCGTCTGCTGGGCACCTTTTCACGTGGAACGCTTGCTCTGGGTTTACGCAGAAAAGAATACATTCGATACGGTGGACATGTGGCTTTATCCATTGTCCGGTTGTCTCTACTACTTCAGTACAACCATAAATCCTATACTCTACAACGTCATGAGCTCCAAATACAGAAGAGCATTCAAACAGACTCTGTGTTGCTCGACCTCGATCAATCGTCATACGCAGACGGACGGACGCGTATTTGAGCAGTATGAGAGAAAGAGAGATTTTCCGTTGCGGAACATTTCGTAAATCCCAGATATAGTACGGGTACAGAGTGTTTACAAAAATTCTACTGTCAAGTGAGTTGTTTTTTTTTTTACTTCTATTCTCTTCTGGCTGAAAAATATTACTCATTGGGACTTCGAAAAAATTAAAATATCGCTAAGAAAAGTCAAGAATAAACTTTTATTTGTGCTCAAATAATTTTTACCTCTATTCGAGTTTTCGCAATTACGATACATCGAGTCTCCACGTGCCGATAAATTTGGTAATACATTCGAAAAACGGACGTATGCAATGTGTGACGGGACGGAACAACGTGATAATGAAATTTCGGCGAGACTCGAATCTGACAGGGAAACGAAAAATAAATGAAGAGAAAAATAAATATATTCGAATAAATCAACGATTAGGAGATTGCGCGGATAAAAAATCGTCTCTCGATCTGTCTTTTTCCAAAATAAAAAATCTCGCGGATGGTCCATCATGTATATCGAGTGTCGAATGATAAAGTGTAAATAAACGTTTTCTCTTCTTATACGCACCTCGTATTTCTCGCAAAGCCTACACAAAGAAACAATCTTTATCGCCATACTGAGTTTGCGTAAAAACGTGTGAAATTATTATTACTACATATGTATAATATATATAATCTTCGTTGAATAAAAATGCTTTCTTTTTCGTTAAACAATGTTGATTTTTTCGTTGAATAATGCCCTATAGATGTAGCTACAAGATCGTCATATTGAAAATTAGGGTCGATAAAAAGGTGAAAAAAAAATTTTCACCTTTTTTTATTAACCGCAATAGCAGATTTTTTTGCCAGTCTAAAATTTCTATGATTTAAATTTTCCAAATATTCGAAAGGCTCCGGCACGCCTGATACATATCCTCTCTCTCTCTCTCTCTTTCTACGAAAATCTATTCGAAATTCACGATATTTTCTCAACATTGATTAAAATGAATCTGTGAATAAGACTGCGGTAAACAATCCTCAAAGTCTTTGCCATTCTCCGGAACTTCTTTTTATCGGCATTGCGATTAAACGGGCGGCTATGGCGACACTTGAATAAGTATATACACAGGAAATCGATGTGGGTGAAAAAGCTACCGCGAGGATGGAGTGGGCAATAATTACTTCTACATGTCCCCCCCGATAGAGAGTTAAAAGCTTTTATCTCGCGCTCTCGCGGTGTACCACGGATTCTTTGCTACGAGAATTTTATTTGACGGCGAACGAGAATGAGCACTTCTCGAATTTCATTATTGGCAACGACGCGAGAATGGACGATCTTTTTTTGTTCTGTAGAATTTTAAATTTTCTCCTGAAAATGAATATATAGTGGAGTTTTCCGGGATTATCATCTCCCATGGAAACAAAATCTATAGAAAATTTCAAGTAACGAGACGAAAACCATGCAAGTGTGCTACACTCCGCGTAAAATTTCGAACAACTTTTGTGTCGTTTACATCATGATCTGAGGAATAGTTAGCAAGGAATAGGAGGCGGGAGTCAAACGATTACTTTTTATCGAAATAAAACGTACCCTCTTCTTACAGTCGGGAGTAAAAATGAAAGATCTCTTTTTTTTATTGAAAGAGATAGATCATTCGGATCAGCTGTCTTGTTACTATGTTTTTTTTCGATTTATTCTTCACCTCTCTCTCTCTCTCTCTCTCTCTCTCTTCCTCTCTCTTCCTATGTTTATTTGAGAATACAAGAAAGAGACTTTTTCATTGAAATCAGAATAGGACTCTCATACTCTCTCTCTCATACTCTCTCATCTGATCGTTCGGCTTACTTTGACTTTTGCTGGAGAGTAATTTTGTTATCGTTCTCGAAGATCTCTCGATTTTTTTTTTTTTATCTACAATATATTACGTAGTACTATATGCGATCGCAATACAACCCCGCACTATATAAGCGCAACGAGCATTAAAGTAAAGTCCCCAGGCATTGGTAAATAAAATAAATAAGTAAATAAGAATTACAGTGATTCGTGAACTTTTTCTTATTCCGCTTTGCCTCAGTTTGCATTACTAGTTTGGACGACGAATGAAGAAATTACAAGTGGGAGAATAAGAGGGTCGATCGTAGTTTCCGCATTGCATGCGAAGCGAGAAACGAAACCTTTCGACGCCGATTATACTGTACTTCTTGCAGTATGACTGTTCCTTTTTTTGCCATCGACTTTTTCTGTTTTATTCTCTTACAATATGTATCCTGGAACGATCCGTCCTTATTTTTACACGTTTTAACCTACTTCTTTATACTTTGCTGGTTCTCGCAGTGTGTTCCATTCAATCGCTCTCGGATCTAATGTTCGCATCACGATGCGATCGCGACTAACTTTTACGTCATTGTTCTCGTTCTGACGAGTTTGACGATGATTTTTTTAATTATTTTTTATTATTAATTCACGATATGATAACAGAGGCAAATCGAAAGAAACTTTTACGAATATACCTTCGACCGGCAGGACGCATTGAACGTGCACGGAGAGCATGTGAATTGTGCCCTTGGTGCATATCCCTCATACGCACCCGCAGGTGTTCCAATTGAATTCAGACAATTTTTGGGAGCAAGCATTTTCTGCATCTACTTAGAAGGGACCGTTATACTTAGAAGGGACCTACTTAGAAGAGACCTTTTTAGTCTCCTGTAGTACAAAAAAAAACCCTATCAAAAATTTCAACTAGCAATTTTTGATAATGCTTCAACGGTCATGATTGCGAATATTCTAATCCGAATCTAAGGAATCCCAAGACAAGACCGGAACGCATTTCGAAGAATCGTTCGTTTGGGATTTTTGATCCGATTTTTTCTCGAGCTCCCCCTTTTTTTCAAGTCAGTACTGATCCCGAAAGAGAAATTGAAAAAAAAAAACGTTTCGCAAAACTTGTTTTCAATGCTGGTATTCTGAATTTTCCTACTTGAAGCCAACGTACATATTATAAGCATTTCCAAAAATTTCCTTGTCCAAAAATTGGCCCACTTCTTGCGGAAACACCCGTATAATGATATAAAGTTCAGAGCTCTGAACTTGCGTTACAAGCTCCTTTGGGTGTGGGCATTCATGGGTCTCGAAAAACGTCAGTTTGCGTGGGAGGATAAGCGTTCTCTCTCTTTTTCTCTTCCTATTCTTCATGACGTATTACACCGGGTATTATATACATGCATGGATGTTATACTTATACACAGGACAAAAGAGGCAGTAAAAAATAAGTATCTACCCATGGCCTGAGTACAATTACGTGATCGATGGTTAATGGAATGTATATTGGACATAAACCAATAATATATATATCGCAAGAAAAAATCGAGAAAATATTATTTGTAATATTATATCTGGGAATTTCGATAAGAAAATTCTTTCTTGGGTGTCACAGGAAAAAAATGAAAAATCAATTATTGAACTAAAAAGTTGCGATATCATTTTTCGAAAGTTTTGAGGAGCAATCGGTTTTAAATTCAGGCTCATCTGCATTGGTCAGTGCAACGAGAGTAAGAAAAAAAAAACGCGATCGTGAATGGACTCTTCTTGTAAAAAAAAAGGATCGACTCGCATCTATACCATTCTATCGGAATCGCATTAGTATCTGAAATCGATTGGGTCGGAGAGTTTTGAAGACACAAAAATATGTATTGATCAGGCTGAAGAAATAGGACGAGTAAAGTATATCAAAAGAGAGTGAAAAATTTACTTTTTAGTTTTTTTTTTAAATTCTGGAACAGGAAATATTTTAGTGGTAAAAGGTTGTTCGATCGGCTGATTGCGGTAACATTATAATCACGTTCGGGGAACGCTGCACTTTGAATTAATGAAACCTTTTGAAATGTTTCTGCTACGCGCAGGGATAGACGATGAAACATTAATTCGTTAGAATTTCAAAATAACTTCATTCTGTGCCATATTGGCACAGAATATTAATCCTATCCCTATACGTACCAATGGCTCACATTAAACGAGATTCCCATTGAAACATTTCTGTGAGCCCGATATTTCTCTTGAATCTTTGAAATTTTCGGAACATTCAATGCTCTTTCCATTTAAAATCGCGGCATACGAATAAAACTTTATTTATTCAGTGCAAACAGCTGGCAATCGAGCTTGTTTTTCTACACGCAAACTGCCCCTCTGTCCATTATTCGTAATATATAAAAAATCCTGCAATTTAATATTCAAGCTCGTGCTAGTAATACCTTAATTAGAAAAAAAAAAAAATTTTGAGAACCAACGTTTAAGAATTGGATTTCTCGTCTCCGTTTGATGTGTTTTTCATATCCCGTTGAATGCGCTCAGCCGTTTATGGCTCTCTTGTGATTGTGAATTCAGAGTATCGAACCTCAACAAAATATTCAAAGCTCGCGTAATCGTTCGAGCTATGTTTCCCAATGGAGAGAACAAACTGCGGGAGATCCGATCGGAATTTTCAAGCATATATCCACAACTACGTTTGCTATAAACGTAACGCCGTCGTTAGGTACAACGATCCGCCGCATACAGTACCGTCATTGAACCTTGAGAGCAAACCATCCCCCTTTCTCTCACATATCATAAATCGTTGAGCACGCACACATATACGCGCTTATAGATTCACGGATTATATGAGGCATTTCCGGTTGTACCGCACGAGAGAGATCATCTGCCGTTATCACGTGTGTTCTTTCCACACCTGCTCGTACACTTCCTCTCCGCAAGTGCGCTCTCGTTTGTATACCTATACTAGTCGAGTAATTATTCTAGGTCATTTTTTCTGCAATCTTCTGCAAAATTGTTTTTGCTTTTGGAAAAGTTTCAGGTGCGTTCCCTGGGTTCAATTTTACGGGACGCGGAGGGCGAGCTTCAGCCGCCATCGTGGAAAACACGTTGCATCAAATATCTCGTGAACCGTGCATCATACGAGAAAAATAATGAATACCTTTTTTGTAGATAATGAAATTCTCAAAAACTTTTATTGGAAACTTTTTCCTGCATAGTGCATGGCAAACTTTCCCAACATGGTTATTGTTAAATATACAGTTAACGGTTGATGTAACAGTAAAAATGATGGTGATGTTTGGAAAAGTTTGCCGCTCTGTAAATAAAAAACCATGCACTGTACAGAAAAACGTTCTGAATAAAAGTTGTAGAGAATATCATTATCTAAAAAAAGGTTTGTACAATTTTTCTCGTACGATGTACGGTTCACAAAATATTTGACAAAGCATATTTGACAAGATGGCAGCTGAAGCTCGAATCCCGCATCGCGTCCCGCCAACTTGAATTTACCCTCAGAGGATACTCCTGAACCTTTTCCAAAAGCAAAATCAATTTTGTTACAAATTTAGTTACAAATTTGAATAAATTCAGAGAGATTAAATTTTGGAGGTTTGCGGTTAAATTTCAAAAAGTCCGCACATAACAAAGGTGCCCTAAATGCGTCTGATGGGGGGTCCGTGAGATGTTCGTTAAAATTGTGTAAAGTATATGCCATATTATTATTTTTATATGGCGAAAAATAACTCCTCGCACTTAACTATTCTTTTGTAAACAAAAACCAAGGTTTTTGTTTCACGAATTATTTTTTTTTTGTTGGTAGGGCCATCGTTTGCAAACTAATTGAACTCTTCGAAGCTCCACGGCTTACTGGATCGAGAAAACTTTTGATCAAACACTCGCTGTCAGCTGCCTCTAATTTCCCGAATTTTCAATATTTGTACACACAAATAAATGTATGCAGCGGGAGGAAAACTGAATGTATGTATACCTGGCAAATACGAAAATGATTTAAACAATGTTCTTCGTAGAAAAAATTTCGAAAAAGGCCTATTCTTTTAGCCATGGAGGCTAAAAAAATGATTTTTACGAATCGAATGTTTCCATTGATCCCGTTTATTTGCGATGAACTTTCAGACGCAAATAATCATATATTTGAAACGTGTACAGTGAAAAAAATAAATGAATAAAGTTATCCCCATCACGATCGTGATAAGTTGGTCGTCCAGGTATGTGTTTGCGTGTCTCATGGTCGTTATCAGTTCTAGTTTCGCGAGAGAAAATTTACCGTGCTTCGGCAATGGGCTATTAGAGGAGTAATATAGAGTTTCCCGAAATACCAATATTTTCGTGTACAGTGAAACGTGACGAGCCTTCTGGCCTTTCACAATTTCTTGTACAGAACACTTTACAAATGACTTATCATGTTGCAATCCTTTTTTTTCTTCCATCAATTTTTATGCGGTATCGTAAAGTAATTTTATGTTTTTTTTTTATTCGAGCGCCTTAATATCCCTTGCGTAATTCCAATTCAGTTCGAGAATAAAAATGTTCTCTCGCTCGTGGAAATAAATTTACGCCCAGTTATTATCATAAATACATTTATACATACAAACGGGTGATATAAACTTTAAAGTTTATATGTATGCGGGAAGATGGCAGGGTGGCTTGAAAAACGAACGAGCTTTCCATGATTAACATAGAATGTAATTAAACCCTAAAATATATTCTAATCTTCATGGGAAAAAAAATATATGCAAAAATGTATTCCTGGTGCGAAAAAAGTTATAAATATTCGCCTGTAAAAAAAATGTAAAATTTCGAAAAAAATATATTTCATATTTCGTGCAACGACTGCAATAATGCTCGATAAATTATCGATGCATGATGTTTGATCATTGCTCTGATGAAGTAAATCACATATCTATTGCCATATCACGTGAATTTCTTACGGTCATAATTTTCGTCATCATCGTACGTTATACTCGGAAGAACTCGGAACGAGATCTGCTCACGGAAAATGCGATGGTGTAAACTGCAGAGACAAATAGACGACGTCTAGTACACTAACTTCGGGTCATTACTTATTTCTCATCATCAATTACCGTAACTGTTAGCTAGGGAAATTCCTCCCTGCGAAATTGATGAATTTTCGTCTGCTGTGTGAAACTCCCACAGCTGGCAGACGCGACGGACAATCTTGCCGAACTCAACTTGTCGAATTAGGCTTCATTTCATAATAAATGGCATAAATTATAACTTATAAAATATGAATAATTATCCCTCTCTACATTTTGGTAAGGAAAAAATAGAAATAATGAAAATTTAGTACTTTTTGTGCTTCAACTCGAAATACTGCTCAAACTATACGTAATAGAATAAAATTGCTCATAAATAATTTTCTAGGTACTACCTAAATTCTCTACAAAAAAAAAGTCCCCGACGACATATATCTAAAGTTAATAATTGAGGCGTGGGAGGCGTCCAAAGTTGTAAAAATAATTGAAAAAAAAAATACTATTTCAAGTCGGTGGCTTTATTTGAATTTAGTTACAAATAAAGTTTTTTAGGCGGTAATAGCTTTTTCGTTGTATCTAATTGACGTGTGAATTTTCAATTCAACGCTAACGCGGTGATATGTAATTTAACAACTAATGGGTCTACTATTCTGCGATTTCACAAAAATCACACTTCCTCGTCGCATTGGTACATTTTTCCAATTACCAACAAAAAAAAGTCGTTTGGAAATGCCACGAGGCTTTGGAAAAAAAAACGAGACATTGAGAAAGAGTGAGAGGAATGAAAAAGGATACATTTTTTTTAAATAACAAAAAGCTAAAGGCTCGTTTGAGGGGGAAAAAAAAGCAAAAAAAAACAAAAATGCTAGATCGAAGTACCGAAAATTACCGCGTCATAACTTATAAACGAAAACAAAAAAAATAATGAAATTAAATATTCGTTTTTGTTCTCACCGATAAATTTATCAAAAGTGGCAAAAAAAAAAACAGAAAAAAATGACACCGAGAAAGCTAAAAATTCAAAATGAAAGTGTTAAAAAAAAATATATATGTCGCTATAAAAATATTCGGATCTAGTTCGCATTATATCGGGACTATTTAATTTCGTACAAATTATTTGCCCAATTCCACTCACGAGGAGCCAAATGAGGGAGTGCCGTGGGCTGAGAGAACAAAAAAAAAGACAAATTTTGGAGAAGTTCAAAGTTTATATATTTTTTTTCGACACAATCAATATTGAAATATTTATCAGGCGTCTCTATGGCCTTGAATTTTAATGGGGAAAAATCCAAAAGTCACGCAAGCCACTTATAAAAAAAAAAGAAACAAAAAAACGTAAACGAGTGAACAATGCGCGCTTCTTTAAATCAAATTACTTTTTTTTTCTTCAAATACGATTCCCGATAAACTTTGTGATCGTAGACCGCCATATTGTAATCACTTTTAAGCTCTCAATGCCAGTATCACGTATAATTATAATTATAATACATGTTTTTTTTTTTTGCACAATTATGATAATTGACGGCACAAGCTTTTTTTTTAATTTTTCTTATCATACAAATATGACAAGTCGATTTTCATAATTACGAAAGAAAGAGGAGAAGGAATGACAAAAAAAACACAAACATTATCTCTAGTACTATTAATTTTATCATTAATTTTAAAACGTCATCGAGGTTGCCATATTATCGAGAGGAATAATTAACTTTATGCTAAAAAAAAGGCTCCAGTTGCCATTTTTTTTAAATTATTATACAACGATTATTAATTTTATTATTATAATTATTATAATTATTATTAGTCGTTCATTTATCGTGTTTCTAGTCACATAGCCGAAAAAGTGAGAGCATAAACACGCACTGAGAGAAAAAACAAGAAGCGAAAAAACCGAAGCAAAACGAGCACACTAGAAAACGAAATGGAGCACAAACAAAAAAAAATACAAACAAACAAACAAAAAACGAATATTTTCATGTTTTGTTTTTGTTTTTTTTTTCTAATTCTCTGCTTTTTTATTTTTCCACGTTGCGCAACCGATTTTTTTTGTAAACTAATGAGAGAGAGAGAGAGAGAGAAGGTTTGACATGAAAAAAATGATTGCAATTTTTCGATATATATGGAGAATTTTTTTTTTTCCTTTTCGTATGCGTAAATTTTGATTACATATTTATATATATTTGTATTTAAAAAATTTTTTTTAAATAATATTTTTTTTCCTTTTCGTATGCGTAAATTTTGATTACATATTTATATATACAAATATATATAAATATATAAATATATAAATATATAAATATATATATTGCGTGTGATCTGTGAGAGAGGGAAAAAGAAAAGGAAATGCTCGATCAGGAAATTCTGCATAATTGTTGTGCACGAGAGAGAGGTGGCAAAATTCCATTTTTTTTTTCATCAAATTTTTATTATTTATTCATTTTTTTAAATTAAATTTTCTCAATCTTCATCCATCTTCTTTTCCAGCTGATCAAACCCGAAACAAGAACTGCGTTTGCGCGGTTAAATAGGGAAAAAAAATGAATACCAGAAACGGAGAGAAAAAAAAACGAAAGAAAAAATCAACGAATAATTCACGCATTCGAACAACGCAGCTCTGCGTCGTTTTTTTTTGCATCCCAAGAGACGTGGAGCATTCTGAGACGACTCGTAGATCCAATTCATCGAATTATTTTTTTTTTTATCGAAACTCTTTCGATGTCAATTCACGAATTTCGATTTTTCTCCAATTACAATTTGCGGGAGAAAAAAAAATAGAGCCAAAATTTTTCAATTCCAATCTTCCTACTCGGCAGTAAAATTTTAATTAACAAAGAAAAAAAAAGAAAAAAACGCTTTTCGAGTCATTTTATGCCAGCTCGGATCCCCCTTGGACCCCCTCGACGTGTTAAATCTGGTCTAAAAATTTTTCTTCGTCTATAATTCATGAAATTCTGCAAAATTATTTCAAGCGGACGAAAAAAATTAAAGAAAATTTAAAAAAAAATTATAATTGACTCGCAGACTTGGAATATGAGAAATCAAGACTCGGATCGAGTTCTCCAAAGATCCAGAGGGGTTTTGCCGCCTTTTCGAGTCGCGCGCGCGCGCGATCTCTGCAAATGAAGTAATTAAAAAAAAAAAAGATAACAAAAATTTCAAGACTTTTTAACGTTTCGCGACGCGGTGTGTGTGTGTGTGTGTGTGTGTGTGTGTGTGTGTGTGTGTGTGTGTGTGTGTGTGTGTGTGTGTGTGAGTGTATGTGTTGAAAAAAAAACGGATTGACAGTTCAAACGAGCACTATTCGTTGTACACTGCATCGTGACGTACTTTCTATCATTACGAATGAATTAATAAAATCATTGACTAAAGAAACGAGAAAAAAAAAGATAAAAATTAATTATAGCGTTAAATCGTAATTATAATAATTTATGGTAATATAATGATTACAATATTGATAAATGATTGACGAAAGAAAAGTAATAAAAAAAAGAAAAAAAACAAACAAAAATGAAAAGAATACAAAAAAAACAAAAAATAATAATAATAATAGTAATAATAATAACGTTTAATCGACGATTAATAACCCAAGAGCACGCGTATTTCATGATTCGTTTATAGTTCAACGATCGATCGATTCGTCTCCGTGGAACGAGTGGATCTGTAAGATTTTTGAGGGAAGCAAAAAATAAAAAAGGAATAAGGAACAAAGGGATTTAAAAAAAAGACGCGAAACACACACACACAAGTCGGAACTTACAAACTATCGCTAAGAGAAAATATCTCATTATATAAAATTATTATGTAATAATTGTCCATACATCCTAAAATGTCGAAAAAATAAACTAACATTAAACATGTTTTGCGAGATTTTACTTCTTCCCAGCCATTTAAAAAAAAAATATTCTTTATTTAGTAGAGAGAAACTTGCTGCTATAAGGGATTTATTAAATTGCATGACAGAGAACTAGGAGTATTTTCAACTTTTAAATTATTTAAAAGATAATTATTCAACATTTCATTTTATTTTGTTTACTTCATTTTCATTTATTTATTTGTTTATATATACATATTTTTTTTTCTTTTCTTTTAGTCAAATTTATTCGAATAAATCATGTTATTGTGCGGGCCAGGAGTTAAATTTTTTCTATGACCACCCACGGGCACAACAAGAGCCTATTCTAATGACTACGGGAAATTAAGGGTTTTCTAATTTTCATGAATAATTCAAATCAAAATCGGAATGCATTCACATAGGTTTTTTCGGTTATTCATTATTATTATTTGATTAATTTTACCAGCTTGAAAATTCAGTTGCATCTCAAACGTATATCACGTGACAGTGCCGTCACAACGACCCAGCGCAGCAACGCCTCTAGCGGTAAAATTAAGAAATTCAAGCAGCTGATCATTCCTAACCCAAAAATCTTCGTAATTCCTAAATATGTATTAGCCTGTTAATGAGATTTAAACATGACTGATGTGTCTGAACAATCGAAGAAAGTGTACAAATATTGTTTTGTACCATGTTGCAAAAACACCAACTGTATCAACACCAATAAAAGCCTTCATTTGCGTTATAGGAACATCTCTAAATCTGTTCTTGGCAAATTTGCCGATGTCGCTTTCATGTATCATTGATTATTTTTTTAAATTTATTTTCGCCAATTTTTTAACCGACGGATAAAGTTATTCGATGAATATCGTATGCTTTTAACATGGATTATCCATCCGATAACTCATCTAGCCGGAAGATAACCCTAGGTGAAAAATCCGGGCATAACCTCTTGCCCTAGTACCGAGGGGTGTTGTGACGTCACTCGACTCGCACAGCCTGTAAATTTCTTACAATTTTTACACCTTAAGAAATAATAATTTACTTGCTTAAAGAAATTAATGCAATGTTTATTAACTTCAGGAAATATTTAAATGTGACAGAATGATAAAAAAAAAAGGAGAAAATCGTTTACATGCAAGTTCTCCATTATCGGGTATTGAATTTTGACAATAAAATGCTGAAAAATGTAAATTTGTTTAAATAAATATACAGCGAGTTACATGTAACCATATGTAATTGACAAAAAAAAAAGAAATTCACACACGATTTTGTAGTAGAAGAACTTTATATTGTTATACATATTTTATTAATCGTATTTTCACGTTCTTATAAAATAAATTCATATCTCATGCATCGTAATGCAAAGCACCTGTAGAGCTAAAATGAAAATTGCGAAACGCTCATTTCCACACCCACCATGAGGTAGAGCAAATATGGGCGCGTTTTTTTTTTTAAGTGGTATCCCCTGTAGGCCTACTCCACTCTGACTACCTTTACACCGATGGGGTTGTAAATTTAGCATGATTGCTACAGAACATGTACTCCTCCATCATCGAACTGTCGCATTCATGCTAAAGCACGGACCAACTCCATCAATGGAAACGCGGTCTCTACCTATATCTGCCTAATTTTGGAAACTAAAATTAAACGGGATAAAAAAAACAAAGCGAAAGTAATTAAGAAATTGAGCGTAGCAAAGGAATTTTATATTTTCGAGAAATTTAAAATACCGACAACGACGACAAAGGGTATCGTTATAGAGCTGCGCCCCAACAAAATAGTCGAGGATCAAGTGTCCAGAACAATCTCTTCGTCATTGTGCCACGGAAACTAACAAAAATCTTCCGCTTTGTTTGAATACGTGTGAAATGAAAAGATCATGGAGGATCCTGAGAAGTCAAGTGAATTATAGAAATTGAGAGGACTGAGGGGATATGTAAAAGCCAAAGAGCATCGTCGAAGGGGGGGATAAATGAAATTTTTTTTTTTTTTTAATTTATTTGACAACTTTACCTGTTATTTTATTTTACTTCAATAAATTATGGGTGTTTTATCAACAGAGTTAACGAAGTACGTATTACACATAATATAAAATATATTAATATCAGAAGAAAGTAATCACTATGAAAAAAAGAGATAAAAAATATGTATGATATGCTGTTCTAATTGAATCAAACCTGTCTCGTTCGATCAGCATTCTTCCAGTGGTTGAAATCTCCATGCATTAGAATAAATATGCATATCGCTATAGTAATGCGTATATACATCGAATCCATTGAAAAAAAAAATGTAAACAAAATTTTGTATTAAAAATTTTTTATTATTACACCGATTACATTATTATTAATTTCACATTCTTATTATATAAATTGATTTCTCATACATGGAAATGCAAAACCCCTAGAGCTAATGAAAGTTGCGACTTGCTCATTTCCACACCCACCACGGAGGTAGAGCAAACGTGGGCGCGTTTTTTTTTAAGTGGTATCCCCTGTAGGCCTAATCCACTCTGACTACCTTTACACCGATGGTGTTGAAGCAATAGTCTCTACCTATGTCTGCCTAATTTTGGAAATTAAAATTAAACGAGATACCCTGTAGGCCTACCCTGTAGGCCTACTTCATTTTGACTACCTTTACACCGATGGGGTTGTAGCAAAAGCATGATTGCCACAGAACACGTACTCCTCAACCGTCGAACGGTCACATTCATGCTAAAGCACAGACCAACTCCATCAATGGAAACGCGGTCTCTACCTATATCTGCCTAATTTTTGGAACTATAATTAAACGGGATAAAAAAAAACAAAGCGGAAGTGATTACGGAATTGAGGATAGCAAAGGCATTTTATATTTTCGAGAAATGTAAAATACCGACAACGACAAAGAGTCTCGTTATAGAGCTGCGCCCCAACAAAAGAGTCGAGGATCAAGTGTCCAGAACAATCTCTTCGTCATTGTGCTGCAGAAACTAACAAAAAAAAAGCTCCCGCTTTGTTTGAATACCAACCCCCTCTGTCGACGGAGGGGGTTCGTATTTATATTAAGATATCTTAACCTTATATCTATACCTGCCTATACCTGGATAGTAGTATTATATTAAGTCAATTAGAAATCTTAATATTAGCTTAAATTGCGATGAGATATTCTTAAATTTAATACGTAATAAGACTAACTTAGATATAGGGGGTTGGTATTTTATACCAATTGAGAATCGCAACCTTATACCTATAACTGCCTATATCTGAATAAAAATATTATATTGAGTTCGCTAGAAATCTTAATATTAGCTTAAATTGCGATTAGAATTTCTTAAATTTAATACGCAATGGACTAACTTAGATATAGGGGGTTGGTATTTTATACCGATTGAGAGTCGCAACCTTATACTTATACCTGCCTATATCTGGATTAAAATATTATATTGAGTTCACTAGAAATCTTAATATTAGCTCAAATTGCGATGAGATATTCTTAAATTTAATACGTAATAGACTAACTTAGATATAAGGGGTTGGTATTTTATACCAATTGAGAATCGCAACCTTATACCTATACCTGCCTATATCTGGATTAAAATATTATATTGAGTTCACTAGAAATCTTAATATTAGCTTAAATTGCGATGAGATATTCTTAAATTTAATACGTAATAAGACTAACTTAGATATAGGGGGTTGGTATTTTATACCAATTGAGAATCGCAACCTTATACCTATAACTGCCTATATCTGAATAAAAATATTATATTGAGTTCGCTAGAAATCTTAGTATTAGCTTAAATTGCGATTAGAATTTCTTAAATTTAATACGCAATGGACTAACTTAGATATAGGGGGTTGGTATTTTATACCGATTGAGAGTCGCAACCTTATACTTATACCTGCCTATATCTGGATTAAAATATTATATTGAGTTCACTAGAAATCTTAATATTAGCTCAAATTGCGATGAGATATTCTTAAATTTAATACGTAATAGACTAACTTAGATATAAGGGGTTGGTATTTTATACCAATTGAGAATCGCAACCTTATACCTATACCTGCCTATATCTGGATTAAAATATTATATTGAGTTCACTAGAAATCTTAATATTAGCTTAAATTGCGATGAGATATTTATAAATTTAATACGCAACGGACTAACTTAGATATAGGGGGTTGATAAAATTAAACGAGATACCCGGTAGGCCTACCCTGTGGGCCTACTCCACTTTGACTACCTTTACACCGATGGGGTTGTAGCAAAAGCATGATTGCCACAGAACACGTACTCCTCAACCGTCGAACGGTCACATTCATGCTAAAGCACAGACCAACTCCATCAATGGAAACGCGGTCGCTACCTATATCTGCCTAATTTTGAAAACTAAAATTAAACGGGATAAAAAGAAACAAAGCGGAAATAATTACGAAATTGAGGATAGCAAAGGTATTTTCTATTTTCGCCAAAATACGAAAATACCAGCAATGTCAAAGAGAATCGTTATGAAGGTGGAACTAACCCAATCTTAGCTTCAATGGTCCAGAACAATCTCTTTTTCATTGTGCTACAGAAACTAACAAAAAAAAAGCTCCCGCTTTGTTTGAATACCAACCCTCTCTGTCGACGGAGGGGGTTCGTATTTATATTAAGATATCTTAACCTTATATCTATACCTGCCTATATATGGATAGCAGTATTATATTAAGTCAACTAGAAATCTTAATATTAGCTTAAATTGCGATGAGATATTCTTTAATTTAATACGTAATGGACTAACTTAAATATAAGGGGTTGGTATTTTATACCAATTGAGAATCGCAACCTTATACCTATACCTGCCTATATCTGGATTAAAATATTATATTGAGTTCACTAGAAATCTTAATATTAGCTTAAATTGCGATGAGATATTCTTAAATTTAATACGCAACGGACTAACTTAGATATAGGGGGTTGATAAAATTAAACGAGATACCCGGTAGGCCTACCCTGTAGGCCTACTCCACTTTGACTACCTTTACACCGATGGGGTTGTAGCAAAAGCATGATTGCCACAGAACACGTACTCCTCAACCGTCGAACGGTCACATTCATGCTAAAGCACAGACCAACTCCATCAATGGAAACGCGGTCGCTACCTATATCTGCCTAATTTTGAAAACTAAAATTAAACGGGATAAAAAGAAACAAAGCGGAAATAATTACGAAATTGAGGATAGCAAAGGTATTTTCTATTTTCGCCAAAATACGAAAATACCAGCAATGTCAAAGAGAATCGTTATGAAGGTGGAACTAACCCAATCTTAGCTTCAATGGTCCAGAACAATCTCTTTTTCATTGTGCTACAGAAACTAACAAAAAAAAAAAAAGCTCCCGCTTTGTTTGAATACCAACCCTCTCTGTCGACGGAGGGGGTTCGTATTTATATTAAGATATCTTAACCTTATATCTATACCTGCCTATATATGGATAGCAGTATTATATTAAGTCAACTAGAAATCTTAATATTAGCTTAAATTGCGATGAGATATTCTTTAATTTAATACGTAATGGACTAACTTAAATATAAGGGGTTGGTATTTTATACCAATTGAGAATCGCAACCTTATACCTATACCTGCCTATATCTGGATTAAAATATTATATTGAGTTCACTAGAAATCTTAATATTAGCTTAAATTGCGATGAGATATTCTTAAATTTAATACGCAACGGACTAACTTAGATATAGGGGGTTGATAAAATTAAACGAGATACCCGGTAGGCCTACCCTGTAGGCCTACTCCACTTTGACTACCTTTACACCGATGGGGTTGTAGCAAAAGCATGATTGCCACAGAACACGTACTCCTCAACCGTCGAACGGTCACATTCATGCTAAAGCACAGACCAACTCCATTAATGGAAACGCGGTCGCTACCTATATCTGCCTAATTTTGAAAACTAAAATTAAACGGGATAAAAAAAAACAAAGCGGAAATAATTACGAAATTGAGGATAGCAAAGGTATTTTCTATTTTCGCCAAAATACGAAAATACCAGCAATGTCAAAGAGAATCGTTATGAAGGTGGAACTAACCCAATCTTAGCTTCAATGGTCCAGAACAATCTCTTCTTCATTGTGCTACAGAAACTAACAAAAAAAAAAAAAAAAGCTCCCGCTTTGTTTGAATACCAACCCTCTCTGTCGACGGAGGGGGTTCGTATTTATATTAAGATATCTTAACCTTATATCTATACCTGCCTATATTTGGATAGCAGTATTATATTAAGTCAACTAGAAATCTTAATATTAGCTTAAATTGCGATGAGATATTCTTAAATTTAATACGTAATAAGACTAACTTATATATTGGGGGTTGGTATTTTATACCAATTGAGAATCGCAACCTTATACCTATACCTGCCTATATCTGGATTAAAATATTATATCGAGTTCACTAGAAATCTTAATATTAGCTTAAATTGCGATGAGAATTTCTTAAATTTAATACGCAACGGACTAACTTAGATATAGGGTGTTGGTATTTTATACCGATTGAGAGTCGCAACCTTATACTTATACCTGCCTATATCCGGATAGAAATATTCATTTAATCAATCAACGAGAAATCTTAATGTCAGCTTAAGCTTAGATAGCCAACTTTTAACATTAAAGCACAACGGGCTGACTTAGATCTAAGAAAGAGTCCCTAGAGCAATGAAAAAACGTGAAAACCTAAAACGTTTTGTTCTGAAGTACATGATCAATGAAAAAATGTTGTGTACGTCGTATAATAGTGAAAACATTACATAAATAACCTGTAACCTAAGGAAATAGATGCAACATGGTAATAGTGAAATTTAACCTACAATGCGTGAAACATAACCTGAAAAAAAGAATCATTTGCAAGTTAACCCCAATGATTTAAACATTTCAAGTGAAATATATATACTTAAACACATCTTACGCACAATTAAACAAAACGTATAGAATCACATTATTAGAAGAAAAAAAATAGAAATGCATGCAAACAGTTTTTTCTGTGGTAAAAGCACGCGAGAGTCATGTAATGAAATTACTTAATGGTATGAATACCAGGCACTTTAAAGCACAATTTAAAAAAAAGTGAATTCAGCCGTTAGCAAATTCACGCTTTCACAATAAATAATATTGTCGAAGCATGAATTTTCCCAGGTTCCACCACGTGGAGGTGGCTGATTTGGAACCCGCTACAAAGTAATTATAGTTAATTAATTCTTACCATTAATTCATTAATTTTTAATAATGCATAACGAAAAAATCGTGCTAATTCAAAATTGCCATCCCATCTCTCTCGTATAATTGCAAATGAACAAGCTCGTCGACAAACTTGTGTGAAAAAAAAAATTAATTTTCTTTGTAAATCCGATCTGATGTTTTTGAATATACGATCATCCCCTTGCCCACACCATAGATAATCTTTTTTCACCAATTTGGAGAATTTGGCTGTCTTATTTTTTCACACAACGGAATGTAAGATAATAAATGAAAATTCAGGAAACCTTTGTAGAGACGTCATGTAGGATCTCAATAATCGAGACGAACCGACTCCGTTGGGTCACTGTCCTGTAAGACGTTTCTATCATTCTTATTCGACAGCGTAGTCGTACCATTGGGAAAAATTACCCGTAACCCTCTAGCCGCAAGATTAGGCGTCTAGGATGACTAAAGACTCCTTGTCGTTTCTGTTAATCTTGGGGGATTGTCGAGAAAAGTTTTTAGAAAATGGCAAAATAAAGATCGTGCTCAAATGTGTAAGACGGTGTCTGTCTCCGAGACTACGAGCGGGAAGGGCGGCGTGGAACACACGGAGACGAGGCAAATGAAAAGATCATGGAGGATCCTGAGAAGTCAAGTGAATTATAGAAATTGAGAGGACTGAGGGGATATGTAAAAGCCAAAGAGTATCGTCGAAGGGGGGGATAAATGAAATTTTTTTTTTTTTTTAATTTATTTGACAACTTTACCTGTTATTTTATTTTACTTCAATAAATTATGGGTGTTTTATCAACAGAGTTAACGAAGTACGTATTACACATAATATAAAATATATTAATATCAGAACAAAGTAATCACTATGAAAAAAAGAGATAAAAAATATGTATGATATGCTGTTCTAATTGAATCAAACCTGTCTCGTTCGATCAGCATTCTTCCAGTGGCCGAAATCTCCATGCATTAGAATAAATATGCATATCGCTATAGTAATGCGTATATCCATCGAATCCATTGAAAAAAAATGTAAACAAAATTTTGTATTAAAAATTCTTTATTATTACACAGATTACATCATTAATAATTTCACATTCTTATTATATAAATTGATTTCTCATACATGGAAATGCAAAACCCCTAGAGCTAATGAAAGTTGCGACTTGCTCATTTCCACACCCACCACTGAGGTAGAGCAAACGTGGGCGCGTTTTTTTTTAAGTGGTATCCCCTGTAGGCCTAATCCACTCTGACTACCTTTACACCGATGGTGTTGTAGCAATAGTCTCTACCTACGTCTGCCTAATTTTGGAAATTAAAATTAAACGAGATACCCTGTAGGCCTACTTCATTTTGACTACCTTTACACCGATGGGGTTGTAGCAAAAGCATGATTGCCACAGAACACGTACTCCTCAACCGTCGAACGGTCACATTCATGCTAAAGCACAGACCAACTCCATCAATGGAAACGCGGTCGCTACCTATATCTGCCTAATTTTTGGAACTATAATTAAACGGGATAAAAAAAAAACAAAGCGGAAATAATTACGAAATTGAGGATAGCAAAGGTATTTTCTATTTTCGCCAAAATACGAAAATACCAGCAATGTCAAAGAGAAACGTTATGAAGCTGCGCTAGACCCAATCTCAAGCAACAAGTGTCCAGAACAATCTCTTCTTCATTGTGCTACAGAAACTAACAAAAAAAAAAAAAAAGCTCCCGCTTTGTTTGAATACCAACCCTCTCTGTCGACGGAGGGGGTTCGTATTTATATTAAGATATCTTAACCTTATATCTATACCTGCCTATATTTGGATAGCAGTATTATATTAAGTCAACTAGAAATCTTAATATTAGCTTACATTGCGATGAGATATTCTTAAATTTAATACGTAATAAGACTAACTTATATATAGGGGGTTGGTATTTTATACCAATTGAGAATCGCAACCTTATACATATACCTGCCTATATCTGGATCAAAATATTATATTGAGTTCACTAGAAATCTTAATATTAGCTTAAATTGCGATGAGAATTTCTTAAATTTAATACGCAACGGACTAACTTAGATACAGGGGGTTGGTATTTTATACCGATTGAGAGTCGCAACTTTATACTTATACCTGCCTATATCCGGATAGAAATATTCATTTAATCAATCAACGAGAAATCTTAATGTTAGCTTAAGCTTAGATAGCCAACTTTTAACATTAAAGCACAACGGGCTGACTTAGATCTAAGAAAGAGTCCCTAGAGCAATGAAAAAACGTGAAAACCTAAAACGTTTTGTTCTGAAGTACATGATCGATGAAAAAATGTTGTGTACGTCGTATAATAGTGAAAACATGACATAAATAACCTGTAACCTAAGGAAATAGATGCAACATGGTAATAGTGAAAATTAACCTCCAATGCGTGAAACATAACCTGAAAAAAAGAATCATTTGCAAATTAACCCTAACGATTCAAGAAATTCACGTGGAATATACATATATATACATATAAAATATCGAGTTTTTTCCGTAGCAAGCATGCAAGAGTCGCATATTGAAATTATTTAATGGTATGATTACCAGCCATTTTAAGGCACAATTAAAAAAAAAAAAACGTGAATTCAGCCGTTAGCAAATTCATGCTTTTACAATACATAATATTGTCGAAGCATGAATTCCCCAGGTTCCACCGCGTGAAGGTGGCTGATTTGGAACCCGCTTTGCAAAATTTAAAAAAATCATCGAGCATAATAAAATGAACAATCATTAAAAATTAAATTTTCATTGATTAAATTTCTTATACCTGCCATAGAAATATTATATGAAATCAGTCAACTAGAAATCTCAACGTTAGCTTAAGCTGTGGGAAGAAAACTCTTAACATTAATATGGAAAGGGCTAACTTAAATCTAAGAAAAAGTTCCTAGAGCCGCTAAATTTACGATGAGAATCTCTCAACATTAATACGCAAGGGTTCAACTTGGTTCAAAGAAAAAGTCCCTAGAGCAATGAGAATTTCTGAAAACCTAAAAAATTTTGTTTCAACGACGGACATGATTCATGAAAAAAATTTGTGCATCCTGTAATAATGGGCACATTACATATAAACAACCTATAACATGAGAAATACATGTGAGATGATAATAGTGAAAGTTAAACCTACGATATATATTTGTATATATATATATCGATGGTTAAATTCCATAAGAGCGTATAAGCTATGTTTATACACAACCGATACGCCTCTTTGGCATTAGTCCATCGATATTATCAACGCATGTTAAGCATAATCTAGCAAAATGCACAGAATCACATTATAATATAAAAAAACATAGAAAATGCACAGAAATACGTAATTGTGATAATGTGCTAGCACATCTTTGTCTGAAATAAAAAATGTTAAAAACAGAATACGAATGATACAAAAAATGTGGATCTTGCTATCGATCAAAATATATCTTAAAGTAGGAAGCATGCGAGAGCCGCGTAATCAAATTATTCAATGGTATGAGTACCAGGCGCTTTCGGGCGCAATTTTTACAAACGCGAATTCAGCCGTCAGCAAATTCATGCTTTTACAATGAAACATTGTCGAAGCATGAATTTCCCATCCATGAATCCATCCATCCATGAATTTGCCAGGTTTTCCCAGGCGTGGAGGTGGCCGATTTGGAACCTGCTTTGTAAAATTTTAAAAACCATCGATCATAATAAAATGAAGAACCATGAACAATTAAATTGATTATTATCGGAATGAATGATAATTAATTTATTACTATCAATTAATTTTTTATGATTATTATTAAAAATAATTCCATCGTAAATTAAAATAGTACAAATTCAAAATTTCCTTCTCATTATCGCATCTCTCTCGTTGAGTTACAAATTTATAAAAGCTTCACGAATTTTAGTAAAAAAAAAAAAAAAAAATTATTAATCCACAAATTCTGGAAAATCTAGACCACATTTTGGTCATCTCCGATCAAATTCGGTATCAAACATGAGCGTTCGTTTGTCCAATCTGTGATCGCAAATTTGGAAATTTTTTTAATAAAATTTGGCTCTCTTATTTTCTCGAATATTGAAATCTTTTTGAATGAGAAACATTTAGAATAAGCTAGTAGATGTCGTCGAGCAAGTTTTTTGATAATCGCGATGAAATAATTCGCTCCGTTGGGATTTTACCCCGTAGGAAGTTTCTATCGCTTTTGTTCGAAAAGTAGTGACGGAGTAGACGGAGATTAGGCTTTTAGCGGGCTCAAAGATCTATCGTCGTTTCTGTAAATTCTTGGGAATGTCCGAAAAAGTTTCTCGGCAAAGGGAAAGTATAAAAAACCGAGCCTGCTCCAAATTGTAACAGAGGGATGATCTCTGTCTCTGGGACTACGAGCGGGCAGAGCGGCGTGAAAGACGCAGAGACAAGGCAAATGAAAAATTTCGAGGGGATCTCGAGAAGTTTAATCTGATATGGAAATTGAGAGGATCGAGAAGACGCGTAAAAGCCAAAACAATTCCGTACGATTTAAGAGAAAAATAAAATAAAAAAGGATATTTTCTAAAATAAATGAATAATAAGGATAATGAAAAGAGTCTTGGAGACGAGATAGTCACTTACCCTGAGCTGTCAACGATAATCCGGCTTATCGTGGGGAGAAAAAAAGACACGAGTAGTAAAGACGTCTGGCAGGTTATGTTCGACGTGTGGTTGATTCACGAGGAAATTTCGTCAGGGCGAAGCACGAGACTGCGGTCCTTCGCGGATTAAACTTTCTCGAAGAATAACGCACTTTTGTTTACGCGATCACTCGAAATGTTGATGAGAGGTAAAAGAAAAACTGCGTGAAATCGAGGAAACGCGAAAAATACGCATTGTTCGAGTTTCGAGCGACACGTGACGCTCGACGCTCTACGACACTACGACGTACTACGTCACTACGCGCCACGCGTCACGCGTGACCGCGTCACTGCGTGGCACTACGCAGTACGCGTACTATCGCCTCTCTCACTCTCTCTCGCCCCTACTACTGCTTGGTGAACTTTAAAATAATTAACGTTAATTATTATTCATATTAATTATTATTAATTTCTAATTATTTGATTATTAATTTTTTTCAATTAGTTACGATTGTTTAATTGTGTAGCGATCGCGTGTTAAACGTTTTTCTTTTTTTTTCTTTTAACACACTCTCTCGCCCCTATACTACTGCTTGGTGAACTTTAAAATAATTAACGTTAATTATTATTCATATTAATTATTATTAATTTCTAATTATTTGATTATTAATTTTTTTTCAATTAGTTACGATTGTTTAATTGTGTAGCGATCGCGTGTTAAACGTTTTTATTTTTTTTTTCTTTCATCACACGACAATGCGCGAGACACGACAGCCAACAAGACCAACGACCAACACCGGCAACGGGCGATCCGCGACTGACGGCTGACGGTTCTCGCTCGCTCTCTCTCCATCCTTTCCCCACTCCCCGCTACGCACCTCGCCGGCGCACGATGACGTGACCGCCCCCCCCACTTCTCTCGCTCGCTCGCACGCTCACCCATTACTGCCTCGCGCGCTATATTTTTGTTTCACATGAAATTGTAATTAACATGATTTTTATGACTGTTAATTATAATTATCATCGTTAAAATTATTGCTAAATATTTCATTCTTCTTTTTGCAACGTCTAAATTATTTTGATTCGAAATTGTTTTAAAAAACCCGCAATCAAGATTATCCAAAAAATGGACCAACTAGCGATGAAATTGGGATATCAGTAGAGAAAATTTCTCAAGAAAAACGAAAGATATTTTATGACAACACATCACGTTTGACAGCTGACACTTTTCGTTGATGCAAAAAAAATTGCACACACCTTCATTGTCATCGGCCAATCGGAAATTACGTCTTTACGAGTCATTGCAGAATTGAATAATCTCAAGGAATTGTGGATTGTCGAATATCGCTTGAAAGTTGAAGTTGAGAAAAAAACATTTTTTTAAAAAACGATGTCATGTATGATTTCTTGATTTTGGCTATCTGAAGGTGGGAATTTTTTTGTAAATTTTCTAAAATTATGATGAAGCAACGAAATACCGCTTACTTTCTCTTCTTTGACATTTTCCCGAGTTCGAATTATTGTAATTATTATTATCATTTTTTAAAATCAATCAATTCGAAACTTCTAGATAATTATCATAAATAATAATAGTTAACGAATAAACAATGATAACGATGATATTTAAAATCATTATTTTCATTACTTTCTCTTCTTTGACATTTTCCTGGGTTCGAATTATTGTAATTACTATTACCATTTTTCAAAATCAGTTACTTCGAAATTTCATGGTAATTATCATAAATAATAACAAATAACGAATAATCAATAATAACGATGATATTTTAAATAATTATTTTTATTACCTCTTTGACGTTTGCCTGAGTTCGAATTACTGTAATTATTATTATAATTTTTTAAATCAATTAATTCGAAATTTCATGACAATTATCTTAAATGATAATAATTAACGAATAAGCAATAATAAAACGACGATATTTTAAACAATTATTTTTATTACTTCCTCTTCTTTGACATTTGCCCGAGCTCGAATTATTGTAATTATTTTCGAAATTTCATGATAATTATCATAAATAATAATAATTAACAAATAATCAATGATAACGATGATATTTTAAATAATTATTTGTATTACTTCCTCTCATCGCGAGAGCTGCTGCCCTCTCAACGCCTGGTGGCGAGTACGCGCACTATCGAAAATTTGAACGAAAAACGGTTACCGCGATATACTGGAGCACGAGGAAAAATTTCATACTCATCTCTGCGTGAATCATACCTATGTACTCGCATCTTAAAAAAAAAAAAAACTAAGAAAATAGTTGATTTTTTATGCGCTGCACTAGCAAACCGTGACCAGAAACCAGAAATGAGAGAAAAAAAAAACAATTTCATTACTTTCGGAGAAAAATTTCAACCTGTTTTTTTTTTCGTTTTCGTACAAGTCCGAGAGTTTAAAATACATTAATGTAAATAAGGGGCCGTACCGTAACGGCTGTATTTTTTTTTGTTCTTTTTTGTGAATTTTTTCTCATAAGCCATAGAGATACAGCATCTCGGAATTTTTACGATATATTTATTAAAATTTATATACGCAGTCACTCCAGAATTTATTGAAGCCAAAATATATTATAAGACTTGACTTTAGCGCGTTCAAAAGAATACACACATGTGAAAAAAAGTAGAAATGTTTTTCCACGGTTTTTAAAATTGAGTAAAAATTTGCAGCAAAATCGATTCGGTAGTTTTTCCGAGAAATCGTTTCAGGCAATTTAAAAAAAATGCAGTTTTGAGAAAAGAAACTCGTTTGAAAGTTCAATTACGCATATTGCGCACAAATAAAATTTTCACTCACCATTAATATATCCGCTATGCCTGATCACACGCCTATCGGACATATTGTAGAAGCAATTTTATATCGAATAAAATTTTTCTTCAACTTTTATCCGAGTCTTTTGGACAAAAATCGGAGTCACGCGCGATTGTTCATTCATACATAACGAATAATACGGTTTCAGCCGTTTTGGAGTTTTTATTATGGTATAGTGCACGTCACCGGGGTAATGAGGGTCGGATAACTATTTTTTTTTTTCAACATAGCAGAGGAACGAACAGGAAAATTATTTGGAAAGTAAAAAATACAAAATTACATACGGTATAAGTATTTTATTGAAGCGTATTTTTCTTCGTCGTCATTTTTCTTCTCATTATAATACTCCGTCGCGATCTCATCGCGACAATCTTAATTAATTAATTTTTTTTTCTTCAAGCTCATACGAGCCTGTATAAATAATAGAACAAAGAAATTTTGTGTTTCCATTTCTTCTCGTTTTTTTTTTTTTTTTTTGCACTCTGATCTAATGATTTACGGTTGTAACGGAAATTGGGAGGGGATTAAAGCCATATTATGTTCGATAAATCGTAAAGTCGTCGAAGATTCTTCACTTGCAGGCGCATGACTTGCAGCTGCACGTGCCACCGGACTTGCAGGTGCATTTGTCTGAAAATAATTTGAAGACGAAATTTGAAGAAGGGAATTCAAATAATTTTAGACCGTGAAGCAGCTTTTGGATTTGTTGGTGTTTTTTTTTTTTTTTTTTTTTTTCGTGAAAAAAAAAATGCAATTTTCCGTTTGAATTATTTCTTACCTCCGCAACCGTCGTCACAGCACTTGCAGTTGTCGCCGCAATGGCATCCGTCCTTGCAGGTGTCTGAATAAAGACAAAATTTATTAGAAATATCATAAATTATGAAAAAAAAAAAAATTTATGGTAAATAAAATTAAAAAAAATAAATGTTAAATTTAAAAAAAAATGCTTTAATTTTCAAAAAAAATGGTAAATTTTAAAGAAAATGGTAATTTTTAAAAAATCAATGGTCAATTAAAAAAAAAATGGTAATTTTAAAAAAATAAATGGTCAATTGAAATAAAAAAGATAAATTTTAAAAAATAAATGGTCAATTTTAACGAAAATGGTAATTTTTAAAAAATCAATGGTCAATTAAAAAAAAATGGTAAATAAAAAAAAATAAACGGTTAATTTGAAAGAAAATGGTAATTTTTAAAAAATCAATTGTCAATTTAAAAAAAAATGGTAAATTTAAAAAAATAAATGGTTAATTTTAAAGAAAATGGTAATTTTTCAAAAATAAATGGTCAATTAAAAAAAAAAATGGTAAATTTTAAAAAATAAATGGTTAATTTGAAAAAAATGGTAAATTTAAAAGAAAATAAATGGCAAATAGGACTGGAAGAATCGAATTTAAACGACGTACGAGTCAGACGTCCCTTCTATTAACTAAATTATCAATTGCCCATATCAGACACTTTATGTGCAGTCAGGCAAGTCCGTAACTACGAGTTAATCATCTCTGATGTTCGAAGTGTGTGTGTGTGTGTGTGTATGTTGAAGGGGAACTTGGGAATTTAATCCGAGCCGCGCTGACAGTACATTTTATTCACCATGAAATTTCATATTGCATTTCATATCGCAATATTAAATTTCACACGAGAGCATATTCTTCGTTGCAGCTGACTACTTTTTTTCCCCGCCACAAAATTCTGAGATCTCTTTCGTATTAATTGCAAACTTTTCATATCGCTCAAGGATTTTCTAAGAATATGAAAAAAAAAAAATCTTTATCCATCCATTTCTGAGTTGATTTTTTCTTTGTTCATCCGTTTAATATCTTCGGCGAGATACAGACCCACAAGAAAAGCATCAGGACAGAAAATTGGTATTCTTTTTTCTTCTCAACTCAATAAATGTTTCGAATATTTTATTGGTCTTTGCATACATCGTTTAAGGATGGGGAAAAAAAAAACACAATATTTTTGGTAAAAGTTGATAACTTCGACTGTTTTATGTAAATCTTACGGAATTTTTCACAATACGTGCAGATGGAGAGCCCGTTATAAAATTTTCAGAATAAAATAATATAATTTTTTGTTAGTCCTGTGATATGACGATACCGGTAATTTTTTTTTTTAATTTTTTTTACGAGTTTTGCGCTCATTGCCGTTGAAAATATTTTATAAAATACAATTTTTGTTGCATTTGAACTTTCAGACGATAATCAAACTCTCTGATCTCTCTCTCTCTCTCTCTCTACTTTGTTTTCATACGTCTCAGCAAGATTAAAAAAAAAAAACTCAAATTCAAAATGGATGGATAAAAAAAAAAATTCGAATAATTCAGTCAAGCAGGAACTAAATACCGCAAAATATTGGAAAAAATCGAAGAATTTCAGGAAATAAAGTTTCGTAGTCTAACGAAGAAATTCTTCATGCGAATAAGAAATTTCACAATACAAGTCACAATGAAAAATCAACGATTAATTTCAAAATCGACGATAAATTTCATTGATCTTATAAAAAAGAAAAAAAAAAAAAAAACTACAAAACCAAGAAATTCCACACCAATAAAATTAATTATTCTTCGTTCTCGTTCTCACAAATTTAATTATCGATCGACAATTGAATGCAAAAAAAAAATTATTATTTTTTTTTTTCAAAAGAAATCCCCTGTTTGGACGAAACATCGACTTTATTTATCCCAAACTTCCTTATCTTATTTCTCAAATAAAAACGAACATTCATAAATCCCGATAAATTTTTTTCCATTTCCCTCCTCGAATCTTGAACTCAAATTCCGCGTAAATTAAATTTTCAACGCGACATAAAATTTGACGAGAAATCCGAATCGAATAAACCGGCATTGATTGCGATTAGCGGAAAAAAAAAAAAAAATTGGAAAAACCCATGGAAAGGAGGGAAAGAAAATCAACGTTTTTGGCAGTGGGACGAAAATTTTGTAAAAAAAAAAAAAAATGAAAAATTCATACCTTTGCACTTGTCGCAGCTGGGGCCCGGCATTTTTTTCCAATAATTTTTTAATTTTCACCACGTTTCAAAATAATACTCGAGGTACGTACAACGGTGTGTTCCTTGCACGTTGCTTTGCGAGAGCTGTTTGATGTTTCCGTTGAACGTGCGCCTGAATTTATTGATCGTTCACCGCCTCGTTTTTTTTTTTTTTTTTTTTCAGCCGTTGGTGGGATAGTCAGAGAGAGAGGGGGGAGTACCTCGAAGACGGCGTGTGCAACGAAAAAGAAGCGGAGTGCCATGCGCAACCTTCCACTCGAGGCGCAATTGTACTGATTGTTGGAAAAATTGGCTTTGCACACCGCTTCTTCAGGAAACGTGTTGATCATTTTTTTTTACAGAGAGACAGAGAGAGAGAGAGAGAGAGAGAGAGAACGATAATCGTCACGAGGCTGCGAGAAGGCGCCCAATAAATCACGATCCACACGTTCTGCGACATTGCCGCATGATTGAATCTGAAATTTGGATCAAATTAGAAATCATGCAATTCAATCAGAGGTCATAAAGTTTCTTGCAGTTCATTTTTCTTTTTCTTTTTCGTCAATTTCGCAGGGTCACACCCCCCTCCGATGACAAATAATATCGTACGAATTCCGTTCAACAAAATTTCCACGTTTTTTGCGTCACTCTCTGTTTGGGCAGAAAAAAAAAGGTACTTGATTAGCCAAAAAGAAAAAAAAAAAAATCTGTGAGAGACTTTTCGAAACGATCTTTTAAGATCGTGGAAAAAAAATATTCGTATCGGTATGTGAAAAATTGCGAGGGGAAAAGCGTAATTTTTCTTTTTTTTTTTTTTTTTTCAACATGATTGCTAAACTTTGGGGAAAATGAAGCTGGTACCGCGATAGTTTGAGAATTTTTAAAAATTGCTCGTACACGCGATTTCCGATAGGAGCAATTTTCCTGCCAAGTCACCTGACGAGCGGTAAATTTTGTAAATTTGATTTTAAAAAAATTTTTTTTTTTTATCGATTACCCGACGATAATGAACTCGCGATAAAGTGTATGCAAACGATCGGTATTCGATCGGTTCCAATTTTCATCAATTTTTCTTAAAAAAAAAAAAAACAAAAACCACCGTTTGCTCAGTCTCAATTCGCTATTATGTATTACCGTTAAGGATCGTTCGAAAAATTCGAGCAATCTGTTTAAAACCTTTTTTTGTTTTTTTGTTTTGTTTTCATGAAACGTAATTTTGCAAATTGATGTGGATAATCTTTCACGAAGACACGTAAAAACGCAAAACAAGGAGAATTTTTTTCTAAATACTTTAATAATAATAATAATGTAAAAATGGCAAAAAAGGTTATCCATGATTTTTAAACAAAGAAAGCACAATGTACCGAAAACTAAACAGTGCGGATGGTTTTTTTGTAAAAAAAAAAAAAACAAGCCCTGAAGGAATATGAACATATTCATGAGTGTCGAACATTAACGCGGATTATACCTTTGGAGAAAAAAAAAAAAAAAAAACGTTTGAAAAAAATAAATATTTGAATTGCGCAGTGCTGTAGCTATCTCGAGACAAGTTGACTCAACTCTCGCCGCGGACAAGTCACGCTCCTGATAATTTTTTTTTCGTTATCGGCGATAAGCAAGAGAGGGAGAGCCGAATGTATGCATGGGTTATTCCACCGATCGTCGACAAATTTTTGGGCTGTAATAATTTGATTTGCCTCAAATTTTTTTTTTTTCTCGCATTTCGTGCGCCAAGATTGATAAATTCACGAAATTTTGGCACTTTCACGAGAAATTCATTAGTATCCAATTTTAAGGAATTTTCATCGTGTCTCTAGCGTCACTATAAAAAAAATGAAAAAATCATATTTATCATGTGAAAAACTCTCAGTTTTTTCGAATCAATTTTTTAAATTTTTCATCAACTTCTCGCGATCCATCTTAAAAACACGCTTTTTAACGAAAAAAAAAAAAATAGCGATTTTTCATGCGCCTCAATATTTTATCATTCCTTTTGAATTCTTCACCTGTGAGCTGAGATTTTTTTCAGTAAGAAATCCAAATTTTTCAGAGTGGAAAGGATCGCGCGGTCTCTCGCATGAACAGCGTTCAACTTTTTGGTGGATAAAAAAAAAATCGTCTTTCATCTGTAAAAATTTTAAAATCGCGCATCATCGCGGGAAGAAGTATGCGCATGTCCGTGGATATCCGTACGATGAGAAAAACTGTCATGATGAATGAAAAAAATTAATATATTGAGACGAAAATGTATGCAGTGCGCGTGCCATCCGTGGCGATATAAGAAAAAAAAAAAATCGTTAAAAAATTCGATTTCTCGCTAATATCGGCCAGCAAGTACCATCATCCGTTTAAATTCCAATCTTTTTTTCCCTGATTTTCAATTGGAATTGTTTTTTTTAATATGCAAAATTCGCAGAGAATCTGATTTCAATTACTTGGTGCATGAAAGATGAATTTCCGAATGTACGTATTTTTTTAGAGACGTTTGCAGACACTTTTCTGGCTGGTTAACGTATTTTTATGAGTCATGATCGCATCGATATGTGCCTGGTGGAAGGTTTTTTTTTTCGTCAGAGGTACTTTTTGGAATGAAAAAGTACCATAAAAAGTACCATAAACTCTCAAAATTTGGCTTTCTTGCTGGAAAAAAATCTCAGCTTTAAGATTTAAAAAATTGAAAGAAATGATAAAATATTGAGGAGCATGAAAAATTTTTCGTTAAAAGTTTTTCGTTAAAAAAAAAAACGTATTTTTAAGCCAGATATCGAGGAGCTAATGAAGAATAAAAAAAAATTTATTCGAAAAGCTGAGATTTTTTCACACAACAAATATATTTTTTCACATTTTTATTGTGACGCTAAAGATACGATAAAAATTCGCATTTAAATTTTGTCCTTAAAATTCGATATCGCGTTGAGCAGCGCGCGTTCTATTGGTCGAAAAACTTGGCGAATTTACCAATATCGGCGCGCAAAATGCGTGCAAAAAAAAAGATTGAGGCAAATTAAATTTTTGGGTTATCGAGCATTGATTGATAATTGATGGAACGTCCCATATATATATATATATATATATATATATGTATCGTGACGAATCCGACAACGCGAGACGTTTGCCGCACGGCACTCTCTTCATTCGCGATCGTCAACAAAAAAAAAAAAAAAAAAAAAAAAAAAACGACGCATTTACACGATTCTCGGCGTCGAGCACGGATCTACAGAGCCTCATTCGACAGTTCGAGATCGACTGCGGAGCAATAAATCCATAATTTGTGTTGAATTTTTTTTTTTTTTTTCCTTTCTTCCATCGGCAACCAATTGTTGTTGTTTTTTTCTTTTTTTTTTCTTCTTATTCTTCTCGAAAGAGAAATTCTTCGTTGAAATTTCTCTCTCTCTCTCTTTGCGATCAGACTATCCGATAAATCCATGCCAGCTGTTGAGATTCGCAGAGACACTTTCTCGCTAACATTATTGCACGCTTGTTCATCGATCCGTGTTTTTTTTTTTTTTTGCATATTCCATACGTCCCTGATTGTTTTCTCCTCCCCATTGTTCCGTGTGACTTTGTGTTCCTCGAATTCGCTTAAATTCCCTCGATCCTGCGCGTCCGCGCAAAAGCAATTTCTGAAAAAGTAGAGAAAGAGAAAAAAAAAAAACAAATTCTTGCACACGACACTTAAAAACTGATGGCGAATGAAAATTCGTTGCGCGCGAGATTGTGTAACAACGCGAAGTAAACATCGAACGGTTGAACAAATAGTTACTCTTTTTTGTTATTTTTGGTTTTTTTTTTGTTTTGTTTTTGTTTGTTTTGTCGAGCCAGCCGAATAAGAGATTAAAGGACAATCTTGAAGAATTCATATCGCGCGATGCGCACCTTTGCGTTTCAAACGATTTTTATTCTCGATAAAATATTTATGACACATTAACGATTATAAAAAATAACTCCGAGTTTTGAGAGGAAAACGAAAACGACAGAGTTTATAGCTGCTTTATATCGATATATCTATATTTTTTTTGTCTTTTCTTTTCACTCAAAATTGATCACACACACACACACACACACACACACACACACACACACACGCGCGCGCGCTCTTTCTCTCTTTAAGCTTGGAATGTTTATTGAAGAAAAATTATGTCGTACGAAAAAAATCGAGTCCCAAAATCCGTGTTTTAAAAAATAAAAATTTTCTCATTCTCTCATTAAACGTTCGCCTCGAATCAATGCACGCGCGCACGCTAGTGGAGAAACGAAAGAAGAAAAACCAAAAAAAAAATCTCCTTGAGAGCAGAATATACAAAAAAAAAAAGAGGACAAAATGTATTGTTTTTTCTTCTTTTGTTTGTTAAATATATATATATGCGTATCTTATCAAAATTATTGCTACGGTCGAATAGCTCCGTATCGTTGATCGGTCGCTGCTTGGGATCGCTTTGCCGTTGCAATTGTTGCCCGATAGCACAAAACGAATTATAATATTTTCGTACTTTTGATCTGCTTCGCGAAAAATTTCAAAAACTGCGAGCAAAACAGGGAGGGGGGTTTTTTTTTTTTTTTGTAGGCAAACAATCGTCACGAAAATGCAATTAGTCGAAAAACTCGGCCGTACGGTCATCGATAAGCGATTAGCGTGTACTTTTTACAAAAAAAAAAAAAAAACTATTTTTCACAACTTTTAAAAAACGAGCATCAAAAATCCTGCACATATTCAAATCAAAATTTCATTATTTCGTATCGAGTTACGTAAATTCATTGCAATTGCATACGAGACAAATTATCAGTTCGATGTTTAACATTGAAAAATCCGTAAAAACGGTCGAATTAAAATTCAACATGGCTCATTAAATTTTTCATAAGATTTTTCATAAATTCGTATCCAATGTACAACATTACGATTTTTTTCATTGAAATTGCAGATAATAATGAAAATTAAATATCGGACCGTTATTGCAGATTTTTCGATGAAAAAAAATATCAAATAAAGACCTTCAAGATAATTGCAATGAAAAAAAAACACGTGAGCTCAATACAAATTCAAGGTTTTCCATCTTTTTTCCATGTTCACCTGTGCATTTTTTTCGATCAGACAGCAAATAAACAATGCAGCTTGCTCAGAAATGTTGCAAAAACGGGGGGTTTTTTTTTTCAATTCACTACTTTTTCAAGATGATTGTACGGCCAGGAGAAAAATCGACGCTTAAAAGTTGAAAATAACGTGATGAATTTGTTTAATTTGGAAAAAAAAAAAATCGCACAAAAAGTTCCAAACGAGATCGCTCGAATTGCTTTTTTCGTCAGAAAAAAAAAAATTTAGATACTCATCGAGGCATTACCAGCAATAATTTTCCTTTTTTTATCGGCACATTAGAAAGTAGTGCGGCGTCCCTCGTTTATGTGATGATTTTTTTTTTTTTTTCTCAACTACTGAGACTTGTTCGCCAAATTTTCCAATTGTTACTTCCGGTACGAAACATTTCCTGGGGTTTTTTTTTTTTTCCCCCGTCAGCTCATAACAAACGTACGAAAATATTATTCGAGCTTTTTATAAGTAGAGAACATTGAACGATCATCGATCGTATAGAATCTTTATCGTATCGCATACAAAATTCATAAATTCTAAATTGATACGCAAACATTTTACTTCCGTCTATTCGCGAAATTCGTTTTTTCCACTGATCTTAGTACGTGAACCGACATGTCGACGGAATCGCTGCCGCTCTCAGGTACATCGGACTCGTCGCATTTTCCGGCTATCTTTTTCTTGTGATGTATAACGACGCGATTTTGAATCGACTCGAGCAATTCGCGAGCACGTTGGCCACCAACGTTTCTCGGGCTCTGATTCACCTGAAAATATCGACAAACGAACGGTTCGCGAACAATTTTTTTTAATTCCCGCCTGAAACGGAGAATGAAAATTTTTTTTTTTTTTATCATTTGCGGGACTCACCGTTTTTACGCGAGCCGAAGGTTCATAAATTGCTTTGGGAAGTATGAAATCAGGCTTTTGCTGATTCTCATCGTTATCGTCGGATTGCGATTCGGAATCCTGAATAAAGTCGTTCGAGCATGAGAATTATTTATTTATATATATATTTTTTTTTCTTATAAATCGGAAAAAAAAAATGGTTTCGAGGATTTGTGAGTCAGGCGCAAAGGCAAAGATTCTGATGATTCAATTTTTTTGATGCGCCAAGGCGAAGCCCATTTGGAAAAAAAAGTATATTACAAGATATATACGAGATATATAAGAGATATCGAACTTATTGCCGCAAAGTATATTTTTATAACTCCGTAATGTATCTATTATATATCTGTTATATATCCTCCCGGATATATCAGGCAGATATATCCAAGTTATATAAAAGATATAGAACTTATTGCCGCTATATATAGAGATATATTTTTTATATATCTGAAGGGTCGAAAAAATTTGACAAATCGATGAGTCCTGATGAAAAAAAAAGCCGACTCGCCGGGCTTCGAAAATCGGATTGTAGATTCATAACATAATATATATAATTATTGGAACCTTATAATAGGGAACTCCGGGGCCGAATGACCACCTCAGCTCAAAATCAAAGACACGTTTATATTCCTTCGTTAATTCATCATCTCCAACAAATTTTTGCAAATTTTAATAATTCTAAAGAAAAAAATTCTCCGAATATTGACTCAAAACTTTGCACATTGTCGAAATTTTCTTCAATCTAAATCTTCTCGAAAAAAATTTCTTTAACGAAAAATCTTGGTCCTTGTGAAAAAAAATTGGGCGAATTTCATTTGAGTTTTAAGAACGAAAAAAATAATAATCTTCGTCCCAAATTCACACTTTCACAGCTAGCACATTATTTATAATTCGAAGCGAGCAGCATAAGATCAATAATGATGAAAATATGCGTAGATTAAAAGCGAGAACATAATTTTGTTTTAACTTCTCCGAAAGACCGATTTAGAGGATACGGTGAAAAGGTGTGAACTTGAGAGAGGAAGATTATTAATTTTATTTCTTAAAATAAAAAAAAAAAATTCGCCAATTCTCATGAAAACTACATTCAAATATTATAACGCGTTTTTTCTCGTGAACGTCTTTTTTTTTTTCCCAAACTTGTTGGCCAAATTCAAAATTCGGGCCAACTTGATTATTGAATTATCGAAAAATTTATTTGATACGCTGAAAGTGTAAGAAAAAACGTAGAAAAAAAAAAAATCTCAAAGATGTCGATCGAATTTCTTTCATGAGAAAAAAAAAAAACAAAACAAAAATTCTAAAAATATCCTATCATGGCGATGAAAAATAATTCGGGCGAACATGACCACGATGAGAATCCAATGAAACTTTACCTTTTCGGCTGAGAAAATACGATTTCTTCGTGGACTATCGCGGAGAGTCTCGGGATAAAGCTTGAATTTGAGTTTTTCCACGGAAGCCGTTGCTTTTTTCGGTGTCAGCAGCGTCTCGTCTTTTCTTCCCTGAACATTCTGTATCAAATTCATATCGGTGCCATGAATATACATATGAATCGGCGATATAACGGTATTGAAACCCTTTCGATAAATTCCCGGCGCGTGAAGACTCTTCATGATTCGCTGATTCACCTCACCCGGTGATTCGCTATTAATGCTTGGAAAAAATTCCTTCGATCTTCTCTTTGTATCTTTGATCGGTACGGTCCTGCCGGGCGTTACGAAAAAACGATTTCTCGGGCTTTTCGTCGTTATCAACGAAATCGGACTCTTCGCACGCCCAATTTTAGCCATGCCGACTCGATCTTTGCACGTTTTTCCGATATTCGGCGAGGCTCGGCTCGGCGAAGCTACGTTAAATCGTGAATTTGAGATTTTCGCTCCGCATCTACCGGGCGTGGCGCGTCCTATTTTCTCCAAGATCTCTCTCTCGTCGTTCCGCGGATTCGGCTTATTTTCCAAAATCTCGGCTCGTTCCGGCTCGTTTTTCGGTATCGTCAAAAAATTTCCACGATTCAAATCGGCGCGGCTCGTCGCGATCGGGCAAAAATTTTCCTTCGTTTCGGCCCGACGAGATCTCGGGACGAGTTTTTCCCTCGAACGAGATCTCGAGCGAGCCAGAGCTCTCGCGTTCGGGCACATAGCGCCGGATGTTCTTTTGCGCGTATCGGCGACAAGATTTTTCGTTATTTTTGGAAAAATATTTCTCGCTGCAAGAATCCTGCGCTCGTGATGCGTCGTCGCTTTTGCGACCGAGCCCGTTCGCGAAAATTTCTCACCCGACGACGGAGTTAGCTGAGAACTCGGTTGTTTCGTCGAAATTTCATTGTTACGATTTTTCCTCGCGGATGAATCGCCCGATGGCTGCTGCGCGTTTTCCCGCGATTTCTTGGGCAACGAGGCTCGAAGATGGGTGCGCGACAACGAGCGAGTATCGATACCCGAATCGTGACTCGATAATTCGTTTTTTCGTGCACGATCGTAGCGACGAAGTCTCGTCCAGCATTTTTGATAAGCCACGAGAGACTCGATCGTCCTGCGGCACTCGATCTCGGGCACGATGCCGTAAAGTTTCAATATTTTTGGATAATCCTCGCCGCCTCCGGCTCTACCGTCTTCCTCGATAATTCGCATCTGACGCGCCGTCTCGAAGCATCTCTCGCGCTTTTTCGCCAGCTCCGCTCGTAAACTCATCGATAATTCGTCCTCGTTTATTTCATCCTCGGACGCGTCGTCGTCGTCGTCGATGAGCGATCCATCGCACGTTTCGTTCTCGCGTTCATCGCGCCTCGGATGACTGTCGAATGTCTCGAATTCCGGACAATTTTTCGTATCATCGAGCGAGGCCAATTGTCGCTCGCACTTTTCCACAATTCTCATTTTGTCCCTCAAACGTTCCGTTATAACGGACGACGACGACGACGACGAGGCGCTACGGGCGCTACGAGCGGATCTCGCGAGCGAACCGGGCGACGAATTATCGTTCAAATATTTTTCCAAATTAACGAAATTTCGCGTACTGTTCGGCGAGCACGGTGAATAATAAATCTCGCGATCAAGGCTCGTCGCTGTTCTCTTGAATATATTCAACGGTGTTTTTCGATAAATCTTACGGTCGTTTTTTCGCGCCTCGGGAGTTTGCGAATCCGCGGGACGCGCGAACGACACGTTCGGCGATTCCTCGATTGTCTCGGGTCTTCGAGGATCGTGAAATTTATTTTCATCGTTTTGCCTCGTTGTGCCGAGAAACGAATTCATGTTTTCCGGCATCGATTCGTCCTGTATGAATTTGCACATTTTACGAAATTCCATCGTCATACGACTCAGATCGCAGCCCGTATTATCGTAATTCCCTCGATCCGTCTCGTTCTCGTCGATTATCCCGACGAGTTTTTCGGTAAAACGTTGTGGCGAAAATATGAATTCACGGGAGAAACGTTTGATAATATTACTGGATTCGTGATCGATGCCGATCGGCGTGCTCGACTTTTCGCCGAATTTCGTGGAGTTCGTTTGCGAATCATGGTCGACGGATACCGAGCTCGAAGCTGCCTCGTCGCGACTATTTTTTATATTGTAATTCGTGTCTCTCGAGTCGCGAGACGATTTTGCCGAAATTTCGATGTTACGATTGAATTCGTCGCTGGTTCTCGGCTCCGTTGTACTCGAACTGAGATCGAGTCCCGTTTGAGGAACGAATCGAGGCTCGATGGGTCGATTCATCAGGCTCGGCGCTTGGGATCTGAAAGATTCGAGGCACGCGTCCGGTTGTGATGTCGGAGATTCGGGTGGGCTGCCGGAACGCGCGGTTCGATACGAATTTTCCGTGCTACCCTGAGACTCCGTATCGGCGGCACGACCGGCCAATATCGCGGATTTGCAATCGTTCGTCGCGGCGCTGTCCTTCCCCGTGTTCGCTCTTCTCGAAAATGACGTCTCAGCGTCGTCGGGCATCGAATCGGCGGAATTGCCGGCCTGCACCGTCGAAATTCGATCTTGCAAGCTCATGTTCGGATCTGTCCCGCAGTCCGCTGTACCGACTTAATAAAAGTTATTCGATCATTCGTTTATTCGCATATTCGCATGAATTGCTTGGAAACGACCGGAGCTGGACAAATTAGAGGAAATTACTTCGTATACAAAGTACTTGAAGTACTCGTGTATTTCGAGTACCAAGTACCGTAAATACTTGGGGTACCAAGTACTTGGATGATGCTGAAATTTTCATCGTTGCGACGCAACGACGGTAGGTTTATTCGAATAAAATAAAAATTCCGTACCGTCGACGCTTTACTGACATATTCAGGCCCCGGGTCGCGAAAAATAACCGAAAGAAAGGTTCAAACGATTTTCAACTTTGAAACAATACTGGAAATGGTTTATTATTTTTTTTTTTTTTCAACTTATTTTCGTTGCATTGGAACGATGCAAATTTCAGCATCATGTACTTCAGGTACGATGCACTTTTAACCCTTATATGCGCACCCGGGTACCCGCCCGCCTCGTCACATTTTTGCTTGTAATTTCTTAAAAAAAAAAAAATTTTTTTCCGACCCGAGCCTCCGGATCTAGGAAGTTTAACTCTTCGCAAAGAGATTTCCATGGCTATATACCGAAAAAAAAAAAAAAAAACCTAGGGTACTCGGGTACCCGCTGTAGAGAAAAATTTGATATGTTCATCTTTAAATCGCTGCTAATGTTAATAAATGTTCCATTGGGGCAATATTGGTTAACGAATCAAACGAATAAAATAATTTATAGTGTAAATATAATAAAAAATTTATTTATTTCACGCGGTCTATACTTCCGCAAACGTTTGGAACATCCGCCGCTCGATAAAGTCAATAATTGGCTGCGGAGCGCTCGAGATCCCCTCCTTTGATCTCTCTTTGTGGCAACTACACGCTACTTTTAAATGAAAATATAGCTTAGCTACTTTTTAATTATGCTTACTCAATTGGGTAAATCGATTTATAATGATTTTATTCACATCTGAACTGAAAAAGTAATTAAAACTGGAGGTGGCTACCCCGGATGCGCATTAACGTAGAAGTTGGGTGCGCACATAAGGATTAAATACGTCGAGTATCAAGTATCAAATACTTTTGAAGTTTTCCGGTATACATTTCGTGAGTTCTTGTACTTATATTAGATTTCTTAAGTACACTTTATGCTCATTTGATTTTTATTCGAGTACTTTTTGTATCAAAACGTATTTTCACATTGTGCGATTCACTCAGGTTAGGCAGATTGGAACAGAAATATTTCAACGAAGAATTCGAAATAATTTTTAAAAAATAGCATCGACGATTGTAATTAAGTTTAGCTTCGGGTTTGAAAAAGAAGAAATGAAGAATATAATGCACGGATTGTCAAAGACGGAGCTACGCATTGACAATGACGCCGTAACTGCCGTAGCTTGAGCCTTTCAGCGGTCATTTCTTACAATCTTAACCAAAAGATGGAGCGGAATATTCCTCAATTGTATATTCAAAGGTGTTATACGTGCAACCATTAGCAAGACGTATTTAAAAGTACTTCAAATTTAGTGCTTGAAAAAGTACTCAAAGTACAGAAAATTACTTGAAATTTTAATTGCAAATACTTCAAGTACATGGCACGTACTTGAAAATTTAAGTACAATACTTGAAATACTTTTTAAATACTTGGTACTTCCAGTACATCGCAAGTACCGGGTACTTGAAGTACTGTTCAGCTCTAGAAACTACGCTTGCTATTTGCAAAAAAAAATTTATTCGAATAATCATAGCCGTGTTCCGGATATTGCGAATAGTCCTACGATATTACGATACAAATTTTGAAACGCTAATCGAGCAATCGGCATTGTTAACGATGATTTTCGTTTGAATCGATGCGGCTATTGAGAATGGAATTTTGAATTTGGGTCAGGTTTTATAAATACACAAATGAGGAAAATAATTTCATGATGAGATTTGAGGTTTTCCAAAAGATTTGCCGTGTGTACGGCGGAACGTTCGCGAGTGTTGAGTTTCAAATTCCCGATCAATTTTATACAAAAGTCACCATAAAAACTGCGTATTCTCGAAAAATAGTACTCTGTGCGAAAGGGCGATAATAAATATTCAATACTCGCAGAGATACAAATGCCTGAAACTTTGAGGTTAAATAGAAAACACGCTTTTCTCGAATTAAAAGTAACAGACCGAATAAATCCTTGTAGATAAAATTATCTCCTCATTACTTTGCGAGTAATTCATTTTTCCAAAGGACACGGGAGAATTTTTTCGTCGCGTCAAGTGCGCGAGCTTGAAAATATATTTATCGGAGTAGTTTGAACGATCTTGCGTCCGATGAATTTCTCAAGAGCAATGAATCGTGTTATTTTCTTGAGATTCAAGCAAGCCAATTTATAAATAATTTCGTGAGGGATTACATTGTTTATTACGAAGAAACGAGGCACTGCAACGTGAGTTCGCGGCGTCCAAGCACACACAGCGTCTTTCGTCATTGAGTATAACACGTTTGTGTTCAATGAAAAACTTTGTTATTTTACTTAATAAATACGTTACTCACAGAAAGACTCGAACGCTTGAGTGAAATCCGCACCGCGTCTTCTGTGGCTCATTATGAACGAATATAAATTACTTTTTTTCGGAAAATAAAAAAATAAATTGTCGTTTACTGTCTGATAGAACGATACAAACACGACGAATCGACGGTTACGGTTTTTTTTATACGATACACTCGAACGAGATATGAAAATCAAACACAATAAAAAAAGAGGGAGTTTGTATGTCAGGCTTGCCAGCCTCTTTTATCAAGATGGCGGAGAAAAAAAATCTCAACTGTGTGGTAAGACTGACCGAGGCGGGAATTTTTAAAATAATTGTTAAAAATCTTCATTAATTCTACATGTTGAATGATATTTTTTTACGAATAGTAAATGTTTCGAGCAATAATGTTTAATTTAAGTGCTTTACAAAAATGATAAAATGTACGTGACACAAAATATTTTAATTCCCTAAATCAACTTCAAGGGAGATGATTTTTAGGAATAAAATTGACAATATCGTGCATTAAATATTTTACATTGATCATTTCGTTTTAGAATGTATCGATGTCTTTCCCTTCAGAACATTAAATTTTGGCAATACGTGATTTTCAAGCAAATCTTTGTCGAACAAAAAACGAGCCAATGATTGATCTCCGATATCCGACAGGACTGTTACGAATCTCGTAATTTCACTGATACTCATCATCTGATCTTCCATAAAATTAGCCACGATGAAATCACTTGCACTTATATCACCGTGCTTCGTTGCCACGGTGTTTAAGCTCACGAGTTTTTCCGTAACTTCCATCTCCAATTCAAGGGCTGTCTTCATAATTTTATTATTTATTTATTATTGTCTGTTTTATTTATCATGTATCGAGTTTCAATCTCCAAGTGTGTAACTCGGAAATAAATTTTTTTTTATTTTTATTACTTTGAATGCATTCAGAGGACATTTCCAATCCTGATCGTTTGGACTCTCAATCGAACAAAGTTTGATCTTTCCACCGCGCATTTTAATGTAATTCAGGCACTGCAGAGCGTGTTCATGTTCCTCCTTGTGCATTTGAGTAAAGAATGATTCACAGCCCGGTAAAGCAACGTCAACACGACCGAAATAACCTGCCTGTTATAATTATGATTATTTCATTTTTAATTATCAGTGTGTGATAAAACGAATGTCTCATCTTATAACGAATATCTCCAGTCTGTTTGTTAAAAATTAAAACGTACCATCGAGATATAGTAGTAAAAGGCTTTAAACTCTGCATTGACCTGTTGATTGAAAACTGCCTCGGTTTCCGGATGAAACTTAAAGTTAACTCTACTTCCGGTTGTCGCATTCTCCGGCTTTCGATTGCAATCTCGAGAAATCGTGAGATCGGATTTATCTCGTTGTACCACGAAATTTGTACCATGAGCGGAATATCGTGGTGAAAAATGTTGAAAAATTTGGTTGGCAAATGAAGGTATAATTTTCACATAACGATAAATCATTTTGAACTCGCGGTACGATTTTTGTCGAAAGTGGATAAAAGAGTTTGTCAGAAGGATTATGAATTTAGGTTAGGTGTGTCACCGTAGTATTACAAAATTATGTTTCGTGAATATTTTCATTTAGTTACAATGATATGAGCGACGCTCATGTATTTTTTTTTTTTTTTTTTTTTCTAGATAATAAAAAATTATAGATATACGTTAGGAATTTTCGTATATACGCTTACCTCATGAAAAATATATGCTGGGACAAAAATATTTTATTCTCCGTCATAGAAATATATTATTATTATGAGGCTATACTGAATTAGGAATACAAATATTATGATAGCGGAGTAACTCATCTTGAAGTATTTTTATTATGACTTTATTCATTGCGCTTCTTATACATTACTTACAATCTCCAATTCTCATACAATATATGTATATATATAATATAGATAAGAATACTGGTTGAAAAATATCATTGCTTATCATCACATTTTATCCTGCCGAACAAATATACATGAATGTATCAGAAGGAAAAGAATCCTTTCAAACATTATATCGTAAGCTTGCGTGCGCACCGATACATTATGTATCACAATTGACGAATTTTTTTCTTTTTTGTCTTTTCTTTCTTAATTGACAGCTAAAGCCACAAATAAAAGTATCCGCGCTCTATAAGGGCGTAAATGAAATAAGTAAAATTACTCGTTCAATTCTTTGTCGAATAAAAAAACTCCGAGGCCCTCGCCGACCCTCTCGAGATTTGTCACATGATCAGAAATCTCCTTTATCGCGTCCACCTGTTCCTGCAGATATTCCGACTCCAAGAAATCCAACAAATTTGGATCGTTGTGAGTCGATGCGAGCGCATGAATCTCTAGAAGACTCTGCAACGACATACGGATATATACTTTTTTTTTCTCAATCAACTCTGGCAAAATTTTCTTTTTTACATCGATAACTATAAAAAAAAAATTGATTCGACGCATCTGCAATTAGTAATGATGATATTGCGGCTTAATTAAGGCATCAGGTAATTAAGATTCTATCGAATTTTTTGAATCAAAGAATGACAAGATCTCTACCAATTTGTGCGAATTTTCAATTTTGTATCAAGTTAAAAGTTTCTGCAAAAATTGAATAATCATCAAGGATATTTGTTAATGAATTTGACGAAATTATCTGGATAAGACGTTATAATAACGTAACGTTCTGTGCCAAAAGAAAATATGAAAAAAAAAAAAAAAATGAAAAACATTGCTCATGTTAATATTTATAGATTTAATAAAAGTTTATTAAACTATTTAAAATTAATTTGTTGATAATGCAAATTTGAAAAATAATTGTCAATAATTTGGTGGGGGGAAAAAAAAAAAAAAAATTATATTTGGAGGAGCTGGGATTTGAACCCAGGACTTTCCGCATGCGAAGCGGACACTCTACCACTGAGTTACACCCCCACTTGCTATAGTACTCGCAAGACTCGAATCAGTTCTACGTCACTCGTCGATTTTTGATAATACACGAACGAGTGAGATTGCGATCGATTTTCAATTTGCTCAATCATGTTTTTTTTTTATCTGATTTTTTTCATGAAAAATAATTCTTTTAAGATAAAATTCATAAAAAACGCGTTCTGACGCAATAATCCGTAAAATTAATATTCATCGCATCCAGTGAGATAGGCTTTTCTCGTTACTTTGAATTAACAATTTATTTATTATTTTAACAATTTATTTATTATCCTAATAATTTATTTATTATTTTAATAATTTTTTTTATTATTTTAATAAATTATTTATTACGAATTATTTTATAAAATTGAAAATAAAAATTATTATTTTTCATTTGAACTTGTACGTAAAAAAAAATTCTCAAAAAATAAATATAACCAGCTTTGAGAATCGTCACTTTCTTTGTTATAATTGTTTTTTGATTATCGTTTTTTGCAAGTATTGCACTGGTAAAATAATCATTTAGATTTTGGAGAACACAACATTTCATTTTGGTACAGATAATAAACAAATTTCAGATCAAATAAACGAATATATGTATGGGGCATTCCACGTGTAATCGACCTGACCCGAATCTTGACCATCTCAGAATTGGTTCAACGAAAAATTTTTTTTGTGCCAGTTGATAAGAACATGCATGAATTTTCGTAGATTTTTATTGGAAAGTTTGACGTCGGCAGCTGACACAGTACATGCGAAAATCGACGATGTCCAATTTTCATATTGACTATAACTCGAAAAAAAAAATCATGGAAAAAAATATTAAGAATAAAAAAGTTTCAGTTTAAAATAAACTTCAAAGTCCATGGTATGCAAAAAATGTAGCGGCCCTGGGAAGTTGAAAAAAAAAAATTATAATATAAAATTTGAAAAACTAATTTTATAACAATTTTTTTTCAACTTTTCGGGGCTGCCACATTTTTTTTCATACCATGACTTTGAAGTTTATTTTGAATTGAAACTTTTTTTACCCTCAACATTTTTTTGTACGATGCATAATTTTCGAGTTATAGTCAATTGAAATTTGGAGATCGTCAATTTTCGCATGTACTGTATCGGAGCTGTTAACGTCTAATTTTCTAATAAAAATCGACGAAAATTCATGCATACATCTTATCAACTGACACAAACATATTTTTTGAGAATTTAACCAATTTTGAGAGGGTCCAGAGGGTTCGGGTTAGATCGATTACCTGTGGAATTGAAAAAACAAAAAATAATTTCAAGAAAATTTCAATCTTACCGTGTTGACTTCTTTCTCGAGATTCAATGCCTCGATCATAGCATCTTTAGCCGTTCCCCAGTCGCTCTTCTTCGGCATTTTAATATCCTGGAGAACGACCGTTCCGCCCCTCTTGTTCTGATAATTCAAAAGTTTCATCGCGTGTCCGCGTTCCTCGTCCGAAGCCTTCATGAAGTACTTGTGAAGCCCCGGTAGAGCCACATCACTGCGATCGAAATGATAAGCCTGGGAACAAAAAACAACATTTTGAAAGAAAAAAATATCCGAATCACACAATATATATATACACATAATCGCACAATTTAACACTGAATCATGAAAGCTTTAAGTTTGATCAGGAAACGAAAATTGTAAGGATATAGTTCCTTGTGTAAAATAACGTAATTTCGAGTAAACGAGTTTCAAGCTTAAACTTTTTATTTATTTATTTTTTTATTTTTTTTTAAGTACAAGAAATGAAGTGAAAATTTATCGGTAAACTTACCATTGAGAGATAAACATAACTGGCGTACAATTCCATATTGATTTGCTTGTTGATAGCCAACTCGCACTCTTCGGTAAAATTTTGCCTCGGTCTGCTCATTCTGTTCATTTTTTATTTTTATTTTTTCGTATACGAGCGGAACACACCTTATACCTGGTCGTTTAGTTACTGCCCGTTAATTCAATCTGCTTTAAACGATATAACAAGGCTTGTCGACGAAAAGAGAGATATAGAGCGATCGATGCGTGAATTTGTAAACACTTGCTTTTTGCACGTTGTCTGCACACTGCGGACACGGACTGTTCTGCCACTCGCTGATAACCAGCGGGAAATATATAATAATAGGCTAAATACGAGGAATCGACCTGCGCCGTGAAAACATTCACAGTGTATATATACATATATATAATATATATATACATATATATATAAGCCTTCGACACATACACGAATGGGAATATTATGTATATGAACCACCCAAAGCAGACACGTAATGTGTGCGACTCATGCTGTAGAGGGAATATGATTGCTCCGAATGATGAAAGTCGCTCGAAGTATTAATACGTTTACGATAAAGATGTATTATTCATTTTTTGCAAAAATTCGTTTGCCGAGACAATTATATGTGAATATAAGAAGTCAATTGTTTCGACGTTTGATGCAACTATTCGATAACTTTCTTTTGCATATACATTTATAAATTTTAAAAAAATGATTCAAATCACATTGTTCCCTCATGATTTTTTTCCACTCGAAATCCTTAATGAGCAATTAACTCACAATTTTGTCTACCTCATATCAAAGAAATTATTAATACGAAAAATTATAAGGAATCGATGTGAAAGTTTTAATTTGCCTCTTTTCATTTATTTTTTGCTTCACTCGATATTTAACGTTATATATATATATCTATATATATATTTAAAAAAAAAGCTCCCACTTCAACGATACAAAAAGTATAGGATGAAAAAGAGATATATATTTTTATTGTACAAATGATTATTATTCTTTTCATAATTAATAATATAATTATTTTTAAAAAAAAGAGCAGACACTGATAAAAAAAAGATACAGTATCAAATCAAAACTTTGGCCATTTATTAAAAAATTTTCCATTTGATGATAATCTTCGATTTATCTACGAAAAACAATTTGCATCATTTAAATGTAATAAAAAATACAAATAAACATATATCTTGATTGCGTGAAAAACAAGTTCTTTGATCATGGTAATATTATCGCTGATCGAACGTCATCGTTCTTATCGATACGTTTCGAATTACCGTGTCATATCATTCGTTCATGAAGCCTCCGCGAGATGACGCGAAAAATCATTTCTACAGTTGGAAAATCAGCTGATGGAGTGTGGAGTGTCCCGTTATCTTTTCGAGGCCGCGCGCTACACGCGGAAATAACGCGACAAGTTCTTGGTGAATAAGTAAAAATACGTGTGTTTGCATGTGAGAAAAGTGGTGTAAAAACATTCGAAGGAGATTCGAGTATTCGCGTCGTTTTGTTGTTTCATAGCGGCGTCGCGTGGATATAAGACACACTTTTGTCCGTTTTGTGAAAAATTTTGGCGGGTATACTTTTGTACAGAAAAAGGCGAGGAATAAAAAAATAAAAACGAGACAGCCAAGTTGACGATTATAAAAACGACGTGCTTATCGCATGATTCGTGCTTTCGTAAAGCGTGTGGGTTGTAAATGACGCGATGAGTCAGGATAACGATAAGATCGCGAATCGAACGTTTCTCGGCGAGTAGTTACAAATTTTTTTTTTTTTCTGTATCCATATGTGTTTCTCTCTCGTTGACCGAAGAAAAGTGTAAAAAAACTCCTCTCGAAAGAAAAAAAAGGAGACGAATCTCAGTGCAATGACGAAGCTCAGGTCGTACAGAATTTTTTTCATGTTTTTCGAAGCAATACTCGGAATCTCAGCGACGACACATTGGGTCGTAACTGATAATGGCAGGATACAGTCGCAGGTAAGTTTTTAAAAATTGTCCGCGTCGCTGTCACGGAGTTTATTTATTTATTTTCATTGCAATTTCGAAAAATTACTGCGACCTTGGTCGAATCGTCGATGTCCTCCGGATCAGTTGCGCGAATAAAAAAAAATGTATGATCGATCGGCTGGTAACTTTTTTTTTTTTCCCCCCCGTATTTTCATGATCATTCGTCGTTAGCTCGATTCGGTCTTTCAAATGCGTCGACCCTACGATCTGCCGGCTTTTCTCGAGCAGGAGAATCGTCTTAGCGCGATCGTAGATTTGCACAAAAAAATTGTCGCCAGAAAGACGATGCTCGACGGTCAAATAGCGACCCTGAATTCCATAGCCGACGTCGAATCCTGGCTTCACGCCTCCAATCCTGACTGCATAAGCTCGGGCATGGAGCTCAAGGAGTTTGATTTTTATACGAGCGTCGCCACGGACGGTAGTTGGAGAAAAGGCGTAACGTGAGTCGATCTCCATGAATTTTCTCGTTTTCTCAGTATTTTCCAACGATTTTCCATGCGACGAACGATTTATTTTTTTCGCCCAGCAAGGAGGATTATCCGCCGGATGGTATTTCCGGCGAGGATGAAGAGAAAGTGCCCGATTGCAAGAAAACGTTTCCCCTAAATTTCAGCGTTTATACTTTCGAACATCTCAGCGTAAGATCAAATACATATGCGCGGATTATCCAGGCATTCGCTATTATCGTCGGTGAATGACCCGTCGAGCCAAGATGCCAAATCAAATTTTTCAATTATATTTAAAAAAAAAAAAAAAAAAAAAATTTATTATCTCAAATCTTCCCGAAATTTCGTTTTAACGAAATTTTACAATTTTCGTTTTTTTTTTTTTTTTTCTACCGGAAATAATCGTTTATCCATGAATTTGGTATAAAAAAATTATTCAAGCTAATTCGTATGATCGGTCATTCATCGCCGCGATCGCTTTATTGAATTGAGAAAAAAGAAAGAAAAAAAAATTTCTAGCCTCGTTCACGACGAAATTTTACAGGCTATGCAAAACAGAAAGAATCTGACGCAGCATGAGGAGAAGGGCCTGACAAAGTATCTGCGTTCGGGTACGGATCTCGATAAATTTGGTCATCGGATAGCTCACGGATTGCTGCGCAACAGCACATCTTGGCTGCATCTCAATCTCGCTGCGCTTTACTGGCGAGTCAAAGGAGACGCTTACAATGCTCTCGAATGCGCCAGACGAGCCATAGTCACTTCGCCCCGGTATGATTTTCATTGTTCAGGGCGGAGAAACAAAAAAATTATTCAGCCGTATCGGCCTAACGGTGCATTTCGTTAATAATCCTAAATTAAATTACAGCGGTTTATCTTCTGCGAAAAATCAATTTTCACCAGTCCACAGTAATTTACGCTGCCCGAGTACTTGTGACGTTGAAATTTGCATCGTTGGAATGCAGCGAAAGTAGATTTTAAAATCATTTTCGGTATTGTCTCAAAGTCGAAAATCGTTTAAACCTTTTTTTTTTTTTTCCACCGGTTCGAACGATCGGGGGGCCCGAATATCCCAGAAAAGTGTCAGCGATAACGGAAATGATTTTTTTAATTGAAAAAAAAAAACCTAATTTCGTTGCGTTCCAACGATGCAAATTTAAAAATCATTAATTCTCCAATTATTGTCATTCGACAGTCGCTCAATAATCATTCATCCGTTCAAATGTAATTTTACATTTTTCCCAAAAAATTGAATCTCATTGTTTCAGTGCCGTACCGTAGTACACGTATTTTTTTTTTTTTGTTTGTTTCGAAATTTTATAATTCATTCTTTGCGAGTCGGAGACTGTTTTTTTTTTTTTTTTTTTTTTTTAATTATTTTTCATTCGACCGTAGTTCGCGAAGAAAATTTTCGGCAATTTTTATAAATTTCATCAAATCTAAGCAAGACGATTCAACAAAAATTATGGGTAACGTTTTTTTTTGTTTTTTTTTTTGTTTTTTTTTTTTTCAAAGGGAATTTCGCGACATACCGTTGCTAACAACCGGAGGTATTTTACACGCCGCGAGACATTCAGCCGAGGCTGCTATAGTATTGCACACGGCGATCGATCATGCACCGTCCGAATCACATCAGCATCTCGCGCTTGGACACGTTTATGCCGTGCTCGGTGATTACAACAGATCGCTGTCGTGTTACGATAATTCATTGAAAATCGCCCCGACGATGGAACAAGCAAGACAGGCGAAACACGTCATACTCTGCCATCAGCGATTGGACAAATCGCTGTTGGAATTGTACAAGTGAGTAAGGAAAGATGGAGGTTTTTTTTTTTTTTCCACGCCCGCGCATCGACACATCGACACATCGACGGGTCCCGATGAAAAGAGCAATCCGAACGGATTGGATAAAAAAAAAAAAAAAATCGGAGCGGAGATTCATAACATATAATATATATAATCATTCGAACCTCATAATAGGAAACTCCCGGGGCCAAACGCGGCCACTTCAGCTCAAAATCGAAGATACGTTTTATTCCTTTCTTAAGGGGTTAGGTGTACACTTGCAAGACCAAAAAAAAAAAAAAAAACGCTTTTTTTGAGATTTTTTCTTAAGACAGTTTTCATTATTCATTGACCAATAATTATCAGTTCAAGAGACGCACATTTCAAGAAGTTACAGTAATTTTTTCATGTCAAAAGAGTGATAAGCAACACCGAGTTATACAGCCAATCTCCCAGAGGCCAAAAAAAAAAAAAAAAAAAAAAAAAAAAACGTTACTAAATCGTTGGAATTAGTTAAAAACAATATTGTCTTGTACTTGACGGCGAGATTTTATCAAAATTTAATTTTTTTTGACAAAATGGCGGATGTTCAAAGTAAAAAATGTTTTTTTTTTTTCACTAAAAAAAAATCGTTGATTTTTCGGTTGTATAAAAAAAAAACAAAAAAATAAAGCGAAAATTCAAAATGTTTCACCATCAGGTACAAGAGAATATTGTTTTCAACTAATTCCAACGATTTAGTTTGTTGCAAATTATCCAGTCATGAGTCACGTTATGCACCGCAAAACGTTTTTTTTTTTTTTTTTTTTTTCGGCTTCTGGAAGATTGGCTGTAACTCGGTTGCTTATCGCTCTTTTTGACATGAAAAAAATTATCGTTACTTCTTGAGATGCGTATCTTTTGAACTGATAAATATTGATCAATGAATAATGAAAACTGTCTTCAAAAAAAAAAAAAATCTCAAAAAAAACGTTTTTTTTTGGCCCTGCAAGTTTACCCAACCCCTCGATAGATCATCTCTGACAAATTTTTCGTACTTTCTAATAATCCTCGAAGGAAAAAATTCTCCGAGACTCGAAGCTTTACATTTTGTCAAAATTTTCCTCAATCGAAACCTCGAGTCGAATTTCTTTATCGAAAAAATCTTGATCGTTCATAAAATTGCGAAAAAAAAAAAAAGATTCAGACATCTCGTGTCCTGAATTTTGTTTCTTCTGATTATTATATCGTCGTTTTTGCACATTCCGAGAACATTAGCATTGAAAATTTGTTCTTTTTTTTTTCTTCTTTGATCATTACCAATTTCCTTCAATGAGACAGCAAAAAGAGTCTTTCACTTTTCCCTGCTCTCTTACATTGAAAAAAAAAAAAAAAAAAAAAAACTAAAAATCAATGTCGATATTCCGACACGTCGATCGCAAATTTGTACGAGAAATAAATTTACGATCCCTTATCTTTTTTTTTTCTTTTTTTCAAGAACTCTGGACGACGTGGTAACCGAGTTGCACGATTATCAGCACGATTACGAGAATTTGCTGAGACTGAGGGAAAAAATTTTGCGCGATCATTCGATGAAGGTTTTGCTCGCGAAACTCGGGGCCGAGAGACTCGGGGCGCTGCTGGCTTCGAAGGGACGTTACGAGAATTGCATAGAGCGCGAGGGCGAGGACGCAAAGCTCTCGTGCTCGATCGCAACCGAGAGTCAATTGTTGGCTCACAGTTTGCAGATTGACATCGGCGTCAGTCTTCGACAGTTGCAAAACGTTGAGAATCAAGTCGAGAAGATAAACGATCGTATGACGAATTCCGATGTCTTTCAAAGCAAGTACTCGTGCTTTGATTCGAATTTTTTCGCCTCAATTACGCGATTGGCTAACGAAAAAAAAATCGTTATCTCGCGTAAAACATTGACGATTTTTCGTTAAAAAAAAATCTTTTTTCACTTTAATTTAATTTAATTTAATGTAATTTAATTTAATTTAATTTAATTTAATTTAATTTACTTTACTTTACTTTACTTTAATTTACTTTAATTTACTTTACTTTACTAAAGTAATAAAGTATTTTATAAATAAAGTAATAAAGTTATTTTATTAAGTAAGTAAAGTAAACTTTACTTTACTTTACTTTACTTTACTTTACTTTACTTTACTTTACTTTACTTTACTTTATATTACTTTACTTTACTTTACTTTACTTTACTTTACTTTACTTTACTTTACTTTACTTTACTTTACTTTACTCAGGAAAAATCGAACGTACGGCAAATACGAAGAAATCTACGAGCAACGACGATGAGATAGCACCGGAATTTTTTATCGTTTTTATGGAACCAACGAGATTACCAAAGTATGAAAATCACGTGATCGAGAAGAGCGGAGCTTCGTTCGAGAGGAAAAATTGGCCACGCGAGTCCGAGTGCACTGGAGAATCGTCAATTTTGCCGGAAACTCGGCAATACGTTCCCGTTCATTTGCCACCGGAAAACAAGGGCTACGCGTAAGTAAAAAATTTTCACGGAAATTTTTCCCACGTGGCTGGGGAATCACGAAAATTACTTTTCGCAAGGAAATTTACCTTTTTTTCTTTGTTTGTGGTTTTTTTTTTTTTTTTTTTTCTGCTTTATCACGATATCAGGACTCATCTGTTCGTGAGCGAGCTCATACGCATCGAACCGGGCAAGAAGCACTCGCTTCCTTGGTATCCGCCTGTTTGTCAAACGCCCGAAATTTACGATCGGAAAAACATATCGCCGTTATTGCTGATGACGGCGAGTAACAGCGGAAATTTGCCGGAACGAAGTCTCGCGCCTTTCATCGCGAGCTTGGTGAAAGGCGCCGAGTTCGCTGAGATTGGACAGAGAATCTTGACCGCCACGAAAGCGGTGAGAACGAAATTTAAAGAAGCTAGAGGGGGTTTTTTTTTTTTTTTTTTTTTATTTTTTTCTTCGTTAGCTCCATGATAAAAATTTTATGCTAATTTTTTCAATGAAAATATGCAAATTTTTGTATTTTTCGTTTGTTTGGGTTTGTTCTTTCACGTATATATGTCGCGTGTCCAATGTAATAAGGTCGTAAGCGCCGAAAAAAGGCAATTTTAGTGCCACAAGGTCGTATAATTTTTTTTTTTTTTGTTTTCGTCATTTGTTGTGAAAATGCATGAAACGCACAAATAATTGAAAATTAAGAATTTTAAAACCTGAAAGCAGAAAGTCGTATGTGTTGCCTTCTGGTTTTTAGGTTTTCCTTTTTTTTTTTTAGAATTTACGGCGTATACGACTTTCTGGTTTTGTTTTCTTTTTCTTTTTTTTTTAATTATCGTTTTCCCTGGTAAAAATCGTTCGCGTATCATCGCAAGTTGCTGATAAGAAATTTAATTTTTTTTTTTGATATCTTTATAGTTTAAATTGTGTACTTGTTCGGTGATTCCTGAGAAAAAATGAACCATTTTATGATTCGCATGAAAGATTCTTTTTAATCCATTATTTTGGGAAAAAATCGCGTGCGCTGCTGAAAATTTTCAAACGAAAACGATAAGAATAATTTTATAAAATGGTTATGCGACGCATACGCGACCTCGTGAAATTAGTTATTGTGATTTTTTTTCTCATCTCAAATTAGAACGATAAGGTCGTATCTGCCGATGATATTTATTTTCGGAGGTTTTTACCAAACTTTTCAACGTTTTTACACATTTACCAATGCCGGAAAGTCGTATAACGTCGCTTACGACCTTTTAAAATTATTTTACGCGATTGTTCCTCCTTCGGTTAGGCCCAAAACGGTCGTATATCCTGGGACTTACGACGTTCGGATTTTAAGTGGCCAAATTTCAATTTTAACGTTTTCGAACATATTTTTTACGTGATTCGCGTAAATAAAAAAATATATATATACACGATCTTCTGATTTTAGCAATGGGAAAAAATCGTATAATGGCACTTACGACCTTATTGCATTGCGCACGCGATATTTCGCATGAATAATGTAAAATTTGATTTTTTTTATTTAACCCTTGACTGAAAAAATTCGAGGGATTTTATGGGCTTGACTCGGACACGAAGTGGATTACTAACGAGCATGTGTCATTAGCTTTGAAAAGAATAAAAAACATTTTTGAATTAACATTAAAAAAAAAAAAAAAATCTCGTATCGAAAAAAAAAAAGTGTAATTACGAAGCGTCTGGAATAATTAATTGGCGAAACCATCGATTGAGAAACGCATTTTTGAAATGGGGAGGGAAATTAAGAAACGAGCTGCTCAGAAATATCGTTCACATCGATATTCTCTCGAGTAATTATTTTAATTTTTCGAAATTCTTCGATAGGGTTTTCTCTGAGGTTAATTTTTTTTTTTTTAATCACGTATACTTGAAATTTTTTTTTTTTAAGTCATAGATTTGTATGAAAAATACATATGCACATTGAAAAATATATTTTTGCGTATCCTGTATAAAAATTTCTCCATCAAAACGGTGGTGTGACTCTTGCAGTTTTTTTTTTTTTCCTCCCTCGAACTACCAGTAACATGCAGAAATGTAAACAGAGAGTCGCCGCGCCCTGGGTTCTCTCTGTACTGGCGTCATTGCACTGGCGTATTATCGGCAAGCCGAGAAACGCATTGGACTGCCTTCAGCAAGCATTGAGCAACGTACCAGCGAAATTTCGGGACGTTCCTCTCGTGAGCATCGCATCGATCGCTCAGAAGCTCGGTTTCATCGACGAGGCCCTGAGAACAACCCGAGAGGCTCTTCGCACAAATTCAATCGAGGTACATTCGTAACTTCCCTGCTATCTTTGAAAAAAAAAAAAAATTTTTTTTTTTAAATCACGACTATCGATATACTTTTCGTACATGCTGAACAAATTTTTATGTTTTTCGGTTAGAAAATTGACTGAGATATTCGGAAATGCTTTGATTATTATTAATTATGACGAATAATTTATCAACCTTTTATCCATTGACAAGATCACTTTTTTTTTGCAAAATATTACTTTTCCACGGAACTTGTAACATTTTATTTCTCTCGATTCGACGACTCCTTGGCTCTTTGACGTATTTTTTTTTTTTTTTTTTTTATACCAACGAGCAGTTATAGTTGATATAGTTATAGTTATTGGAGCCAACGTTGCTGATTTCCATATCATCATATAATTAGGAGTATGAATAAAAAAATTTTTTTTTTCAATCATTGGGGCGCATAATGTAGAGTAAGTAAAAATAATGAGGACGTATTTGTTTATTTTTCGTTAAAAATGACAGATGCACCTGTTATAGGCAATTTAATTTCACGGATTTTGATATATATAGATACAGCGTAACATGCGTGACGTCATAATGTTATATTTTTTAATTTGTTATATTAACGGCAATTTTGATTCAAATAAAAAAAAAATAAAAAATACGTACTAAATATTTTTTCCTAAACTACCAGATTTTGAAATAAAAAAAATTCATTTATACTCCCAATTTAATTTCACGGATTTTGATATATATAGATACAGCGTAACATGCGTGACGTCATAATGTTATATTTTTCAATTTGTTATATTAACGGCAATTTTGATTCAAATTAAAAAAAAAATAAAAAATACGTACTAAATGTTTTTTCCTTAATTACCAGATTTTTAAATAAAAAAAATTCATTTATACTCCCAATTTAATTTCACGGATTTTGATATATATAGATATAGCGTAACATGCGTGACGTCATAATGTTATATTTTTCTTACATTTGTTATATTACATTTGTTACATTTGTTACATTTGTTATATTAACGGCAATTTTGATTCAAATAAAAAAAATAAATAAAAAATACATACTAAATATTTTTTCCTAAACTACCAGATTTCGAAATAAAAAAAAATTCCATTTATACTCCCAATTCACGTGTATATTTACACCGTATATTTTTCAAATTTCTCCGAATATATATATATCGAGACATCCGATGAAAATAATTGTCAAGTAAAAGTTTTTTTTTTTTTTTCACTTTTTTATTTTTTTTCAAGCCCACGACGAATTATCTTTATGCCACGTTGCTTCACGCCAAGGGCAATGATACAGGGGCGATTCATCATCTGAAACAGTCGCTTCGCGTGGATCCTAAGCTCATGGAAGGCAAAGCTTTGCAGCTACTTCGAATTCTGACTTGTGCAAAAAAATTGGCTACACGACAGTCAGGTAAATATAACGATTCTCTCTCTCTCTCTCTCTCTCTCCCTCTCTCTCTTTCTTTTTTTCCACGATGAAATTGAGAAATATTGAAATAATAATTTATTATTTATTAAATTTAATTATTTTTTTTTTTCTCTCTTTCACGCAGTTCACAGAATTTCCGTGATCGAGGGTATCGAGAGCTCGGGGCTAACTTGCCACTCGACGGAAACGATAACGAGACACGATTTGCACGAGGGCGAGACGGTTTTGTGCGTCGAGGACGGCGAGGACTGCAGACCGATTCAATGCTTCGCGATGAAGACAAACGTTGACGCGAGTACACCACCTTGATAATAATTTTATCGTGACGATAATTTACACTCCCACGATATATATTTATATAAATTTTTCTTGCCGTTGTCTCGATTGACCACGACGACCAAAAGTGTCCCATCAAATATTTCGGAGCTCTGGAAAGAGAGAGAAAGATAGAAAAAAAAAAAGAAAGGATTTCACATTCTTCAATACGCAATACATTCCACGATTTAAATCCGATATTCGAGCGTGTTTGAGCAAAAAATGGCACAATATGAGAGAAAATTTTGTCCCGCAATGAAGATTTAAACGCACATAGTGTCCTTTCGTACAATTAATATTTTTCTTGTTGATGTGTGTTGAAAAAAAAAAAAATTACTTACCAATCTACCATAGGTGCTTGTAAGTCTGTGCCTGATAATAAAAGTTTTTTGTTTTAAAATTAAAAAAAGGCTATCTTCCTTTTTTTTTTTTTTTTCTTTAGTAACAAATAATTTTTGGTGAAAAACAAAAAACTTTGAATTCCAATTGATTTTTGGGAAAAATTTTGAAATTAATCGTTGCTCGAGAATTCTCGTCGATTTTTTTTTGCCGAAGAACAAAAATAAAAATAAGGCCAACGTCCACAATCCGACGAATGTAAATTCGCCGTGTGGCAAACTTGGCGCGGGTAAAGTCGGTTGAAAAATACGAAGAAAAAAAAAAAAAATCGATCGATCAAAAGCTCTGAAAACTTTTGCGACACACGTGACAAACGTCGTAATGACCGTTTGAATAATTTCGTGAAAAACAGGCCGGTTCACGAAAAAGCGACGATCTGACATGGAGCAATTTTTTTTTTTTTTTTTCGGTCGATACGACGAGTCACGGGGACGCGTTAACTTTTTCTGATATTAAAAAATTCATATTTGCCAAAAAATTCTTCGCAAAGAACAGCAAATCTTTGTGCTCCGATCGTCTCCTATAATTATAATTGATCTTCGGCTATAATTGAAAAAAGAATCTCCAAAAATAAAAACGGTTTATTTTCTTACAAAAAATTGTGCAAAGTTTGAAAAAAAAAAAAAAAAAAAAAAAGCTAATCTTCAACTCTACCGTGAATTCTCGAACATTAAAGATCGAATTAAAAACCGCCAATGATTGTCCGGTAATTAGAAAAAATTAATATTTTCAGGCAGGTATTAATTCTTTAACACAAACTGAAAACTTTTTTCTACCTCCCGCCATCGTTTTTAATTTATACAAAAAGTGTCTAAATTAAAAAAAAAAAAAAAACACACACACACACCCACACATCGTCTGCCAATTGCCTTATAAATGAATGAAAAGACCTTTTGGATATCTGTGACATTTTTTTTCCCTTCTGCAATCGACACTTTTCCAATTCGAAGGGATCGGCGAGGCTTTGCGTTCAGGTGGGTCTTCACGGCTGACTCACCTGTATTATAATACAACGTTCGAACGATTTCCTCTTCCTGTCTCTTCGTTTCTTTAGCTCTTCTTGTCCTCCTTTTTGGCTTCGAAATGTCACAAATGTAAAACGTATTACCGCACTGGCTCGAACATATGTTCGTTTTTAAATATATATATATATATATATATATATTTTTTTTTTTTTTCTTAAGCTGCGTAATGGAAGCCCCATCATAGCCGCTGTCACACGCACAAGAGTCTCATGTCTAATCTTGTGCAGTGGCCAGCAGCTGCACTGGGATCCAAATTCCACTTTCGATTAGCGTCTTCGTGATTGGCGAGATGGAAATACGCAGAGAAAACAATATCACAGGGGTAAAATTGATAGAAACATAGAAAATGATAGAAAAAAAAAAAAAAAATTAATTAAAAATTATCTCTATTTGTCGCATAAAAATATTTTGAGTTTTCGAGTTCCCCAGCAGTGTCTGACTGGAGTGTATTAATATATAAATGTGTATAAATGGCGAAGCCATTTTTTTTCCATTGATTATTCATTGAATTTTTTTTTTCATACTCCGTATTTAAAAAAATAACACTTTTCTAGGTCCAAGATTAATTTTTTCAATGGAAAATGTATAACGACCAAAGGGGAAGAGTAAAATCGATTAAATTATTGCATGAAAATCATTTTTTTAAAATATTTTCATGCAAACCTTTATGTATGAATATCTTTTTTTTTTCCCTCAAAGAAGCGAAACAAGAAAGTGTGAGAGAGAGAGAGGGAGAGGGAGAGAGGAAAAGTGGAGTAATTGCTGGAAGAATATGTGGCAAGACCGGAAATGATTTCTCGACGTCGATAAGACTGTCAAATCGTGATTGGTGAGATGTAAATATGTAGAGAAAATAATATCACAGGGGTAAAATTGATAGAAACATAGAAAATGTTAGAAAAAAAAAATGAATTAAAAATTATCTCTATTTGTCGCATAAAAATATCTTGAGTTCTCGAGTTCCCCAGCAGTGTCTGACTGGAGAATTGAAATCGTAATGAAAACAATATCCCAATAATAATCTCCATTGCTTAACGTGCGGTATTTAATGATTTTTTTTTTTTTTCTTAATCCGGAGATCTTATGACTGACATTAATTGACTGGCCGATGATATGACATTTCAAGTCCCCAAGCTCATGATACTTGACTTTAGGATGGAAATCAATGTGACAATGAAAAATTATCACACCGACGACATTTATGACACAGGTAAAACCCGTGAAATAAAAATTATCTCACGAATGGATGCAATTTTGGAGATATTTGATTTCCAAAAGAAAAAAAAAAATTGTTTCCGTTTTATTACATGGTTTTTTCCCCCCTTATTATCTTGATATTTTGGCTATAGCTGATTATAAAAAAAAAAAAAATCGGAGCCTTCGAGTCCTTGACTGGAGAATAAAAATCGGAAAAAAATCGCAATGTACCAATCGTGAAATTGACGAGAGACGAGAACATATGAAATAATAATTGCACTTTTTTTTTCCATTCCGCGAAATGGGATAATCTTGAGGATAATTTATTTTACAAAGAATCATCTCTATTGTATTTTTTGTTTCTATTATCGTCGAGATCTTATCCGATTGCATGAAGTTTCGAGTCCAGGAGTCTATAGTACTTGTCGACACGCCAATGTGAGAATCTTGATCGTATAAAATATTCATTCTCTTCTACCTATGCCATGATAATTGAATATTAAAAAAAAAAAAAAAAAAAAAAACAGCAGACTCTTGACTCGGTATGAAAATGCGTTTATAATCATTCGGTACATACGTAAATCATGTTTGACCTGGTATAGTCTATGATAATCGATAACACGATGTGTAATTCTTTTTTTCAGAATAAAAAGAAAATCCGTCAATTCCATATCGGAGTAGAAAAAGTGACGAGAGGAGATTTTGTCGGACGAAAAAAAGGAAAAAAAAAACGTGCTTCGAAGATTGTGAAGTTTTGTCAACTACGAGGACAGCGTGAGAGGAAGAAAAAGAGAGAGAGAGAGAGAGAGAGAGAGAGATAAAGCTGAGCATTATTGAATAATGAAAAAAAAAAGAAAAGAGGTGTTATAAAATATAACATTATGACGTCACGCATGTTACGCTATATCTATATATGGGACATTCCACGTCAACTCAGCCACCCCGTTTTTTTTATTGTCTCGAAAAAATGATTCAGTATGGGCATTTCAAAGGACAATATATCCATGACATTTTACCAAAATTTCATTCCCCCACTATTGTTGGTTCTCGAGATAATGATTAATGAAGTCTCAATTTTGTAAAAATCATAACTTCGTAACTGCTGATCGGATTTAAACGATTAAAAAAAGAATCTTTTTTATATTTTTTGCCCTTTTCGAAAAAAAATATGTCATCATCGGATAAAAGCTCATTAGATAGTTTTCGGGGTAAATTAACAAAAAACAATTTTTCCCTCTTCACTGATGCCTTTTTCCATTTTGAAAAAATCCTGCGGAGTTGTGTATTGCCTCCCTCTATCAGAAAAAAAATACTGAGTAGAATTCCGATTGGCCCTTAATTTCGTGGAAAAAAAAAAAATCGAAAAATTTCCCCGAAAACTGTCTAATGAACTTTTCTTTAATGACGGCATATTTTTTTTTCAAAAAGGGTGAAAAAAATAAAAAAGATTCTTTTTTTAATCGTTTAAATCCGATCAGTAGTTACGAAGTTATGATTTTTACAAAATTGAGACTTCATTAATCATTATCTCGAGAACCAACAATAGTGGGGGAATGAAATTTTGGTAAAATGTCATGGATATATTGTCCTTTGAAATGCCCATACTGAATCATTTTTTCGAGACAATAAAAAAATGGGGTGGCTGAGTTGACGTGGAATGTCCCATATATAGATATAGCGTAACATGTGTGACGTCATAATGTTATATTTTTCAATTTTTCATATTGACGGCAATTTTGATTCAAATAAAAAAAAATAAACATACGTACTAAATATTTTTTTCCTAAACTACCGGATTTTTAAATAAAAAAATTTCATTTATACTCCCAATTGGGAGTATAAATTACCAGATTTTGAAAAAAATATTTAGTACGTATTTTTTTATTTGAATCAAAATTGCCGTTAGTATCACAAATTGAAAAATATAAGATTATGACGTCACTCATGTTACGCTATATCTATATATATATCAAAATCCGCGAAATTAAATTGCCTATAACAGGTGCATCTGTCATTTTTAACGAAAAATAGAAAATACGTCCTCATTATTTTTACTTACTCCACATTATGCGCCCCGATGATTGAAAAAAAAAAAAAAAAATTCATTCATACTCCTAATTCTGTTAACAAGTATATTTCACAATCGGCACAGTGAAAAACTTTCTTCATGGGCAAATTATATCTATGAAGGTCTAATCCATCTTTTGAGTGGTTCTTGGGGGGGGGGGGGGGGGGGGGGAACGTTATCGCTTTTTCACTCCCAAAATAATCTCTAATCGTAGCTTCGAATATTTCTCCCGTAAGAGCCCCGCGTATAAGCGGCACATTTAATGTTTTTTTTTTTCTCCTCAACTACGCGGTCAAAAAATCTGAAATAATTACGGTGTATTCCCAGTACCAGCACAAACCTCCCCCTCAAATTTTAGAATCATTCTTACCGTTTTTCTCTGGATTAAGAACCTCCTCAAGTGCAGTGTATTTCTTTCTGCATAATCAAATATTCGAGAGAGAGAGAGAGAGAGAGAGAAAACAAAAAATTAATATTACTTTACGATTCGACAATTTCGTCGTATTAAAATAACAAAATTGAGCTGCGAATTAATCTCGCTCATTAATTTTCGGCTATTTTTACATTTTCGCTACCATCGGAATTTGCCAGTAGCAAAAAAAAATTACTCGAGCAATGATCATTTTCATTGCGATTGCCTCGAAAATACTCGTAGCTTTCTTTTTCACTCGATCACAATAATCCCCGGAGTAATTGTATTGTCAATCGTCATTGATCCTTACTTCGGTCGGAACGTTATTTTAATTTGAATACTTTGACGAATCTTCATCACGATCGAGTGAAAAATGAAGAAAAAAAAAGTACGGGGGGAGATAAAAAAAAAAAAATTTCACTTGGTGCCAGTGAGAAAAATGCACAAAGATGACGAAACGGGCGATCGGTTGTGCAATAGGCAGAGATTTAATAGACAAGAAGTTGGGAAAAGTCGCCTTTACCCTCGTTTTTGTGGGATATAGAAAAAAAAGAAAAAAAGAAAAAAGCTCCTACCGGTTATATACGTACGAGGTGTATGAGAGAATTGAGGGATTGTATAAAGCTGTTGGAAAAGGAACATCTGCAAGTGCTATAGAACGATGGGACAGTAGAGTTTCTTATGGAAAATTCAACGACTTCGATCTCGTCGAGAGACACCCCTCACCTGCGTAAGGGGAATAGTTTTTTCGCGATTGTTTCGACCTGCCTGTGCATAAAGTTTTGCGTTATAACGACCGCAAAGTCTCCGATGTATGGTCTATATCCGTATAAACTCGTTCGTTCTCCTTACCTATAGCACCTTTCATACACGTGATCTATACATCGAAAGCTCTTTTTCCAAGCCCCCCCTCTGTGTGCTGCGAAGGGCCTTCGGTCACTTTCGTATACTCACTGATAGTCAGCCTACTCGAGCTCTCACCGTCTCGATCTATAATGATAAAACTAGCTCAAACGGAAAACCGGGTTGAGGAAAAAAAAAAAAAATTCCTCGAGTTTTTATGAATTATAAAGGCTCGTTCCCTTCACTGGTCAAATGAAAAAAAAAATTATACACAAATATCGATTTTACATTTCCATGCGTCATGAAAATTAAACTTTACTATATTCATATATATAATATGAGTAAAATATATTTAAAAAAAAAAAACAAACTTATTTCATTGGTAACGAGTTATAAATTTTTCGGAAGAAATATTTTACATTTTACATTTTCATGCGTCATGAAAATTAAACTTATATATTATATAATATGAGTAAAATATATTTAAAAAAAAAAAAAACAAACTTATTTCATTGGTAACGAGTTATAAATTTTTCGGAGGAAATATTCGCTTATTAATTTTTTTTTTTTTTCTCATGCACGAGAATCAAAGTTTTGGAGATGAAAATTAATACGGTCGATTATTTGCGGAAGAGTGTGAAAATTGTGGAAAAATTCTTTCGGCTGAGACGAATTTATCGATGGGCAAAGGAAAAATGATTTTATTATCGAAATTTTCGAGCAGAATTTTTATAATTTTTTTTGATAAATTAACGCGAAGCGAAAGCTACCGCGATTACGAATGAAATATTGCGGACTCGCGAAGATCAGGAATTTATAAATATATTGGGGGGGGGAAAAAAAAAAATATATCGAAATGGCGAAAAATTTAGGAAAAAAAAAAAGTAATTTTTCAAAAACATTTCGTCAATAAGTTTTCTATATTATTATTGTCAAAACTTGATATTCTTTACTTTCTATATAAATCCTTGAGCCGTGTCACTCTTATGATACAATTATTTACAGCAGATGGAATTTTTTCGTGACAATTAAATTTTCCCAGAATTGTCCCAGAAGTGCAAAAAGCCCGATCATAAAATGATTTCCAGCTTCGTCATTTTTCAATTTTTTTTTCCTCCCAAATGAGCCGGCGATGCTTGACTCGTGATTCCAAAATATGATCAACTATTTTTCCATTATTATTTTTTTTTTTTTTTTTCGCTCCCCCAAGTTCAATGCTTCTGCTTATCAAAGTTTTTTTTTTTTTTCTTTCGAATTTTTCCAATCATTCACCGGTATATTTACCCCAAGTATCGGCGATGAATCCGATCACTTTGAAAATACTCCAAAATTAAAAAAAAATTCATTGCAAACGTTGATTTTCATATTTTGGTAAAAATTATTTTGTCCATATATATATATATATATAATATTATCTCTACCGTTACACCACGTAGCACAAGACAATGACTTTGGGATAAAATAAAATGAATATGTCGCAGCACTTTTTTACCATTCACTGTTCCCAGGACAACTGCCTTTGGTATGTTCCCTCGACCCCTGTTTTATACCTCACTGACACGTGGTCATTTGATCCGTTGACCAATAGCGTTCGAGACTGCTATACGTCCACGACCAATCCCCTTAAAACGTATATACAGCTCCGCTTTATACCCCAGCGAAATAAGGGCAAAATAATTATCCTGCATTATGGACAACACACGTATTGCATTTCGAGGTGTATATATAAATGTAACATATTGCAGAAATAAAAAGAAAAAAAAAAAGAAGAAGAAAGTGTGACGATTGTCGAGGAATTTTAGTCGTAATTGTCCAAAGCAATGCAAAAAAGAAAACAATATTTTGAAAAAGGTATCTTTCATTTTTTTCGGTGAATGAAAAAAAAAAAATAAAATCATAATTTTTGCATACATTGACAGCTGAAAATAATAATTTTATTTTCACGATAAATACAATAATGATAATTGCTGAAGATTTCGCACGTAATTTAATTTTTCAATGACGAATGGAAAAAATAAAAATATTTTAAAAAATTTCTCTTATTCTTAATAGCATTTGAATATTCAGGTCGTAACGAGCTTTTCTCTGGAGTATCGAAAAAAAAAAAACTTGCAGCTTGCATAACCTCGGACTCCAATGCAAAAATATTTCAACCGCTGTTCCATTTGTGTGTTCAACGATGTTGCTTAGTCGATGAATCCGTAAAAAAAAAAAAAATCGCGAAGCTCAGAGCTTTGTTTGACCTGGTAATAATTTTTTTTTCTCGAACGAGTAAGGTATCGGCGGGGGGGGGGGGGGGACTGGCCCTATTTTAATTACCATAGGCACCTTTTTTCCATCTCAACGATTGGCACGAAAAGTATGCGGTGCATTATTTCGCATGCGGTACGATAAGAAAGCTAGAAATTCAGGAAAAAAAAAAAATCGAAAAATCATTTAATTTTTAATCATCGATTCCCCGGAACAAATATACGGGGCCTGTTAATTTTTTATGCATCCAAGTCGCCTCAGTTGATTGAAAAATTTCATAAAAATCGGAAAAAGGACATCTCGGTTACTTTCCTTGTAATTTCTTTTTTTTTTTGCTTTCTCTTAGCGAAAGCTTAATTTCATGAAAAAAAAAAAGTAATTCTAATTTCCAATCTCAAAAATTATATTTTCCAATGGCAAAAATTATTCGAAACGTCGAATGATCATAATCACGCGGAAAAGAAAAAAAATTTTACAAAAATTTTCAACTTTTCGATGAATCGTTCGAATTTTTCGACTCTTCGAATGTTACATATGTTTCAAATTTAAATATTAAAAATCCACGCATCGAGCCCTCGCACTGTAAAGCTGAAAAAACGGAAAAACAGTTTTATCGATACTCGTAATTTTTCAGTAACTCAATCAATCCCAAACTGTCAAAGCCACATGGACATGGAGAAAAATTTGTGAATGAGAAAAAAATTATGAGAAAACGTTTTTTTTTTTTCAAATAAATAAATTGATCTCTAATTTTGTGAGTAAATTAATTGCTAGTAAGCTTTTTTTTTTTTTGAGAAGTCGAGCTCAAGTATCGTATAGTTCAACGACTCAAAATTCTTGGAATTCGCGAGTAAAATTTATGAAACGGATCAGTAATTTTTTAGATTGATCAATGTGTGTGTGTGTGTGTGTGTATTTTTTTTTTTTCTGTCCCTCTTCAGATGACAGCGTCAGATTTTGATGGATATCCGATTTCCGACAACGAGCAACGAAACTCGAGGTCGTCGAACGTCGTCGATGATCCTTTCCTGTGACTCGTGGCACGAGTGCATTCAGGCAGAGATACGAGAGACTCGAGACGTTGCACGGGGTGAAAGAGACGTTCCCCTCATTGTCCCGTATGGACATAGACACGTAACAAACCATGCACACGTATAATTTTTATTTCGTTAAAAAAAAAAATATATTTAAAAAAAGTTTTCGTTAAAATATATATTATTTTTCTTGTTATAATTATCCTTTTTTTTCTTCAAATACCAGATAAATTCACGATATAACAGTTTTTATATGACATATACTTTTTTTTATCCTGCTGGATATCCTCAATTTTTTTTTTCAGTCATCGAATCATTTTTTTTTTTTAATATCAGACAATTCGCAAAATCGAAAAAGCTCAAATGCTTAAAAATCATTCGAATTTCGTGCATCGTCACGATAAATTCATGATATAACAACAGTTTTTATATGCCATACTTTTTTTTTTATCCTGCTGGATATCCTCAATTTTTTTTTTCAGTCATCGAATCATTTTTTTTTTTTTAATATCAGACAATTCGCAAAATCGAAAAAGCTCAAATGCTTAAAAATCATTCGAATTTCGTGCATCGTCACGATAAATTCATGATATAACAACAGTTTTTATATGCCATACTTTTTTTTTATCCTGCTGGATATCTTCAATTTTTTTTTTTTCAGTCATCGAATCATTTTTTTTTAATATCAAACAATTCGCAAAATCGAAAAAGCTTGAATTCTCAAAAAAAAAAAAAATCATTCGAATTTCGTGCATCGATGTGGCCAGTGGTAAAAAAAAAAATTCTCCTTCATTGGCTTGCATAAATTTCGAAAAAAAAAAAAAAAAAAAAACGTATTTTTTTCCAACTACCCTGGATGCGCATAGTGAAAATAACGTGCGTGTAACTGGGATCGAATCTAATAAGGGTGGAATGCGAGTAGCCGGTTCAGAGAGGAAAAAAAAAAAAAAAAAAAAAAGTGTCAGCCTCTCCCCTCCCCGAGCCCCTTTTTCCTCCCCCGAGATGGTAACAGTAGCTGAGTAAGCTTTCTCCCGGCACTTTTTAGGATTCAGCTTAGCACCCCGGAATCGGCTTCTCTATCTTCTTTCATTTTGTTCTTCTTCCTCCTTCGTCATCGTCATAATCATCCTCATTTTTTTTTTTTTTTTTGCCTCTACGCTCAGTCCACTCGTATGTCCGACTCGACCTTTTTTCTTACTACTGAAAATCACTCTGTCGTCTTGTTGTTATATTGTCTTGACAAATAATTCGAGATTACAACACTTTGTGTCGAGTTAAAAAAAAAAGAAAAAGAAACGAAAAGAAAGTCAAATTCTGCCAAATTAGATTGAAACTCGTTGCCATACAAATTTGTCAATAATTTATTCGTTGATTCTACAATTTTACATTTTTTTTTTTTGCAAATGAAAAAAAAAAAAAAATGGTTTGCTCAACTCAATTGTAGGATGGTAAATATTTTTTGGAGTAATTTTCGTACATTCGGTAAAACTTTCACAGAGGCTTGTGTGTGAAAAAAAAAAAAACTTTGAACTCGAGGTATTAATTTTACGCAAGCATGCCACGCAAGTTGTACTGCAATTGTGACAAGAATTACTCCAAAGAAGAAAAAAAAAAACACTGCCCACATATTCATTGCTGCGATAGTGAAATTTATCAAACAAATGTGGCTGGCAAAGTTCGTTGATTGGTAGAAAAATATATATATATATAAAAATATCGAATCACAAGACTTTTTCATTGCAAAGTTTAATTAAATTTTTTTTTTAGCGATCCTTGATAAAAAAAAAAAATTCAGAATTTCTACCAGCACTGGTCGATCTGAACATTTAACAATTACACTGTGCGCCACAGGGCCAAAGTTTCCTTGCTCCATTTCACAAAATCTTGTGAGATTCGTTCTTTCAATTTTTGCCCAAATTATTTTAAATCTAATTTGACAAAAAAAAAACATATCTAACAAGTTTTATTTTGCCGATTCGAATATCTCAATTTAATGAAAATCATCTCCTCGATGCGTACTTCCCGTTAACGTGAAAAATTGCGTTCGGAATTTCGAATTATTTTAATACACAGATTTTATAAAAGCCTAAAGTACCAAAACTCCATCTGTCAAATTAACGAAAAGATTCAATTAAATTCAATTAAATTCAATTAAATTCATTTTACGAATACAATCACACGAAATCTAACGAATATATTATTTTTCTTAGTTTACGTATTCTTTCTTCGCATTAATTTCAGCCAATATCGATGAACAATAATTAATTATTCAATTACGTGCTCTTTGTTGATTATTTTTTTCTTTGTATTCTTGCTCTTCGAGTTGTCATGGACGATTTTTCGATGATGTTCCAAAGTACGATGATCATATAGGGTAACCACCTTAAGTTTATGTCATATTTCATATCGCAATTGTACAATGAAATAAGACAGAAACATAAGACGGCTTGCCTATTTTTTTTTTTTTTGTTATCAATCCTCTTGGGGGTTCGTCGCGATCTCTCGATATCCGTGAAATCGTCAATTTTTTCCATCTTCTTCCTGCATGAGGCTCGAAATAAATTTCTTGAAATTTAAAATTCAAGCACGAATGAAAAATAATTTAAAAAAAAAAAAAAAAACGTAATTTTCTAAAAAAAATGCAAGAAATAAATATATAAAAAAAAATCAGCTTAGCTCAACAAATATCCCAAATTATTTTCAATTACTTCGACTTTTTTTTTTACATTTTTTTAATGATAATAATTACGATTAATATCTCATGCCATGAATTTGAATTATTTTTCACTCGAACGAGGATCATTAATCCGTGAAATTCAATTCTCAATGTCACGTATACATTTTTATGATATTATTTATCTGTATCATATGAAAAATTAAAAAAAAAAAATTATGGTAAAACTATTTTCCACGCCGCTGCGAGGCGAAAAAAAAAACCCCCAACATTCGTTACGTGATACAGTGTGCATGGCCAACCGGGCTGCAGTGTCAGATTTGGTATAGCGTGACACTCTCGGAGGGTGATAATTCCTTTTTTTTTTGTTTTTTTTTCACCACCGAAAGTGCGAAAAAACCTTTTTTTCTTTCTTTTGCAAGAATGCGATGGCGAAAAAAAAAAATTAATACATTTTTTTTTCAGCTTTCGTACCGTGTTCTGAATTTTGGTTTTATTTTTCAAATTTTTGTATCTAAAATTTTAAATCAAATGTCGAGTTAATTGGGAAATGGGATATCGTAATTCGGAAATTCAGAGCCATTGGGGGGGAATGAATCGAAAGATCGCACTCGATTATAATTTCATGGGGCAAAATATTGAAGCATAATTCTCGGTGTGCACGAAACTTCCTCATTGCAGCTCGAAGGAGTCAGAGAAGGCACTGAGCCGGCACATAATATAGAGTTGCATGAGAAGCCTTTGAAAAAAAAAAAAAAAAAAAAAAAAAAAAAAATCTTCAACCGGTAAACTGGATTAATCCCCAAACCACCCTCTAGGCGAAGCCATTTATACAGACTCATTGGCGTAGAGTCACGACACTTTTTTTTTTACTTCGATTATTCATAACATTTTTTTTTTCATACTCCGTATTTAAAGAAAACACTTTTCCAGTTTCAAGATTTATTCTGTCAATCGAAAATGTATAACGAGCAAGGGGGAAAAGTAAAATCAATGAAATTATTGCAGAAAAATAATTTTTTAAAAATATTTTCATGCAAACCTTTTTGTATTAATATCTTTTTTTTTGTGTTTTCTTTTTTTTTCCCCCAAAGAAGCGAAACAAGAAAGTGTGAGAGAGAGAGAGAGAGAGAGAGAGAAAGGAAAAGTGGAGTAATTGCTGGAAGAATATGTGGCAAGACCGGAAATGATTTCTCGACGTCGATAAGACTGTCAAATCGTCATTGAAGGCTATTTTTCTCTCTCTCAATAATGCAGCAAACGTTTTTTTTACCGCATTACCTTGCCTCAAGCGCTACGAACAGCCACTGCGACCTTATCACCGAGGTAAAGTATGTTTTACATAAATTCCTACTCTCTGCAATACCATTTGACTTATCTTAACCAGACGTTGATGTCGTTTTATCCCCGAGGCTCACTTTATTGTGGCACGTCGACCGGTAACACAGAAAGACTTGTGTTTTTTTTTTCTCCCCCAGCACTTGTTGTGTTTCAACTGGCAAATAATAATAAGAAGAAAAAAAAAAATGAAAAAAAACTAAACAGAAAAATCGTAGTTTCCTTTCTAAAAGTTTTACGAGGTTTCCGAATAAAATAAGCTCATCATGTTTCCTGTGAAACGTTGGATAATTACGAAACCAGTAAAAGAGTCTCTCGTTCTATCTTTCTCGAATATTTTCACTTCGGAGCAAAGTGCAAAAGAGTCGGGTTGATAAAAAAGAAAGAAAAAAAAAGAAAATTAGCCTCGTTGTAAATCTCAAGATTTTTCAGTATCCTGAGCAAGTGAAGATTTTTTTTTCATTTTAGCTTCCATCAAATTTGACGAAACAATTAATAACTGACAATTGTGATGAAATAATCCAGGAAGCTGAGATTAAATTTGCTAATTTGCAGAGTTACAGACTAAATTTTTTACTATTTTTCGAAAATATGAATTTTTTCAAATAAAAATCTAAACCCCTGTAGCCATTTTTTTTTTCCAAACTCCAATACCGTTTCTCGTGAAGATGGAAAGTTTCTTATTCTTTCAGTCTGACGGGAGACCTCGTTTATATTTACATGAAAATATAACTCGATACAATGAGACAAATGTGTGAGGACCCAAAGACGTGAAATTACAGGCAACTAATTGTTTTCTGTTTTTTTTTTTCTTCTTCTTCTGCATATTATCAAACAGGTATACTCCAATAATTTAACCTGTCCTCTTAAATTTTTTTTTCCTCAATGAGTCTACCTTGTTTTTTTTTCTTTTTGATAGACAATATCGCATTTCGATATTATTATACGATCGCTGGGTGATGATAATTGAGAAATAAAACGACGATGAGATAATGAGGTCTCTTGAGAAACAATGAATTCACCATGTCAACGTGCCACAAGAATTGTTTCTATATAAATAGGGATTCACAACTTAATCGTACACGCATCGGATATTCGGATATATTTTTGCTTTCTCAAATTTGATTTAATTTTCCTAAAATCTCACAAGGGTGGGATAATTTTTTTTTAATGTTAATTGAATTGCTAACAATAAAATAAAATACTATCAAAACAAAAATACTATCGAGCTAGTATTTTTTTACACAAGTAGACTCAGTCACAGGCATGGTTGATATTGAAATTGGCAAGAATCGCTTGAGGGGTTTGGATTTTAAAAAAATGTTGAATTTTCCAAAAATATCTTCGATAGCTCTAGCTTCAGCAAATTTTTGGCTATCCGAGTCAAAATTTCGTACATGGCTAGGTCATGGGACAAGGATACGCGATACTGAGATTTAATAAAATCGCTTAAGGGTTTCGATTTTAAAAAAAAATATTTAATTAAAAAAAAAATTCTCCAATAGCTCTCATTTCTGCAAATTTTTCGCTAATGAGCCAAAAGTTTCTTTTTTTTTTACACAATTAGACTTTTAGTCGCAATCACAGTTGGAATTGAATTTTGCAGGAATCGATTGAAGGATTCGGATTGTAGAAAATTTTGGAAATTTTCAAAAAATTACCATTATTTTAAATTTTACTGAAAAAAAATTTGGGTTAGTTATCGTATTGTGATTGAAATCGAATCAAGAAATTACAAAAGCGTGAATATGACAAATTTTCACATTTTTTCTTCATTATTTTATCTCGCATCACAAAGCTTCATCTATGATGGAGCCAAATTTGAAAAAAATCCACTTTTCTCATATAGAGGCGAGCGAGATTTACTCTGTGAACGAGATAAAATAATGAGAATGCGATGTGAAAATTTTGAATTACCACGCTTTTGTGTGATACACAAAAATTTAAATGACAATTAAATTAATAAAAATCAGAGCCGGGCAGTACTTCGAGTACCCGGTACTTGCGATGTACTGAAAGTACAGTACTTTAAGTACCAAAGTACTTAAAAAGTATTTCAAGTATTGTACTTAAATTTCCAAGTACTCGATCTGTACTTTGAGTATTTGTGCTTAATTTTTCAAGTCCATGTCATGTACTTAAAGTATTTTAAATTAAAATTTCCGTACTTTCTTGTACTTCAAGTAATTTTTCAAGTACCAAGTATGAAGTACTTTTGAATACGTCTTGCTAATGGCTGTATGTATAACGCCTTTGAATATACAATTGAGGAATGTTCTGCTCCATCTTTTTGGTTAAGATTGCAAGGAATGATCGTTCAAAAGTTCAAGCTACGGTAGTTACGGTGCCATTGTCAATGCATGGCTCGCCGTCTTTGACAATCCGTGCATTATATTCTTCATTTTTTTCTTTTTCAAACCTGAAGCTAATCTTAATTACAATCGTCAATGCTATTTTTTTAAAATTATTTCTAATTCTTCGTTTAAATATTTCTGTTCCAATCTGCCTGACCTGAGTGAATTGCACAATGTGAAAATACGTTTTGATACAAAAAGTACTCGAATCAAAATCAAATGTGCTTAAAGAGTACGCAAGAAAACAAATATAAGTACCAGAACTCACGAAATGTATACCGGAATACTTGAAAAGTATTTGACACTTGATACTTGACATATTTAAAGTACTTGATACCTGAAGTACTTCAAATATTTAGTACTTGAAGTACTTCAAATATTTAGTACTTGAAGTACCGAGTACTTGAAGTACTTGGTTCTTGGTACTCGAAGTACTTTGTAGTTCAAGTACCAAGCATTGTGTAATTTGTACTTGGGGTACCGAGTACTTGAAGTACTTGGTTCTTGAAGAACTTAAAAATACTTGGTACTCGAAGTACTTTGTAGTTCAAGTACCAAGCATTGTGTAATTTGTACTTGGGGTACCGAGTACTTGAAGTACTTGGTTCTTGAAGTACTTAAAAATACTTGGTACTCGAAGTACTTTGTAGTTCAAGTACCAAGTATTGTGTAATTTGTACTTCTGAGTACCGAGTACTTGAAGTACTTGGTTCTTGAAGTACTTACAAATACTTGGTACTCGAAGTACTTTGTAGTTCAAGTACCAAGCATTGTGTAATTTGTACTTGGGGTACCGAGTACTTGAAGTACTTGGTTCTTGAAGAACTTAAAAATACTTGGTACTCGAAGTACTTTGTAGTTCAAGTACCAATCATTGTGCAATTTGTACTTGGAGTACCGAGTACTTGAAGTACTTGGTTCTTGAAGTACTTACAAATACTTGGTACTCGAAGTACTTTGTAGTTCAAGTACCAAGCATTGTGTAATTTGTACTTGGGGTACCGAGTACTTGAAGTACTTGGTTCTTGAAGTCCTTAAAAATACTTGGTACTCGAAGTACTTTGTAGTTCAAGTACCAAGTATTGTGTAATTTGTACTTGGAGTACCGAGTATGCTTGAAGTACTTGGTACTTCAATTACTTACAGTATTTTTTACTTTGTATTTAAAGTACTTTCTGGTACTTTGCCCAGCTCTGATAAAAATTAATAAAAATTTTACTGAAACGAGTCTCGATAAAAATTGTCCTTATTCAAATTCTTATCTAGACCAATCTAGGGAAATTTTTTTATCTAAATTATTTATTTTTGTCACTTTTTCCTATTAAAAAAAAAAGGCAGCAGCAAACTCGGACGGTATTTTCACGAAGGACACTTTTGTCGTAGCAGAGGGGGGGGCGAGGGTTCTATGGCGTTGAATAAACGCAAAGTTAAGGGATGATAAAGTGGGGAAAAAGGCGAAGGAAATCTCGTGTAGGTTGACCCACTTTCTCGCGATATGAACGGATATCCCATTGACCCAGGTTGGTTGCCGGGCAACCAGCACACCATACGAACCCCCTGAATCTCGTACATAGTGACGATTAACTATGGATACACGATCCCCTCTCCTCTCTCCCCTGACCTTATCGTCGTCCCTCAAGCTACGCGAGGAGGTAGAAAATTTTCTTGGATCCGCGGAGACACCACCGTGACTTCATTGACTATAATCGTGACGCGTCAAACAGGATCGAATTTATTTTATTTTTTTTATTTTTCCACGAATGACAAAATTCATAGCTGAGCAAAAAAAAAAAATTAATGAGATACTCGTTAATTTATGCTGTATTTTTTAATTTAAAAAAATCACAGCTCGATTGGTCGAAATAAAAATGATCAACTTGTTATTTTGAAAAAAAATGTCTTCTCTTTTATAAACTTTTTTTTTATTATCAAATATTTTATAATATTCATCCACAGTATTTGCAAGTTACGATGCTCAATCATTATTCTCCTTATGCTTTTCGTAAAAAAGAAAAATCATCGTTACTCCCAAGATCGAGTTTTTTATGATTTTTTTTTCTTTTGGTGCAATACACTGAAAAAATAATCATTTGCATTTCGGAGTACAGCGCTTAAATATGAAGCTAATAATACTCGAAGTCATTTTTATAAAATTATTGATAATGGGCGAATATTTGGCTTTTGGAAAAATTTTTTTTTTCATAATTACGAGAGCTGCTATTGTTAATTTAAAAAAAAATATGTTTACGTGTTTATTGAAAATTAGGAGCGGAGTTACGTAAATAAAATCGAAGACTAGGCATCTCAATCAATTAACGTGCACTCGTATAGAAGTGATATATTTAAAAATAAATGAACGTGTTCACTAAAGAGACATATAGTAATTTAAAAAAAATATATTAAAATTTTTATCAACCGTCAACGCATTTGAATTATTTTTCAAACTGCTATTATCGTTATTCAGTATTTAATTTGATGACAAAAATGATTCTCGATGACAGTAATTTTACAGTAATTTGAGTCGCATTATCGACAGAAAAATGAAAACTATCATCAAAAGTATCGTTTAAAAATTTTACAATTAATAATTCGACGATCTCGTTTTTAATTTGAATAAATTTTATTTCACCCGAAACTTTGAGCGAAATAAAACTTTCGCGTCGTACCATCACAGAAAATTAAAAAAAAAACGTGAATAAGGTTTTCGTTAGAACTCGAATTATTATTGAAAAATATTTTTTCCCCAATAATCACCATGATCTTAAATTCAATTCGAATTAATTTCCGTTTCACTCGAAAAAAAAAACGTTTGGCCCAAATAAAATTGCCTCTTGAATAATATAAACTCATATTTCTTCCAATAAAATAATGAAAAACAAAACAAAACAAAAACAAGTTATACGAATGAAAAATATTTTCGTCAGCAGATAAAATTTGATCCGAAACTTTATTTTGTATGACTCGAGAACGACGTGGCTCTCCGTGAAAAATCAAAAAACAAAAAAAAAAAAGCATCAATAAAATTTTCGTCAGGAAATGAATTTTTATTCAAAAATATTTTGTCCCCAATAATCACACGATCTTTGAATTCCATTCAAATGAATTTCTGTTTCACTCGAAAAAAAAAAAAAAAAATGTTTGACCCAATTAAACTGCCTCTCGAATAACATAAAATCATATTTTTTCCAATAAAATAATGAAAGAAAAAAAAACCAGGAAAAATGAATGAAAAATATTTTTGCCAGCAGATAAAATTTTATTCAAAAGTTGATACTGTATGACTCGAGAATGACGTAGCTCTGGGTTGAAGTTTCTCAATGAAACACTGTAACCTTCGTTATCCCGAATCGAACTTTCGTGGTCGCGAACATTTTTCTGACTGACGCACACACACTCATGGCGTGTCGAGTCGTCTCTGGTCTCTTTTTCTCACCGTCGTTGGCCTAGTGACCAGGGATGAAGAGAGAGAGAGAGAGAGAGAGAGAGAGAGAGAGAGAGAGAGAGAGAGAGAAAGATAGGGAGAGGGTAGTCAGGATTGTGAATGACGCGAATGCGGGTCACCGGGTCATGTTCCTCAATCCCCCATCGGATTTCTGCTCAATGGGACTTTATTCATGGAGCACGCCATTACCGTCGCCTCTATCGCTCTTCCCCACTATATATTAATAAATTTTCCCATGATAGAATTGAGACAAGAAATATCTACCCTTTTGTCCATCCCCTCGACATATTCGTTCGTCCTTTGAACGTTATAAAACTTTATTTTCAACGTTCTCATTAAAATTTTCGATCCTCATAATTGACCTATAAAACTGACGAAATCCCGATCAAGAAAATACCTCGGAAATCCCTACCTTATTCATAAATAAATACAGACTCAACGAATATTCAAGTCCTGTGGAAATTCATGAGAAAACAAAAATTCGTAGCAATTTTGAAATAATTTATTTGTCATTTCCTCAAACAAACGAAAAATGAGTTCTTGAAGGACGTCACAGATATCATCGTTGCTTCTTGCAATAATCATGAGTTTGTATCGTGTATTGTGAAAACGTTTTTTTGTAATTTAAGCTGAAATACATCGGTACCCTTTTATTCTGGAAACGTGCGAAAAATTTAAACTGGACTGAATTTCGTAAAATTTGCCAAAATTTTATTTTCCGAGTTTCACAATTTTTGTGCAGAATTTTTAGTCGATGAATATTGAAAAAAAAAAAAATATTTCATTAAACTGTGTACAATGGTCGTGAAAAATTTTCCGTCAACTCGGAGCTCAGTCTAGCTCGGGCCTCAATTAAAAAAAAATTTAAAAAATTAAAAAATTCCCCTGATGCTTCTGGAGAGTGAAGAAAAAAAAAAAAAACAAAAAAAGAATCCATTGAAAAACACTCAGACGTAAACTTTTTGCTCATATACATATTTTTCTTGTAAATCGTGTGCAAGAGGACCATAATCGATTTGATACGAAACTCAAAAATGAGGCAAAAGTATGCTTGACTGAAAATTTTCAAAATTTTTTTCGTCAGTAAAGCATGTCCTTTAAAAAATCACGATTAATACATGAACATTCTTGGCAAATTGCAAAGCTAAAAAGAAAAAAACATATTCAAAAAATTATGGGCGTTGAATGTTTCATAAAAAAATGAAAATAAAAATGTTTTACTTCCTCATAGACGACACTTCGTTTTGGTGACTTTTTTTTTTTCAATTTCCACTATGCAAAATTGAATCTTCTGTAACTTGACATCCGGTTGAGCTACAGCGCTGAAATTTCGCAGTTAAGTAAAGCATGATGACCCCTTTACTTACTGTAATTTTTCTACATACTCATACAGTGACTAAAATTTTGTAATTTTTAATTTTTCGAAAAATGATCGTACTCGCTCGAACTTCCAAAAATTTTGCGATATGGTGCTATCTTTTTTTTATAAATATAAATAGATTATCATTAAAGTACGACTGCTATTGAATTTGGCGAAAATCGTTGGAGGGGATTTTATAAAGTTTTCAAATTTGCGAAAAAAAATTTCTGTAATCACTTTAAATTCTCCAAATTTTGAGACGACATGATAAATTATATTTTCACATCATTAAAGTTATCCTTCATCATTACTACAGTACTATGGAATTCTTCAATCGGACTTTGTGAAATTTCAAATTTTATGAAATTTTAAATCGAAGGATTATTTGAATTTGACAAGAATCAATGAAGATGTTCATATTTTATGAAACTTTGAATTTTTCGTAAAAATTTATGCGACAATTCTACATTCTCCAAATTTTGAGATATCCAGGAAAAGATTTCTGAGTAAACATGGAATACACGTGGATAAGTTTTATACACGATTGAAGTAAGAAAAAAAAGTTGCAAATTGAAACTTGCACATTGCTTCGTCGTAATTTTCGAAATTTTATAAAGCTTTTTTTTCATCTCGCTCATGATGATTCCCCTATGAGGAAGTCAAAATTGAAAAACTCAATTGCTCATAGAGTGGAGCTGTATGAGCCAGAGAAAAAAAAACGCTTTGTAAAATTTTTAAAACTACGAGGATACAAGTTTCAGCAGTTTTAGACAGATTTGTAATAAATTAATTGCAAATTACAGATTACAATTGTATTTTGTAACTGAAAAAAAGAATCAATTACAAATGACAATTGCAATTGACATCCTTTATCGAATAAATTACAAATTAAAAAAGTAATTGATTTTTTAAAAATCAATTACAAATTAAAATTGTAATTGACACTCTTTTTTTTAATCAATTACAAATTATGATTGTAATTGACACTCTTTTTTAAATCAATTACAAATTAAAATTGTAATTGAAACTCTTTTTTTAATCAATTAAAAATTGACGATTTAATTTACATCCTTTTTTCGAATCAATTACAAATTAAAAATGTAATTGACATCTTTTTTTTTGAATATATTACAATTTCCAAATGTAATTGACGTCTTTTTTCGAATCAGTTACAATTCCCAATTGCAATTTACGTCTTTTTTCAAATTAATTCGTAGAGTCTTTTCGCGCATCAAGCGAACAGTGGTCATTGAGGCAATCAAGGGAAGAAACAGTTGAAACTCGGTTGAAAGCGTGACGCACATGCATCTGGCGCATTTTTTTCGGTCAGCGTAAAGTTCCACATTGAAATCAAAGCAACAACACAGTTGCATACATCTAGATGCACCCCAATGTTATACCTAGATATGCTTAGATATTATATGAGGGGCATTTCATGTCAACTCGACTATTTTCAATCCGGACGTATGCTACGTATACCCAAATATCCTTATACCTATAGTCGTATGAACACATTCATTGACACCTGCACGTTTATGATTATTTGCACCCATACATACTTGAAATCACCCGCATATATTCGAAACGATCCATAGATACCGTTTAAATTTTTTTATTGATTCGAAAAAAGGTTTCAATTACATTTGGGAATTGCATTTGATTCGTAAAAGGTATAATTTACTTTTGTAATTTGCAATTCGTTCGAAAAATGGTGTCAATTACTATTGTAGATTGTAATTGATTCGAAAAAAAAGATGCCAATTACTTTTTTAATTTCTAATTGATTCGAAAAAAATGTCAATTACTTTTTTAATTTGTAATTGATTCGTAAGAAGTGGCAATTACAATTTTAATATGTAATTGATTCGAAAAAAGGTGTCAATTACTTTTGTAATTTGTGATTGATTCGAAAAAAAGTGACAATTACTATTGTAGATTGTAATTGATTCGAAAAAAAGATGCCAATTACTTTTTAAATTTCTAATTGATTCGAAAAAAATGTCAATTACTTTTTTAATTTGTAATTGATTCGTAAAAGGGTGTCAATTACTTTTGTAATTTGTAATTGATTCGTAAGAAGTGGCAATTACAATTGTAATATGTAATTGATTCGAAAAAAAGGTGTCAATTACTTTTGTAATTTGTGATTGATTCGAAAAAAGTGACAATTACAATTGTAATTTGTAGTTGATTCGAAAAAGGATGTCAATTACAATTGTAATTTGTAATTGATCTTATTTTCAATTATAAAATACAATTTTAATTTGTAATTGATTTTTTTTCAATTACAAATTACGGCTGCAACTTGTAATTTAAATCTAATTAATTACAGGTAACAATTTGATGCTGCCCAACACTGAGAGTTTCGGTTTACAACTTTTTTTTTCAGCCTTGGAAAACTGGGACTTTGAACCACGTTGCACTCGCATCTCTCCCAGAAAGAGAATAAGAATGAGAAAAAAGAGTTTTAGCTTTTTTTCACGTATTTTATAGATGTAAACTTGGAGAAGAGACAGAGAGAGAGAATGATGCAACGAAAAAGAGAGAGTTAGATAAGGGATGATAGGAAACGGTGGAAGAGCAAGAGAGAGAGAGAGAGAGAGAGAGAGAGAGAGAGTACCGATCAGCTGGTGACGTCAGCGGGCGACTGGCCAATCCGGTGTCCGCATTTTACTGACGTCACGACCTCCCCCAACATGACGTGCATTCCAGCGGGTCGCAGTACAGTATGGGGATAGGGGTAGTTGCAACCGTGGCAAGGGATGGCTGTATAGGTCTCTCTAACCGAACGATTTGACGCGATGCCAAAGCTTTCGACCATATTTTGACCCAATTAACGACGCCTAAATGCCTATGCCATAAAAAAAAATTAAAAAAAAAAAAAAGCCACACTAAAATCACGACGCGATTCGCCCATGTGACGAAATAATTTTAAAAAAAAAAACAATAAAGTTATAGAGACGAAAAAAATTTTTACCATTTTCCTGAATTTTAACAGCACGAAGGAAATTTGAAAAAATAAACAAAAAAGAATTTCGTCGAAAAAAAAAAGAATTAAACATTTTTTTGAATCAAAATTCGTCGGGATTATATTGGCTCAATAATTGGCACTTCGGGGGGGAATTAATCGTTCACTAATAATCCTCGCCAGGGATTTGTGAATTTTTTTTTTTTTTTCCTTGAGGCCACGAAAAAATTCATTTCTCGCATTTTTTTAGTTGAGATTTTTCTTCTTACGAGTCTAAAAAAAACCCTCCATTTTGTCTGTTCCATCAAAATCTCGAACGTGACAATTTTTTTTTCACTAAATTTCAATTGTATAAATTTTTGTTTTTTTTTTGTTTCTTTTTTTTTTTTATCGATTTTCGCCCAATCGCACAATGAGACTCGTCTCTGACGAAAAATACCGTTTTTTTTTCTTCTTTTATCGATTGGCTGACTGTGACGATTTTTTTTGTTTTTTTTTTTTTTTTCGCAAGAAAGAGATACGAATTTTTGGATAACGAGGGAAACTCGTGCCGGGGGAACATGGATGTAAAAAAAAAAAATAAAATAAAATAAATAATCGCGCTTCCTTTCATCGCTGTATCTCTGTAAAGTGAATTTCCCCGCAAACGTGTGTGGGCGTATGTTTGGTCTGGCACAAAGTTTACCCCACGTGCTTTCGTTGCGTTGGGGCAGGGGCATCGCGTTTTGTGCTTCGACGATAAACAATCCTCGATTCACCATAAAATACGATTTTTCCCCCCAAAACTTCCCTCGTGTCTAAAAAAATTAAAAAATAAAAAAAATAAAAATCGAGTCAACGCAATAGTTTGCCCATAAATTTGTTTTTTTTTTTTTTTTTTTTTTTTTCGAAAATTATACTCACTCAGAGACACGAAGATCTTGTTGAAATTTGAGAATTTCGTATACGGGAATCCTCCAATCCAACCCGAGATTCACCGTTTTTAGCTATTTTTGTTTTTTTTTTTGTTTTTTTTTCCCCCTCTCGAATTTACTTACCCCTTAATTCTGCACTCTTTTTCTTCGCACACCAAAGCTCTGATTTGTTTTTTTTTATTTAATTTTTCATAATTTATTTTTTCTTTTTTACCGAAGAACACTCTGCAGTTTGACGAATTAAAAAATCAATTGCGGCAGATCGATTTTAATTTTTACGAAATTTGATGAATTTTTTTTTAATTTCCTTTTTTTTTTTTTTTAGTTTTCCTTGCGAGAAAATGTCTATTTTTTTTATTTTATTCCGAAACTTTTGAGAACGAATTGCCATTTCTCGGATATATTGGGATAAATTTTTTTTTTTTTTCTTACAAATTTGCGATATTTTGACATCACTCTTGAAATATCGTCGCAGATAAAGAGAGAGAGAGAGAGAGAGAGAGAGAAAGAGAATTCGCGGGATTTTTCGTTATCATCGACCGCGCGTTTCAGTAGTCGAGGACGAACTGCAGTCGGGCAATGTCTGACGGAACTCTTTGAGTTTCCACTGGCGATAGAGAATCCCCGAGGTTTGGCGAGAGTTGAATGGAGCTCGAATCCCATTGGCTCGTTTTCCCATGACGTCACGACATTGATTGTCCCGCGCGCGCCTCAACACCACGTGGCCCGTTCAGTTAGGTCCTTTGCCAGGATATTTCCTCGATTTCCCCCCCCCCCCCCCCAAACTCGTCTCTTCACCCCTCCGCCCCTTCTACTTTCATTTCTCATACATTTATCTTCGCCTCTCGAGCTTGAGATACGAAAAAATTTCTTCCCGAACGAATGTTGTTCCGGATATTCCGAAAGTACACGAAAAAAAAAAATAATAAAATTATTGCCAAACGGTTGTCCATTCATTTTCCTTTTTTTATGTGCCGAGATAAAAAAAGGAATTCGATAAAAAAAATTAATAAAATGAGAAAAAAAATTCATAAATAATAATACTATTGATTATTATAAATGGTATATCAATATTTTTCGATTGAATAACGTTTAAAAAAAAAAAAAAACTTTTTTTGCAATTAAATTTGTGTATCCACTCTTCGTCCATTAGTCGAAATAAAAATTTAACATGTCGCGAGGATGCCTGAACTTGGATACGTCGTTTTTTTTCCCCCTCAATTTTTTGTATCCAAGTCTCTCGGCCATCCTTAAAAAAAAAAAAAATCTCTTCCCCCGAAGTTTTCGAAAAGTCGACTCAACGAATATTTCCTTGATTGAATTGTTACTGTATTGTTTGTCCCACAGAAATGTTCGTCCTCCTCGAGAAAAATTCGATCCGATTATTTACGATTTTTCCGGAGAAAACAAAATATTGAGCGACTATTCGTTAATTTTCATTTTGTTTCCGAAAAAATAGAATTCCGTAAAAAAAAGGCTGACATTTTTTAAAAATTTTATTCACGCCAGAATTCTTTTAAAATTTTATTTCAATTTTTTGAAAAAAAAAAAACAAAAAATGAACAACTTTTTTTGTAAAGTGATAGTCGTTGAAACATGAAAAATTCAATCGTGAGGCTGTAACAGGAAAAAAAAATGAGAAACATTTTAACAACGAGTATTTTAGTATTCTTCTTTCAAAATACTTGGAATAACATTTTTTTTTTTTTTTAGTTTTATTCGTTCAAAATACTTGAAATATCGATTTTACTTTTATTTTTCTTGTTTCTATATACTTGCAATATCAATTTTTTTTATAGTTTCTTCTTTCAAAATCGATTCTTTCAATATGGTTATTTTCTTTTATTTTTCTTCTTTTAAAATACTTGAAATATCAATTTTTCTTTTAGTTTTCTTCCTTCAAAATACTTGAAATATCAAATTTTCTTTAGTTTTCATCTTTCAAAATACTTGAAATATCATATGGATTGAGATCAGACACCTGCTGGTTATATCCTTTCTTGAATAGTTCAAGGTTCAATCGTGGAATTCGTCGTCAATGCAAATTCCAAAAATATATCGTAATATCGTTTTACTTTCATCGCGCGTGGTTGTATAATCGATAAGGTATTTTCGGATGATAGAGACACTTTCTTTATCAAACAAGTTATTCATATTATATATATATGTATAATTGATGATTATATACAATGTCTTTCTCTCTCTCTCTCTCTCTCCCTTTCTCTCTATTATCGAATTACGATCTCGTCACGTTCTCTGACTACTGCAAATTGACTCACGTTCTCTCCTCGCCCCTGTCAATCCCTCCCTCGATTTCGAGTCTCCTGTTAATATCATCCCTCGGCTATATCTAAACTCAAATTCTTACGTAATCCAATCTTAAACCTTTCATCTGTATTCATGTCATTTCCGCATATAAACTTTCGTCGTTGCAACCTTCACACGTAGATGTCGAGCAAAAAAATTTATTTTCACGTAGAATCTGATCTTGGACACGTTGATTCATACAGCCGATCGACCAATGTGTTAAGCCCTCTTTTTCTCTCTCTCTCTCTCTCTCTCTCTCTCTCTCTCTCTCTCTCTCTCTCTCTCTCTCTCTCTCTCTCTCTCTCTCTCTCTCTCTCTGTCTGTCTGTATATAATCCGATTCACAGAACAAAACAACGATCGTTTACGACTCACGTAAAGCTACAAATGTTTGCCACAGAACAAGAAATTTTGAGAAGAAAAAAAATGTTTCGATTCACAAAAATTGCAATTCAAATCGCAACGAATTTGTCGATTAACAAAGTTAAAAGCGAGCGTGCAAATTGGAAACTTGCACATGACTTCGCCCTTAATTTTTAAATTCGATTTGTTATTGCGAAATTTAATATATCTCATCTTCCGGGATACTTCTGCAAGTTTTTTGAGCCGATAATCTCAAATGTGCTACAGTCAGAGCGATGGTGGATATTTATCGAAAATTTCAAAATTTCATGAAATCCGAAACCCCTCAAGGGATTTTTGCCAAATTGAAAATCAAACATCCTTGTCCCATATAGAGTATATTTGTATAAGAAGTTTTGGCTAAATTATCTCAAGTTTACGAAAATTTCAAAATCTTATGAAATCTGAATCTCTTGAATGATTCTAGCCATAGATTTAATATCGAATATCCTTGTCCCGTGTCAGATTTTTGAGAGAAAAAAAAAAAAAATAAACGTTTCGTCTCAATAAACTCAAATTTACGAAAGTCGGAGCAATTTCATGAAATCTTAATCTTTCAAGCTATTTTTGCCAAATTGAATATCAAACGTGCTTGTCCACTAGCCTATTTATATAAAAACTTTCAGGTAAAAATCCTGAAAATTTGCCAAAGTTCGAGCGATCAGAGGAATTTTGTGAAAAAAAATTTCAAAATCATCGAAAATCAGACACGGGTTGTAATAAATTTTTTGGAAAATTTCAGCAAACAGAGAGGAGTTTCATGTTTCGGTAGTATAAAAAGTTTCAGCATGGTAGCACAAGCGGAAAGCGATATTGCAATTAAAATTTTTCGAAGACGCAAAGACATTCGATACTTTCGTACATTCCGAACAAATTTTCATCAGATACTCGAAATTTATTTTTTTTCTTTCTACAAAAAAAAAGCTACCTCTACGAGGAAGCAAAATAATTACAAAAATCACTCACAAAATTTCCTACTCGAAACTATAA